>NC_051169.1:81720283-82320283 GCF_013339725.1 Rhipicephalus microplus | reverse complement strand
GATCAAGCGGGAGTTGTACAAGAAGTGGATCAGATGAGCAATGTATTCTGAGTCTGAAAATTGGCAAAGCGATTCGACAAAATATGCCAAAATGTAGCTGATGGTATGAACGCCAATTTTCAAACTTCCAATTTTAATATTTGTCTCAAAAACAGCATTTCGAATTCAGAACAAATAAACAGTGGTCGCCTAATTACTAGTGGCATAGACATAAAAGTAATGCTGAATCTTGTTGCCCCGCCGCGGTGGTCTAGTGGCTAAGGTACTTGGCTGCTGACCCGCAGATCGTGGTATTGAATCCCGGCTGCGTTCTCGATGGAGGCAAAAATGCTGTAGGCCCGTGTGCCCAGATTTGGGTGTACGTTAATGAACACCAGGTGGTCAAAATTTCCGGAGTCCTCCACCATGGCATCTCTGGTGGTTTTGGGACGTTAAACCTTGCATTTCAATCAATGCTGGTTCTGCAGGTTATCTTTCTTACCAGCTTCGTAGACTTTAGTTCAACCAAATGAAAGTGCATCCAGGCCATGATAGGAGTGTGGTATTCTTTCAATTTGTGGAGCAATCGCAACCTGAATGCATAGAATATAGGACAACAAATGTGACGCTTGTGCTGCTGGTGTTTTAAATGCGAAGCATTTCTTAGCGAACTTCGGCGACTTTGAGGGTATCTATCTATCTATCTATCTATCTATCTATCTATCTATCTATCTATCTATCTATCTATCTATCTATCTATCTATCTATCTATCTATCTATCTATCTATCTATCTATCTATCTATCTATCTATCTATCTGTCTGTCTAGCGGCCAATGGCTTTCAGCTCTCCAGGCCATTTAGATAATGGTATCGATACCAAACTTGGTGTGACATAACATGACTGTATGACGACGATATTTGACTAGCGATAGCATGAAAATTATGATTTACATTCCATGGTCTTGCTGCTCTTGAGGTGGTTTTGTTCACATGGCATAATGCAAAACTGGTATGGTATGACATGATTGCATGGTGAACACAAGCGACAGACCATAACATGAAAATCGCGACATGCCTGTCATGTAACAACATGACTACATGCCTTGCCCATGATGCGCTCGCGGCCATTTCCCTACCGTCACACATAGCAAATTTGGATTACGGTATGTAAATGAATGACAAAGGTATGTGATTGGTGCAAACATGATAATCATGATACGCATGTCATGTAACATGACTACATGACACGCTCATGATGTGCTCACGGCCGTTTCGCTAGTTTCACATGTGCCAAATTCGGTATTAGGTGGCGCGATTTGATGACACTGGTAAATGATGCATCCAAACATAATAATCATCACATGCGTGTGATGTAACAACATGACTACATGCCACACTCATGATGCGCTCGCGGCCGTTTCGCTAGCTTTACATATGCCAAATTTTGTATTACGTGACGTTAATAGATGACGAGTGTATGTGACTGGTGCAAACATGATAGTCATAAGATGCATGTCGTGTAAGAGCATGACTACATGCCACACTCAAGGCGCCAATACACTTGGACGTGACCCGGCACGAGTGTGCGCCAGCGTTACCACGCCAGGCGCCATTTCTGTGATATACTCGCAGGCGCGTGCCGCGCAGCGTATCTTTGACGCATGCGGTGTTCCTTCGTCACGAAAAGAGGCCGATGCAGTGTTGTCTGGGTAACGCATCTGCGCGAAATGCCGCTTTTCGCGCAGATGCGTTACCCAGACGAAAGGCCGCTTTTCGCGCAGCGCCCGTCGGCGCGACCAGCGCCGACGGGCGCTGGTCGCGCCGATCGCGCCTGGCGTCAGACTATAGAGTTCTCGCCTTTTGCTAGCGTAGCGTCGCTGTGCACAGCGTGCACGCGCGTCAAAATTACGTTGGACTATTATTCGGGCTTTCATGATGCACTCGCGGCCGTTCCGCTAGCTCTTCATATACCAAATCTGGTGTTGCGCAACATCAATAGATGACGAAGGTATATGACTGGTGCAAACATGATAGTCATGACACGCGTGCCATGTAAGAACATGACAACATACCACGCTTATAGCGTGCTCGCGGCCATTTCGCTAGCTTCACATGTACTAAATTTGACATCACGTGATGTGCATAGATGGCGAAGGTAAACGACACATTCAAACATGATAATCAGGACATGGAAGTCGTGTACGGCATAATTTGCCTCCACCTCGTAACGTTGTGGTGATTTTAAAGTGACATATCAACCTTCCTCATTCGTGCTTCGCATATCATGGACTCCCACAGTATGTGGGATCTGCCACTTTTTTGGGTGCATTTTGTCATCTTACAAAATCATTGATAACGGTGCTCGTCGCAGAACTACGATAATAATGATTTGATGAAATTACTGCCAAGTTTTTCTGTAGATTAATGGGGAACTGTTCTTAAATATACTTTTAATAAAGGTCCAAAGGAGTCGAGAATATAAATTCAGCGCAGCGAGATAATTTCACCGGCATATGGAAACCGGGATGGAACATCCAAGTTGTGCCTAACCAGAATGTTTACTTAAAAGGAAGCAGAAGCACTTTAAAAAAAAAATGACTTAGGAGCGTGTAAGAACCGTTTCATCCCTGCTCAATTA
Source organism: Rhipicephalus microplus (assembly GCF_013339725.1). NCBI lineage: Eukaryota > Metazoa > Arthropoda > Arachnida > Ixodida > Ixodidae > Rhipicephalus > Rhipicephalus microplus. The sequence goes on along the minus strand of NC_051169.1, from coordinate 82,317,665 downwards.
GAAAAGCATTGTGAGAGTTCTCAAAAGGCAATAGCACTTTTTGGTGAAAAAGCAGTCGCTGTGGCCGCCGAGCTTCTTGAGACGCTGAACGAACATAGTGACGTCATTGTCGGTATGCCATGTCATCTGCAACAGCAGCGCGGCGGAATTGAGGCCTCTTCGATTAGGTGCGGCAACAGCACGTCACGGGTTATTCACGGAGGCTGTTGTTGAAGATAAGAAAAAAAACGTTTGCTCCGGGCCAGAGGAAACGAAGATTACGTATGTTTCCTTGCCCACACTTTCAGCGCGCTCGCGGGGGTGGAGCAAGACAAGCTAGCACTTGTCAAGTGTTTACACTGAAGGCAATTCCGAAATAAGAATGGAAGAAATTATATAAAGTCCTGCTCAGTTAAATCAGGCCTGCCAGAACTTTCCACGAGATACCGTGCACCTAATTTTTAGGATATACTAAACAAAGAAAACGCTGAAATGACAACATTACAACCCTCCAAAGATAACAGCTGAACGACAAGCTCTGGGTAGTCTGCTTGGCGGAGGATGCTACACGAGTCCAGGGACCCTGAACAGCCACCTTAAGCCAAAATGGCAGCCATGTATACTCAATAAAGGAGAATCCTTCTGCCCCTTCTCACGAAATATGAGTGAGCAAGATTGAGTGGTTCGCTACTCGTATACAGAATGCGTGTTCACGTGGAATTAATTCAAAGTGCAAACGTTTAGTAATACTTGTGAAGGTGGTAGCGCTAACATAGGCAACGCTCATTGCGGGCGATTAGAAACACATGTAATACTAATTACTGAGCGCTAACTAAATAGCTTTGGAAGATCTGGTTTGCAATAAATTGTCATCGGTGTCTCACTGTTCCAGTATTTTTGTATATTCTAGTATGTATACACTAACTCAATGTAAAATGTAAAAAACTGATTATTTTGACTTATTGGTTTGGTAGAAGAGCTTGTCTTTTTTTTCTACTTAAAAATTTGAGATTTACCTGATTGACAACGTGACCTGAAAACACCGGTAAGAAATTCCTCTCTGCAGCGGCAACCCTTGTCCTTTTCTTTATGTACGTGTTTTCAAGCGGAGCGACAGGTGGCACGAAATGCGAGGAGCGAGCATGCGTGGCGGTGGCGTCGACGACACCGCCGACACCAAATAAGCGAGACGGTACGTCTCTAAAACGCTGCGCAGTTAAACGTAAGTATCACAGCGAAATTATCCTGGTGGGTGTGAGTAAAATACAGCTGTAGCAAAATCCACGACCGGCAATGTTCAAGTCTGGACTAAAAGGGTTTGACTTAAGAAAGACAAAGATAACTTTTTTTGTCATGATTATAGTGTTAGTGCAGAGGTAGAATATAACACTGATTGAATAACAGCGAAAAGGGTATCGAGCGCTAATAAGTGAGTGTAACGTTGCAGCCCCAATAATTTTCTTCAGGACAAGAAACGTAGAGCAACATTCAAAAAAAGTTTGAACCCAGTGACTCTACAGAATGACCCACACATTGTTTGCCCTACATAACAAATAAACCGCACAATATTTAGAATAAACGGTAATCTAATTTAAAAGTCTCTCACCGCGCAAAACCACACTCATTTTTATTCTTCGTTTTTTGTTTGTTTTTAGATAAGAACCATGTACAAGCACTCTGCTTCAACAATATTTTCACTTGCGTAGTTCCCCTGTGACTTTCCCCTCGTTGTGGATGTGTGGTGAGAACGCGCTGATTGAATTTAATACGTGCGTACCAAAATATGAATACAGCGCACAAAAAGCATAGTTTCAAAAAAAAAGCTTTCTACTGTAACGAGGAGATAGTACTACAAGATGTGGTTTGCGGCTGGGGCGCTGAAAATTTTGACAGCGGAAAAACCACCGACCGTGTTACAGAGCTCTTGAAAAAAAAAGTGAAAATGAGTGTTCTGTGCGCAGCTTATCAAATTTACGCGAGAGGTGTCATGGCTTCGGCCCAATGCTCATGCTCTCCGAATATTATACTGTTTTTTTTAATGTTTTAGGTTTCTGTGCCTCTGTTTCCTCGAGAAGCGCTGAGCAGGAAACGCGGATTTCTCGCTTCGCGTGGAATATTGGCATAGCTGGACGAGATCACATTACAACTGTGTTCAACGTGGGACCTACCAGCAAGCTTCACGAAACAGAAATCGAGTTGCGGTCACCTGGAGAAGGCCTCGCCTCCCTAGGAGTCTTCTTTATTTATTTGGAAAAGTTGTTTTCCGCCTGTAGAATTTGTTCTATCTGTACTTCTAGTTCAGCACCTCCTAGTTCAGTAACAGTTCAGGAAGATTCATGCTGGCTCATTTTTATATTTGCAAGCACCAGGCAACTTAGGAACGCTTCTAGAACTTGATATCGTTTCCTTCCTCTTGAATGCGTTTAGGTATTCCGACTGTGAATTACTCCCCAAAACTCGGCTGTATCTCAGATACCAGTGTGCGCTTTTTTGAATATTTTTTGTCTGTCCTCGACTTTGTGGTAACAGTTCACAGTACAGCACACAAAGTCTCATATTTTTTCTATGTCGGTGGTTAAAAAGTTTGCAGCTGTAACTAGGCAGCAGACATTACAGGGCGGGGTTGATTGCCTAAACGCAGCAAAGGCATTTGCCTTGCTGTAGATGTAGTTAGGCTGATATAGGTCATGATGATTTTTTTCTCATAATCCGTCAAAAATAAGAGGGAAGTACGTCGTTCATCTGATGGCGATTAGATACCTCTGTCCTGTAGCTTTCAAATATTCCTTGAAATATTTGGTGATTTTTTTTAGTTTTGATGAACACACAATTCAAGCGACGACTTCCATCTACTGCCTCTACAACTTAGACTAAAATGACCAGCAACGATACCGTGAGTCAAATGAATGTGTTCACGGCGGCGATAAATCATGTCCTTGCCACTCTGCATCATGTCTTGCTCACCGCAGTACAGTGGAAAACTACCCACAACCATTTTTATGGCAGGGAACGTTAGGGTTATTGCGCATATTGTAGGAAGTTTAGCGGACCGATTTATAAGTACATATACAAAGCATCAAAAAGAGCTTCAATCGAGAGAAAAACAACTGGCGTAATAATATTTATTGCAATATTCTGAAGCTTGTGTGACACATTGTCATCCAAGGTATGGCGATGTGCTCTATATATTAGTAGTGTGTCCTGTGGCGTTCTTAGTGAAACTTGGCGGCCTCGTCTCTGACTTCTAGAAACTTGTTTTACTAATCAGGTCACTGTACCACATCAATGCATTGTGTCACTGTACAGTAGTTGTCACGTTTTGATGCAATACCATGTATGACATGGACGGAAAAATTGATAAGCCGCACAGGGTGATACACATGAGGCATATTAACATGCACGTTTTTACTGTACGGAGATAGTGCACCGTGGTTCGGTGTCTCCGTACAGTAATAATCGTAAGTATAAGGTGGAGTCTTTTGAATGCCAGTGCTGCATGAACTACGAGCTTCACCTCCTAAAGAGGAGACATAACTTAACAGTGAAATGCGCAAGGAGGTTTATGTACAAATACCAGAATTTGGTGCAGTGAACCTTGCATTTGGGTTGCAAGTTGGCGGTGAAATCTGCCTACAACAGGCCAGAATTATAAACCTTGCTTCAAGGCATCGCAAGCCAGCTGTAGAGCATCATTTATCGTGGTGTATTTTAGATGGCACAAGCGTCATTTTCACACCATGACATAGGATAAGTTGCGCACAATGAGCACGTAGTGTGCCTAGTCAGCATGATGGCGTATCTCCGAATGAACTTGTTGCGTGAAAAGTGGGCAATATTTGTTGGCGAATTATGTGACATGCTTTCGCTTGCTGATCGATATGCGTAGCTAAATTTGGCACGCCGTAATGAAGCTTTATTCAGACGATCACGCAAGTGGGAGCATTTTATGAGACCTTGTAACTATTTGCACACACGTAGCCATTGCTGCGTGGAAGATATCGCAGTTTTTCGAAAACAATTTTTAAATTATAGTATAGAACTTGGCAGTTACAGGGATTTGGCGTGCTCTGAGCCTGACAAATATTTTTTGTGATTTCTGAAAAAATTGTGAGTTTTGCCAGGTTGCCTCGCCTTTCGTGTTTCCTGGATTCCTGGATTCTTGAGCAATGCCTTGCCTGCCACTTCATCTTTTTAACTATATAACACTCATAAAGTGAGCCTAAAACAAAAAATGGGCAAAAAGAAGCCATATGACTTCTTTTTCAACATAATTTGAGGTGGTATCTTTCCATAACAGCCAAATTGCAAGTATTTATAGCACAAAAGCTGCGCATACGAAAACTTAAGGTCGTAGAATCTAGTACTGCAAGGATTGGAGAGGCCGTTAGTGGGGCGATACATGTGGCACTGTGCAACTTGAAGGCAAAGAAATGCCACATAAGAACGTTCACTGGAATAGTTCGCAACATAACGGCAGCCAACAGGGACCCACAAAATCCATAAAACACAAGTTTTCGCAGCAAGTAGCTGCAAAGTGGGTAAAAACAGTGTAGAAGCAAAAATTTAAAGATTTGATACAATATAATGTTACACAGCGAAACTTCTGACACGTATTGCCACATTTATGGGGACAATTTCACGTCTATATTGCCAAATACATTACAACCTTCAGGCAAAAATTGAAGAACAATTTGCGAAAATCAAATTGATGTGTGAATTTGACGTTGAAATTAAACACGATTTTGCGGCCTGAGGTGGGCAATATATGGGTCTTCTTAGAAGAGACGGTGCCACTAGCCGGCCAGCGTCGACGGGGGAACGATAGAAAGAGCGCTTTTTCCTATTCACTGAACATCGCCACACCACGCCACTGCAGAAATCGTCATCGCAGAAGTACTACTTACAAGCTTGTGTTTCAGCTGACGACTCTTTATCTTTTTGAAGTCTGAAAATTCAATTTCATCAAGCAAACTCTTACCCTCACGACCCGTGTAAAAGATGGCACCGAGCTCTATTGCATGTGACACCAAGCACAATTGTACCCTATAGAACACGTTCGAAGATTGTGACTCTGTTCCAGAGCTCTCAACTTTTATGTGAACTGCCCAAGTGCTAGAGCCTCTTCATTTTCTCAAATGTACAGGGGACATGGGGGTTCAAAATATTTGTTTTCAGCACGTCAAGTGCTGTCGAAGCAGACGATGCTACCGCTCACTCTGCCTAGCATATGCATGTCGCACCGACGGTGACGCTACCTCTCCCAGTTTTGGGCTTCGCGTCCAAGGGCCTAAACTTCTCAACATCCAGGTAATTGACCCCCGCCAGTAAGGTCTATTCACTATTCCAATGATTGTACGATTCATTAGGAGCCGCTGGTAGTACGAATAGGCGTGGTAAGCCAAGAAACCATCCAAAAATAGCCCGGAGATGATAAAATATATAGAGCAGGGTATCTTTCTTCACGTGTTTAATGTGTCATAACATCTGATACCTTCTAGTGAGCATTCGCCAAGAAGTGGCCCATAACCATTATTACCAAGAAAGAATGAATATATGAACAAAAAAATAATAACAGCCAACGCCAGTTTTCGGTATCATTCGGTATTTAGCTAGGAGTTTTTCTTATTTAATATATGCATGTTTAATTCGCATTGAACGTTCGTGTATCCCTTCCAGACAAGTTATTTTATATGCTGAGAGGGCTGCTACAACTAGTACAGCATAGCCCATTAGAGGTGGGTATGTTGGAAGCTTCCCTACGCGAGTGGCATTTTCGTCCAGAACGTCAGGTAATCATTGCTGTTAGCCGCGTTCTACAGAAAAATTTACTATTTAGACACACTACCTCTTTACAAATTTACGAAAAAGTAACAACAATAGGACCTCATACGATGATAATTACGCAAGCAGTGGATCGCTGTACGCGCCCAACCCAATACGAAGGACGCATCTATAGTTTTTAAGCATATACGCCAGCTGCGAGAACGGCATGTCCTTTGTGGTGCCTCGACCAGCCGCAAGTACGTCTAGAAATTCCGGGAATCAAAAAGAAAAGCAGTCACTCCAGAGTAGCATTGAAGCAAGCAACACTGCTATTATTACATAAGTTGTGCTTAGACCGAACGCAGATATACACTGATGGGTCCGTCTCATCCAGCAGCTCATCAGGTGCCGCTGTAATTCCGGCTGCAGAAATGACAATCAAGTTTAAGTTGTCGCATATGACTACATCTACGGAATCAGAGATTGCTGCTATGAGGGCTGCTTTACAATATCTCGTTCAAGAACGTGCAGGAAAATGGGTAATATTCTGTGATTCGAAGGCAGCACTTCAGAGTTTGCAGTCTGCCATGCGTAGGAGGAGCCATGACCAACTGGTACAAGAAATAAGACATTGCCATCATGAAGCTCTAGCACGAGGGCATGATATTATATATCAATGGCTGCCTCGACATATCGGTATTACCGGAAATCAATTAGCCGATAATGCAGCCCGCTCAGCCCATGAAGAAACCCGTGTAGTCCCGATTCCTCTATCAAGGAATGATGCAGCAAGACAACTTTACCTGCTGGCTCGAGATCTCACACGCACGTTCTGGTCGTCTACCAGCTTACAAAGGTGTCAATTTTATGAACTGGATCCTTCGCTCAAGCTAAAGCTACCATCACACCTTTCCCGCTCCGATGCGACACTGTTATGCCACCTTTGGTTGGGTGTTGCATTCACAAAGGCGTACTCCTTTCGCATTGGTATGGCAGACACTCCTACATGTGACTACTGCGGAGATGAAGAGACCATCGAACACGTCCTGTGCAGCTGCGCTTGCTACGACACACAGCGATGCCCGCTACGGATGGTTTAGAATCGACTTGACCCCGGACCATTTTGTGTGCAGAAGATACTAGGACCTTGGGCATCTGCCTCAGTTGCGCAGAAAGCAACTAAAGCACTGCTACTTTACCTTAAGTCAACAAACCTGAGCGACCGCCTGTAAACTGTGTGTGCTCCCCGAGTGTGCTCGTGATTGTGTGTACCTTCTCATCTTTCTGCAACCTCTTTTCTCCCCTTTATCCCCTCCCCAGTGCAGGGTATCAAACCGGATGTGCGTCTGGTTAACCTCCCTGCCTTTCCTTGCAGCTTTATCTTTCTCTCTCTCTCAGTGGTATCACAAAAGGTGCATAATACGATATGTGTGAATAGCGCCACGTTTCTCTGAAAACATAATGTATTGGCACAGTACGTGCATCCATATATACTTGGTAAACATTAGTGTGATCGGTAGCTTGCATGTGTACTTCTGTTTGTTGCCTCAAGTGAAGAAAGCCACATCGAGCAAGGCATTGCATTAGCACATGTCACTTAGTACGGCAGAAAAGTAAAATAGCAAACGTACAGTCCACAGTGTACAATGACACAACCAATCGGTTTCGAAATTCGGTAACCCATTGTGAAAGGCTAATCCACTATTCCTCATTGTCATCAGCCCCAGAATAAACAGGCAACCCATAATGGCTCACGAATGCGTATCTGGTACCATGGTTTCCCACAGAAGAAAGAAAAATGCCGGTGAGGGTATTGCCTAACTTCATCAGGATTACAATAATTTATTTTATGCTGTAGTGGGTGTGCGCCTGTATTTCTTGTTCAAGAGAGTTTCCAACGGGTTATACAGAGGCTACCTTCTGCAGCTTCCTCCATTGCTGTGCTGCGAGTTTTGGGCAGGCTTGGCGATCATTTATGGTCGAAGCACCTTGGGTTTCAAAAATGTCCCTCCGTTCCCCAGTGTGCTCCTGTTGGAGTGCGGGTGCAAAACATCTCTGGTGAAAACATCTCTGGTGAAAACCACACGTACATAGCCAGCATATGATTTTCAAAATAGATCATCATCAAGCCGGCAACGCTCGAAAGCTGCTCGAAAAAAAAAACAAGCACGTCGATCACAGTCGTCATAACTCCTGCAAAACCATCCACAAAGTGTGGATAGCCCGCACTTGTCATTGAAATAGACTGTTCTCGGGCTACTGCTGATTGAAAGACAGAACGATTACAATGACAACTGGCCGTGCAACTCAATAAACGTGGTCGCTGCTATCACTAAAAAGGTCGCGGTGACCCTCGGGGGGATCTTGATTCGCGCGGTACTGAAGTTGATGCGCCAAAGCAATGAATCCTGGTTAAGCGGCAGCCAACTCAACATGTTCCGCGTTTGGCTCAAGGGCATCAAGTCTTCATCATTCACACAAAGACAATGGTGTTTTTGAATCAACTAAACAGCATCTACTGTGAATCCGACAGATCCTGCCAGTGTACATCAACTGGTATATACATTGAGGTCTTCAACACGGAAGATACATACCGAAATGCAAGTGTTGTTGCCATATACGCTCAAGGACACAAAACACAGAAAACATCGGGATGCCTCTGCCCACAAGCTTCTTCAATGGCGAGCAAAGCAGCGTCACACTGGACGATGGAGTATACGTCATCACCGCCTACTTCTAAGCCTTACTTTCAAACAGCAATGTCGGACGGTACATCAAGCAGTTGGTAGACGCCCCTGAAAACACCTACACAAACAAACCCTTCAGACCGGCGGGATATTTCTGTGTCGACATCTTTTTCAGCGATTGCTTCGCCCATCACATGGAAGACGTACATAACCCAAAGTTCTAGTCTAACTCGCTGTTGGGCTAGTTGGTGCATGTCTTGATTAAATGGTCAACGTCACGCCGAATGAACAACCACACATAGAAAGAAACGCACATAGACACCACGGGCGTTCACTTACAACTGTTTATTCCTTGACTAAACAGGCTAATATAAACCCACGTTTCTTCGACACGTCGACAACACGATCAGCTCTTCTCCTACTTAATCATGCTTACTTTACATTCTCACGGTAAAGAATAAGGATGGTGTGCATCTAAGCGCGCAAGATACAGCTTGTGAATGCACGGCATACTTCACGAAGATTGGAAACCTGGGAAAAAGTACAACCAAGTTAATATGGGAAATTTCGGAGGCATATCACAAAAATGAAATGGAGTATTAGGTGTGTTAGCGAAACGTCACTAAAGCTTTATGAGTCAGAAACGGGTTCTCTAGAGACCATGTGTCTGATAGCGTGACTAATTAAGAGAAAGGCTGATAATGTTGCACATGTGTCGACGAAGAGTGTGTTTATATTAGCCTGTTTACTCAAGAAACAAACAGTTGTAAGTGAAGGCCCATGGTGGCGATATGTGTTTCTTTCTCTGCATGTGGTTGTGCATTCAGTGCAACGTTGACTATTTAATCAAGACACGAAGTTGATTCTCCAATGAAAACACGCCACAACCAATAGGCGGTCGTGTATTGGCCTGGTCTTTCCTAACTTTCATCTGCAAATCATTGGCGAAGAACCGCTCGACTTCCTCTTCACCAACCACACAGCCGTTAACTATACAGCAGCAGGAATCCAGGACTTTATCAACTGCAACAACCATTGCCCCACCGTGGTGGTCTGGTGGATAAGTTACTCGGCTGCTGAGCAGCAGGTCGTGGCATCGAATCCCGGCTGCGCGGCTGCAATTTCGATGAAGGCGAAAATGCTGTAGGCCCTTGTGCTCAGATTTGGGTGCACGTTAAGGAACCCCAGGCGGTCGAAATTTCCGGAGCCCTCCGCTACGACGTCTCTTCTAATTTAATGATGGTATTGGGACATTAAACCCCACATATCAATCAATTAGGCAATACCCATTGATATTTAAATTTTATACATTGTAATTTCACTAATAATTGAGAAAGAAGCATTGTTCTTCAAAATTATCATTTTCACTTCGTAGATATGCAGTGATTTTGCGTCATGTGTAATTGCATGACAAACATAAATGATAAGTGGTAATATGATAATGATTATATTCATGGTATGTACAGCAACACTTCCATTCTATTATCCTGGTGCACTCGCAGCCAGCACGGTGGTTTGATATGCGCCAGAATTTTATTACGGTACTTCACTGTATGAGGCGGGTAAATGACAAGTCCTAACATGCAAACGGTGACATGCATTTTGTGGACAGCATGATGGTCTGCTTGCGGGCTGCTTCGAAGTGCATCCATTTCCCACAATGTATGTGGTCTGCTGGTTTGTTTCATTTTTTTTTGCAAAAAGTTTTAAGCACCAGCGTCGCTCAGCTGTAGCATATTGGCAATCAGGCAAAAGGTCCAGGATGATATCTTGCTCAGTCTCCTATATCTTCCCCTCTTCTCCTCATATGTCTTATTGCATATGTTTGCTATTTCGTGAGACAGCAGTCATGACCATGATTTTGGGACATTTGCATGTAGAGTCATTATGCCTTTGTGCCAGCCTGTCATAACTGAATGGTAAATTGGCGATACAAAAGTCACACCTGATGAAAAGAGCAACTCATCGAAAAATTACTCTTAGTTATGCTCTGCAAATGCTTCGTTAAATATTGTGTTATAATTACAGTGCCGCACTATGAATCGCAGGGCTTCCCAGAGTTTCATATTTCACAAGTGTTTGCTATAGACGGTGTTGAGCTTCCTCAAGAAGCCACACTTTTCCTTTTGCGATACTGAAATGTCACTAAATTGTTCCAGTAGGTGTCTGCTCTAAAGACTCCGGAGACGTTTCTGATAATAAGCTTAATTCAAAAGATTCCATTTGTTTTACTTATTTTCATTTCAGTTATGCAGGAAACTGTTGCTGCTGTTGAGAGATGGGGGGACGTACAGATGTTCCTGGACCTGTGACTGTGCGAACATTAGTGGCAGTGGCAACTACATACAACTCTGTTACTGTTGTTGTGATCTCATAACAGGTTTTACCGCAGACAGACAGACAGACAGGCAGACAGACAGACAGACAGACAGACAGACAGACAGACAAGCAGGCAGGCAGACAGACAGACAGACAGACAGGTAGATGGATAGACAGATAGATAGATAGACAGATAGATAGATAGATAGATAGATAGATAGATTCTTCAAAACTGCAGAAGGTCATGAGGTAATTCTTCGCATGTAATAAGTGCCTACAGTCGTGTGCCAAAATAGTGTGTCCTTCATTATGCTTGAGCACTGCCAAACATCGAGCTGTGAGAGATGTTTGTTTGCGTTTGTGAAGTGTGCGTTCTTATTGTGCTTGATTTGCGCTTCAGTGGAGCATTCTAAATATATAGTTGCTTCCTGCTCATCGTGTTACATTTTAACTTTTTGTTATCGCAGGCCCTGCTTTTCTCGGGGTGAAACTTCTACGCCCTGTGGCGTATGTCCCGTGTCGCCATCGTTTTAGTAGCCACCTCTTGTTTATTCTTTAGAATGTCTGCTGGATGGCGGTACTTGTTTGTGATGAATATATGATACAACTATGCGATGGTGGTACTTGGAGTGTTCACTAGTAGGACGGACAGATGGGCGAACGCACGCATGGACTGACAGATGGACGGATGGGTGGGCGTATGCACAGATGGACAGACAGACGCACGGACGTACGGACGAATGCATGGACAGACGGACGGATAGACAAACAGACAAACAGATGCGCGGACGGACGATCGGGCGGATGGACGGATGCCTCCCCCCTCATCATCATTGACTCCATGAATATGTTGGAATTTTTTTAAACTGCGCCTTGGTTTCCTGCTTGCCGTAGGTAAGATGATGCAAGTTGGTGCTTTCAGGGTAACTAATGCAGCATTTCTTTTGGAATACAGTGCAAAATCCTCTGAAAAGGCAAAGTTGTGCACCGAAGCATGTGGTAGAAAGAGTTTTATTATGCATACGACACGCTAAAAAAATATCTGTCATCTTATCATTGTCGCTTAGGTGTTTTTTGTTTCTGCTCCTCCTTAAAAGCGCTCACCGGGTCAATGCAAAACTTTAGGGTAAAAAGCTAACAAACGACATGAAAAATGACAAACATAACGAATGAAAACTGAACGTCCACAGCCTGCTAACTCAAACAGAACGGGAAAGTCGTAACAAGAAAAAAGTGTGCCTTTCGCTAGAAACTAAGTCAGGTAACTAACAAAAATGCACTGGAGAAGGGTGCATCGCCAAATTTGTATCTTTTCAGTCAAACTCGGGCAACGTGTCAACACAACATACCAGCTAAGCGCGTCAATCAAAGTCAAAAACTTCTTACCTGAACTTAGGCATCAAATTATCTATGCACTAAAAAAACAAATGTTTCGATGTGTGCTGTGCTTCGCCACTCGCTTAGCAGTGCACCTGTGTCGCGTCATGAAATGCAAACACTAGCAGGTACACAATAAGTGGGACGGTTGGCATCGTGCTTTTAAACATGCATGTTTGGAAACCTGGATCACAAGGAAAAAATAGCCGTGCAAAGAGAAAGGACGTAGCCAAACTTTAAAAGGAAAACTGAAGAAAAATGACACTGTGCTTAATGAATCTGACAACAAAAAGATGTTTGTTATTTTGGACAATGGATGTAGAATTTCTTTCTCACTCAAGACGCAAAGTTAAAAAGACGGCTGTGCTTCACCAGAACAGACGCCCACCAGTCGCATGTAAGCCTGCTGTCACCTGTCAGCTCGCGCGTATCGACCAAAACTTGGTACCGCTAGCCGCGCACAGCGAGAAACGAGCGAGCATCTTCCGAGGATACGAGTGTGCAGCAAACGCGATGAAGTTCTGCAGAAAACGATCCTTCTCCGTTTCCGTTGAAGCCGTTGTCAAGTGTCGTCATACAAGCTTCCTCACTAGTGCTTATTCCCTTCCCTCTCACCCTCGCACTTTTCTCATTCCTCGTTGCCGTAAGAATTCCCCCTGGATAGCTTGAGCACCTTCGAAACCCGGTGTTTGTTGTATCCCTCCCGCGCCAAATGCAATTATTTCCCTAAACTGCGCCTTCCATAAAATCTCCAAGGCTATTCGTAAAACGTAGACTCTTACGTCTCTTCAATATTTGTTTCTGTGAAATTTGTACAAACGCTTCGTAGCACACATAAGGTTTTCTGTGCTCATTTTTGAAGTCTCTGGCACGACGCGTAAGCTTATACTCCTTCAGAATTTCTGCTATTTATATTATACTTCTTAGTTTTATGTGTCACTGACACTAAGACTCCCATAAGAGGTATACGGCTGTCTAGCACCCTATTCTTCAAACAGTACCAACAAAAGTTTTACTGAGGCTCCTTTAGTTATATAGTTTTGGTCTTGCTGAAGATGTCGCCCATTCCAGGCCAACCAGAAGGTAAAGTTAACTAGATTACGGCGTAGATTTCATCTTCAGCTAATACCTAATACCATCTAGGCTGCATATCGTTCGACTGGGCTTCGGGAAAGCGTGCGGGAGCAGTAAGTTAAGCAAAAGAGCCAATTTACGCTCAACCAACAACAGTCTTCTTTTGTTGTGGTCGACTGAAAGAGAAACAGTGAGGCTATAATGTTGAAAGAAAGCAAACACAGAGGGACGACCGCTGTAGAAGCACGGTTGTAATATACGCCTGAAAAAAAGTGACCTGTAGAGCACGTCCCTACATGTGAAACTTTTTGATCCCGGCCATGGTGGTCACCTTTCGATGGAGGTGATGTACCAGACTCCGGCATACTGTGCAATGTCAGTGTATGTTACAGAAGACCAGTTGGTCGATGTTTAGGGAGCCCTCTTCTGTGGCGTGCCTCTGAGTCATATTGTGGTTTTAGCACGTAAAGCTTCAGATATGATTACTACCAGAAAGCTACAAGAAAAGCGCCATTTGATTCACAGAATGTGATTACACTGTTTAAACAAGTTTGCTGAAGTTAAAACTTCCGATGGATGGAAAGTAGGCATGTAGAGTTATAGTGCACAATGTTGGAAAAGAAACAAAAGACATTGCTCAAGACAATCAAAAATTCTACAGAAGAGCAATGTCTGTAGGTGGAACTACTTCCAAAAATGCCCTAGAGTGGCAAGGTGCAAGACAACATTTATGATGTTTATCGTCTTTGCTATCGGATTTGTAAGAAACAAGTGTAGGGATAAATAAAGGAACTTTTGTATGGAAAAAGTAATGAGGAACAAATATGTATGCTTGCGCAGATTACTTGAAGACAATAGCAATATTTATATTGTATGCAGTTTTATGTCCCCAAAACCCGATATTATAATAAGCAACGCGGTGTAGAGTCTAAGAAAATTACGACCACCTAGTGCTCTTTACTTGGAGTACACTAAGACTGCGCACAGTTCGGGCCTCAAGCATATAGCTGAGGCCTCTGCGGGGGTTCATGCACGCCATTCATTCGAAAGTAAATCATACAATGCATAAAGGGTAATTATTGTTAGCATTCTGCTCTTCTCGGTCGACATTGGGAATTTTTGCTCTTCTCGGTCGACATTGGGAATATCTAGGATTTAAGAAGTTCGGAAGGGATTCGTATTTCGCTTATTCACTACTTGCAAGCCTCTGCAAGAATCACTGCACTCATTCTTTAGAGAACTCTTACGCGAACTGAGCACAGCGTTTTAACTTGTTTACCAAGACGAACCAGAGCAGTCACGATTTCTAAAGCACTATATGATGCTAATGGTGTTCTTGTTGATTACATTGACATTAATGGCAAACAAATTGAGGTATTTATTGCCTAATGTGCGCCTTAATTGGGGCCCACAATCAGTAGTACTTCCTTCGTTTTATGCAACTGCTGCCGTGTTTTTTCGTCCTATCCAGTCGACTTGCCCTGAGTTCTTATTGTTGATACAACAGCCGCTTTGTTGCTCCCGTTAGTTCCTCCGGCACGCTGCACGCGCTCTAGTCGTGTGTCTGGGAGCACGCTGGCGTCATCATTTCTATCTGGCCACCCCCTGGACTTCATGTGGCGGCTGGGGTGGGGTGTTCTTCCTACCCTTGACCGCCTAGAAAGGGGGAGAATGGTCCAGTCATCAACATGTCCGAACTGCTCCCTACGGGAAACAAATCAGCATGTTTTAAGACAACGCGTCGTTGCTCGTGTCTTCTGGAGGGCTGTGCATGCAGGATTTCGTGGCCTCGGAGTAAACCGCTTTGTTTCTTCTGGACGTTGTTCTCGAGGCCGCTTTGCCTGCCTTCTCATTGTTGCTGGTGCCTACTGTCTTTGGCGTAACCGTTGTGAAGCTGTTGCAGTAGGTCGTCACCGCCGGGCTCTCTACCTGATTTTGGAGCGACTGTACAAAGAAATACTATCTGTTTTGTCGGATGAACTCTTCTTTCTGGGTGAGGAGGAATCCCTTCGACACTGGTCCTGCCGTTTTGTGTTTGTCTGTGAGAGACGTGTAAGGCTTGTTTTCAGGCCTGCCTGGTATTGGTAGGTCAATTTTTATTTAGTACTCGTAGAAATACCTTGTAAATAATATGTAAATATCTGACACATAGATCTCTACATTTCATTTGGGTGTTCTTCGTTTTAGCATGTATTGTGCATATGCAGACATTGCTTTTGTAACAATTCTTGTGTAGTTGTGTAAGTTGTGTTCCGTTTACTTATGTAAACATATCTTTTTGTAACAACTTTTTGGTGTGTCTGTGGATGTTGTGTTCTGTCGCAATAATCTGTTGGATTGTAATTGATGTTCACTGTCTGTGAGAATAAATTTCTCTAAACAAAACGCTGGAGGCGCGTGTGCTCAGATTTACGGGCGCGTTAAAAAACCCCAGGTGGTCGAAATTTCCGGAGCCCTCCACTACGGCGTCTATAATAATCATAGGGTGGTTTCGGGACGTTAAACCCCACATGTCAATGAATAGCCAAAAAATGTATGAGAGAAGAAACTGGCGAAGAGCAAAACATGTATAGAGAAGGGTGTTTCAGTCCCATTATATAGTGTTATAGCTTGGCAGGGGCGAAGCATACAGTGCTTTGGGAAAAAGTTTTCTGGTGAGGCACTGGTGGCACAAGGCCTGAAAGCGAGCATGCAGAGGATAGTGTTTCCACTCCACTGACATCATTGGAACTTTCTGTTGAGATGCAGCTCACCCCAAGCCTTTCCCATGTTTTCTATGGCATGATGGGAAAGGTGTTATAGCTGCGCTAACGTCATCGACTATAGGTTGAGGTAATTGCTGTTTTGGTCATTTTTATTTCACCAATAATTTTAGCAAATGCTGCTTGGCCCCTCTCTGAAGGCAACAGTGCAAGGTGATGACAGGGAGCACGTGCAAAGTGTCTGATGTGCGTTCTGAGGACTTCTACAGCAATGTGAGTTTGCATTAGGATAGTCACGCGCAATCGCAATTGTTGCCTCTGTTGACGTACATCTGGGAGGCCTAAGGTACACTCTCAGTTCTTGGGCTAGTACTGCCAGTAGAACATGAACATTGGTCTTGCAGGTATTGCTCAGCACGGGCAAGCTATATCTCAGGACACCGAAAAAGAGAGCCCCGTAGAATTTTATCATTGTGTCTACTGACACCCCCAACGTCTTTCCTGCCAGGAACTTGAACAGTTGGGAAATGGCGGTTAGGGGCTTCTTCATATAGGCCACTTGTGGACCCCAACAGAGGGCACTATCAATAATGATGCCCAGAAACCAGTGGGTTCTGGCGTAAAAAATGGGTCGCCCGCAGATTAAGATGACATAAGGGGTCATTGTTTTGCGAGTGAAGGCCACCAGCGCACATTTTTCTGGAGATATGCTGAGACCTTGTTTTAACAAGTAGTTGGCAATCATAGTTGCTGCTTTTTGAAACCGGGAACGTATCTGAGGACGTGTCACTGCCGAAGTCCAAACACAGATGTCATCTGCATATATTGAGAATTTAATGGTACTTGGCAGGTAATCAGCAAGGCCAATTAGTGCAAAATTGAATAGCGTCAGGCTAATAACTCCGCCATAATGAACACCCCTGGAAGTACAGCGTTGCGTAGTTGGGCCATCTTCTGTTAACACAAAGAATGATCTTGCCACCAGGTAAATCAAATCCACCGAAGACTTGACAACCAAAGCCAACCACCGCAAAAGCACCCAAAATGGCTTCATGTGGTATATTATCATACACACCTTTCATATCTAGAAACAAAGCTGTATATAGTCGCTTACGGGATCTTTCGTGCTGAACGTACGAAACAAGATCAACGACAGTGTCACTGGAAGAGCGGTCGCGTCAGAAACCAGCCATAGAATTCGGATAAATCTTGTAACCACTTCAGGCAGGCCTAGTATCTTCGTTTCCTTTATCTTTCCTACGCAGGCTGGCAAGTGCTATATACCGATGGCTCCACGAACCACCAGTGTTCCTCAGGTGCACTATTTGTCCCAGCAAGAGGTGTTACCATCAGCTTTAGGACTGACCTATTCAATGGCATCTACAGCAGCGGAACTAGCTGCGTTGCGCACTGCACTTCGTGTGGTACAATCGGGAACTACCGCAATAATGGTTAATTTCCAGCGACTCAAGGGCTGCCCTGCAATCTGTTTTCTGGGCACTACGTCGTGGGCCGTACAAACAGCTTCTTTTCAAAATTCAATGCCCTATCCACACATCACACGACAAACGGCATCATGTGGCGTTTCAGTGGCTGCCAAGTCACTGCGGCGTTATAGGGAACGAACATGCCGATACTGCCGCGTGGGTAACTCTTGAAGGAACGAGAGAAGAAGCCATACCACTTTCGCGGACCGATGCTGCCAGTAATCTTTGACGACTTGCACGTGAAATCACGTTTTCACCACTGGTGCCCACCAAGCAACGAGACGAATCGTCAACAACACCTGTCCTCTTGATGGCTCTCCGCGTGCACACTAGGCTCTACCGAAAAGAAGCCACTCTTTTTCATCGCTTATGGCTAGGGGTGGCATTTACAAAATCGTATTCATTTGTCATAGGAATTGTCGACAACGCTCTCTGCGATGCATGTCGTTGCGAAGATACGCTACACCATATCTTGTGCGACTGTTCGTTGTATGACATCCAGAGACAGTCACTGGCGTCCATTCTTGCGCGCATCGACAACAGCCAAATGTCTGTGGACACTAATCTTTCAAGTGCCCGAGGGAAGGCATTGCAACAGAAGATGACAAAAGCACTGTTGAAACTCCTACACGACACAGACTTGGACAAGCGGCTGTAACAGCAATGTCACACACCACAGAAGAAAAGACTGAACAATGACTGAGTGTGTGCGAGTGTGCTGTCTAATAAACTGTGTTTATCTATCTTCCTTCTCTCCCCTCTATCTTTCATCTCCCCCATCCCCCTCCCATGCGCAGGGTAGCAAACCGGCTGTCTATAGGCTGGTTAACCTCCCTGCCATTCTTTTCCTCCTATTTTTCTTCCGTTTCCTTCAGTTCACTGGTTGCGAATACTGTGGTTTGTCCAATGTTTGTGGGGCATAAACGTGTTTATGATGGAGCGTGACCACACGTAAGATCATGACTATATCATGGCACTCTGTGACGACACCAAATGCCAATGTCGCACAGCTCCCCATGGCGCCAATTTTTCCTTCCTCCTTAGATGACGCGGCCTTCTCTCTCGCTGTCTACGATGCACCATGACGGCATCACATACAGTTATTGCTACCTTACACGCCAACAAGCCTACATCTTGAGGTGCTTTCGCCCCTAAGAAAGCTATCGAGCGTACAATGTAGCATTTTATATGTTTTCCTTCAAGTGCACCATGCTAAACATGCTGAAGTTTGCTTTATTGCATTTAATCTAGTCGCGAAATTCGGGGGCACATCTACAATGTGAGCATGATCTGTAAAACTTGTTCACACAGGATATTTAATTACTGGTTTTTTCGTCTGTAGGCGTAGGACCCACATCATGGAGGCTATCGGAACGTTATAATAATGAATATTAGTTCGAATAATACTTCTGTAGTCTTTAACTGAAAACTTCTCACACTTTCATGCATATTAGAAAACTACGAATAGAGTAGCGCCACCTAGCAGCAAACTTTCTTTGAGCGCTGGTCTGTGGTTCGCACATAATTAGTGGACATGCCACTTGCATACTCTGTTCGTGTCAAATTAGCATCATGCCTTAGAAGGCTGGTCTCGAAAAGACAGTTTAATTACGTGATGAAGTAATCCAAGCCTCTTGTGCCTTGAGAGCAGATAGTGATAGTGCGTCATTCATTGGAGGGTGGAACGTGTATAACATAGCAGGTATTATAACAAAAAGAAAAAAATAAGTATTGTTTTTGTTGAAACATCGATGTAATTGCACACTAATGCGTCAATTTGTCTTTCAGCCTTGCTTTTCTAAAGTGAACACTTCTGCTAGGGTATTTTCTTCACGACTAGGCCGTCGCTTCATTGATAGTAAACAGTGTAGTACGTTTAAAAATGTTGGAATGACTTCTTTACTGGCATTTTATATACTTTATTGACCCTGATAAGTGATTTTCTCTACCTTTCAGATTTTTCTTCACGCCGCCTATCATTTTTAGTGTTCACTGAAACTCGCAGTCTTTTCGACGTAGACAAGTGCTTTTGTCGTTTCGAATGCTTCCTGTACTAAAGAATTTATGGCACTTTTCTATTCATGCTGCTTTTTGCGGGCTGGTGCAGGTAAAAAGATTGCGCATTTCACGCGTGACTGCCTAAACGGAGTGGTGGTGCCAAAAAGCTTCTATACCAACATGAAGTCTACCAAGCTTTGACGAAAAGTTTGCATGCGGTGGAGAAATGAATAAGAAACAAAATATTTAAGGACAGCGTGGTGATTTTCTACAAATTAAGCAAAAGTGAAGAACCACATTGCTTTGGTAGGTGATCAGAAAGTAACAACAATAAATATATAAGCAGTTAATTTCATATCTTTCAGCGGAAACATTAGGCCACACTGCATCTACTTTAAAGCTGGATATTGCGGTTTGAGTGAAAGAATGCGATATCTTTAAAAGTCCTGCAGTTAGAGAGACAGAGAAGAGAGAAGGAATGACAGGGGGGTTAACTAGGTCAAACCCAATTTGTTACCATACACGAACAAAGGAGTAAAGTCAATAAAAATAATAGAAAGGAGAAGTAAACTAATACACTAGCAATCAGAGCAGCTTGTACAGCGCATGCCCAGAATCTAGTAAAGCTGTGGATTGTCACAGAGTACGTGTCAACTTCGACTGTCGTAGGAAGTACACTGCATTCCATGATGTTAAAGAAGGGTTCAAGTGACTGACTCCACGGTATCCCGCACTTGCAGTGTGCTTTGAGCTGACGCTGTTGTCAGTCAAGTGAGGAGTGTGGGCATCGTGCCTATCAACGACATCAACACGGCGACGACAGGCAAGTCTTCGTCGCTGAGATCCTTAGTCGAATCTTGTGTCGTCTCTTTGTGGGTGAGCCATGGTGGTAAGGACGGCCACTTGACATCTGCTACCGCCTTCCTTCTCTCTGCGTGTTTTGGGCTGTCTAAATGTAGCGCTTTGATTGGTTATAATAGAGGCAGTGGTAGTAGCGGCCGGGAAAGAGTAGTCACGTGCTCCACTGTATATATATAGATCCAGATTGCGCAGAAGAATCGCTGGACCTTCATCGTGGCCGAGGACGTCGTTTCAGCTTTTTGACAGTATTAGCGCTTCATTGTGTGTTGAGCCATATTTTACCATCTATTTTTTGCGCTCCATTCGTTCTTCACTGCCGGACAGCCTGTCGATGAAGCTTCATGTAATTCCTGGTGGTTGAGATATTTCAGGATAGTTGGTCCAGGTGATTCTGCACTGTGGTACTCTGCACATCTGGGGCAAACTACGACGCTCCGGCAAACTCAGTTCACGGGACCTATCTTTTGGCACTTGTGGCATTCTCGTGGTTTCCGTGTAAACGGACGAACCACGTGTCGAAAGTGTCTTGCCTTCACGTGTGGTAGCAAAGTGCCGCCCTTAAAGAAGAACTTCACACAACGCGACTTACCCAAGTGTGATACTTCGACAATGTTGGCGCAATCACTTGCCTCCTTGATGAGCATCGGAATATCGACGCAAGGAATTGTGATGTCAACATCGTATATTACACGAAATACAATGTCCTTCCTCGGTGGAATATGTCCTTTCTCGGTTGTTGCGGAGCCTGACTCGTACATCCTCAACTTAGTTTGGTGCCAAAGACTCAAGTTTTCGCAAGATGCTCTGCAGATTAATGTTCTTCGGGCTGTTTGATGACGTGCCTGGCCCAAATCGGGCAGTATAAGTATTTTAAATCACCTTTTGCTTCACAGTAGGGGTGGCTGAAGGTGGTAAATCCCCCACCGGTCTTCATTTCGGTTTACCACTGTAAATTGGAGTGTAGTCATTTTCGGAATCGTATCTTATCGCCAAGTACCATTCGGTGGACTCACTATTAGCGTTGCTCAGTTCGCTGGTCCACTTCCTCCAAGCGGCCCCCATCACCATTGGCGTGCCCGGAGTTCGCGCAGGCATACCTACATCCACCGTGGCAACATAAACTACGGATGGCTACGCGAGAAGCATGAAAGCTTTTCAAAAATTGTTACCCGGTAAAAAAGTACTTTGTGTGCTCACATTTGGGTGCACGTTAAAGAAACCCAGGTGGTCGAAATTTCCGGAGCCCTCCACTACGTCGTCTCTCATAATCATATGGTAGCTTTGGGACGTTAAAGCCCACATATCAATAAACAAAAAAGTGCTTTGCCAGAGGCACACTTCGTCGTATTCCGTGCAGTGAGTAACTGTGGAAATCATCGGTGGTGAAAAATAGGTGAGCGTTTAATTACATGTTGGTTTCTTTATGACGGTGCCGATGATGCACTACAGATGTCGCATTTTTTAATCCATTGGTAATGGTTCCAGGGCTTACTTTTGGGAACTCAGTGGTGTGCATGAGGGCAGAGGTGCAATTGGGAATGGATGTAAATCAAAGGACTGTGGGACGCCTCGCGTTGGGTGCTCACGGGAAGACGACAAACGAGGCTGTAAAGGGCGATATGGGGTGGGCAGGTTTTGAGGCGAGAGAAGCGCAGAGCAAAATAAGGTTCGAAGAAAGGCTAAGAAATATGAAGGAGAGTAGATGGGCAGAGAAGGTGTTCCGTTATTTGTATAGGAAGAGCGTGGACACACAGTGGAGAAAAAGAACTAGAAGACTCACTAGTAAATATACGGCTGGTATTGTGAGCCATATGTCAACAAAGAGCGTTAAGGGAAAAGTCAGGGAGGCGGAGAGGATTTACTTGATGGCAGCTATGGAGAAAAAACCGGCTTTGAGTAACTACCGAAAGGGAAAAAATGAAGTAAGGAAGGAGGCATTTTACGATAATTCAAGGGGAAGCGCTTTACTGTTTGAAGCGAGATCGGGTTGCCTTAGAACGCGTAGTTATAAAGCAAGATTCAGTAAAGAAGAAGAACAATGCACATGCTGCGGGAAAGATAAGGAAACGGCGGAACATGTTCTGATTGAATGTGGAGATATCCACCCAGGTGTACGTTTGGGCACGAACCTACAGGAAGCCTTGGGTTTTAGGGACAACAATGGAAAGCTGAACACACCCGCGATTGAAATAAGTAAGAGACGGTTAGAGTATTGGTGGCAGAAAATTAGAGAGAAAGGACAAAAATAAATATTGGAAAAATAAAATATGGACAGTGTGCCGTAAATGGCAGAGAAATTAAGCTGAAAATTTACCTTTTTTCCATTAAGATAGAATTTATCCAAGTAGAGGCATTAGGCCAACATAAAAAAAAAGGAAAAAAGATTTTTTTTTTTGTCGAGCCTGGTGGCATACTTGTCACCACCCCGTTATAAAGGGGACGCTCATAGCATCCATCCATCCATCCATGGTATTGGCTGTTATATGTAATGCTTGCATAGTGTCCACACTGTCTAGGAAGTTCAAAAACGACGACGTTGTTGAAACTCTGTGCCATATGAGTTATGTTACACCTCGCATGCCGCAAACATGTGTAGTTTGTATAGGTTGTGCGGCTTTGAAGTTGACTACTTCTCTCGTGTGGTTACTCATAATCCATGTTTAATAGAAAGTTCGAAGTAAAAGCTGCAACAATACCAGAGTTGGTCAGTGTTTTATGTAGTTCCTGTTATTTTTAAAAGCGAAGCATTTGTGCGAAGCATTTATTGTGAAGGTCTACCGCATATGCGGTAGAGATTCAAGGCTTTGACGAAGTTTCTTCAGGTGGCGGTAGCTCAGAACGCATCTATGGATTCTTGGAAAGGTATAGTTATTTTAATTTTTATTCTTTTTAAGCCATGAATTTTTCATCGCTTTTCAATAAACAGAAAAATTATTTTTTAGAAGCCTTCTTTGAAACACTTTCTGTAGCCTAAATTTGACTATCACGAACTTGATTAATGTTGGCCGCTCAGTCAGCAATGAACGACTGGACTGCGTTTCAGGCTTCCTAAAATGGGCAGCTAGTTGTTGCGACCTGAACCTATATTTCTAACTATTGGTTTTACAGCACAGTCGATAACTGCTGGAAGAAAAAATCTTTGCCGTAAAGACGTATCAGTAATTTCGCATACAGGTGCAAGCGATGGATACATGAAGCATCAAGAAGGAATCACAAGACCATGTGCGTGTGACAGAATTCTCGATTGAAGCTTGGTTGTGTTTTATTTTGTTCTTCTCGACAGAATAATGGATGGCTGTCAGCGATCGATGAAGGAAGTAGCAATTATGCCAGACGCCACTTTTTTTGCTGCCATGAGCACACTGCAAGAACAACCAACATGATATAGTTGTTCGCTTGGTAGAGAGGACGCAGGGGCGAAAGAAGCCGAAGAGTGGCCAACAAGAACCAAACGACGAGCTGGCAAATTAATATGGAGCTATCCAGTAGGAGCACGTTCGCGACGTTGCTGAAAGAAACATCTCGAGGTGGCTTGAAATATATAGCCATTGCACATCTAAGGCCGACAAGGAACAGAGATCAAGAGTACCATGAAAACGTGTTTTTTTTTATGTGGTAATAGCAGTTCTATGAAAAGAGCAATAACAAGAAATTAAAAAAACAGTATGATGACAGAAATCATGTTAATAACGCAACAATAAGTAAGAAGCTAAATGCTCCTATTTATTGACAGCACTGATATTTGTTCGCAGAGATCAATAGAAAACTTGAATTTTACCTGGTAGCTTCATTTAGCTTACATAAACGGCAAAATTGCTTATTTGATCACAGGAACGGTCAATGACTGAAAAAGCATGTAGCATTAGTTGAAAAAGAAACCTAAATACGTTGCCGTTCAGAAAAGTGGTGTGGATGAACTTGGGGTAGGATTGAGAGCAGCTATATCAGTACAAGTTATCCTCTCCTTGTCACCGGGCTTTCTTAGAAGGCAGCACTGAATAATAAAGAAGCGCATTGGTGGAAACAGCAGTATCGCGTAGCGTGATGTCAATCGCGTTGCTTGTGCGACTGATCAATTGACAAAAGTTGCCTCAGTATATATCACCTCTTTCTCTCCTATTATTTCTCCAGTTAAACTTGTCTTTGTAGCACGCTTGCAAGCATATGAGAATGCATTAAAGTGGCCGCAGACACGTTTGTAATAAACAGTATTTTTCATCGAGGTAAATACTGTTTGTTATTGCATTATAGATATCTCAAGGGAAAGTAGCCCACCAACACTCATATGTGACATATTTCAATATAGGAGAAAGAGACAGCCAAAGAGACAAATACGAACGAGTAAGGTGGGAAGTTTGACCAAGCATGTGCCCTTTTTGCTACCCCACACTTAAGAAACAACAGATAACAATGACAAAATAAAAAGGTCAAGCCCCACACTTCAGAAACAACAGGTAACAATGACAAAATAAAAAGGTCAAGCGAAATAGCAAATGAACAGCTAACGCAAATTAACATGAAAAGAACACGGACTAGTGTTGAAATAGGCTGTGAAGTGCAATCTTCTTCACGAACAATGACCTCTTTACAGGCCCTGTGCATTTATAAGGAAGCGTAGGCGAGAGTACTGATAATTGTTTTGCTTAAGAGGTATATATAGTAAGCGATAGGTTTAGCTTTTAGACAGAGCATGATCTGAGCAATTTGGTGTAACCTAGTGTATGAGGAAAGCGCTGGGCAAAAAGCACCAACCCTGGGTAGAAGCAAAAACCTACGACACTCAGGCACCTATCTGCTTTGGATGCTTTCTTCCAGTTTGCATGTCTTTTTGTTTTGTTTTTTTGCAGCTTTTTTATTCACTTACAAATGAGAGCACGTCATTAAGATTGTGCAGTGGTTAGGAGCCAGCTGTGAAACGTATTTCATCGCACCTTCAAGCTTGTCAAGTTCTAAATGCACATATTGGCAAGAGCAGGAAGTTTTTTGAGGAGTTCACATCTCAACTCCGAAAAGTATCAAATGAATTGTAGGAGTAGCCACAGTGTGCAGGCTGTTCCTGCGATTTTTGTATAAGTTTTTTTCTGTGATAGCCGTTTCTCCCCCTCGCTATTGGTCAACATAAACAAAGGTTTTGCGATGACTTGTTCGGTGCATATGTGGGCACACGATTGAATATTGTGTATTGCTCTCGCGCAAGCGACGTAATGGCAGTATACAGCGGGCGTACCAGTGCACATTTTTGCAGTTATATTGATACGTACAACTAAAAAACCGCCGAAGAAAACACTATTGCAATCTACTGAAAAAGTATGCCAGTGTGTTATTTAACGAAGGTGTACCAAATGACCAACTGAAGCTTGCGTGTCATTACGTACGAGTGAGAGAAGTACCGGCTACTGCACACGGTTTCTTTCAGTGACAGCTGGCGTTGCTGAAAGCATGGCACATAGTGGTCGCTCATTGTGCGGGCTCTGCACACAAGTAAAATTGTTTATTTAGGTTGACTGATGTCTGAACTGTACTTTACAGTCGTTCTAACTCTTTATAATCGCGTGTAAATAAAGTAAAAAGCAGTGGTAACATATATACCAATGTGACCGGAACGATAGGCGCAATTTTCGCTGGGACGGGGAAGTGGGTAAGACTGCTCTCGAAGCAGCAGAGTTGTGATGTTTCAAGTGTCTGCGTTTGAAGTTTGGAACACTCCTAACCTGTTACCGAAACTGTACTTAAAGTAAGTATAGCGCAAGCGTTGTAAGACATGCATTTCCGGTGCGGTGATATTGAGCGACAGCTGTTGGGCTTCACAAATTGACAATGTATAGCCATACTAATTGCCAGAAACTTATGCCAGCTATTCAATAAGGAGCTGATCTTAGGAGTAGGGGAAATTTAGCTCAACAAAAACTATTTACAACGGTGCTCCACGTGTTTAAAGTGTGAAGGTGACCTTTTTTTCTAAGTTCTCAGCAGCTTTGGTTTTGCTTGCATAGTTATATCAGACACAGGGTCGCATATAGTGTCACTATAGTCACTCATGTGACGTCGTCGTCGTGCGCACATGTGTGTGCACCAGCACTGCAAGACACATGCGCTGCTCGAAGTTGTCTTTCTACCCAACCTGAATCGAGTAAGGACAAGCTTAGAGTTCGAGGGAACAGCACCTCAGCTTCGAGTTTCATGGCAACGATGTTTTGCGTCAGCCTGAGTCATCCGCAGCCGTTCATGGGTTAGTTTTGTCTACATTCTCAAGTTGTCTCATCCACCGCAAGTGAGTGTAGCTTCTGACTTTTGTGCACAATCTTGTAGGCTATAGCTACTCTGGTTACGTGTGTGGTCTGCACTTCACTGGGGCGCGGTGTGCTGTCGCTGGCTACACAACTTCTCCTAATGACCAGAAGACCCCCAGAGCACATCTGGAGCCTGACTACAGAGCAGAGCAAAACGTGTTAGAACTGCGCGCGATATTGTCCGTTTTTAAATACAATATGCGCACAAATGCTGAGAAATATGCTTAGATGCACATATTGGAACGCCAACCAACGCGATGTTAGGGGACTCAAGGAAAAAGGTGACGCTAGATAAAATAGCGAAGTATATTGAAAATTTCAATTGTAGAGGGATATTGAAAACATGATTATCCAGCTATAATAGAACACCTGGAGACTCTTATCATGAGATAACAATAATTTACTGAGAAATGTGTACAAGTACACTTGTTCTCACGAAAAACTTTGCAATATTACACTTCAGGCCCGAGCAACGAAGCAGCACCTTGGTTCTGATTTTATTTGTCCATATGAATAAAAACAATATGCACAACATTCGTTACTTTTTATACTATTTTTGGGTTGTTTATCTATAAAATGTATACTCTGAATTTTTAATGTTTTGACTATTTTTCACATATATTTTTTGATGTACTGTTTACTAGCAGGCAATCGAACATTCCATACCTTTCACATTTAATTTATTCTAACTTATGTTTCTTGCTCCACAACATATACTTTTGGAAAGAGCATTCTGCATAGTTTGATAGCTGCATTGCGTGCCGGAGAACTTTTCAAGCTGGCAAAGACGATCTTCTCGAGATATGAAAAGAGCCATTTTCGCGTGGTAAAGGCTTTATACAAAAAAGTGTCAGATTTATCCATTTGTCATGAAAAAGGAAGTGTATTGATGCAAAGTTGCCTTCATGTCAAATTCTTTGTAATTTAATATCTTGTCTCACTCATTACGGCACAATCGTCATATAATTTCAAGACATCTCGGCTTTTCCCTGTGATCAAAAAAGGAGAAAGTTCACCTGTACAAAACTATCGCACGATTTCACCAACTTGCAAATGCTGCAAACTTGTGCAGCATATTACAGCTACATGGGTCCATGAATTTTCAGAAAAATAACGCTGCACTAACAGAACATCAGCATGGCTTTCGGGAACCAGCTAATAACGGTAGTTTATTATATTCATTTCTTGATTCTAGCGGCCAAGTAGACGTAATATTTGTTGATTTTCGCAAGGCTTAATTCAAGATTGCGTGTGATAAACTGATCAGGATGCTTAGAATTCTAGGCATTTCTGAACAATTTGTCAGATGAACTTCTGCTTACCTGTCAAACAAGAAGCAATTTAATGACATAATGGGGTCAACTTTCTGAAGGTTTGGCAGTCAGACCAGGGGTGCCACAAGGCAGTGTCCTAGGTCTATTGCTTTTCTTAGTTTACATTATCGATATTGTTAAACTACTAAGCCCTGGAGTTCAAACTCGATGGTTCGCATACTAGTGCGTATTGTTCAAAAAACTTTTCATCGCGTTAATCAAGTTTTGTTACCTGACCATTTAAATATAGTAGGACACTGGTGCGAATAATGGGGAATGGTTTTGAACGCCGATAAAATTGTAGTGCTCCTTATAACGCGTAAAATATACTCCTTCTTTTTGCATACCGGCTTGGTATGCAAAAAGAAGCGGATTCACACACACACCACTTAGGCAAGTCGATAGCTAGAAATACTTTGGCGTTACAATAACAACTACCTTATTGTGGAATAAACATATCAATATCATTTCCTCCTCAGCATTCTGAATGCTCTGCTTTCTAAAACGTAAGCTTCATGACGCCCCAAGCTATGTTAAATTGCTGTCATAGTATTCTCTATTAATACCTAACTTAGAATACGTAAGGGCAGTATGCGACCAATACATTCAGACTAATGTCAAGTGCTTGAAAAGTATACAGAAGAAAGCAGTCCGGTTCATTTTTATTAAGTTTTCACGAGTTCGCACTCCTTCTGATATAAGAAAAACAAATATATTTCTCTTTTATAGCATCCATCGAGAACATATAAGAATCGACCTCAATTCTTTACTTCTCAACCACAATCTTGCGAATAGCCCATCTCCGTACGTGACACCTTTGTCTACCCAACCAACAGCAGATCACGCTAAATCCCTAACACCTTATTTCTGCAGAACAGACGTTTATAAGTACTCATGTTTTCCAAGCACGGTCTGATATTAGAACGAAGTAGCTCAGTCATCCTTATAATATCTATCTCCTTCGCTCCGAAATAATGTCTTTCAAATGAAGGTTTTAGATCTGTTTATAGCAGTGTTTTTTCTATGCACCTCTTTTTATTATATGCATATGTATTTATTACTTTCCTTGGTAGAACTGTGAAAATGACTATGTTGTTGTTGTTTTTTTGATATGATATATAAGGAGATGTTGGCGCACCATTATGGCGCCGGCTACTCCTTAGCCGTTGATTGAAACTTGAACACGTATCTTGAAGCAAAACATACAAAGCAGTGCATGGAAAATAGAAAACTCAGGCACAGATATGCAAAGACACACTGACACGCGCATATCACAACATAATGGTAAGTAAATGTTCGAAAGTCAATGCAAGAAGTCTCTGGAAATGTCCCTCGTTAATATTTGGTCCACCAGCACAAAAAATCGGAGCACTCGTCTCGTCCTTATGAAGATGCATTCGCTCGTATGCACATAATAGTCATCCGGGCATTCATTTCACAACACACGGATGGGTGTCACATGATACTGTACATAATAAGTACATGTGTTACAAATGAAAGTTTGTTCTTTCTTAATACTTGTCAGCAATCCCGCTGTCTTGTAAAAAAAAACGTGTTAATGCTTTCAAAGCGTGTGACTGTAAACCTCCAGTTGGCCACGGGCCCAGAAGTTTTTTCATGCTAAATGGTCTGCGGTCCAATGCGAACAATTGTGACTTAAGAAGACGTCTCGGCGTGTCATGATGTGGACAGTCTATGAGAAGGTGACATACGTCTTCATCTATAAATCTACATTCGCATTCGGAAGTTTCAGTTCTGCCGATTCTGCGCAAAAATGTTTTGTGTATGCAGTGCATAGCCTCAATCGGTGAATTAGAGTTTCCATACTTCTGTATAAAGCCAGCGTAATTTTGAATTCAATAAATGGATCGATGTGATATAAATCACAGCTCTTTGTACTTTGGTCAAACCAAGCAGTTTTGCTCATTCTGAAAGTTGTATTCATTATAATACTGCGCAATTCATTTTTCAAAATTGGTAAAAAAACAGTAACGTCTTTACGATGTGCTTGTCGTGCTGCTTCATCGGCAGCTGTGTTTCCAGGAATGTTGCAATGGCCAGGTATCCACTGGAATTTGATCTCGTGTTGCGCCTTCTTTGCTTTGGTGAGCTCTTTCAGCGTTTCGTATGTCATACTATCACTTATTACAGTCCTGTTTGTACTGGAGAGTGATCTTAATACGGCCTGTGAGTCACTGAAAAGTACCCATTTTCTAGCGTCTGCTACCGAATTTATAAACTTTAGAGCATACAGAATAGCGAAGAGCTCAGATGTTGTAGATGACGTCGTGCGGCATAATTTAAACGATTCCTGAATATTGAGCTGTGGTATGATAAATGCCGATGTTGAAGACGTTGTAGTACTTCAACCATCTGTGTAAATTTGTATGTACCCTGGATACCGCATGTGTATCTGATAAAGCGCTAGTTGAGCAGCTTGGACGAACATGTCTCTCTTTCTGATGATGCCATCCACTGAGAATTCAATGCTTGGTATTGCAAGCAGCCATGGAGGATAGTCCATTTCAGAGCTCCAAAATTCATTTCTGGGTAATATATGTACATTAGTCTCTACATCGTTATAAGCATTGCTTTTATCTCTCAGTAAAATCTCCAGTGCCAATGGGTGGTCCTTGTGTTGTGTCTGTAAGCGAAAAAAAATGGCAGCATGTTTCAATTGTTCTCATGACTGGAAAGGGTGGTTGTCGAGTATCTGCTATGACAAGGCTGCTGGAAGTCGCTCGTGGAACACCTACGCAGACGCGCAGTCCCCTAGCTAATAGTCTTTGAAGTCGCTCCTCTGAAGTGCGGGAAAGGCCGTGTAAGACTGCTGCAGAATATGCAACTTTTTGTCGTATTAAAGCATTGTGAACAGCGAGCATGGATGATACAGATCCGCCCCATGATGTCCCAGCAATTCTGCGGAGTATATTCACTAGTGTATTCACCTCGTTTTCGAGTTTCTTTATGTGAGGTACCCATGATAGCTGCCTATCAAGTATTACTCCGAGAAACAGATGCTGTGTTACCATCATTAGTGGTTCTCCTTCTGAATTGAGATTGAATTTCTTTAACTTCTTACGGGCGAAGGGCAATACAGCTGTCTTTGCGTGCGATAAATCATTCCTCTTGCTTTTAAAAAGTTGTTGATAATGTTTATTCCGTCTTGCAATGCAATCTGAATTAGCCGTATGTCTGTGCCAGATGCCCAAATGCACACATCTTCTGCATATAAGGAGTATTTCAACCTGGAAGGCAGTCTTTTACTAAATCAGCCATAACACAGTTGAAAAAAAAGCGCTGATTACGCGTCCTTGTGGCACTCCCTGTCTGACGTCGTGTTCTGCACTTTTTCCTTCGCTCGTCTGAATGAATATTTTGCGACCTGAAAAAATTTGGATACCCACCGCAAAGACCTGCCGGACAGTCCGAGTTCCAACATACTCAGCAGAACATGAGTGTGACTGACTGTGTGAAATGCCCTTTTGATGTCCAAGAACACTGTGACCGTGAAACTACCACAGGCGCGTTCATGCTCCACATACGTTACTAAGTCCAGTATTGCATCCATTGTGCATCTCTGTTTCCTAAAACCTGTTAAGTAGTTGGAGAATACACCAGTTCTGTTGCACCACCATTGAAGTCGCGCATCAATCATTTTTTCCATTACCTTACATAGACAGCTTGTCAGACTGATTGGACGGAAGGATTCAAGGTTCAAGGGCGTCTTAGCCGGTTTTAAGATCGGAATGATGCGAGCAGACTTCCAAGACTGCGGTACAATTTGTTGCATCCATAGATTATTGTAAATATCTAAGAGAATAGTTGTGCCTGTGGGCCCAAGGTTCTTTAGCATATTGTACGTAATGCCGTCCGATCCAGAGGCCGATTTTTTGACGACATGATGCTATAGCACAATGCAGCTCCCTTAACGTAAATACAGGGTCTAGTTGAGGATGCTGGGTCCAGAAGCAAGCATGAATTTTCTGGCTCGCTAACGCGACAGAATTATCAAATAAGGCACATTGTGATATGGCGGAACTACTGTTCTCTAATCATTGCGTACAGTTAGGTTTGTTATGTCAAATAATTTGTTGTCACAGTTTGCTATGTCCTTATCAAACGGCCCACCTGCTTGGACTTAAGGGTCCACAATATGAAATAACTAAAAAATATATATATTTGTAACTGTGATCTTCATACTTTCAATATTTTGAGTTTTAGTTCAATCGAACATTTTTTCCGGTTCCGTTAAATACCGATTGAGCAGCCTTTACTGTATGCTTTTCTTGCTCCTAACGAACATTGTTGCTTGTTTCATTTGCATACAGGACAACACTTAGCTGCAAGGAAAGAAAATCATCGCACTGAAGGGTAAAAGAAAAAAAAAACGACGAAAGAAGGTGCCGGCTGGTGTAATGGCAGAGGTGGCAGACGTTATCGATCAAACATGTTTAGCGAAGGAGCACACTTTGTCAACAAAGGCTTACGGAGACGTGCTGACCTCAATCGCATTTTAACGCCTGGGCGACAGCGTGCAGAAAAACGAAGAAGCAAGTTAGCTTACATGTGACGTTGTGCTTCGCTGACTTGGCCTTTTTCTTGAAGTGGCTTCGTCGCTCCAAAGAGGGTGCTGGTCATGAAAAATATACAGTGGCATCTAGCAAGTCATATAGGAAATTAGAACAAAATTTTCAAACTGCACGCAAATGTGTCAGCAGTGCTCGGTGTCATATAGCTTAGACAGTGGAGACGTGAGGTGGAGTACATTGTGTGTGATGTGACACGTGACATGAAAAACAAGTGTCATAGGTTTTTTTCAAGTAAAACTTGCTGAAGGTAATTTGAAACGCCTTCACATTTATTTTGTTATTTATTTATTACACACTGCAGGCTCTTAGGTTCAATCAGAGGGGTAGTTTCAAGAGCACATAGTTATTACAATATTTGAGAAAACAAATTGTTTGGGGTGAGCGTATTAAACCATTAAAATGAACAAAAAAGCGACATAAAAACCTATTTCGTAAGAACGAATTTACTTAACAAAAAAAATGGCAGCATATCCACGGAGTGGATGATGAAGAGTGGGGAAAAGCATTTGTCCGTCCATTCGTTCTTGCTTTCGTCCGTCCATGCGTCCGTCTGTGTGTGATGTGTGGTGCGCGTTCAAAGTGCGCGCCTTCGAAAAGTGCGCGTCACGGAAAAAAAAAAACAAAAAGGAGAAATACCAGAGTGCACGTGCGGTGCTGCTTAAACAAGAATGACGACGTTAAAGAGCGTCAAGCACGAGGATGCGTGGCAGGACGTGAAGTAAACAAAAGGTAAAACATCCAATGGGCAGCGAACACGGAGATTTCAAGGCCCAATGGCTTGACACCACGAAACAGCAGTATCTCCAATGAGAACGAGACAAGTGGGCCAGAGCTGAAGCAGGAGCCTGGGGGACCAGAGCAAGGGGAATTCGAGGCAGGCAGTGCAAGCGGAAGGTCGTCACCGGACCGGGCGCTGAAGATGGGCCGTTGGGTTCCGGACCCGAGCCTACAGGACTTCCACCGGCCGGGGCCTCCTGCTGTCGGGTTCCCGCTCCAAAGGACCGTGGCCATCCGGTCCTGAACTCCTTTCCAGGGCCTGCGGACTTTGGTTCCGGCAGGCGAGCTACAGCTGTCGGGCTCCGGGCCCGAGCTGTGCGCCCAGCTGCTTGACTAGGTCGACCCTAGTTCCCGGACGCGTCGCCACCAGCCTGCGTTCTCCCGTCTCCGACGTGTCCACGCTCCTCAAGCCGAAACCATCACGATTTGGTAGGGCTTTTCGACGTGTCGCCAGCAGCCAGCGTTCCCTCGTCCTCGTCCAGCCCACGCACTGACGCAGGAGTCACGGCGTTCCGGTTTCTCATCACCGCCGAAAACCAACTTGTGGGTGAGACTGCACCGATACTCTTGCGCTACTCCCATCACTCAGCCTCTTTCGAACGTTAGGTTTAGTTACTGACTTTGAACGTTCTTGTTGGGTGTTTACAGATGTGTTTCGTCATGTCCAGTCAACTGTTTATTAAGTGTTTTGTTTTGTGAGGAATCTTTGCCTTTTTACTTTTCAATTAAACTTTTTGTGTGTTTCTTGGAAACCGAACGGCTTTGTCCTTATTAGAAAAACTCTCCGGGGCTCAACCAGGAGAAACAAATCAGCAACAAGAACCCTGCATAACAAATTGGCGTCCGCGACAGGACAAAGTCGTTTGTTTTTCCAGTAGATTTTTTTTGACGCGGTTAACACGATGACGAACACGTGGGAGTTAATTGAGTTGGCGGATAAAATGGGACTGACGGGAGCGGAGTTTAGAGTATGGTACGAGGAGCGGATGGAGAGGGAGCGTGAGCAACGGGCTGCAGAACGAAAGGCGGCGAAGGAAAAGCTTGAATTGGTGCTTAGAGCTAAGAAGGAGGAGCTAGAGCGCGTAACGCGTGAAAATAAAGTGTTGCTAGAGCGTCAGACACGCATACTGAAGCAGCAGCTCCAATTAGAGAGGGTGGACTTCGAGCGGCGACTCGAGCTTGCGATGGCGAAAAGGGGGCAGCTGGCGATGCAGAAGGTCGAGCAAGCGGTGAATGTTTGCTCCGATAGCAGCGTTTGCTGGAGGGAAGTCGATTCCTGCAAGGTTGGCCTCGAGCCTCGCGACAGCCTTACTTCGGAGCGAGAAGCTCAGATAGAGGAAGGCAGAGAGGTGGACAGCCAAGAAGGCAGGAGTCATGAGGAGTTTGTTGAAGCGACGGAAAGCTTCTCTGGCTGGGAACATATTACTTCCGTTAGCTGCTTGGGGACCTCTGAGAGGCCAAGCACCTATGAAGAAGAGCGCCTGGATATGGGCGACCTAGAAGCTGTGGAAAATGTTGTGGAGCAAAGCTTCGATAGCAGGGAACGAAGAAGCTCCATTCAGAATGAGGTGTGTATCAGAACGTCTCAGAGGCCGAGCACATTTCGGGAAGGGGTAGGGCTACCTCTCAATAGCTCCATGGAAGGAGCGCTAGAACGTCATTGGGAAGATGGCAGCGAATGCCATGAAGGCTCTGATATAGTGGCCACTGATTGTTTTGTACCGACGGAGGTAGCAGCAGGCACCACGTCAATGGTCCTAGACCATACGTATATCTCACTCAGAGAGAGAGGGGATTCTAGTTCACAGGATAGCGTAACTGCTATTTGTCCGAGAAAACACGATGGGAGTGCTGAAGCACTCTTCAAAATAAACAGTATCGAATCGGAGGTGGGCTCGATAGTAGGTATGGAGAATGCCAGACAGGATCTTGAACCTGAGAACGTGATTGGTTTTGAACCTATAATTAAGTCCACTCAAGATGAGCTGTATAATGACCGAGCACAACGGCATCCCTTCTCAAGAATCCAGGAACCTCACACGCTTGTCGGAGCGTTTGGGCTTGCTGAGGGCACCCCGAGCTTGTGTTCATTAGATGGTGAATTAAAAGAAAGCATTTGTGTGAGAGATTGTGGCATTTGGACATTCGTGTCTCAGTGCGTTTCGTGTCGACGCCGACGGCTCGAGACCGCGCCCTGTTCCTCTGTGACCGGTAAGCGTTCATGTGGCCGGCGGGGGCGCAGACACGCGTTTCAGCGAAAGTGCATAAAAGCATGTTTGCCACAGTTACTTTCGAAACGTGCGAGAAGGGCAGTGCGTCTGGTTTGGGACGCGATAACCTGAGTGTAGGGTTAGAAAACCGGTAGCTCTTTCTGGACTTCGACTTTTAGATGCGGACACAAGTAGCTTTGTCCATAGTCGATTTTGTAGTAAAAAGGTTTATTCCGGGTTTCAGAACTTTTAAATGCAATTGGGTGAATCTAAAGTTTAAGTGTGGACATTTGGACGATGTATCGAACTGTAGCCCGGTGATGTGTTGAACTGCGTGGTGCAAATATGTGGTTTAATTGTGACGTAGTGCAGAACGCGCACTCATCGGCAGTTTTTTTTTCTAAAAAAAAACTTGAATAAAAGGGGGCGTATGTGATGTGTGGTGCGCGTTCAAAGTGCGCGCCTTCGAAAAGTGCGCGTCACGGAAAAAAAAACAAAAGGAGAAATACCAGAGTGCA
Organism: Rhipicephalus microplus; assembly: GCF_013339725.1. Classification (NCBI taxonomy): domain Eukaryota; kingdom Metazoa; phylum Arthropoda; class Arachnida; order Ixodida; family Ixodidae; genus Rhipicephalus; species Rhipicephalus microplus. The sequence goes on along the minus strand of NC_051169.1, from coordinate 82,281,718 downwards.
CGTGCGGTGCTGCTTAAACAAGAATGACGACGTTAAAGAGCGTCAAGCACGAGGATGCGTGGCAGGACGTGAAGTAAACAAAAGGTAAAACATCCAATGGGCAGCGAACACGGAGATTTCAAGGCCCAATGGCTTGACACCACGAAACAGCAGTATCTCCAATGAGAACGAGACAAGTGGGCCAGAGCTGAAGCAGGAGCCTGGGGGGACCAGAGCAAGGGGAATTCGAGGCAGGCAGTGCAAGCGGAAGGTCGTCACCGGACCGGGCGCTGAAGATGGGCCGTTGGGTTCCGGACCCGAGCCTACAGGACTTCCACCGGCCGGGGCCTCCTGCTGTCGGGTTCCCGCTCCAAAGGACCGTGGCCATCCGGTCCTGAACTCCTTTCCAGGGCCTGCGGACTTTGGTTCCGGCAGGCGAGCTACAGCTGTCGGGCTCCGGGCCCGAGCTGTGCGCCCAGCTGCTTGACTAGGTCGACCCTAGTTCCCGGACGCGTCGCCACCAGCCTGCGTTCTCCCGTCTCCGACGTGTCCACGCTCCTCAAGCCGAAACCATCACGATTTGGTAGGGCTTTTCGACGTGTCGCCAGCAGCCAGCGTTCCCTCGTCCTCGTCCAGCCCACGCACTGACGCAGGAGTCACGGCGTTCCGGTTTCTCATCACCGCCGAAAACCAACTTGTGGGTGAGACTGCACCGATACTCTTGCGCTACTCCCATCACTCAGCCTCTTTCGAACGTTAGGTTTAGTTACTGACTTTGAACGTTCTTGTTGGGTGTTTACAGATGTGTTTCGTCATGTCCAGTCAACTGTTTATTAAGTGTTTTGTTTTGTGAGGAATCTTTGCCTTTTTACTTTTCAATTAAACTTTTTGTGTGTTTCTTGGAAACCGAACGGCTTTGTCCTTATTAGAAAAACTCTCCGGGGCTCAACCAGGAGAAACAAATCAGCAACAAGAAACCTGCATCACACTGTGTGACCATCCTTGCGTCCATCCGCCCGTCCGTGCGTCTGTTCATGCGTCCTTCCCTGCGTACATCCATGCATCCGCCTCTGCGTCCGTCCATGCGTCCAGCCGTCCGTGCAGCCATTCATGGGTCCGTCCATGCATCTGTCTGTGTGTCCGTTGATCCATCTATTCAACACTCCAACTACCACCATCTCGCATCTTTTCATCATATAGAATCTTCTCCATATAGAATCACCGCCATCTAGCGGACATTCCAAGGACTAAAGGAGAGGTGGTACACGCACACTTTCTTACGGCTTGCGCTTCGTATCTACTTCCCACCTTTAACCACCTCGCGTTCAAACATGGTATATACTAGTTCATTGTATTCATGGCACTGCGGCTCAACGCTCGCTAAACCTTTCTAAAACTAAGGAGGTTACACCCAGCGAGTATAACGTAGCAACCTTTTCCTGTCAGATAGCGCTCAATATACATGTCAATGGCTGATAATGGGAAACGAGAGACAGGAGAATTCGGCTTTTACTTTCTTACGGCTCCCGCTTCGTGTCTACTTCGCACATTTAACCACCTCGAGTTCATGGTATATACTAGTTCATTGTATCCATGGTGCTGCGGCTCAGCGCTCGCTAAACCTTTTTAAAGCTAAGGAGGTTACACCCAGCGGGTATAAAATAGCAACCCTTTCTTGTCAGATAGTGCTCAACGTACATACCAATGGCTGCTATTGGGGATCGCAGTGTGCACGTCAACTAAAAGCCGAAATCTCCTGTCTCTCCTTCCCCCTTAACAGCCATTGGCGTGTACATTGAGCACTATCTTTTATTGTTCAACAACGCACAAAAGAAATCTCTCACCGGCTCCACCTTGGAGGGGAAAATGTTATGCTTCTTCCACACTACAACAGCTACGAGGGATGAACGGGTGCCGCTATGAGGAGCTTCGACGATAAAAGAATACGACAAATTCATATATATATATATATATATATATATATATATATATATATATATATATATATATATATATATATATATACAAAAGAAAAGTTTCTGAATGTAGGTAAATATTCTGACTGAATAAGCCAAGTAAAGCAGAAGAACGGTTAAAATAAATTGTGCCGGAACTATATTTTTATGATTGATAAATAAATTTGACATGTCTCCCATAACATGTGGGAGCATTTAAAAGCCACAATGTTACGTATTAGCGCGTGGTGATCTTAGTTTAATTTCCCGAAGCCCTACACTGGGAATTCCTGATACTACTGTGGGTGTGGAACGATCAGACCAAACTATTGTTAGCAACAACCTGAAAACGATGAACTTTAATTTGAGAAACCTAATTGTTCGCCGCCTGTGAACACTGGCACATCTTCTAGAAGATTGGCCAAGAAAGCCCGTAGTAGCCTATATGTGAACACAATCCAATGTTTGTAAGCTTGTCACTAAAAAGAACAAATAAAAAAGAAAGTGGTAAAAAATTAAATGATTTTGTAGTAAATATGAATCAATCTATTGAAAAGATAACATGCAGTCATTACTTCTTTGTCATCACCTAAATCCTCTATAGCTATCAATACAGCACATTCTTAAATTAGAAAAAGTATAAAGCACACAAGGCAACGAACTATTGCGAGATGGTTTGTGTAATTTGATTTGTGAGAATAAATGTAGACGTCCATATAAATAAGGCTCAACAGACAAACTCTGGAAACACCTACTCTATTGCTTTACCTATAAAGAACGTGTGAAAAAGAAGGCAACACGATGGTTGAAGCCTTAGGTCTGCGCATGCAATGCCTGTTTTCTTTTTTTTTTCCTTTTAAGTAAATAACACCCATACCACACAATCCTGTTTCAAGAACATTTTTCCATCGAGATTTTTACCATAGTTCTTGTCTCGGCGCAGATATCGGGCGAGTGCTTGCCACTGTTACTTTATACACGCAAATGCAGCATGAGCACAGCGACGAAAAGAAAAGTAAGAAAAAACCTATTTTAGAAAAGCTATCTGGTCAAGCGATGAGATGGTACGGTACGCACAGGCGGTGTTTCGCAGCTAGAGCGTTTTAGATTTTGACAGTAGGCAGACCGAAGGACGTGTTACAGAGTTTACGCCAAAACCAGCAAACAAAATATGAGCACACTCTTATGCGCCTTATCAAATTTACGTGAGATATTTCGTGAGCCCTGCGAAGCATTGAGACTCACCAAATGCGTTTTTTTTTCTTTATGCATCGCGCTCGTTTTTTTCGGCATCTTTCGACCTGCACTCAGCCGGAAACTTGAAATAAGCTGTTTTCAGCGCATCAGTGGTATATGGAATTAGCTACCCTCGTTGCTGTGGTACCAGCTGGGGAACATTAGGGAATATTTGGTGCCACAAAAGTTGAGCTAGGATCATCTTAAGAAGATTTGGGTCCAAAGTACGTGATAGTTTGTGTATCACGGAAACCAACCTATGACTTTTGTATTCGTTATATTCATTCTCTGTTTGCTCTGTTTCTCGAAGCAGCATCAATTTAGAAAAGTTATACACTCTAGATTTTCCTTCTTTTTGTTTTCCGTAGCAAGTACAAGCCAGCTTCATAATATTTCTACAACTTCATTCTTTTTCCTTCATCTTGAATGCATCTATAGGCAATCCAACGAAAAACTTGTCTTGTGTCGCCTGCTACCGCTTTGCGTTGTTTTATTTACCTCTCATTTTTCCATGGCGCCTCTTAACAACCCAGCTAGTCCTGCCCGTAAGTTCTTCTCACCTCTTACTTTATATTAAAAAAGAAGCATGGTATTCATTCGAGGGGAAAGAGATACCTCTGTTGGGAAAATTTTCAACTAGTGCTTGAGTTTGCGGGTAACATTCAACCGCTTCAATATTGTTCATAACACATAAAATCAGATCAAGAAATACGCTTATTACACACATGACACTTACGATAGTCACTCAATGCCCAGCAGTGTTGCTCTGAAAGCAATCAACGTGCTCCCGAAAAAATTCTATCATTTACCGGCTGGTCTGGCATAGGTGTTTCCCCCTAATGAGAGTGGGAAACATTATGCTACTTATTTCACGGCAGGGAACAATTGTATTTTTTGTAGTTTGTGTCAGAAGTTTATTAGCAGATTGTAAGTAGATATCCAACTGATAAAAATTGCTTGGTGGGAGGAAATTCTACTCATATAATCAGCTTGTTCGCAATATTGAGTTCATGTAAGACGTATTGTATGAGTGGGATATCTATGGGGGTCAGCATATTTGTAATATGTTCTGCGGCGTTGCTAGGTGATCCTTGGTTGTCGTGTCTAAGACCTCTTAGAAAGTCGTTTTACGACTGAATTTACAATGAGATGTGCTAAACCTCTCTAATATAGAGGAAGGTACGACATTACTGTACAGGTGTGACACGTGGGGATGCTACTCATCGACCTTATAGCAGAAATATTTTCGAGCCAATGTTGCTTTTACCCCAAGCTTCATTTCCTAAAAAACAAATAAGACAAAGCACTTCGAAGGAGACGGACGTACAACTACAAAATTTATTGCATTTGATATTGTTTTTCGATACTGAATTCACAGTAAATTCCGTCTACAACAGGCCCATATTGTTGAATTTGTTTGGAAACATAACGAAGCCGCCTCATAGCATGTTTTTTTTTTTGTACGTGTTTCAGATGCCATGGACGTTTTTCCCAAGTCAATCTCTCCCCATAATAGTAGCAATTGAAAACAATCCGCAGTTTCCGTCGAAACAAACATAAATCACTGCTACTCGCTAAAAAAAGATGAGCTTATTGCATGGCACATCGACAATAAAAAAATAAAAGTGATCATGGCCATGGCAAATTAATTCTTGCGCCAAGAATAAAAAGTGCTTTCCAAAGTCATAGAGTATGTCGAAGCGCTCTTCTGCAAAGAGAAATCACCAGATTGACTCGAAGCATTTATGACAGCAGATCAGTTGTGTTACATGCATTCCTTTCGTCGAAGAGGCGCCAGCAAAATTTTCTCTCCGGGATCAGTGTGTCTGAACATCACGCGGAGCAAAGATTTGTAGTACTCTTCATGAGAACCCCGCCGCGGTGGTCTAGTGGCTAAGGTACTCGGCTGCTGACCCGCAGGTACGTCGCGGGTTCGAATCCCGCCTGCGGCGGCTGCATTTCCGATGGAGGCGGAAATCTTGTTGTTCCGTGTACTCAGATTTGGGCGCACGTTAAAGAACACCAGGTGGTCTAAATCTCCGGAGCCCTCCACTACGGTGTCTCTCATAATCATATAGTGGTTTTGGGACGTTAAACCCCACATATCAATCAATCAACTCTTCATGAGAGACAAGTTTAAGGTAATAAATGTTTACGACCCCATCTAAATAGAAATTCTTAGCACCAAATGAAGGTAGGAAAAAAGGAAGGAGACAAAGGGAGAGAGAAGGCTCGTAGGTTAGTCAGAAAGACATCAGGTTGGCTACCCTACTTTGAGATATGAGAGCAAGGGATAAAAAAAAGAAGAACGAAGGATGAGAAAGTAGAACTTCAAGTAGGATAGGAGGGAGGGATAAACAACAAGGAGGAAGGCAGGGAGGTTAACCAGGCACATGCCAGGTTTGCTACCCTACGCTTGGGGAATGGGAAGGGGGCATAAAGATGAGAGAGAGAGGAAAGAGAAGAGAAAGTGAGAGAAAAAAAAACAAAAAAGGAGGATTGTCAGTCAATCGGCTGGCGCGTATGCAGTGGTGGCACTACACAAAAGTTAAAGGTGGTCACGTAGGTCTGTAGTCCTCAAAAAGCACAAGACAGTTTTGACTGCTTTTTGAGCCGACGAAAGGCGATGACCATGTTCCAGTAGCATCTGCACAGAGAGTGGCCAATCGTCTAATTGTCGCAATGCGTCCGAAAGCTTCTGTCTTTCAGAGGCAAATCGAGGGCAATGGCATATCGGATGGTCGATGTCTTCTTTGGTGCAGCAGACGTCGCATTCCGCATTGTCGGTCAATCCGATGAGGGTTTCATATGCTTTTGTGAAGGCAACCCCCAACCAAAGGCGACAAAGAAGTGAAGCTTCACGTCGACGAAGTCCGGATGGAGGTCGAAGTTCAAGTCGAGGGTTTATTTGGTATAGTCTCGTATGTGTTATGCTTGGGGTGTTCCACTCCTGCAGACTCAGACTACGTGCCAGGTGATGAAGTTGCTGTGCAGCGTCAGTCCTTGACAAAGGAATCGGAAGGGTGTGCTCTTCTTGGTGCGATGTGCGAGCCGCGTTGTCTGCGGAATCATTGCCACTGATCCCACATTGGCCAGGAAGCCACTGAAACTTGACCTTGTGGCCTGTTTCTGTAACGTGGTGAACAAGCTTGACAACTTCGTAAGTTAATTGTTCATGGCAACCTCATCGAAGGACTGACTGCATGCTCTGTAGGGCTGGTTTTGAGTCGGAAAACACAGCCCATATACTTGGTCTTTGGGATTTGATGTACTCTAGGGCACCACGCAAAGCGGCAAGTTCTGCCGCCGTAGACGTAGTGACATGTGACAGTTTGATTCGCAGAGTGATTTCTCTAGCTGTAATCACCACCACACCACCAGAACCAGACGCTGTGGTTGAACCATCGGTGTATATGTGCACGTGGTTGTTGTACATTTCGTTCAGAAGGCTCAAGCTTAATTGTTTTAGGGCTGATGAAGGCAAATTAGATTTTTTCTGTATTCCTGGAATTGAAACACGTACTTGTTGAAGTGTCAGGCACCACGGAGGATTCACCAGTTTCTCAGCAGGCGTAAAACCTGACGTAAACGACGCACGATGGGTACAGACAATTGCACTAAATTTCGTGCGGGGCCTCTCAGTAGCGAGGGTTGCCAAGTGGTGGGAATAATTCCTAGCATGCTGTCTGAGGTACGTACGCATCGTTTTAATGGTGATGTGCGTCATGATCGAGTAGTCCTGTGCAATGGCAATTGTTTCAGCTGTCGATGCGCAGCGGAGTAAACCAAGGCATATCCTAAGCGCTTGGGCTTGGATATCTTGGATTGTGCGCAGGTTCATTTTGCACAAGTTAGATATAACAGGTAGGCTATACCGCATGAATCCAGTAAATAGTACCTTGTACAGCTGTAACATAGACTCGACAGACATTCCCCAACTTTTCCCAGCAAAAAACCTGAATAAATGACAAATGGCAGTCAGCCGATTTTTCGCGTAGTTTACGTGGGGTGTCCAAGACACGTTTCGGTCGATTATGACTCGCAAGAACCTGCGACTCCGGCTGCATGACACCAACTGCCCGTTAATTGATATGCCGTAAGCGGACATTGGTTTTCTGGTGAAAGCCAAGACTGCACACTTCTCACTTGCGATTTCGAGCCCTTGTTCGCGTAAGTGGTACGATGTCACTGATGCTGCCTTCTGAAGTCGAGCGCGAAGTTGAAGTTGAGTCACACCTGATGTCCACACACAGATGTCATCAGCATAAATAGAAAGTCGTACCCTGCTTGGCAGCTTGCCAACTAGTTCAATGAGTGTTAGGTTGAACAGCGTCGGGCTTAGCACTCCGCCTTGCGGGACTCCTCGGCTGCAGTAATACTCGGTTGTCAGGCCATTTCTACGAGCCCACTTCCTCAATTCCCAAAGTATTTAGTTTTCTTTTCGATTTATTGACTTGTTTCTGTGGGCATAGTACCTCAATACTTTAGAAAACTATCGGTGTCGCAAACGCTTCTCGAATTTTTGTGAAAGGTATTTAGAAACATTTGTCTTTTTAAATACACTCTACATTTTTAGTTTGAGACTATGACACCTGTCTTCAAAGTTGAAGTGCCTTAATCGATTTGTGTACAGCCTTCATCCTGAGTTATTTGTTTCCGTAAGAGCACGGCCCAGGTTTTCAATGTCGGCTTCATCATTCCAGAGGGCTATACATTGAATTATATGTTGATGATTACAGCAATGCTATTGATGCCGATAATAATGACTAAACAATTTGTAGTACAATGGCTTGAAAGCTTTAAAGTGTGCTAACAACTGTTAGAAATGACGCGAAGCTACCTGAGAAAGATACACAAAGATATTTAGATACGAGGTTCAAGTTCGTTACGGAACATATGTCTTGGAGATTTCTACCTCGATAAAGCAAGTGCGGAAGGGCGTATTTATCAGGATATTTCAAGCTCTTAAAACACTCATTTGCAAGGTTCCTCCTTAAAATTGCCTTAAGTATTCTCGCTCGTGCTCATGCAAGGCATTTTTTGCGTGAGTTAGCCATCTATACATTCCCGGCTTTCTACAGCCAGTTGTACCTTCAATCATTGAAGGCATTCTGAAAATATTGAAAGAAGACCGGCAAGTTCTACTCGAGAACCCGGCAAAAGACAGTACAGATGGAAAGGGCATCACCTGAATTTTTTACGTGCGTGTTGTGACACGTAGGCAGGGTAAATAGCAAATAATCTGAATATAAAGGTTAGTTTTTCTGCACTAAACAAGCTTTCATGTCTTAGTCAAGCTAGCTCTAAATTTGTCCGCTCAACGTGTGACAAGAAGCATATCAATCATTTGGTTCCTAATTGTGCCAGAGTGGTTGTGTATTGCTTCCTAGAGTTATGTGGTCCGAAATACACAGGAAAATCTCGTCTTTGCCTGAATGATTGCCAACTTGAACATCTTATTTGTTCTTAAAGTATCGGCTCTTGTAATTTCTGTCAACATCGTAGAAGTCGCTTTCGTATGCCGTTTTTCGACAAGGTTGTTATCATCACCAGTAATAACGATAAAGATACACGTAAGAGTTCTCATAAACTGCTGAAGTCACCGTCACAATGGGCCCACAAAGCACACCAGAAAAGGCTCACGCATAATTATTCATGATATACTGCAGAAGCATTTCCACAGTGAGCAGCTGCGTAGGTGTGCATATAGTCTTACGACTGCGATAAGATGCCTTCACTGATGCGCAAAAAGAAGGATTATGCCATCGTGGGCAGTAACAACTTTACTTGCAGTAGGCACTCTAGGATAGCTTGAAACATCCAATGTTACACGTGCAGTCTTTCCTTTCTTTACGACATGATTGAGGCATAAACCAAGAAGCGCAGCTAGGCAAGCAGTTGAAGGCAGTACGCGCGAGGCTCGAGTTCGTTATGGCGTTCTACAATCGATTGTGAAGCTCAAGCATCCTGCAAATTTAGGTGTTCAGCCCACTAAAGCGAGCTTTAAACAAAGTAACTTGGCCGATCACAGCTTAGTAAGAAGTCCGCTTAACGTGACACGTGTTTCCGTCTAGAACTTTGGATCATCAGTACTATATACAGCATCATACGATGAAGTAAACTTCTCTTGCTGTGATGGTCTAGTAGTTAACGTACTCCGCTGCTGACCCGCTTATCACGGGATTGAATCCCGGCTGTGGTGGCTGCATTTTCAATGGAGGCGAAAATGCTTTATTCCCGTTTGATCAGATTTGGGTGCACGTTAATGAACCCCAGGTGGTCGACATTTCAGGAGTCCTCTGCTATGGCGTCTCTCATATTGATATGGTGGTATTGGGACCTTACGTCCCCTATATCATTCAATTGATAAACTAAACTTTTTTTTGCTAAGCAAGATTCTTAATCACCCATTTACGTGAAGGCTTTCCCTTGGTCATACATGCGCCACACAGTTCTCACTTCTTTTGAAACACTGAAAGGCGGAATTCGACCGTCAGCGTCAACAAATTACGCGATCATCACGTTAGAGAACATAACCTCATCACAAGACGCCACGTTTTGTAACAAAAGTGATGATCCTGAAGGCCCTGCAAAATCCCGTTATGCACAGTATCCTACTGGTTGCGAGCCTCGAGAGATTACAAAACTACACCGGGTGCAGAAAGCTTTTGGGAAGACATGATCAATAAAATCGATTGAGAAGAAAACATTATGGCTTTCGCCTTTGGGTCATTCGATGCTAACGCCTGATATTACTCAACAGAACAGTATTTTTTTTCTAATCTTAGGATAAATCGCATGATACGTACAGACTCATCAGTATTTTGGCGCTAGGTAGTGAGAATATTTTGCTTCTCTTGAAAAACTTTGCTTCTCTCGTAAAATAAAAGCTTGAAGTCACCTGATGCGAATGCCCAAAATGGCTATCGAGGTGTCAGACAAGTAAAAAAAAAGCAATCACCATTCAAGCACTGCGTACAAATGACGAACCACGGAAAACTGAAACGTGCAGCACGGTGTTTAAGTGGGTTACACCCGACGTGGCACCGAAGTGTTTCAGAATTGCTGGTTATATGTTTATTACAAATCAAGATGGCAGCCGACAGGTGGAAATAACGTTGAGGGAAAATCAGGGTGGACATTGGAAGTGCCTCAGACCAGCTGACCAACGTTTCTATAGGAGGACATATCTTTCTCAAAAACGCCTTGTAAGCCTTGGCGTGCTAGTTTTAGATAGGTTAGTACCCTTCTCAAAGGCACCGTGTCATCCTCGGCGTGTTGGTTCTAATGGGGTTATACTAGCCCCTTTAAAACTATGGCACGACGTTTTTGAGAAAGATAGGTCCTCCTATGGAAACGTCGGCCAGCCTGTCTGAGGCACTTCCATTGTTAATTCAGATTATCCAACTGGGTTTATATCTGTGCTTCTTAAGAAGACTAGATGCACCTTCAACTTTGGTTAAGCACACCGTTTATTTGCCATGCCACGCATTGTGTCTCGCATGATCACGGTCACGAAGGAATGTAATCGCCAGGTAAATGCATTTCGCAAAGCGCTATTTACAGTGGTTCTTCTCTAACTACAGGTGGTCACAGACGTCGTTGCTGCCGAATCCAAATGCACCACATGAGAAACTTCCGCCGAAAGCAATATTCGCTCCAGTGAAAGGGCTGTCGCAATCATCACATTGACGCCGCAACGCCACGTTGTGGCAAGCGTCTGACATCACGAGCCAAGTCGGTGGGGAGGTCTCAGGAGAAAGTGTTGGGCGGGCTAGGTGCCATGGCATGACGACATCACTCACAACCAAGCCAATGGCGTGAGTGCTTGACAGTGACGCTACTGATAACACAGCCAATGGAGACCACTTATGACACTGCGGCCAAACGTATTTTTTGTTTTTCTTAGCCTTATACAGCTTTCCCTATAAAAACTGTTTTCTCGCCATCGCACACTCTCTTGGGGTGCAGGTAGTATTGAGGAACATGTCTCGAACAAGATAATGTATTAGCATATTAAAATATTTCTACGTGCCAGTGCATGAAGTTGAAGAAGACAAAGCAGACAGACTGGCGCGAGCCAATCTGTGTGGCTGGCGCTGCTCGTTTAACCGGCTGTAAATGCAACGGTGACTACCACTCCGAGTCGGTCTCCTTCTCGTAACATATTTGGTGGAGTTGTGCCTTCCCGTCCTCACCACGGAATTCCGAAGTGGACGCTCCCTCGCGGCTTTCAACATGACCACTCAAGAATCGGCTACATCCTCTCCGGTCGCCCGCCCTTCTGCCCGGCCTGTCAACCCAGCGCCCACGAAAAATTTCGTGACGCTTCCTGCGCTCAAAGACCCCTGTGTGTTCTCGGGTCGCGAGGGTTCCGACATCGAGCAGTGGCTACGCTTTTACGAACGCGTCAGCGCCACTTACAGGTGGGATCCCACTCTTTTGCTCGCAAACGTCATTTTTTATCTTGACGAAACCCTTCGTGTTTGGTTTGGCAAAAACGAGCAAGACATAACAAGCTGGAACAGCTTCAAGGAAAAGATCCGTGAGCTTTTTGGCAACACCTCTGGTCGTTGTGAAGCTGCTAAAAATGAGTTGTCGACTCGCGCACAATCTTCCACGAAGCCCTACATCGGTTACATTATGGCTGTCCTCTCACTATGCCGCCAAGCTGACGAAAAGATATCCGAACCTGAAAAAGTTGCGCATATCCTAAAGGGTATCGCAGACAATGCGTTCAACCTTTTGGTATTCAACAATGTGTCATCTGTTGATGCGATCATTCAAGAATGCCGCCGGTTCCAACAAGCTAAAAGCAGGCGCTTGTCACATCAGTTCCAGTGCCTTCCGAACACCACTGCGACGTCCTCGTGTCTCGACACATATCATCCACCAGACACCCGTGACAACTTGACGCGACTCGTCTGGCGGGAACTTGATGCGGCTTCTCCAGCTAAGGTGGGACCAACGTTCCCTGACTGTCTCCTTCAATTACGTTGCCTCTCATTCAAGTAGTCGTTCGGCAGAAAATCGCCAGCTTGGAAATTCTCTCTATCTCCCCGCCTCCCCGCACCGACTACCAGCCCCAATACACGCCTGCACGTCACGTCCCTTCCCGACCGGCTCTCCCTAAGCGTTCCGTAATGCGTCCGCATGGCGAACACACGATGACAAGCCGATCTGCTTCTCGTGTCACAGAATTGAGCACATTTCTCGCCATTGCAGAAGTCGCTGGGGTCCTCCTGCACTACCGTCCTCTCGTCCATTCTAAGCACGTCCTGTCTATTGCCATGGGACCAGCCGTGACCATTTTGTCCAGGAACCTGCTACTGAACACCGCTACTCCCGCTCTCCATCCCCCCAACGTCGCCAGTCTCGTTCTCCACAGCCCCGCCGACCGTCTTCAACAAAATAGTGTTGGGAGACCTCATTGTTTAGAGCTTGTCCCACAGTCAGGTAATAGTGACGTGAGTACCAGGTGATAGCTTATTTTCTACTCCTCAGTGATTCTAATTGGCCTCTTGTCGCTCTAAAAAGTGCTTTTAAAAATCAAACTTGAACGCAAGTGATGATTCCGGTTCCTATTATCAGTTGTATTGTTTACACATGACACTGACTTAAAATTCTACATTGCTTCAAGACCTATAACCTACTGGTATAACTTACGAAAGTTTATAGAATCAGTTCATTGTAAAAGTCGATGGTTTTCGTGTGAGCAGCTACAACTAATTTATGATAACAATAGCTTTCCTATAGGCCGCAGAGATTACGGTAGCACATACCTGCTTTAAGGTGTAACTGCTGCCTTTGTTTTTAGTGTGCTATAGTGGCGAGTAACGGAATTTACCCTAGCTTTCTGACATATTAGTGTTTACGAGGGCCACACGTATTGCCATCCGTTTCGGAAGTGAACGAGTCGACCAAGAACAGATTCGCTGTTAAAAACAGAAGTGGTTTTGTCATAAGCAAACGTAGTACATATTGATCCTAGTATAAGTACCAACCACTAAACTTTTTGTTGGTGAAGTTTGGCTTGTGTTTCATACTTACATCTATAGCTCAACGAGTACTCGAAAAATTCTCACTATGACAATGCAGTGTTAGTGTACATGCGTTGAAATGATATCTAACTGCGCTATTTTCAGCAAAGTCATGATTTCGTGCACGTTTTTTTACCTTATTCATTCTACGTACATGAAGTCGACCTTATTACGTCTTATATAGTACAAAGAAGCTCCATTTAGACGGTTTTACATAGAGAACGTCTTAAGGATGTATTTATAATGCAGTGACGAGTTTTTGTATTTTTATATAACCAGTTCAACAACAAATTGATTCAAAATAAGCATATTTAGGAAATACCTAAACTATGTCGAAATCGTGCGAGTTCACGTCCATAAAATATAAAAAAAGATACTTCAAGTGGCCTTTTGATTTGATTTATTTGTGGTGTCTAACGTCCCAAAACCACGATTTGATTCTGAGAGACGCCGTAGTGGAGGGCTCCGGAACTTTTGACCACCTGGGGTTCATTGACGTACAACAATATCTGAGAACACAGGCCTAGAACAGTTCCGCCTCCATCGGAAATGCAGCCGCCGCAGCCGGGATTCGATCCAGCGACCTGCGGGTCAGCAGCCGAGTACCTTAGCCACAAGACTACCATGGCAGGGCTAGGAGTGGCCTTTTGAAGAGGCGATTCAATCCATAGCGTAAACTTGGTGCTCATGTTTAATTTTATTCTTGGGTAGCTAATACTGTGTTTTTTTACCCAGAGCAAGAGAGAGAGTGAGAGAGAGATGAAGATGCAAGGAAAGGCAGGGAGGTTAACCAGACGCACATCCGGTTTGCTACCATGCACTGGCGAAGGGATGAAGGGGAGAAAAGAGGTTGCAGAGAGATGAGAAAGTACACACAATCACGAGCACACTCGGGGAGCACCCATAGTCTACAGGCGGTCGCTCAGGTTTGTCGACTTTAAGTAAAGTAGCAGTGCTTTAGTCGCTTTCTGCACAACTTAGGCAGATGCCCAAGTTCCTAGTATCTTTCACACAAAATGGTCCAAGGTCAAGTTGATTCAAAACCATCCTGACCTGGCATCGCTGTGTGTCGTAGCAAGCGCAGCTGAACAGGACGGGTTCGATGGTCTCTTCAGCTCCGCAGTAGTCGCATGTAGGAGTGTCTGGCATACCAATGCGAAAAGAGTACACCTTTGTGAATGCGACACCCAACCAAAGGCGGCCTAACACTGTCGCATTGGAGCGGAAAAGTTGTGATGGTAGCTCTATCTTAAGCGAAGGATCCAGTCCATAAAATTGACACCTTTAGAAGCTGGTAGACGACCAGAACGTGCGTGTAAGATCTCGAGCCAGCAGTTAAAGTTGTCTTGCTGCATCATTTCTTGATAGAGGAATCGGGACCACACAAGTTCCTTCATGGGCTGAGCGGGCTGCATCATCGGCTAATTGATGTCCGGTAATACCGATATGTCCAGGCAGCCCTTGATATATAATATCATGCCCTCGTGCTAGAGCTTCATGATGGCAATATCTTATTTCTTGTACAACTGTTCATGACTCCTACTACGCATGGCAGACTGCGAACTCTGAAGCACTGCCTTCGAATCACAGAATATGAGCCATGTTCCTGGACGTCCTTGAACGAGATATTGTAAAGCAGCCCTTATAGCAGCAAGTTCTGATGCCGTAGATGTAGTCATATGCGACAACTTAAATTTGATTGGCATTGCTGCCGCCGGAATTACAGTGGCACCTGATGAGCTGCTGGACGAGACGGACCCATCAGTGTATATCTGGGTTCGGTCCAAGTACAACTCATGCAATAATAGCCGCGTTGCTTGCTTCAATGCTACTCTGGAGTGATTGCTTTTCTTTTTGATACCCAGAATTTCTAGACGTAATCGCGGCTGGTCGAGGCACCACAAAGGACATACCATTCTCGTAGCTGGCGTATATCCTTATGGAATGCTGTTTAGGTGCTTGACTATGACGTCTGAAAACGTAGCACGTGGTCTTCCGGAGGGTAGAAGGGCCAAGTGGTGGTCGGGAACACGGCTAGCATGTCGAATGTGCGCTCTGAGGCAATCCACAACTCTATATGTCCTGACCGGATGGTCTTTGGCAAGCATGATTCTGGCATAAGTAGAAGCGCATCGGGGAAGTCCCAGGCAGATACGCAGTGCCTGACCCTGCAAACTCTCCAATGAATGACTATTGGATTTGCCAGTGTTAGTCTGTACCGGCAAGCTGTTAGTCTGTACCGGCAAGACCACGAACTGTTCTCCAGATATATGACAGCGGTTTATGATGGTCTCGAGATTCGCATAATGCTTTCCAGCGTTCGCTCTTCAGCTTGAAAATGCGTCGTTGAATCTTTTTCTGAAGCCGTCTTGCTTCCCTCAGATCGTAAATTGATCTTGTGCGTCTGTATCGTCGTTCAGCGCGCCTTCGTATAACTCGTAATCTTTGCAGGTCGATGTCAAACTGTATTATTTTAGACAAAATGGTAATTTACTTTTGGACGCTTGCATAGCTTCCGCTATGGTATTTTCCAGGCTTCAGGCAAGGCCTTCTTGGCAAGCGTCCTCAACACGCGATGTAAACATCGACCAGTCAGTGCCAATTACAATAACGGAAGAGAAATTTTTTATGATACCATCGATGTTCACGCAGCTGGGTATGTGATCACTCCCATGGGTCTCAATATCGCAAAACCATTTAACTTTGTGAGAGAAGCACCGTGACACCAATGTAACGTCAAGGCAACTGCCATACGTGAGACCCCGCAGATATGTTGGGGTACCATCGTTCATGATGGAAAGGTCGTAGTCGGAAGCGAATGTAACAATGTTCTGGCCCCTGAAATTCATCCTAGTGCTCCCCCAAAGCATGTGATGGACGTTGAAGTCACCGGTGATGATCCAAGGTCCATCGGTCCTCATTAGGACGTCTTTTAATCTGTCGCAGTCAAATCGCGATGACGGAGATATTTATCCACCAATAAGCGTGAACGAAACTGCATTCTTCTTTACACGAAGACACACGTACTGATTGTCCTCATTTGAACTTATTGGGTGCGAAATATAAGTCAAGTCTGTGCGAATGTAAACAATTACTTTGCTTCGTTCTTCGCAAGCGGCTGAACAAAAAGCTTCATAACCGGACAATCTATGAGGCGTTGATACGTTTGGTTCACATATGACAAGTATAGAGAATTGATTGGCCCGAATAAATTCGCCAAAGTCCGAGATACGGGACTTCATGCCTCTGGCATTCCACTGAAAAATCGACGCACATTTAACTTCAGTGCGGAAGATGAGATTTCGTTGAGCCATTGTGCTTATACGACGTTAGCAAAAACTGGATTCAGTGCATCCAGTATTTGCAGTGCACTCTTGGCAGACGGAGATTGTGTGCTGCTCAGTAGCGTGCGAATCGTGGCAATTAATGATTGCACGATTGCAGTCACTTGCCTATCTTGGTTGGAAAGATCTCGAACCGGGATCGCAGACTGGCCGTCATGAAACGCCTTCGGTTTGCTTGTTGCTGCTTCCTTTTGAAGTGCAGGCCACTCTGTCGCAGTTAGGGTATTCCCACTGGCTTTGTCCTTTACAGCCTTTTCCACAGCATGTGGTCTGGGAGGCAAAGAAGGTGGTGCTGATGAGGGATCTGGCAAACGTGTCGAGGAGGTAGCGGGCGTCCTTGAAGACCGACGTAGACGTGAACGACGCCTTCTTCCTCTAGCTGCGGCTTCTCGATGAGATGAGTGATCGCACACCATCTCCTTCAAGATTGCAATTTCATTCTTAATCCGCGGGCAGTCTTGCGATGTGGCTTCATGGGATCCATTGCAATTGGAGTATTTCTTGACAGTTGCGACGCACTTATCCGCTGCATGGGGCTCGGCGCAGCGGTGGCATACCACTGAATTTTCGCAGACGCTGCTCACATGTCCAAGTTTCATGCATTTACGGCACTAGAGAGGCTTTGGAATGAAAGGCCGCACAGTTGTCGGAAGTACCCCACCTTCACATGAGAGGGGAGTGATGTGCTCTTAAACGCAATCTTCACACAGCGAGACTTGCCTAGCTGGGTGACATCAACAGTTGGAGTATCAGTTGTTGACTTGACAAGAAATTGTAAGTCATTATTGGAAATAGCCACATCTATGTCGTAGATCACGCCGGTTACTACATCACATCCCAAGGGAACATGAGAGCGCACCTGGTTGCCGTCCAAGTCAGTTACACTGCGCAGAAAGCCCAACGCACTTGCGTGCAAAACGTCAACAGCCAGTATATTCTTTCTGGCGTTCACTCTTATGTCCGTGATCTCATTTGGCACGAGCGTTTCCACAGACCTCGACACAGACTGTCTGTAAAGGCGCTTCATGCTGACGGTAGGAAGTGCAGGCAGAAACAGGATGGCATAAGTGTTCGATTTTGGCGCTACACTTACAGTTTGAATAGTTGAGGATGAGGATGTCCTCATGTTCCTCCTCTTCGCTTTGCGGCTCAGCAAATGTTGGAAACTGTCATCTGGAAAGTCCTCACTGCTGAGATAGAAAGCATGAGTATCTTCACTGTCGCTGTCACTCGCTTGTCCCATCCGCTTTCTGGAACGGTCGCCGCTGACGCCGCTGGTGCCGGCAGGCGCCCGGGGTGGTCTACAACCATCCCCTCCAAGGGAGCAGTGAAAACCGATCAACAGATACCCAGAGCAAGGTATCACCATAGGTTAGGGCCTAAGTGCACAGGGAAGTAACTTCTCGGTAGCGTCCTAAACATCTTTTTATTTTATATGCCCTTGTTCCTGAGCGACTATCCAAACAAATATTGAGTGTAATAAACTGAAGAAAACAATCTACATGCGCTGTATGGCACAAACAAGCCTTCAGGAAAAGGAGATAAAGGTACCAATGTATACGCTGGGTCCTAATTCAGACAAATCGAAGGATTCACTGTTATCCGTGGCAGAGGAGCGCTCACCGCATCTTTGCGAATGGAAGCAATGCCCTCATTAATTGTCATTTAGTGCAAAGTCTAACGACTCCCTGCCCCAGGAAAAACGTACTTGAAACATGTGTTTTTAAGGCTTCACTTTCGGTTTGTCGTTAATATAATAGGTAGGATCTCGTGATCTTCTGATCAGATTTAACAGCGTCCGACTGCACTAAGGAGGCGACTTCAATTTTACATAAACGTCCTATACTTACCATCAGCATATCACCCTGTTTTTTTCGCGCCTGCGTGTTGTGGTTTTCTAGCGCTTTGTCAACCATGAACGATTGAATATGCCAGATTCCACGTACAGTGGCAATCGATGACATGCGAAGCACAAATGAAGAAGGTTGATATATGCCACTTTAAAATCAGTACAACGTTACAAGTTTCAATACGAAAGGCGCCTATTCAGGCAATTGATGCTTTTTTGTACTTTTATAATCACAGCGCTTTGATGGCTAAGCAGTCATCGCAGTCGCGGTGTTAAACAAGGGTGGAAACTGCTCACGATGTTCCGCGCGTGATGCCTCGTCATTCTAGACTTGAGAATTGACCCCTGCACAACAATCTTTCCAGCTGCATGGAAGTGGTCTCTGTAGTTGAATTAACCTTAATTTATGTTTCCCTCCTGTGTGTAAAAAGTTTTCGCTGCGTAGGTTCCAACCCACTTAATGAAAATTTAGAAGAAAACTTCACAACACTGAAAACGTGGCCATATATAAGAAACATTGGCCCTGTAGCTGCATGCTTCACTGCAAATGTCGTCGGAATACGACAGTCTTGCGTCTAGAAAGAGTGAAAAAATGTTTATTCTATGTTCTGTGCGAGAAAATTAGTTAATGGTATTTGGGGAGGCCACGTTAGAGTGTCTCGATGTGTGCAATGGAGGTGAACGAGCGCGTCAAGGAACGTGAGACATGAGCACTATCTGGCAGTTATCTTCGAAAACGAAGCGCCCGTCGTGCGCGCCCGTCTCGGAGGCGCTAAGGTGTAAGACGCAAGGCGACGGGTAGGTGCCACTATCCTGTCGCCTTGGGTTCAATTTCAATTAATTATTCAATTTTATTTTTTTTAGATTTTTTACATATTAGATGGTTCTGTTGGGTTAAAAGCTACCTAAGTAGCATGACAAGACCCAACGACCACGCTGTATTAAACACACTTGCCTTTTCGTGCCTAGCGTTGCAGTGTCAGCGCAGCGTAATAAACGCTATGGTCCTTAAATGACCTATGTATGTCTTCTTTAGTGTAAAGTGACACACCACAGAATATTGACGTCTTCTTATTGATTGCGAAGCATTTCTTAGTGAACTTCGGCGAATATGAGCGTATCTATCTATCTATCTATCTATCTATCTATCTATCTATCTATCTATCTATCTATCTATCTATCTACGACACTTATCTCTCCTGGCCGTTTCAATTATGGTATCCATGACAAACTTCCTGTGGCATAACATGACTGTATGAAGAACATATTTGACTAGTCATAACATGAAAATCATGACATCTTTGTCATGAATGTCATGATTTATATTTCATTGCCCTGCAACTCGTGCGGTGGTTTCGTTCACATGGCATGTTGCAAAACTAGTATGGTATGTCTTGATTGCATGGCAAACACGAGCGAAAGACTCTAACCCGGAAATAATGACATGCGCGTCATGTAACAACATGGCTACGTTCCGCGCTCATGATGCGTTCGCAGCCGTTGCACTAGCGTCACACATACCAAATTTGGTCTTACGGGACGTAAATAAATGACGAAGGTATGATACTGGTGCAAACAAAATAAACATGAGATGCGTGTCATGTAACAACATGACTACATGCTACGCTCACGATGCGATCGCGGCCGCTTCGCTAGCTTCACATATACCAAACTCGGCATTACGCGTCGCCGATCGATGACGATGGTATGTGACTGGTACAAACATAATAATCATGAGATGCGTGTCATGTGCGTGTTCACTGGCATTCCTTGTGAGCGTAGCATGTAGTCATGAGATGCATGTCATGACTACATGCTACGATCACATGCCACAGCCAAGACGCCAATACATTTCGACGTGACGCGACATGCGTGTTCGCCGGCGTTCCTTAAGTCGCGTCAGGCCAGCGTTGCCATGCCAGGCGCCGGTCCTGCAATATAATTGCAGGCGCGCGCCACGCTGCGTCACTTTGACGAATGCGCGTTTTAGCGCATCCGGCGTCCCTTCGCAACGCCCTTCGTCACGAAAAGAGGGAGACGCAGTGTTCTCTGGGTAAGGCATCGGCGCGAAATGCAGCATGTCGCATTTCGCGCTGGTTGCCATTGGGCCGCGCCGACGGACGATGGTCGCACCTGGCGTCAGACTGTGAGTACTGGCGTTTTGCTAATGCAGAGTCGCTGTGCCCAGTGTCCGCGCGTCAACGTACAATGGAGTATATTGGGCCCTTCATGATGTGCTAGCGGCCGTTTCACTAGCTCCACATATACCAAATTTGGTGTTACGTGATATCAATGGATGATGAAATATATGACTGGTGGAAACATGACAATCCTGACACGCGTGTCATGTAGAAACTTGACAACATACCACGCTCATAATAGCGTGCTCGCGGCCTTTTTGCTAGCTCCACAAATACTAAACTTGGTATAACGTGACGTGAATAGTTGGCGAAGGTAAGCGATACAAACATGATAACCATGTCACAGAAGTCATGTATGGCATTATTTATCTTCACCTCGTAGTGTTGTACTGATTAGAAAGTGACATATCAACATTTGTGATTCGTGCTTCGCATATCATCGATTCCCACTGTACGTGGAATCTGCCAATTTTTCGTGCCTCAAATATGCGCAGTATTTGTTTTTCAATCGACAATCGCACAAGTATTAACGGCGAAACTTAAGCAATTTTGATGTGCACTGATTTTGGGTTAGATTTTAGCCGTTTCCAGTATCGTTTCGGGGGACAAACAGACAAGTCCGCCAACATACATACATACATACATACAGACAGACAGACAGACAGACAGACAGACAGACAGACAGACAGACGCATGAATGACGCATGAATGACTTTTTTAGTACAAAGAAACACACCACAGAGCAATGACAAGTTCATATGGTGCCTCAGATATGCGGAATGTTTGCTTTTTAACGGACAATCGGACAAGTATGAATGCAGAATCCTGAGACAGACAGACAGACAGACAGACAGACAGACAGACAGACAGACAGACAGACAGACAGACAGACAGACAGACAGACAGACAGACAGACAGACAGACAGACAGACAGACAGAAAGACTTACAGACAGACTTACAGACAGACAGACAGACAGACCGACAGACCAAACTTTTGCATTGAAGGTTCCAAGGAAAGACTATCGTCTTTAAAAACGTAGTTTCTGGTGCCTATATAGCAAGCGTTACATTAAATTTGAGGATGTACATTCTAAATTCGTAATCCTTACTGTCAGGTGGCCAAAAACAAATTTATTGGTAAATATATTGGAGGGAAGATACATAACTGCCGACATGTTTTCGTCTCTCACAAAGAGAAGCATTTGCGTCTTTACACTTACGCACTTCATAATAAAAAATTGGCAGCATATCGATGGAGTGAATCATGGAGAGTGGGACGAAGCATTCGTCCGTTCATTCATTCTTGCTTCCATCCGTCCATGTGCCCGTCTGTGTGACCGTCCATGCATCCATCCGCCCTTCCATGCGTGTGTCTGTTCGTGCGTCCGTCTCTGCGCTCGTCCATACATCTGCCCCTGCGTCCGTTCATGCGTGCATCCATGCATCTCTCCCTGTGTCCGTTCGTTTATCTATTCAACACTCCAAGTACCGCCTTGTCGCATCTTTTCATAATATATTTCCCATATAGAAGCACCGCCATCCAGCGGACATTTTAAGGACTAAAGGAGAGGTGGTACACGTGCACTTTCTTACGGCTTGCGCTTCGGGTCTACTTCCCACCTTTAACCACCTCGAATTCATGGTATATACTAGTTCACTGTATTCATGGCCCTGCGGCCAAACGCTCGCTAAACCTTTCTAAAACCAAGAAGGTAACGCCCAGTGAGTATAACCTAGCAACCTTTTCCTGTCAGATAGTGCTCAACGTACATGCTAATGGCTTCTAATGAGAAATGAGAGACAGGAGAATGCGGCTTTTACTTTCTTACGGCTTGCGCTTCGTATCTACTTCCCACCTTTAACCACCTCGAGTTCATGGTATATACTAGTTCATTGTATTCATGGCACTGCTGCTCAACACTCGCTAACCCTTTCTAAAACTAAGGAGGGGTCACCCAGCGAGTATAACGTAGCAACCTTTTCCTGTCAGATAGTGCTCAATGTACATTCCAATGATTGCTAATGGGGATCGCAGCATGTGCGTTAACTAAAAGCTGAATTCTCCTGTCTCTCATTCCCCATTAGCAGCCATTGGCTGCTAGTGGGGAATGTACATTGAGCACTATTTTTTATTGTTCAACAACGCACAGAAGAAATGTCTCACCGGCACCACCTTGGAGGTCAAAATGTTATACTTGTTACATACTAGAACGGCTACGAGGGTGAACGGGTGCCGGTATAAGGAGCTTCGCCCATAAAAAGTTAAATAATCAAGTCTCAGACGCAAGGGGCTCTAAGGATCACACTAGCTACGCTT
Organism: Rhipicephalus microplus; assembly: GCF_013339725.1. NCBI lineage: Eukaryota > Metazoa > Arthropoda > Arachnida > Ixodida > Ixodidae > Rhipicephalus > Rhipicephalus microplus. Next base: position 82,258,856 of record NC_051169.1, on the reverse strand, counting down.
CTGGTTAATAGATTAACCTAAATTAATCAATACTTTAAAGTAGTCTCAGGTGTACAAGTACCAGCCTTACATTAGGCAAGCTTTAGGTAATTACAATGGTACTTCATGTGCACCAGAACCACTGAGCATCAGGAACAGTGTCATAACCAGTGTCGCAAAGTAATTTCACTTTACTCAACTTCTTTTCTAAGGCACTTGTGTTGTGTACTGTGTTGACAATGACTTATATGTTGGTTAAATTTAGAAATATGGTCTGGCACACATTCCCTTGGCCGCAGATGGTAAATTGTGCAGGCACTACAGCCTTTTTTATATCACTCGACTCAATGGCTCCGGTAAGGTGTGCTTAGACACAACCTTGATGAACACAAATCCAACTCAGAAATATGAAATCGCGTGGAGGAGGTATTCCTAATCCCTGACCTTCAGCGTTTTGCGCCTAAAAGGCCAGCAAACAGGCTCGGAAACGCGCTGGAAAAGCTCGTGCGTTTTTCTAGCGCATGACCAACCTCCTTCCACGGGCAGTGACGTCAACTCGGCGTTTCTGCGCCTGTTGACTGGTCCTTTAACTTTGTCGAGTATTATGAAGTCATTACATCGCGACAACTTCAAACTTGTCCGCTTCTCAGGTAGAATATTTTACACCACCTTCAGTGCGTTCTCTAGAAGCTTCTTTGTTTTCTTGAAGTGTCCTCAACAGTTTAATGTAAAAAATTTCTCAAGCAAAGATTTACGCAGTTGTGTCAAAGCTGGAGCAAGACTCCGCCTGTCATTGGAGAAGGATTCTATGCAGAAACAACAACTCGCAGGCTGCGACGTGACAAACGCTCATATTTGGTCAAAGGAGTGCCCCTTGGTGCACGTGTGTCCAATTTCTTAATAGTGCAAAAACGATGATCTTAAACACGCAACAATGACGGCCAATATCACAAAGTCATATTTGGTTGAACGCTAGTTTGTGAATGATCACAACATGTATATAATTTGGTGAGCTTGTCGTCACTGCGAAGGTATGTATTATCAAATATAAGTGCTCCAAATGCTGCCAGAAAGTGCGTCACTAGGAAACTTGAGAGTCAGTAATATGTCAGCGCTCAATAGTTACAAAGCCTTTAGGTCTAAACAGATGAAACCAGATATTCATTATGTATTTGAGCTTTACCACGAATAACCGTCTGTGACACTCCATTTTTATCACATGTACATATTGCAATATCGTCATCAGATATACGCAATTTTATGAATAAAAAAGTTGTGTAAATAAACTGAAAAACTCAATCTGACTGATGCGGCAATTCAGAACATATTCCAGCATTGCCATCCAGTTCGGAAATACTGGCTGCGAAAGACCCATATGATTTCTGAAATTGGGGCTGCGTTCCCCAAGTGAAGAGATCTGATAGTTTCCAGCTTAAGAAATACCACTTATTTTTTGTGAAGAAGAAGATATCATGGGTGTACTAACACAATCATTATCAAAAGTTGACACCATGGCATTTTTGTGGAGAAACTGTAGGCAATGAGACTTTAATGCCTGCAGGTGCTGGAAAAGGCTCATATACCAATTTGCGAAGCACCTATCTGAAGAACGGCAGGCAAGCCATCCGACAAATGACCAAGTGGATCTAGAAGACTCGTCAGCAACTCTTCACCTCACTGTATTCACCTCAGTTAAATGGTACTACAATGGCTGTTTTCAGTGATGAAAACCCTGCTGGATCCATGAGAGCCACCAAACTTCCTGGAATACACTGACGTGTCTCTCTTTAGAGAGCAGGGAGCAGAAATAAAGAAGCAGTGAGGCCTCACGCCATCTTCGCTAATTTCGTCCTCAACTGTAGAACTAGAACCAAGAAGTATCAATGCTATAAAATAATGGATAACACGTAAGCTAATTCTGCGTTACTGGTGGTCTATCTCTTTCAAAAGGCAATACAGACATATCGTTTACGAGCCTTGCATTCACAACCAACCTAATTTCGTGTGCAGACATGGTACAAGACGACTTTATCTCATTTTTACTGTTTAGAACTATTGTGCACTGAAATACATTTAGGCCCACATTGCAGCTGGGCAGCTGTGTCGCTGTGACATAGTATGTTCATTGATAAATATTGCATTATGATGTTACATGTTCGAATAGCAAGCTCTTTTTTCCCTTAACCAGATAATTAAAATTCTCGTGTTCTTCAAGTAACTCTTTCTTTTACCCAGTGTCTTTTATTGAGCCTAGAGGAGAGTTAGAGTAAATAAACAAATAAATAAATAAATAAAAATATATAGCGAAAAATCAAGATTCTCAAACAAATTGCAAAAATCATATCGCATGTGTCAGCTATCACCATTGAGAAGCACGTAAAAATTTGTTGAACAAGCGCACACATAATGGAGAACGTTTAGGAAACATAAGTGATATATATATATATATATATATATATATATATATATATATATATATATATATATATATATATATATATATATATATATATATATTACAATTTTTAAGCTCAGGGGAAGTGCTCCAAATAATAATATTGTCGCTTGGTGCGCGAAAATCAATTCAAAATCAATTCCTGTTTGTAATCCTTGCAGCTGGAGCATGTGCAAACTGAATGTAGCCGTATAATGAACCAAACACATCACACTAATCAGAAGCATAAAATAAGCGAAAAAAAGAAGCTAAACACCGTGCGCATTGCTCTGAAGTCACGTGAATAGAACAAGCACGACAGTTAGGGTCAGAATTTGTAGGCTTTGCGAAATGCATTCACGTGGTATGTTTAAACAGTGTTTCAAACCCCGGTTGGCTCAGCGGGGTATTTCAAGGCAGATATCAGCTCCCATTTTTCACGCCCGCAAAAGGCAGCTGAGCCCTTCGGTCGGCACCCTTCCTCTCCAGTTAGGACATTAGCTTCCACCACTCGGTCCCACTCTCTGGCTGGGCCTAGCTCTGGCCTTCTGGAAGACAATACCCGCTTTGCCGTGATCCTCCCTAGGCATTTAGGATTCTTAGCAATTTCCGGCTTATGAGCCTCCCACTTACGAATTACCTAGCCTGGGGGCACAAAATCGCATTAAAAGGACAGCGCAGGACTTAAAGACACAGACAGCCAGAAAGGAGGACACAGAACACCTAAATTAGGATTCTTCCGCTTTAGCCATTATTTTTTTTAGGCACTGCGCAGTGCTCCCGACCGGGTTGCAAAAATTAGGTGCCTTTTCTCATCTTCTAACCACTACCACCACCGCCATTATTTTCTTGCGTGAAATCAGGGTGAAATGAAACTGTTCCACGTGCAAGGTAATGACCACCGTACGAGCAGTGAATGAAATAACAAATAAAGTCTGGGATGCTTAGGACACAGCGCAAAAGGACAAAGGACACACAGTAAAAGAACGGATACATCGCCTAAGAATAATACAAATTCACCGGCGAATCCGCCTAAAAATCCAAAGTTTTTAAAAGTAGAGAAGATGGTTAGACGAGCAGTACCAGAGGAAATATCAAGCGAAGGCGTACAAAGATTGGCGTTGATTGTGTCATTTTTTTTTGCAATCGTACCCCCACGAAGGACGCACTCCACATCGCCTCCGTAGATTTTCTGCTATTTCTGCGGACATCCACCATGGTACCCCTGAAACTTGGATTTATCGTCACCGCCAAGTTCTCCGCTTCGCCTAGACAACACCTTCGTCCAGGTGGGTCCAGTTTTGACAACTTGAGGGACGTCCTTCACTCTCGGCTACAACGCCGCCTCGCTAAGGGCTCTCAGCCTGGCGATGGCGGCCGCTAACGTGGTTACGGGCTATGATCCTACCTCAAGCCAAATGCTGTCCATGGAGATTTCATCCTCCGAAAACACTATGACATCAGAAGATGAATACCTCGACGACATGGTGAGACTGTGGCAACGCAAGCAAGCGAAATCGAAGTCTGCGTCTCAACAACAACGAGACGCCACGGCGGGCCACAATTCCCCAGCCTTGCAAGGAACGCCGGCGCGCCATCCCTCCGGCGGTGTGCCTACCTCTGCTCCGTCCTCGCAGCCAGCGAAGCAACGCACGTGGCGTCCGCGTCAAACTCCTCGCCTCTCTCGCGACGACTACATCGTAGTAGTGAAACCTCGCGTTCCCTGCGAGCTACGCACATTCGTCCCGGCCGATCGCGCAGGCGACGCCATCCGCAGCTACCTCGGCGACCGGACTACCACGCAAATTCAAGTGTGGCCAATCTGGGAACAGAACATCTTGATCTGTAGCACCACCATTTTGCCTATGGCACAGCGACTCCTCGGGGACTTCCAGCTGCAAGTGGGGGATCAGCAGCTGCCCGTTCGAGGCCACGCCAAGGCACCAGGGGATACATGCAAGGGCGTCATCAATGTAAACCCTGCTGAAAGCCCGGAAAAGATAACGTCTGAACTGTATTGGCCTCAAGGTACTATCCTTGCGGTCCGCAAACTCGGAGATTCCGCGGCGGCGGTGGTGACTTTCGAGGGCACGAAGTTACCCCGCTTCCTCTTCTACCACTGCGTGGCGACGTATATCCGCGCCTACAAGAAAACGGTCCCTGTATGCACCAAGTGCGGCACCATCGGTCATCGACCACCTCAGTGCCCTCACGCCGCTCCAACCCAGTGTGCCATATGTGGAACCCCCGCACCTGCAGGTCTCGATGCCCACGACTGCCACCCCAAGTGCATCCTCTGCCACGGCGCCCATGAGACTGGGACCAGTGGCTGCACGGCAAAATACCGAAAATATCGGAAACGCAAGCAGCCCTCAACATCTCCTCGAGGGACCACCTCATGTTCGTCACAGCCAGACAGCAGCACAAACCTGCATCATCCGGCTCCACCACTCCACGCCGACTCTCAAGCATTCCCACCGCTCGAAGCACCAGCGGCGGTACCTCAGGTGAGCAGTTGGGCAGGGAAAGCTGCTTCTAAGCCTCTCTCACCCCCTTTTGTCGATCCTCCTTCTCCCGAACTTGTGGCCCTTCGCCAGCAAGTTGCGGCACTTGAAAAGCAAAATTCTCTTTTAACTAAACAACTCGAACTTAAGTCTTAAATAAGCGACTTCAACCCCAAAAACAGTGTACTGCAAGGCCATCCGGTATTGCCTCCTCTGTCCAGGCGGCTACGCCAGCTACGTCCAAGCTTAGTCCTCGCGCTAAGTCCACTCCCATTAAACCGCCGGTTCAAGCAGCCATGTGTACTCCAGCACTCGGAACCGGTGCCACATCTACTCCAGAAGCTCTTGAGGCTCCTGTGGCACCTCAGGTTCTCTTGCCCACTAACCAAACTCTCCCTAGCGAAGAGCACACCCCGCGCGTAGAGGAACGCCTCACACGCGTCGAAGCTTCGATTAATCACCTCCTCACCAGCTTCTCGGTCCAACGCATAGTAGTAGAGGTTACCCAGGCTATTCAAGCCTGGGCAATCACCCAGTTTCAACCCAAGGCATCGCGTTCCCGCTCCTGCTCGTTGAGCAGTGAGGGTACAGCTCCACGGCGTCGTCGTAAGGTGGCTACCACCACCCCGCCGTCGGACAATCCGGCCTCCGTGCCCCTCCCTGCCTCTTAGGATTCCGAGCGGGACATGGAGGACCAAATATAAAACCTAGGACAGTCACGATGGCTACCAATCGTACGGCCCGTTCAAACATTGCGTCTAAATTCGAGATCATACAGTGGAACCCTGGAGGCTTCGGGAACAGGCGAAAGCGTTCACATCTTTCCCTTTTCCTCAGCTCACTTGGCTCTCAGCCGGCCGTCTTGGCGCTCCAAGAATCTGGCCCTGCTTTATCCCTTTCTGGATACTGCTCCTATGTAGGCGGCACCACCACATGCCTCCTCGTGCATAAAGCTTACACTGCGATACAGATCGACCTCGATCTGGATCTTTCTTACGACTACTGCAAGATATCAGTGCTGTCTCAGCGGAGGGGCCAACCATCAATACATATCTTAAACGTGTACTGTCCCCCTCGCCTTGCGAGGGCTTCGTTTGCGCATCTCTTCCATCGGGCACTGCGTATAGCGGCCCGACAACCACTGGTGATTGTCGGGTACTTTAATGCCCCCAGCCCTCACTGGGGTTACCACTACGAGAAGGCCCGGGGCAGAGAGCTCAAGGAGCTCATTTCCTCGCTGAGCCTGACGCTTCCTACCGATCGGGCACAACCCACACGTTCCGGCAACTCGGTCACGCGAGACACATGCCCCGACCTCTCCCTCACCCGTCACATCCGCGATGCTACATGGGAAAATTTAGGCGAAAACCTAGGCAGCGATCACTTTTTACTCCGCATTTCGTTCACACCGCGGCAGAAACTGCGCCAACACTGGGGCCAAGCCCGTCTCACCGATTGGACTCAGTTCAGAATGCAACCATTCCCCGCCGGCCTCTCCTCGACCGAATATGCAGCCTGGGCATCATACGCTCTTAATATGCAATGAGCGAACACTCGCACCATTGCAACCTCTAATTTGACTCCTGCAATCGATCCACACCTCCTACATCTTTGGCACGCTCGCCGCGGGCTCATAAGGCGCTGGAAACGCAACAAACTTAATCGGAAACTTCGCGCTCGCATTGAGGCGCTCACTGCAGAGGTGGCCGCATACTCCGCACAACTTTCCGATGCTAACTGGGCAGACACCTGTTCGAAGGCTGGAAACCAGATGAGCTCTAAGAGTGCGTGGCGACTCTTTAGAAGCCTTCTCGATCCCTCCACCACCAGGGGAGAAACGCAACGCCAGCTCCACCGTGTTCTGCATGCATTTCAGGGCACTACGGATGAACTCGCGCGAAAACTTTGTGACCGCTACATCTGCCGCACAATTGATCCCGCAGGCCCAGCATATACGTATTCCGGCGCCCCTAACACCGACCTCGACGCCCCATACACGCTTTCTGATTTATGATTTGCACTCACGAGAATGCGACGGGGCACGGCCCCTGGACGCGACGGAATCACAGTATCGCTCCTGGCAAATCTTCCCGACCAAGCACACCTCTCGCTACTCCAGCTTATAAATTCGATATGGGACGGTTCTCCGCTTCCAACGGAATGGACCACATCGGTCGTGACATTCATTCCCAAATCGGCAAAGTCCGTTAGTATTGAGGCACTGAGACCCATCTCACTCATGTCTTGCGCAGGCAAACTCATGGAAACCATGGTTCGCGAACGCCTTTCCGCCTACTTGGAGGCCAGGAGCACCTTTGCCGACACGATGTTTGGCTTTCGCCCGCATCTGTCGGCGCAGGACGTCCTGCTCCAGCTTCAACACGATATCATAGAGCCGACTACTATGCGCCATAACGATAAAGCCGTGCTCGCTCTCGATCTCCACGGGGCGTTCGACAACGTCAAACACAGCACTATACTCACTAACCTGTCTACCACAAACTGCGGGCAGAAGACTTTCAACTACATTCGCGCCTTTCTATCACATCGCACCGCCTTCATTCGCCTTAATTCTACCGAACACGGCCCATACTTATTAGGCACGCGGGGTACACCTCAAGGGGCAGTCCTGTCTCCTCTGCTTTTTAACCTGGCGATGATGAACCTCCCCTTTCTTCTAAGCGAGGTCGAGGGAATACAACACGCACTATATGCGGACGATATCACAATCTGGACCAACACCGGCTCCTTAGCGCAAATCGAAGAACGCCTGCAAAAGGCTGCCCTTCTGGTGGACCCCTACGCAGGTTCATGCGGCCTGGAGTGCTCTCCAGCTAAATCGGCTCTTCTTTCAGTCTCTCCGCTACCGCCGCCTCAAATTTTTCTTCCGTCCGGGCCCGTCCCGTCAGTGCAGAATATTCGGGTTCTTGGCCTTCACCTCACATCGTCCTTGAATCCAAAGGGCACAATAGCAGGCCTCAGACGCACCAGCGAACAGGTGAGCCGCATGATACGGCGAGTTTCTACCAAGCGCGGCGGCCTCCGCGGGTCTCAGTCCCTCCGATTGGCCCACGCGTTTGTGACCAGTCGCGTCCTCTACGCCTTGCCTTACCTTCGCCTGCGTCGTCGACACGAGCACCAGCTGGACGTCCTTCTTCGTTCAGTATACAAACGCGCTCTGGACCTACCTATTGCAACTTCCAACAGCCGATTCACGGCTCTGGGGGTACACAACACCTTTGCAGATATGCGCGAAGCTCATCGCGTTAACTAAATCAATCGACTGTCGCAGACGCCTTCAGGGCGCCGTGTTCTACACAGACTTGGCCTTAACCCGATATCTGACCAAGACCCTCTGCAGCCGGTACCAGAGCTCTGGCGTCAAAAGCTATGGGTGGAACCTCTACCCCGTAATATGAACCCTGACCTCCATCCTGGCCGTAGACTAGCACGCGCCGCGGCCCTTCATACGCGACACTCCGATCGTCCTGGTGTTCTCTACGTGGACGTCTCGGGTCCCTCCCCCTCGGGTCACTTCACGGCTGCCGTGATTACAGAGGGCAAACACGTAGATGGCCTCTCCTTTCGAGCAGACACAGTAACGCACGCTGAAGAGGTTGCCATAGCTTTGGCCGCCTCTCACCCTGCCTCACGCACCATCCTGACGGACTCGCGCTCGGCCTGTTCTCAGTACCTTCAGGGTTCCATTGCTCCGCTGGCGGCTAGCCTACTACAGGCAGCCTCTTGGCGCTTTAACCCTCATCCCATTCGTATAGTGTGGACCCCAGGCCACTCGGGCCTGCCCGGCAACGAGGCGGCAAATGCCGCTGTCCGCGCTTCTCCTGTCCGGGCCGTTGCCCCTCCGTGTCCCGAGACGGAATCTGGCAATACCAACCTGACGCGCTTTCGCGAAATTTTGGCTTATTACCGGGCTTCGCGCCGCCTCTACCCGGACCCCGCACGCGGTTTGGAGAAAGCGGACGAACGACTGCTACGCCACCTGCAGACGAACACCTTTATCAGTCCGGCGGTCGCCAGGCACTTTTTGCCGGAAATCAATGGCACCTGCTCGACCTGTCATGTGCTCGCCGACACATATCACGTCGTAGCATCGTGCCCAGTTAATCCCGTCCCTTTCTCATCCCCTTTTCCTATCCCAATTAGAGAGGCTTGGGAGGAGCACCTGCTCGGCTGCTCTACCTTGGCTGCACAACGCTCCTTGGTGGAGCGCGCACGGGCAGCTTCCAGCTCCACTGGCGTCCCGGAATAGGGTCTTGCCACTCTAGCACGCCGATGGGCCACGTCGGCACTCTCTAGTAAACGTTTTTTGAAATAAATGTTTTTTTTTACCACCACCACCACCTACCACCCCCACGAAGTTATTAGTTTACCGTCTTCTGCTGTTTCGCTTGCGATGTTCACGCGTGAATATATTCACACATACAAGGTCGGTCACTTTTAACATGAGTAGCAGTTGATGAATACACGCAAAAGTTTCTCGTAGTTGCTTCTGTTGCATCTCGTGCATCATTGATTGTCATTGCGGAATGACGACATTTGAACACACAATCACGAATAAATATGATCGCGTAAAATCTAACATCTCAGCTAGCAAGTCATTTATCCTACTTAGCTATATATATGACGTACAGTAAAAAGCACGCACACGATTCATCGCTGCTGACGGGTCCTTCGTGGAGCACAACACAGTTATTGTTTCATTGAGAGTCAACGGCTTTTTGATTTTCATAACAACAAGGCTCCTTCTCTTTCCTTGTGCTCTCCTGCGCCTGCTACGCTTGGTAGCCTTGTTTCAAGTGATATCCAGAAGGAATCACTTAAGAAGGGGTACACGCAGTCAAGCGTATGCATAGAACGAATATTGAATATTCATCAGTTATGAAGGTTCTCTGATCCTGCTTTATTCATCGTGAATTATTCAAAAACAACAATAGAAAGTGTTATAGAACTCTGGTAGGCATGACTTTTATATAAATCATCTGTACGACTTTGGCGCAGACAGAATTCTTCTGAGCCCGAAGATACCCCCTGTTCCGATATATCACACGAACACTGGAAGGTTGAAGGCAAAAAGAGCGATTCGCCGGATCACTGGGAAATCTGGCCGAGGGAGAATAGTAGCTTGGATTGTGTCAATTACGTAAGATGCCATTCGTGAACGATGGAATTCCGGTACCATACTGTCGAGAATTGTATAAGCGTGGTATCAGAAACAAAGACAAAATATATTATTTTGCAAAGACAGCATTGGACACATTGGCAGAGTTGAAAAACTCCCCGTATGAACAACAACTGTTGACCGAAATGTTGCCGCAGTATTGGGACAATTGCTGCTTCGTTCTGCCAACATCTTGTGCTGTTAGAGAACATAATGACTGCCTCTGCGATAGACAATCGATGATGTTACACAACAACGTCATCGTTGAAGGTATAATTCTGTGACCTCATGATGGCGTATATGAGGATGTCATTAATGATAGTAATCTCGTTACGCTGCGGTGTCACCGATGCAGATGGACAGTTTTTGTGACTTGTTTGCTGTCCAGGGCCTCCTCTTGTATAACAAATTTATACACTGCATTGGAAGAAGGCTGTGACTTGCACAGTATACATGTACAGTATACATGCATGTAATCGTAAACTTCTAGTTTTGTTTTGTATAAAAATTAAGGCGTGAGAAGTAATAATGAAAAATCAGAAGTAGCACTCACAGCTGACGGGAGTTGTATTCTGGGAAACAGACGCCACCGCCAGGTTTCTAATGAATCATGGTAGACATTAAATATTTTCTATGTGAGATGCAAGTGCATGTCAACTGTCGCTTAAGCCTTTTTTGTAAATTTATTTCTTGGCGTATTTCTGTGCCACTTGACATTTACAGCCTAATCACCACCCTAAAATGCGAAACGTTAGATTAAAGTTCTCGTGACGCCAAGCAGGTCACGTGTCCTCATGTGTGTTTCATTCTGCGATTGAAAACACTCTTATTGATGTTTCTAACACTTCTATGAGACAGGTCAGTGAAGGTATTGGATTGGATTGGATAAACTTTTATTTGGTCCTCCAAAACACAGATCACTGTGTTGCGGGCAGCTCCCACGTGGGGACTGAGATGCCAAGCTCCTCAGCCGCCTCGCGGGCTTGGTCAGTGAAGGCATGTACAATGCTTAAATGCATCTGTGAAACATCTGTGTAGATTCCCCCGCCTAGTCGGCACAAAATTCTGGAGACAAGCATGGCTGTGAAAGCTTAGTTGCGCATTTTTGATCGTTTGTTGCAGAGATCACAATCTCACGGTAAAAGCTGTTATGAGATCACAAAAGCCGTTTTCGGGGCAGCAGTTGTCCACCACAACTGCTGTCTCTATCCGATACATCACGAAACGAAAAAAAAAACTGAATAAGAAAAAATTATGAACGACAGAAGGGGATTCCGACCGGCTTCCTCTGCGCAGAAGCAGAGTATTTATTCTAGCACAGAGCAACGTCGGTGCATGAAACGTCTTTGTACGAACCCTATACAGGCGTCTTGTCGTAGACTGAAACACATTAACACGTCTACTGCTGTGTTTCAGAAGAGTTAAATAAGAAGCAAGCGTTGTACAATGCCAATTGCGTAGCTGGATCATTGAATGCTTAGACCTCATTTCAAAAAGCTCATCCATAGTTATTCTTCATCAGCCACATAAACGAAGCAGACATAATGCCTTTTTACATGTACATGAGTATTACTCTTCTACATGCGAAGCATTTCTTAGCGAACTTCGGCTACATTGAGCGTATCTATCTATCTATCTAGCCGCCTACGACTTTTAGATGTCCTGGCTGTTTCGATAATGATATCATTACCAAACTTGGTATGGCCCAACATGACTGTATGTAGAACATGTTTGACCAGTCATAACATGGAAATCAGGTATGTATGCCATGAATGTCATGATTTACATTTTATGGTCGTGCAGCTCTTGCGGTGGTTTCAGTTTACATGGCACGTTGCAAAACTGATATGGTACGAGATGATTGCATGGTTAACACAAGCGACAGACCCTAACATAAAAATTATGACATGCGTGTCATGTAACAACATGAATACATGCCACGCTCATGAGGCACTGGCGGCCGTTTTGGTAGCTTCACTTATACCAAATTTGGTAATATGGGACGTGAATGGATGACGAAGGCATGATACTGGTGCAAACGCTATAAACATGAGACGCGTGTCATGTAACAACATGACTACATGCTACGCTCATGATCCGCTCAAAGCGCTTTCGCTCCCTTCACATGTACCAAACTCGTTATTACGTAACGCGAATGGACGACATAGATGAATGACACATCCAAACATGATAATCACGACATGCAATGTCATGTAACAACTTGACTACATGAAACACTCATGACGCGCTCGCGGCCGTATCGCTAGCTCCACATATGCCAAATTTAGTATTACGTGACGCCAACGGATGACGAAGGTATGCGACTAGTGCAAAAACGATAATCACGAGATGCGTGTCGTGTGAGAACATGACTACATGCCACAGTAAAAGCGCTGATACTTTTCGACATGACGCTGTGTGCGTGCTCGCCGGCGTTCATTTTGTTGCATCACGCCGGCGTTGCCCCGCCAGGCCCCGATCCTGTCATGTACTCGCAGGCGCGCGCCACGCTGCATTCCTTTGACGCGTGCGCGTTTCAACGCGTCCAGCGTCCCTCCGTCACGAAAAGAGGGAGACGGAGCGTTGTCTGGGTAACGCGTCGGGGCGAAATGCAGCATGTCGTATTTTGCGCTGGTTCCCGGCGACCGCGCCGACGGACGCTGGTGGCGCCTGGCGTCAGACTATAGAGCGCTCGCGTTTCGCTAACATAGCGTCGCTGTGCCCAGCGTCCGTGCGCGTCAACGCTATATTAGAGTATATTGGGCCTTTCGTGATGCGCTATCGGCCGTTTTGCAAGCTCCACATATACAAAATTTGGCGTTACGTGACGTCAATGAATAACGGAATAAATGACTGGCGCAAACATGATAATCCTGACACACGTGTTATGTAAAAACATGACATCATACCACGCTCATAGCGTGCTCGCCGACGTTTCGCTAGCTTCACATATACTGCATTTGGTATCGCGTGAAGTGAATAGATGACCAAGGTCAACTACACACTCAAACATAATAACCATGACATGTAAGTCATGTACGGCATCTTTTACCTCCACCTGGTAACGTTGTGCTGATATAAAAGTGACATATGAACATTTCTCATTCGTGCTGCGCATGTTATCGATTTTCACTGTATACTGGGGATCTGCCAATGTTTAGAAAAATTCGCTAGCCGTTAAAACTGCCAGGGAAACACATTCGCCATGTAGTCAGAATGTAAGGAGAATAAAATAACCCCGCGTTTGTCATAGCGAAAATTACGAACTGTTGGGCTGTTTAAAGCTTTAAACCCATTAAAATACTTCAGTAATAAGTCATATGCATCATCAGCCACCGCAGCAACAAAGCGCACATGATGCCTGACACATGCGCTGCGGGTACTTTGCTTCTCTCAGAATAACAAAAATGGCGTAGGAGCTGTTTTCCTACACCCCGAAAAATGAAGTTTTTGGAATAGTGGGTGTCATGCAAGTGTAAATGTAGCAGTTAGCTTGAGAGAGTTTGCTAAATACTTTAGAAAGACTGCTTTTCCAGCTTTAGTTGTCACTATGCTGAGCAGGCCTGTTTTGTTTTCTGTTTCACTACTAGAAGTCAGAAAACAAATAAACTACGCCAATTTCTGCGAATATTGCTATTACACGCTTAAGCATGTTGAAACCTAAACGCACTAAACACGTGAAACACAGCTTGGAAATGCAATAAATGTGTTTAGTGTGATTGAGTGGACTTCTACAGAGCAATACCCTGACGATAAGGAGCATAGACAGCCACCCCAAAGCTAGTTCCCACAAATATCTCCTCGATGAACGTCTGCCCCTTCATGCTCACATTAAACGTTGCTGCAGCACAAAGTACGACTATCACAAAAGAGCATGTAGAAAGCATATTTAACGTATTACATCAAATATGCCAGAAGAATTATATGGTCTGCCAGCAGAAACTCTGAAATTGTACTCTACTTAGTATTACCGTCTCCCTATCGGCATTATCTCACTGCTTAGTGGAGTGGCACCGCGTCGGTCATCTTCTAAGCTATATGAAGCCTAATGTATATTGAACACCTTCAAGGCCTTAGAGAACGTTGACGACATCATACAACCTTTCATGATGGCGAAACAACTACCGTTGTACTAAGAACTTTTTTTATTGGATACTTTAATGCAAATTATGCCAGTTTGCAGCCGCCTGGTGTCGCGTTAAGCATGAAACTTACGAGGAAGACAACTTCTACGCGACTGTCTAAGTTTGTAGCAGTTACTGTTTCGGGATCAAGAAGATATTCTTTTCGCAGACCCTCTCCGGCTGCGTATCGTATACGCGAATTCTCTTGAGACAAGCAGTGGAGCGCAGAAATGAGCTTTCGCTGAAACTCAAGCTGTCTTGGTGGCACTCGTCGAGGCTATAAATGGCGCATCCGCCAGGAAGCAAGGACACCGCCAGACTCAAGCAGCAGTCGTGACTCGCTTTCCTTTGACGAGTGCTCAAGTTGCACGGAGCATTGGCAGGCAGCGTGGAGACGTAAAGCAGACTGTGGCGTTGATTGAACATTTGCCGAGAAAAAAAGGGTGTCTTGCTCTAAATGTAAATGTGAGCTTTGTGTTGAGCCCTGCAAGGCAAAAGTTCTCCTCCGGAGCAAAAAAGAAATAAACAAACAAAAATAAATACTTCTCTAGTGATCATACAATGGATGTGCCCACGTTCAAGTTCATTCCAGAAACTTCCGTGCTCAAGCATTTATTTTCTCATACGTGCTGGTTAAAATCACGCACCAGCGTAGGAATTACGAGTACAAGTATTTGTTATAATATAGTGCGAAAAGACACCACGAAAACGACAACAGTACAAAGCGCTATGCTTTTTGTTAGAACGTTTTGCGCTGAAAACTATCATTATAAATTTACACCCAAATAGCAAAAGCACTGTTGAAGTGCAAATACAGACGCTCTGCAAGATTTGTTCGATAAATTTGCTGGTATACCGTTCAATCTCGAGGTTGCCTAGGAATAAAACAGCCCTGTAACGGCTCTCGCACACACAAAAAATTAATACATAAACAATAGCAAAACCTGTGGTCGGGAAAGATCTCGCACGATAATCAAAAGGTGATCTATGTATGAAAAATGTGCCCGAACAAGTGGCACTAGCTACAGCTTCTACGAAGAACTAGAACAAAGTGGTCACAGTATATAGCAATTTCGAAATATGCGAAAACCGTGAAACATTTATGCATGATTGCCATAGTGGCACACATGGCACGGCCATGTTTGATCTCGTGAACATAACTAGCTTCTTGCCAGCCAGGCGACCGTCACCGTGCCATATGAGCTGGTTCAAGCAGGCGCTAATCGAGTCACATGCTGGCGCAGTAATTCATAGTTGAACAACTCATCACCTAATTGCTGATAACTTTGAAAGTTTTACCACTTGTCACGACGCATGCACAGGAAGCTGAGCAAGGAGGGATGGGAGTGGCAACAAAAAATGTCACGCGCGCTTCGTGACCTCGATCATTTTTTTTTGTTTTCTTGGAATACGGGGCTTTTTCAGTGCCATCGCGCACACACCCGTGGAAAAAGTGACGACCTCTCACGGCAACCCCTGTAACAACCGAGCGTGCCATGTTGAAATTAGTCAATGGCTGATAGATGTGCTTACTGGGCTTATTTTCCGTGATTTGTAGAGAGAAGAGAAAGCTATTTTTAGCTAACTGTGATAATTTATTGTGAATCCCAGGCCACATGCTGTGCGATAATATTTGGCGCGCGTGTTGCCGAGAGCCTCGGCAGCGTTATCTGGCCATGCTCAAAAAGTGCTGCAGGGCCCCTTTATTCGCGTCAATTCTGAATGTAGAGTCAAAAGAAAACTGATCACTCTACTAGTACACAAATTATTTAGCCATTCTAAACTACAGGAAAAAGATGTGGTTGGTTATTTTCCCCATATCTGCATATTTTCATTCTGACTTGCGTAAGTGTCTAGACACCACACTAGCGAAGCGTATTCCTCAATTGTCAAAATCTTTTTTTCATGAACACAGCCATGAAATGACTCAAGCTTCACGCACTCAAAGTACTGACATTGCGATATGCACTCTATTTCAGTATTCGTTTTGCAGTCCGTGTGAGTATTCCAAAGAATAAATACACTGAAAGATGAAAACAAATGAGAGGCTTGCTTAAGGGACTTCGTAGCTTTCAAACTGTATATTTGCTTTCATTTGTTCATGCGTAGATGCCTGGAAACTCGACACATCAAGAAAGAATAAGGCTGCTAGAAGGAAGGGCGCAGGCTAGATGCAAAAGTAATGCTAAATCTGAAGGCATATAAGTGTACAGAAGAAATGTGAAGGCATTTAAGATGCTGCAGCGCGTCTAAACAACCACGATGCAGGCAATTTTGGTGGTGCATGCAGAATTCTTTTTTCTCTCGCCCCGGATGGAAAAATAAACAGGCAACCGAGCTTCGCCAACACAGAAACGCACCACTCGCAGAAATGCCTGCTTTTTCCTGTCAGCTCGTGCGGATCGACCGAACGCTTGCCCGGCTTCCGCACACAGCGAGAAACAAACGAATGTACCTTCCCCGGCCACACGTGTGCGGGGAACGGGATGAAGTTCTCCCGAGAACTATCCTTCCCCGCTTCGTTTCAAGTTTCTGTCGCGTGTCTCTGCCCATACTTCCCTACGTGTGCTACTTGTTGCCTCTTTCGCCGCCCAACTTTCTTAATGCTCCGTTGCCTTCCGCATTCCCCGAATGGCTTGAGCGTCCCCTTCTCCTAATGTTTTAGCACCTTCCCAGCGCCAAATGCGATTACTTGCCTACGCTCAGCCTCCCACATACTTTGCGATACATTCGTAGTAGTCTCCCTCTCACCCCTCCTTCATGTTTGTTTTTTGTGGCATGTTGACGTGACATTTTGGAGGCTGAAACAAGCGTTCTGTGTGGCCTTTTACAGTCGCTGGCTCGACAACTAAGTTCACATTTTTTCATTGCTCTTTCAATGAACCACCTATCATCTAACGTTAGAAGACAGAGCTTCGTCATAGCTTGCTTTGGCAAAGCTTACCTTGCACAAAATGATCTCTTCTGAAAGGTTCAGGGTGGTGAAATTTGCTCCTCTATAAATATTTACTCTGAGAACGTTTCAATTTGTTCCAGTGACAATGAACTTCCAGTGACAATGTTCCAGTGACAATGAATTTTCAGGGCTTGTGAGCCCGAGAAAAAGACAAAGCTATTACGTTCCACTTAAGGCGAGGAGGCTTTACAGTCAGACCTTCTGGGTCTGGCACGCAGGTCACGGGATCGAATCGCGGCTGTGATAGCTGCATTTTTTATGAAGGCGAAATTTTCATAGGCACGTGTGCTATGATATCGGTGAACGTTAAAGAAACCTGGTGGTCAAAATTTTCGGTGGCCTCCGCTACTGCGTCTCTCATAGTCATACGGTGGTTCCGGGGTGTTAATCTTACAATATCAGTCAATGAATGTTGTGTCTAAATGCACAAGACAGGTCGTTTTCAGAAATCAGGCTATTAGATATGGTATTAATTGCGATGGCTGCTTCAAATCTTCGACTGGTTGTCAATGTACGAAAGCCTTCTTTTATTTACTAGAATCGCGAAGATTACCTACATGAAGTCACTTTTTTATGTCGGCTTTCATCTATGCATCCGAATTTAAATCCCAACCGTTTGGAATGATAGTTTTTTTCAAAGCGCACTTACTCATTCTTATTTCAAACTTCTCCAGTTATATTATATTCGTCATCGTAACAGCCTTTTATGTATTCCTTCAGTATATTTCCACATTATACACTTAAATTTATTTACCTCAATTGCGTTTCAATCATTGCCGCTTTTTTGTACTTGTTTTTGTTCTATATTCGATGCCCATACTTGTTGCAAAGCGAGCGATAAAAACACAGATATGAAAGCTCTGGCTCTCTTAGCGCAATACGAAAGTTCTTATGATCGAAATAATATCGCCAGTAAAAAACGAAAGAATTATCCACTTTATCAACAGACCATCCATCGAGGAAGAGAGTCTGGGGCTCAGACCGCAAGAAGTGACCGAGTAATGTGTTTCGAACGAGCATTCAGGCTAGAAAAATGTATGTGGCAATAGACGTTCCCCTGGCTTTAGTAGAGCTGAACAGGGTATTTCGTATTTTGTTTGTAGCTACGCCACCCAACACCGAGCCAGAAAGATGATTTAGGTTTCGTTGCGCAGTCATATCGCATCAAATACGCTCACGAACTGCACACACCGTAACATCGATCCAGAAAAAAACATACGAATAGATGAACTGATACGCATTAGCAGAAACGTATGCATTCGTATGCAGCACGAATATGGGGCAGGTCTTCCAACCATGAAGGCAGGTGTCTATGAAGAAACCATGCCATAACAAGGTAGGCACCTGCGCAGAAGCTTTTAAAGATTGATGCTTCAGTCTAATGCTAGACACTACCTTCAACTTCATGTAGTATCCTGCACCTTTAGAGATACAGAATGATTGTGTCGTGAACTCAGAATCAGTAGTAGTAAAGTGTTAATTTGTTATTCTTGCAGTTGACAACGATTGATAAGCGTATAACACTACCAGCAAAGAAATATTCGCAACGAATAAAAATTTGCTTCAGGTGTGTACTTTACGCATGTTTGGAAGTGAAATTCAGCAGTTGCCACTTAATCATGGAAGTCGGCGTTATGAGAAGCACGTGGAGGGAATGTGACTGCGGCATACATTTTCATTGAGCTAAACATTACGAAATGACGACAAAAACATGCACAACTGTTGCGCACATACATATGTTGAACATATATTTGATAAACCCAGTTTTTTAGAGTTGCTTGACTGTCCACTTCTGTGAAACAGTGGCTAGACTGCTCGGCTTCTTTGCCGAAGGCTGCGGCTTTGATTCTGGCCAGGCAGTCTCGTTTCTATGGATGCGAAATGGTGGAGGCACGTGTACTTGTCTCGTCAGAGCACATTAAAGAATACCAGTTGGTCAATAGTATCGGGCCGTGGACTGCGGCTTCTTTTATAAACACACCGTTGTTCTGGAACGCGAAATGTCAGGTATTATTATATTATTATTATTATTATATTATTATTATTATTATTATTATTATTATTATTATTATTGCAGTTGCCTAACGATGCCGACGGCAACACGAGTATTACCAACACAAGAAGCAGTAAGCTTATATGTAGCGCTTGTGCTTGCAAGGATGGTAGCCGCGGCTAGTCCTACGTGTAGGTACCAACTTCAGTTGTTGGTACTTAACTATACAACTATACGACTGAGCCCGGCGTGACACCTGTACCACAGGAGTATACACATGCCTTGTAGTACTAACGAATATTGTACAAGGCTATCCAAAACCGAAACTCGTTTGCCACCAGAAATACTACACGTCTAGAATAGCTGCTCTATCAGTCACGTCGTTCTCTACGTTGCACGCAAGCGCACGCGCCATGTTCTCCAGGCCGATGCAGTAGTCCGGTGATAAGTACTATCAGTTGAATGGCGTAGCGCAAACAGTCCTGCACACCGAGAATAGGTGACCGGTAATCTGGGCAATCGCAGGGAACTGTGGGATACGACGGCTTCCGGTTCGGCGCACCACGCTGGTGAGCAGCGGCACGCACGCAGTTTTGTACCACTCCTTAAAAAAAAAACTACCTCTCCTCGCAATGTCAGTGCTTTAGAAGTTGTTTTTTTTGTTTTTCCTAACCGTGATTGTGACAATGACAAGCTACAAAAGCCATGAACGGTAGGGAAACATTCTTATCGCACTAAGATGATCTGCAATGCATTTATGCTGCTCGGGGGTACTGTCAGACCAGTCGATACAGAAAACTGTTTTTATTGTAGGATACCTTACTGCAGATAAAAAGTAACCATTTTCTAAAGATCTCAGGGGATGGGGATGGCTGTAGCAGTTAGCTAAGAGTTCATTTCGGGATCGCTGCCTCGGCCGAAATCATCAGTCGGTCGGCATGAAGCGCAACACTTATTGAGCGCGATGAGATATTTTTTTGCTAGCTTTCAGTGCGCTATAAGATGCATTTCCTAGTCGAAGCCAGATGCTTATTTGAATGCTGATTTTGGTCAAGCTGCACGGCACGGCGGCACATAAACAATACAGTCAGACATAGGCGGTGCCGAATAATCGAAACCCTGCGCTTGTTTAACGCACTTCTTCCTTTGGTTGCCGTCCTGGCGCACAGTTTGACCAAGATTAACTCAAATGAACTCATCCGGCGCTTCGTGTAAACTTACTCTTGAGTGAAGCTTTCGCGTTTTTTGTCATATATATGGGTGCAATGGCCGGCACTAATCTCGTATGGCAGGTAGATTTCACCAACTCGTTCCCATAATATCTTTTCTCGGTGCACCAGCGTGACAATTCATTTCTCGATATTATATTCGCAGCGAATTCATGCGTAAGCTTTTTTAAGGTGGAATACACACGTACCTGTGATAAAATGGTTTTCGCACGCTCTGGCTTCAATGTTCCGTACTCAAAGGCTACCTGTCGCTGTGGCTCTCTTCACAGTCGTGGCCCATCTCGTTTTTCTGTCTTCATTACATGAGAATGGATACCCGCGTTTGCCTTGCACGCTCGAGTTGAAGCAGCTAACGGCTGAGCAATCAACCATGGTTTATCAGGACGAAGATAAACGGGCGACCACGCGTGCAAATCCCGAACACCCCGAGACTTCCGGCGAAGCGGTTTGCCGTCGTCTACTCTTCTCGAACCGGAAGCCAGTAGCAGACGGTGCATCCCACAATCCCTCGCTCTTTTACTGGTCACCTGTTCGGTAGCCTTCGATTCCGATGCAGGCAACAACAGTGAGCCGAGGATACGGCGTCGTACGCAGAACAGCGTCAACCATGTTAAGACGGAAACATGTTCTCCTGTCTTCGACGGGAGTTTTTCGAGCGGCTTCACTGCGACATCTGCAGCCGTCTGTGGCTGCAAGTTTCAGTCCCATAGATTAACCGTTTTCTTGAAGTGCTTGGGCTGCGACTTATTTTATCAGAAAGTGTTCTTTCTGCTGAATTAGATTTTTTGGTGGTACATGCATGCTAATACTGACTTCTGAAGCAGGAGATTGGACATTCGATTTGATCTGCTCACTTCGGCTCGTAGTCTATAGACTTTCTAGTTTTTAAGGTCTAAGCAGATGCGAGTTGAATAAATCCTTCACAAAATCCATATAAGGCGCAATGCCACTGTAGACTTATGTCTATTGGAATTGCTATAGTATGTTACTCTTCAAGTGTGCAATAAACAGCGCTGTGCACCGTCTCAGAAAGAACCGATTTGGCCAATGTACTTTTCCGAACTTGTCATGCACTTTCTTGAGCATAAAGATGGCGTAGTCAATAGCACAAAATGTATAGAATGGCAAGCAACAGTGTATGCCTTATGCATTTTCTAGAATCGATCATGTCAGGGAAAAAAAATTCGAGCAATGTCTTGGTATAGCAGTGGCTTAACCATGGTTGCTTTCTTACCGGTGTTATAGATGTTCAAAGGATTAACTTACACTGCGACTTCATTCGCATAGTATGAAGCACGCGAGAATTGCAACAAGCAGAAATAAAACGGCCAAGCCAATCATTCTGCAAGGTATAGGCCGAAAGAACGTGTCTATTTATTATATATTTATTAGGTGCACAGACTCCACAAATTCCCATAGGCACGTTGATTCAGTCAAACTGTGCTCTACTTTTCAAACTGACCTCAGCTTTACTAGAACAGCGCTCCATGAATAATTCATTAGTTGTTCAAGCAGGATGTCAAACGACTGGCTTCACGAACGAGGTTGGGAAATTTGGTAACTAATTCCTATTGGGAGATAATTGGCAGAAAATGGCATGCATGTAATGTATTTTTCTGTCAATAGAACTTATAAAACGACCACGGTGTACCCACGCATACAGTATTCAGATTCATGCGCACTTCCACACATATTCTTTTCTTTCCAAATGTGTGGCCAAACAATCTCCCCCCCCCCCCCCCCCCCCTGTGCCGAGCACGCTTGTGGTCTCGTGCGTTTCATTTTAAAATATATAGTGTAAGGACGAAAGCCAACCGGCAACACTCGGGTTCAACCACATGCTGGATCGGCAAATAAGGCATAAGCAAAACCAGAAATATTCGGCAGATCACAAGTACCTGGAAATCGACGTTATGCGAAGCATGCGGAGGGAAGGTAACCATGTGTCAATTTTTTATCGACCGATATGTCATGAAGTGACGCTAATGTATGTACAAATGTTGCACGCACAGACATTTGTTGAAGAGTTTCAGATGTTATATAACCAGTTCATTGCACTTGCGCAACGATGCCTACTGGAACATGCGTATTAGCAACACTAGAAGCTGATATGAAGCGTTGATGCTCGTGAGGATACTGGCCCTGGGCACTGCTACATAAATTAACCTCAGCACATAGTCGTCGTCATCATCACCAACCTGACTACGTGCACTGCAGGTCAAAGGCCTCTCCCATGTTCCGCCAGTTAACCCGGTTCTGTGCTTGCTGCTGCCAATTTATATCCGCAAACTTCTTAATCTCTGTCCACTGAACCTTCTGTCTCCCCCTAACCCAATTGCCTTCTCTGGGAATCCAGTTAGTTACCCTTAATGACCAGCGGTTATCCTGTCCACGCGCTACATGCCCGGCCCATGTCCATTTCCTCTTCTTAATTTCAGCTATGGATATCCTTAACCCATAGTAACCCATAGCACATTGTAACTAGCCGCAATTGACGTCAACACGACGTGACAATTGTTTGAAAGGAGTACATATGCAATGTTCCCAAGATTGGGTAGGCAGCACTACAACCACAATTGAAGTTTCACGAAGATAAGCGTCCATTTGAAAAGTAGTTCCTAGACCTGGAGTAGCTGTGTGGTAAAAAACTTAATTGCCACGCAGAATTCTGGGATTTGATTCCAATTGAGACCCTGATATTTATTCTTTGCATTCGTCGGTTTGACTCTACCGATGTCTGGTATTCTTAACGCTCGCACATTAAAATTGCCCATGCGTGTACTCATCATTCCTGGTTAGATACTAAGTGTCAATCACACGTGGCACATACCCGCATACCAGCGGCAAGTACCTGCCTGTAGGTATGGCGGGAAGTCTTTGACGACGTACGCGGCGGAAATGTGACCATATTCATGTCTTGACAGGGCGTCATATTCGTCCAACCATCTTACCATGCCTTGCTAATTTTGGTTTCACGCGAAGTTATGAGAGTGACCACGAGAGCACCCAAACTTAAGCGGCTGTATAGATAGATAAAGAGATAGATAGATACGCTCGAAGTCGCCGAAGTTTACTAAGAAATGCTTCGCATTTAAAAGAACAGCCGACGCACAGCAAGGGTGCCATATGAGTTGTCTCTTTAGTGCAATATATCTATGTATATACATATACACAGGTGAATGGGTATGAGCCATTCACTGGAGCTTGAACTCGCTTAGAAGTGGACGAAAGAAGAGAACGTTTCTCCTTATCTCGTTGCGGGCAAGACGTGGACTGGCTGTCAGTGTTATTTCGTTCGTGACACTGGTGGAGGTGCTGGGCATATGTTCCTCGGCTCCTAGTTTTCAGCTATCACACCAGCCTACTGGGACAGAGCTACAGCTTCCATGGCAAGAAACAGCCGCCATCTGCGAAGACTATTCTCCGAATTCGGTCCCTTATCTCAAAACGAGATGGCAATCTCGACCACCACCGAGGCGAGTCAAACCAACGACGCCAATTATCTCCCGCATGTTTTTAATGCCTCGCGAACATCCCGCTCATTTCATGGAGACATTTGTAAAGATGTTGATGACTGGCTTGACCCACTTAAATGGAGTTGCCAAGATCAACTAATAGGATGAAGCTCACAAGTTGCGGAGAGTTCACTTCAAGTTGGAGTGCTCTGCCAAAACGTGTTACGAGAGTCACGAGGGTTACTTTTCCACGTGGCAAGAGTTCAGCCGACAGTTTCACGATGCGTACTGCAGCCGCGAAAGGAAGGTGAGAGCAGAGCAGAACATGCTTCGAATCTTCAAGTGTGTCCACCCGGCGATGT
The DNA here is from genome assembly GCF_013339725.1 of Rhipicephalus microplus. Lineage (NCBI taxonomy): Eukaryota > Metazoa > Arthropoda > Arachnida > Ixodida > Ixodidae > Rhipicephalus > Rhipicephalus microplus. Next base: position 82,234,641 of record NC_051169.1, on the reverse strand, counting down.
CCGAAAAAAAGAAGGCGCGACATTCGATGTGTGGACTAAAAAAGCAGCTCTTCGCCAGAGTCGTTAGCAATCCGCCGACGACCATGGCTTAGTTCAAGTTGATAAGTGAGGCAAGCACAATGGAGCACATATTCTCGAGCATCGGTGGTCACAGTTCGAACGCCACAACTTCACTGCTGCTCCATGCTCTGTTGGGTCTGACAGTGAAAGGCATGCCTTCACAGAGTTCATAAGAGCTGTTAGAGGGCCGTCTGTTTTTTTTGCAATGAATTTGCCCTGACAAAGTGCTGTGAGCACATGCTTGAAGCGAGCTTTATTGCCCAGATTGATAGACTAAAAACGTTAGCTTTCCCAGATCTGTTTTGTCAGCAGAAGCCGAATATTGGCTACGAAAAATGATAGGAAAAAAGGAAAAACACAGACCTTTCCAGAGCAGAGGACACCACAAGTGGTGCCCTATACGCACCGTGTTGCGCATGGCCTGAAAAAAACTGGCTTTCATGTACGGTGTGTCCTAGGTGTTTTCCGTACCAAGAAAACGGGTGGTTTATTCGCACGCATCGAGAAAAAGAAGAAAGCACAGTGTGAAGTGAAGCATAGGCAGATATCCGTGAATTGTGCTGTTGGCGTGGTGTATATAATTCACTGAATTGTGGAATAGTGTACATAGGCCAAACAAGTCGTCGTGTGAATTTTTGGGACTGGGAACATTTAAAATTATTAGAGAAAAGAACGGGCAACAATATAATCCTTCATAGTAAACAGTGCAAATGTAAGCAATTGCTGAACAAATGAAAAGTTTGGGCAGAAGCCATGCAAAAAAGGCACGTGAATTACTTCAACATTTCACATTGCAAAGACTGACGACGTATGTTCTAGTGATAGTTCTGTGGCGTTGCGCAGGAATGGAAAAACTTTCCTTGAATTTTTTTTTTGTAATCTTCAGTGATTAGTAGGGCGAAGAATGCATGGAGTGATTGTGCGTCACTTTAATGAATTTTGCAATATTTGTTAGGAGCCTTTTAGCATGACAACGTGACCGCATGAGTACATACACTTGAGCCATGCGTAACTGAACAAACAGTTGGTAGTCTAGCCGCTTCCTGTCTTCTCTTCGTTTCCTCTGTTCGTTACTTTATTGGTTGCAATTTTTTTCTGAATTCATAAGAAGCGTCATGGGGGACGAGCTGCGCCATCTCCAAGCAGTTGAACCCAACTCACCCGTAACTGCCCTCGCAGAATTCATCCGAAATGACGTTGGTCTAGTGGCTAAGGTGCTCGGGTGCTGACCCGTAGTTCGCGCGATCGAATCCCGGCTGCGGTGGCTGTATTTTCGAGGAGGCGAAAGTAATGCAGGCCGTGGGCTCAGATTTTAGTGCACGTTAAAAAACCCCAGGTGGTCGAAAGTTCCGGAGCCCTCCTCTAAGCGTCTCTCATAATCATATGGTGGGTTTGCGACGTTTAAACCCCACATATCACCATCATCTGAAACGAAATCAGACGGGTGGTCACCCACTCGCACCACCAAAGCCTGAGGCCCCTTTGCTGACTATGCGCCGGCACTGCGATCTCCTGCACCACACGCTCCTGAATCCCACTATGTGGACAGTGGATCGGGCTAGCGATCGATTCCAGGGCACCTCTTCGTCTCTGCCACCCGCCTCACAGTACCCCAAGTGCACCCGCATACCTTCCGTCCGGATAATGACATAACGCTGAAAAGGCCAGCGTGTGGTGAACGTCGGATAACCGTCCACTTTGCTACCTCGGTGGCGAAGCGGGTGACTTCCACAGCGATTGTCAGTACAGGACAGCTTGGCTGCCGCGGCTTCCGCCCTGATGCTCTATGCCGGCGTTACTGTGAGCAACCCCGGGACACGAAAGCGTACGTTACGGCCAGCAAGCTCCTCGCCTTGGTCAACGCCACCAATCACGATCACCATTACCTCGCCGCTCCACGCCACCTACCTTTCCATCGTCATATTATACTCCTCTCAGAGGCCTGGTCACTGCATATTGACGAGAACGGAAAACTTTCTCTCGCCAGCCATTGTTCCCGTTTCGTAAACATTTGTTTGATTTCAAAAAAAAAAGCAACGCTTAATTTATTTTTGACCTAGGAGAAGTTTTCAATAAGACACTGAACAGTATTTTCATGCACATTGCTCGTGATGTTTAGAGCTGCTTGGATCAATGGTATAAATCTATGTCCTCAATTTGTAGTCACCGAAAGCGTACTAATGAAAACAATGTGTTATGAACAGTCCTAAAATAAATTGCGAATTTCTGAAGGGTGACTGCAAAAGCTGTCATCTCGTGTCATACAAATTCCCAGCGCGGAATGATTCGCTTCCAATACTTTACACATAAGCAAAACTAGCAACGATGCCTTTAAGAATGCTGATACTGACACAATAGGGGGGGGGGGGGCGACTAAATAAAGAGTAGGCACATATATATGACTACTCGGCTGGAATTGTAAACGTAATTTCTCTTTCCCTCTTTAACACAAGTTTTGAACTGCTGAAAAAGTGTTGCACTCTAAATGCTTCATATGCACTTTTGTTTTGCACTCGCAAGTACATATATTTTCGGCATAGTGCTTTTCTGGGTTTAGTTCAATGAACGGTGCTTTATATGGTTCAATATGGGCAGCAATACTGAAGTGTCTGTACTGAAGTGTCTAAATTAGGCTTGTAGGCCAGCGTTGGGGGCTGTGGGAGGAAATATCTTAGTTTCAGAGCATGTCGGCCATTTCGCAGAGAGGTACAAAAACACCAAGCTTCAAGACATAGGAGGAACATGAGGCCATGGCAGAACTCTGGAGCGGTCTTTGCCTTTAGTTGTTTTTATTCTCCATCGAACAAGCCTTGGCTATCAGCGATCGATAAACGAAGAGACAATTATGGTAGACGCCACTTTTGCCTTGCCACCAACTTGTGCACGGGCAATCAAGGTGAAGAAGCCGTTGGGCTGGTCGATACCGGGGACGTGCTTAAGAAGCAGAAAAGTGGCCGACAACAGCCAGAAGACGAGCTGGCAAATTAATATGTAGATATCGACCTGCACCGGCTCACGATCATATTGACACAAACAATGCGAGCGGCCTGACGGCTCGGAGACGATAACTGGCTCAGACAGACTGTCGACGCAAATGAGAGGTCAAACACCCCATGCAGGCTTCGTTCCGTTGTTTTGTTTAACAAGGAAACTCAAAATTCCAGAAGAGAGAAAGTGCGTCGCAACTAAACAACTAGTGGGACCGCATACATTACAGCAGAGAATAACTGAACGGAAAAATAATTCTGTTTGACCGAAAGCGCAAATTCTGACTTGCTGAGATTGATAGGAATACATTTTTTGTCGATGTGTACGTGATGCAGCACTAAAGACGGCACCAGCCTCTTCTTTAGCAGTTAAAAAATTCTCGCATTTACTTTTATTGCACTAAGACACTCGCGAAGTTTACACTCAACGTAACGATCACATGGATGTAGCCGATTAGTTTACAAAACAGAAGCATGCAACTCGTCAGTTGCCAGGAAAAGCGAAAGTGGCACTGCTATCCCTCAAATTGAAAACGTCAACATTGCGGACACTTTGAAACAATTAATGCCCAAACTTAGTCAGACAGAAAGAAGTTAGAAGAGTATAACTGCGTGAGGAAGAGGGTGATTCAGAACATCAAGCCAGTCTAAGCTCGCAAGGTCAGAAGTTTGAAACCGTGTAGGGCTTCTTTTTTTCGATATAAGGTTTTCGAATAGTGAAAAAGAAGCCAGGCGAGCCACGAGTATTGTGAAGTTGAGAAGTGATAGGCATTGTGAGGTCATATTCTGCTGTGCCAAGTAAAACAGAACCCCCACTTGGGAATAGCGAAGCAGCGTAGGATGCAATGACAGAATCAGGCTGGAATATACCTACTCAGGGATATCGCAGCAGGCTAGCATGCAATGAGAAAATTAGGCGAGAATATATCCATGCCGGATGATTCCCAGTCTTATACCTACTCAATTAAAACGCGTGTTGAAGGAACTCTTTAAGAAGGGGGGTCTGGGGTTCAGCCTCACACCTGGCGGTAATGCACTCGATCACCAGAGCAGGATTGACCACCCTGCATGGTGCAGCACTTGGCTACTTCCTCCCATGAAAGCAGCAAATAAACCTTTGGCGCTCAGTCCCCAGCAGCTGCTGTCCAAGATGGTGGTAAGACCTACAGCACAGCGGAAGGTGCTAAGAATCAGCGAGTCGGGGCAGGCCACCATCGGGATCTAAAGTTGGCTACGTTCAATGCTAGAACGCTGTGAAGTGCGGGTAGTCTAGCTCTGCTATTTGAGAAATCATAGGGTGTGAAATGGAATGTAGTAGACCTCAGTGAAGTTACGAGGACACGTGAGTTTTATACAGTAAAGAATACACGTCTATTGCTACCGTTGATCAGTGGGCAAAAGAGATAGTGGTGTGGATATCGAATATCGCTAGCAACATTGAGGAATACTATAGCATCAGTGCGATGGTGACAAGTATCGTAAATAAGTTTGTCAAAAGGTACACGAGGAATGCGGTACAGGCCTACGCACCTACATCAAGTCAAGATGACCGTTTGGTTGAATGCTTCTACGAAGACGTAGATTCAGCAATGAATAAAGTAAAGACACGGTACGATGTACCGGGTGACTTTCATGCCACAGGCAAGAAACAGGCTGGAGACCAGGCATCGTCTCTAGAAATGCCAGAGGCGAGTTTTTAATAGAGTGTGCAGGATGTAATAATTTACAGATCTTGAAAACCTTTCTCAGAAAACGGGTCTAGCGTAAGTGAACGTGCTGAAGCGCTGATGGCAAAGCTAAAAACAAAATAGACTTCGTTCTGTTTGTACACCTAGGCCTTGTATTAGATGAACAAGCAGACGGCAAGATTCGATACAGTGACCATAGAAGGATGAGAGATTGTATTCATCTACATTAAAAAAAATAAAGGCATAAATTTACATGCAAGAAACAAATAATGAGCTTTCTGTGAGAAGGAAAGTACAGGAATTCGGAGTTTTGCTTCAGAATAGATTCACAGCTCAAAACAAGATAACTGACTTCAGTGTTGACACTATGAACGATAATCTTACTAGTATTATCAAAGACTGTGCAAGAAAGTCGGTGGTACAATTATTAGAAGGGACGCTTGCAAACTACTTCAGGAGACAAAAATCTCTTTAAGAGACGACAAACCATGAAAGCCTCACATTGAAGCGGCAAAATTGAGCAAGTGGAGCTTTCAAAGTTATTAAAATGGCGTAAGAAAGCCGACATCAGGAGGCATAACGTGGAGAAAATTGAGCAGGCTGTAAAAAGCGGCAGAATCCCAAAAGCTCTGAAGGCAAACTCATGCATAGGCTAAAATCGTATGTGCGCATGAGGTGCGATGAAGGCAGTTTCATAACCAATAGGGATAGGATAGCTCAGGTGGCGCAGGAGTTTCAATGAACTGTACTGAAGCCGAAAGAACCAGGATGACACCGTAAGAAGGAATCATAAACCAAAAAAAAATTTTACATCCCACCAGCAACGTCAGGAGAATGAAGAAAGCCCTAGAATAAATAAAGAATGCAAAGATGCGAAGACGATAGTTCGGATAATATAACAACAATCCTGCTGAAAGATCGCGAACAATTTTTGTTGAAAAAACAGGCCACCTTATCTACGATGTGTCTCTTGACCGAAATAATACCAGAATCCTGGAAGAACGACAACATACTTTTAATCTATAAAAAGGAGACACGTAAGGCTTGAAAAATTACAGGCCAGTCAGCTTACTGTTCGTTCTCTCCAAACTATTCAGAAAAATATAAGATAATATGTGTAAAGCGAATTTAGAGTTAAATTACCCACAGGATTTCGTACTTGCTACTCTACAATAGAACATATTCATACTCTCAACCAGGTGATAGAGAATTACGCGGAATACAATAACCTCTATACGAAGCCTTCATAGATTACGAGAAGGTGTTTCACCCAGTCGAGACATCAACAGTGATGCAAGCACTACGTACGTAATCAGCGCATCGAAGAACCCCACATAAACTTACAATAATGACATCTGCAGCGGATCCACAGCCACCGTAGTTCTGCATTGAGAAAGCGAGAGAATTTTAATAAAAGGGGCGTAAAGCAGGTTGACACAATCTCCTCGCTGCTATTCACCACGTCTTTACGCGACGAGCTTTTCAGGGCCCCAGATTGAGAAGAGTTGGGGATAAGAGGAAATGGAAAGCAGTTCCGTAACCTGTGGTTCGCTGATGACGTTGCCTTGATCAGTAACTCAGGGGCTAATTACACCTCATAATTACTGAACAAGAGACGGAAATCATAAGAATAGACATGAAATAATATGCACAATACAAAAGTGGCGTGGAACAGCCTCGGCAGACAGTAGCGCTTTGTGATAGGTGTAAATACGCTGAAAGTTGTAAAGGAACATGTCTACTTAAGGCAGGTTGTAACCGTGGAGCCACACTATGAAAGTGAAATAACGAGAAGAATAGCGTTGGTGTGGATTACGTTCGGCAAGCATTCTCAAATCATGATTGGTGATCTACCACTAACCCTCAATAAGAAGGTAACAGCCGCACCTTGCCGGTACTTACCTACGCAGCAGAAACCATGAGGCTTACAAGGAGGGTTCAGCTTAAATTGAGGATGACAGAGCGAGCGATGGAAAGTAAATGAATAGGTATATCATTGATAGATAAAAAGAAGGGAGAATGCGTCAGAAAACAAACCAGGGTTACGATTATCGTGGCTCAAATCAAGCAGAATTGGACATGGGCCGGGCACGTGGCGCGTAGGAAAGATAACCAGTGGTGACTGACTGAATTCCCAGAGAAGGCAAACGCGCGAAGGGGAGACAAAAAGTCAGGCGATCCGATGAAATTAAAATGCTCGCCGGTATAACGTGGCAGCAGAAAACATAAGACGGGGTTGATTGGCGGATCATGGGAGCAGCTTTTGCGCCGCAGTGTGTGTAATCAGGCTGATCATGATAACATTTTGTGTCATTATCTTCCTGCTTTCTTGCTGGTTGATGCGTCTGTTTTACAGGAATGTAAAATTATGTGCTATTAAACTAGTGTAAAAAAAGAAATAAACTGAAAATGCGTGGCTTTTGGCAAAGGTTGTTCAGGAGATGGTAGCGTCACACTGAAGGACAGCGGTTTCAGTGAGAGGTACACACAACCAATGTCTGACCAATGTCTGTGAATTGGGAGACACTGATGGTAAGAAGGCAGAAGCTGAGGCTTAAATTTCTTCATTGTATATATTATAATAGAAATGCCCTCTCGATTATCTGTTCACACCAACGTACGTCTCTAATCGTCAAGACCATTCACGAAAATATTAGAATACCGCTACAAAACCCACTCTTTCGGTAGTTCCTTTTTCGTAAGAACAATACAGGAATGGAACCGTCTACCGGATTATCTTGTCATGAAACTGATAATGAATCCTTTTTTTTTTCTTTCTTGTAACAATGCTACAATATCACTGCTACTAAGAATGGTTTGTTGTCTCGAAGCATGTGCGTGTTTACAAATGCACGACTACGACGTTGTTTCGCATCACCAATATTCGAGTGTTTTTTTTTCTTCTCTAAAATAATTCGAGTGCTGTTTGTATTTGTTGTATCTATTGTTTCGATTGAAACATGTAGTCAAACTATTATGTGTACCTCCCCTACGTAATGCTACGGCGATGTAGGTGAATGTTAATAAATAAATAAATAGAATAAATAAATAAATAAATAAATAAATAAATAAATAAATAAGTGTAGTCGCGGTGTCGCCATTTTGCTTATAAGGGGCGCCGTAATGGCAAACTACCTACAACGGGTGTACACCATCTCGATTTTGTTTTCCTAATACCACCGAGACATTTTATGCGTCAGTGCACCTGTTATCTGTTCCTTGCTATACATGTTTGTCTACCGCGGTGGAACAGTGGCTATGTTGCTCGGCTGCTGAACAAAAGGTCGTGGCTTGGGTGCGGACCACGGCTGTCGAATTTCGGTGGAGGTGAAAGAGTAGAGGCCCGTGCATGGTCCGATGTCTGTGCACAGTAAAGAACAAGAGATGGTCGAAATTTTCTTGAGCCCTCTATGTGGCATCCTTTGTAAGGATTTTGGGCTTTTGTCTCGTAAAACCTCAGTTATTTATGATAGTATACTGTAGTACATGTTTCTCCTGCCCCTCCTGTTCACCTCACGCACTCTGACGTCTTTTTGTTTTATTATTTCGCACAGTACCAGAGCACACTGAAAAGTGACTTTAGGCGTGTCTCTCGGTGAATATCCTTTTTTTTTTTTTGTCAGAGCATACAACTGTTTTGGCGCAATATAGGGATTCAAACGTACTGCCATCCCGACAACAGCCAATATTCATCGTGAACGACGGCGCTTTCTTTCTCTTTTGCTCCATCCCTGCCTCTCTTTCTGGTGTTGCTCTGTGCAAAAAGTTCATGATGAATCCCAACCAACTGGACTAACTTACCGTTTACAACAGCCTGATATTTCTATGCAACGATATCATGACATGTCTAGCTTGAATTTGTAAGAGCTGTGGAAGAAGAGCTAGCGGGTTGGATGTCAACATTCTGACGTGCCTATTGATTTCGTCAGGGCAGGTTTACAGCGATGGTCTTTGCTGTTATTGTGACCAATTTCTGTGACAGTTATTACCTCTCAAGGTTCCACCTTCGCTAACATGAATCCAAAACAAAACGCCAGGCCCCTAAACTTCCAAAACTCTCTCTCGCTCAGTGGTTGCTTTGATGAAATCTGCGTGTTTTTTTTTTACCAGTTTCGCCTAGCGTTTGAAGAAGAGCCTCAGATGGGTGCAAAGCAAACCGACGAAGGCGTTGAGTGTAAACTGCAATATCGCCACCATATTTAAGCTGTGGGATGTTTATGGAGTTTTATAGTTGATAGCCAACGACCTACCTTTCTATACAATCAGGCATGTGGTATAATTTCAATAAAGAACACCACAATAAAACCATCTCAGCCGCATTTTCAAAGATTAGTCGTCTGTGAGCAATAGTAACCCTCTCCCTTGCGTTCCCGGTAAGATAAGGTTAAGCTGCTCTACACTTCTCTGAAGGCTTCGAATGACGTCAAATGGCCCCTCCTTCCCCCGTAGTGTCTTTTCCGTTTATATATAAATTGTAGCCCTCCCCAGGAAAGTCATTGAGTGAATTGTAGACTGCCATGCGTAGACCATAAAAAACAATGGTTCAGAAAAACAGCGTGAATATAAGGCACGACCCAAGCAACATATTCGTCTTGCTGAAATGGTCACAGAGCCGATCAAAATCTACCAAAACGATCACAAGAGTCATTATTACTAATATACTTTTGCAACTGAAATCGTAACCTACCCTCCTCTTACCAGCATATATATTCACTGGACATTCAATTTTGCAGGATGCGCTGCGGGAATTTCGTAGCGTAAGCTACACTGGCCGAGTTACCAGTTCGCGGGGCATATCGAGGAACATGTTCGGAGGAGCACTGACGTCACACGTCACGCAGCTGGTGTTCCGGAGAAGGCCTGGAAACTTCTGGAGTGATGGGTCACTAGCGGGCTGGCGCTTCGCCCGCGTGAGTTCGCTCACTAATTGTCCATCCGTCCGCGTATCAGTTCGTCCATCCATCCATCCGTCCGACGGTCCTGACAACCTACTACGTATAACCTGGCCTTGCTGTACGATACCACCTGCTGAGTGTTGTCACGTCTTCATTTTCATCAACACGCAGACAGCGGTGCACACTTGAACCAGTGATCTTTCTTTATGCCGTCACTCTAAATTTGCCTATCTGCAGCCTCGAGTTGACTCTTAGCTCCTGAAAAGTGGAAAGATTCTGCCTCTTAGTGAGTCGTTTGAGAGATGATTCCCCGTGCTCTGCGGGGCTACACTAAGGGGACACATGCAGCACCGTTTCAGCTGCTTTACACTTAACGCGAGGGCTCCGAAGGATGTCAATCTGCCCTTCATTCTCTGGCTTTTTTCACGCTTTTATATATAAAAGAGACACCCTCCTGGCAACTAAACGACTGCATTCTAAGACTGTTGTGGGTAGGTCACGAGAAACAACTAAACCAGCGAACATACTCTCCCTTTGTGGAATGCGCAAATTTCTAGTCTTTTCAGAACCGGTCAAGTTGAAGATCCTTCGACCAAAACTCACGCTGTAACAGCAGATCTTCGCATTTATTTTTTTGTCTTTCTCTCGCATTTCAGTTTGCCTTCACTTGTCGTGGAAAGGTCTAATCTTGAACACACCATTGCAAACGTCCATGGTATTAGTGCTTTCTAGAACTTCATCAGCGTTCCTTGCAAAGTAGTGATAAGAGGTCTGCAAGTTAATTTCTCTTTATCGTTAAAGATGTGTGCATTATTTCCGACCTGCGTTCAGGGTGACAAAGTTAGTATTACTGACAGAAACCGGCAGCCGGTGCAATGTTTCCGCCTGATTGGATTGCGGATGAAAGAACATCAATTCCTGATGTTTCAATCCACTTCGATCGTAGACTCGGTGAATGTATCCCTTCCACAGCGTATATTACACAGCGAAGGAGCAAAAAAAAACAGCAGTGTGATCTACTTCAATTGCAACTTCATTCATTAAAAAAAGAAATGGCGCCTACAGCGCCAATGTATTAAAACAAGCGCAGTTAAAATCACTACAATCGCTATTCCAATGTTTGATACTGAAGCTTTTATTAGCTTCATGTAACATAAGTGGTCTGCTAAGCCTTCAGATGAATGAAGCAGCTCTTCAGCGTGCCTATATGGTTTGTACTTTTGCCACGTGTACCTTGTAATTACGGTGTCTTTCCTCCTGCACCACTTTAAAGCGGGATACAGACACCGTTGTGGTAAAAAAACCAAATGAAGCTAGGGCATGTTCATTTAGTCAGCGAGAAATAGCAACCCCTTAATATTCGCGCCACGGATCAGAACGAGTTATGAATCACTGTATGTCACTAGTAAGCATGTTTGCACTGGTATGCGTGCGAGGAAGCGTGATGCGTTAAGTAAAGCGCGAGTGAGGCCAGGAATTCATTGAAAGTTTTCAAAGAAGCCTCACTTATCAAAAGAAGATTATTTTTCTTCAAGAAGTCGCATTGACCGATGTGGGCCCTGCTGAAGACGCGACGACTGGATGCAGCACCAGAGGATCCACTTGCGGGAAAGCAGTTTCTTTTTCTGTGCGTTATTTTATAAGAATTCTATAGCATGACATCTGTGCTAACAGCCATGTTTATTTTTTCATGCAAGCCACTTTTCTTTTGGTTGTTCCGGGTGATCGTGTTCTGCATATACTAGCACGCCTGACGCTCTACTTCCTTTTCCCGCACGGTTTGGAATGGCACCACGCAACGTCCGCCACCCACGTCACTGTCCACGTTTCAAGCAGCACGTGAAAAAACTCAATCTTCCGGTCAGAAAGAGTCAACGGAACGTATACGTTGGCACCGTAGGGACACATATTTACATATGCGTGAACCACACCGAAGGATGGCCGTGGGCTGCAGCGAAAGTTCATGAATAATTCGAATGGTGGCACCGGCCGAGCGTTCGTGACTGTTTACGAGGCGAGTGAAATTCAAAAGTCAGTACTATACAGTACAGTCCTACTGAAATGCGTGGTATAAATAACAAATGCATAGAGCCGGGACGTCTGCTGAATTTTTTTCGTCCCAAGGACGAAGTCATCGCATGCGTATATGATGCGAACTGGCGCTCGGCGCAAATCAAATACTGCTTTATAAAAAATAAGGAGAAAAAAAAGTTTTATCTGCCGTAGCATAGGTCTTTCCAAGTGTTTTTACATGAAATTTATTCCGTAGGCTATGCTGCGTTCTCACATCTTTTATTTTTCCTTACGGTGCTGTATATTATCGGCAGAAGCGTGCGCCGGCCGGCTCAGTGTGGTGCAATCTTTTTATTATTATGAGTTCCTTCTTTGGTATGTCATGGTGACACAAAAATTGTTTGCGCTTCACTGCGAACTCAGTAAGCGCGATAAGCTATGAGAAGATTAGTGAAGTGCCACCAAGACAGAACCCAAATGCTAATACTTGTCTAAAAAAGTACGGGAAAGGCCGGTGTCACAGAGTGTTTGGTGGCTTCCTAATCCAGAAAACATCTGGTTTCGACTGTCTTCCTGGCCCTGCAGGTTTATTTTATTTATTGTTAGATTTAACAGCTGTAAAATATAAAACTATTGCCGTGAAGAGTGGACAGCAATACTCGCTGTTTTTGTAATGATGCTGAGCATGAAGGCGATCAAACAGAACTTTAATATTTCGTGATCAATAAATATTTGCTATTTTGCGTAGACAACATAGGCGACTCCCAGAATGAGGAGCCGAACACCAGCGTGCCCATTTTAAAAAAGATAAAAAGGGAAAAGTGATTCGCTCGGCTCAGAATTCATTCGAATACATCATCACAGAGGTAATCATATACGTATACCTGCCGCAGTTTATTCGAAGTGGAGACAAGGTCCGGAAAATATGCGCTGTATAGTCAGGTGCGCAGGGATTTTCTAGGTGTCTCACAGAAATGTTGCGCATTTTATGGCTGCCTTCAGCGTTTCGTCAGGGTCAGAATAATCAGGCAATCTCCATATATAAGCTATCATTACTTAGCAGTGAGGTTAATAAATTGAACTGAGATTACTTTCACGTTACACGTAACAGCAGTAGGCGCATGATCAACCTCTTGGTTAGAGACTCTTGTTCTTAATACATGCCGCCCAAAAATATGATATATTGGTTGTGTGCACATTTTTTGTTTTTGTTCATATTCATACTTAGAGCAAGTTAAAGCTGGGCTAGATGATTATTGTGTATCATAAAGAAAACAAATCGAACGCAAATAGGCACTCAAGATAACAGAACGGTGTTTGCGCTACCTACTGCGTTATTGTAATAGCCATTACTCGTCTTCAGTTTATTTGAAGTATCTGCAGGCATATAAACCAAATTGGGTGTTTTAGTGCTGTAATGACAGTTTTTAGTTCCCGATTAGAATAAACTCGAATTGAAATGACATATAAGCATGCAGTCGCATTTTGTTCACTTAGTAAAAAGCCGTACTTTTAAACATGGTATGTAAAAAAAATAACTGACATAGCAATAACTGCCACTCCATCAAATTTACTTTGTTGCAGATGTTGGCACTGTAAACCCTCCTCAACAGCAAAACAAGTTTTAAAAAATGTACCTCCTGGCATTGTCTTTTGTTTCTTGTCTAACGTCCACAAGAAATCTGGACTGAGTGAATTGTTTAGAATTCAAGCAAAACGTGCGTGTGCATATGTATTTCGATTTTCTTTTGAATGTATTCGTGTACGCACTTACTTAGTCGAATAGTACAGAACTATTTATAAAAGCGCAGAAAACCTACGAACATTATTGTTCCATTGTATTCGTTCGGTAACCACTTTAGGTGATGTTTCATCCGATGCCTACCCAATATTTGAAACAGCATATAAGTCTAGTGCGTAATATGTGTCGGCTCAGTGCCAAGGGTTAGCAATTGAGAACTAAATTCTGTTTTTACGCAATTCAGATCAACAAGAAAAGCCAAGGTTGAAGCACGCTTATACCTCTTTAACAGCGCCATGAAAAGAACATTGTTCAAAAAAGAGTTGCCCATGAGATTGGAGTAAATGGCAATCGCCAGATTGAGAAGAAATAAAAGCAAAAGGCTATTAGAGCGCATGAGTAAATCATTAGAGCGTATTTTTGGCCCATGTATATCAGTACATGATAATGTCAAAAGCGGTGGGAACCGAATTGAATACAATGATAGTTCCCTAAACTTCTCTGTTAACATTGCTGCCTGCTTCGGGGTATGGTGAAAGTGTAAACAGGAGTAAAATTATTGTAGTTTGCATGGGAGCTTACCGTTAAGGACACTAATGGTCCTCCTCTGAACCTATTCAAACAACCATTGAGGTCTAGAAGTGATCGTACAAACTAGCTTTTTCCAAGGTAAACTTACAAACTGCTTCCGGCGATTCAGTATGGCGCAAAGCGATTGCAGTCTGAGTGTATGAACAGATATTGCTTTATGAATTTGTCGCAGTAGAACGGATACAGTGGAGAAAATGAACCTTAGACGCACTGCCAGAAGTAGACATTTTTATCGATATGTGATGTTCCTTGACCCGATCCAAGCATTTGTATAGTGATGGGCTCAGGACCGCAAGATAATAAATACTTGCGCGCTTTCACGACATGTCCAGTTGTAGTTTGATAAGTATCAAACGTCTTCGCACAGCGCTCGTGAAAACACGCCCTTAATTCCAGTACATACAAAAATGTATATCGTCGCGTAATGTTATGTTTTACGACCAAATCTTATGTTGAAAGTAGGTGCGTTGCGAAGCAGATACGCTGATATATTTCATCGTAGTTCTTAAACAAACGTTACCACTCTTTTAGGGGCGAAGCTCTTTAAAGCGGCACCCGTTCGTCCCTCGTAGTCCTAGTCGCAGTGTGTAACAAGTATTACGTTTTCACCTGCAAGGTGGTGCCGGTGGGAGATTTCTCAGGTGATTTGTTGAACAACAAAAGTTCGTGCCGTGCGCGTAACTAAAAGCAGAATGCTCCTCTCTCTCATTCCCCTTTAGCAGCCATTGTCTTGTTCCAGTAGGAAGCGTTAGCAGAAGTAGAAGTGTTAAAAGCCGACTTCTGCTGTTTCATTCACAGTAGCAGCCATTGTTTACCTCCAAGGTAGTGCCTGGTGAGATTTCTCCTCTGTGTGATTAAACAATAAAAGGACGGCAGCATATCCACGGAGTGAATGATGGAGAGTGGGGCGCAGCATTCGTCCGTCCATTCATTCTTGCTTCCGTCCGTCCAAGCGGCAATCTGTGACACCGTCCATGCGTCCATATGCCCGTCCGTGCGTGCCTCTGTTTGTGGGTTCGTCCCCGCGTTCGTCCATGCATCCGCCCCTGCGTCCGATCATGCGTCCATCCATGCATCTGTCTGTGCGTCCGTTCGTCCATCTATTTAACACTCCAAGTACTACCATCTAGCATCTTTTCATCATATCTCCATATAAGACTAAGGACATTCCAAGGGCTAAGCGAGAGGTGGCACACGCACACTTTTTTACGGCTTGCGCATCGGGTCTACTTCCCACCTTTAACCACCTCGAGTTCATGGTATATACTAGTTCACTGTATTCATGGCACTGTGGCTCAACGCTCGCCAAACCTTTCTAAAACCAAGAAGGTTATGCCCAGTGATATAACGTAGCAACCCTTTCTTGTCAAATAGGGCTCAATGTGCATGTCAATGGCTGCTAATGGGGATCACAGCGTGCACGTTAAGTAAAAGCCAAATGCTCCTGTTTCTCATTCCCCCTTAGCAGCCATTGGCATGTACATTGAGCACTATCTTTTATTGTTTAGAACTTTTACTGTATCGGACTGCACGCCGGGGACCGAAACCCAGGGGATGGAAGCCGTTAAACCAGATAGACATCCACCTCCGTACAAATCAAGGGGATTCCATTCAGATGGTCGACTCCATCAAAGTCCTAGGCATGCTGATAGAGTCTACCAGCGCCAACAGCAAATCTATAGCCAAGTTAACTTGGAAAACAGATGGTGCGGTGCACCTCATACGCAGAGTGGCCAACGAAAGAAATGGGATCAAGGAAGACAACCTCATCAGGTTGATGCATGCGTTTGTTCTAAGCCACTTCCCGCACGAGGCAGCAATGCACAACTGGTCAAGAGCAGGGTCCGAGACACTGAATGTGCTCCTCAGGAAAGTTATCAAGAAGGTCCTGGGCCTACCCATACATACCAGCACCAAGCTTCTGCTTGAGCTTGGCATTCACAATACGCTCGAAGAAATAGCAGAGGCCCAAGAGAGAGCACAGTTTGCAAGGTTATCTAAAACAAGGTCGGGGAGAATGATCCTGCAGGAGCTGGGCCAACACCCAATGGCAATCAGGCACAATTACAATGATATCCCCAACAACATCAGGGAGAATATCACGGTGGCTCCTATACCAAGAAACATGCATCCAGAACACAACTTCGGAAGAAGAGTAGCGAGGGCCAGGACTATACTTCGTCAAGTCTCAAACGAGGAATGAGGGGTCGTATTTGTTGACGCGGCTTCCTACGCCAATGGGAAAGCGTTTGTGGCAGTGGTGGTTGATGGGGCTGGCCATTTCGTCAACTCAGCGACGGTCAGGACGAAAGACCTAATCATTGCGGAACAGGTGGCCATCGCCTTAGCACTCAAGATGGATAACATTGAAGTCGTCTACAGTGATTCCATGGCAGCATTACGGGCGTTCGCCAAGGGGGCGGTCTCTGAACAAACGCTGAGAATACTGCAAGGCAAGAACATAACGCATCATCTTCTGAGTTGGTTCCCAGCTCACCTTGGGCAAATCAACGATTCCCCTCCCGATCTCAATGAAGCAGCACACGAGGCGGCGTGAGAACTCTCCAACCGCGCCTCCCCGGGGATGCGTTCTACCGGTGAAGGGGATAACCGGGAAATTCCTACAACATATAACGAGCTCACTAAACATTTCTACCTATCTAGAAGGATTTTCCCTCCACCTCACAAAATCTAACCCGGCCCCAAGCACTTACATTAAGGCTTTTGCAAACGCGGATGTACCCTACTTTCAAAATGTACACATCATGTACCCTGACCTATGCCCAAGTACTCTTTGTCCACATTGTGGGGAAATAGCTTCATTAGAACACATGCTCTGGCATTGCACCAAATTCGCTCATTTATCGAACATCACCTCTGCCAGATGTTAGGCGGCAGTCCGCAGCTCGTCCTTGGCAGATCAGCTCTGGGCTGTCCACCGAGGCCGCGAGGTGGCTGAAGAGCTTGGCATCTCAGTCCCCACGTGGGAGCTGCCCGCAACACAGTGATCTGTGTTTTGGAGGACCAAATAAAAGTTTATCCAATCCAATAGCAACGCACAAAAATCTCTCGCCGGCACCAGCTTGGAGGTCAAATTGTTATACTTGTTACACACTACAACGGCTACGAGGAACGAACAAGTGCCACTCTAAAAAGCTTCGCCCCTAAAAATTTTTGTTTTAAACGCCGCTGATTGATGAAGTAAACCAACGAAAGACGCCAGATGTATTCTAAAAGCAAAGCGAAAAGACGCCAGATGTTTTTAAAGCAAAACAAAAAGAAGACGCCAGCTGCTTAACGCAAGACGCCAAGTGTTTTTTATCGGGTGAATAACCGGAAAAAAACTTCATGGTATCCCTTCCAGGAGCTTCGCCCAATCTCATCATCATTCACCTCGTGAATCTGCCGTCAATTTTTCTTTTGCCAACGCAGGGTAGTCTATCAGCAAGTATGGCAATTAACCCTATATTTAATTCTGTTGTACATTACTCCCAAAGTGCTAAACCATTTGCATGTGCAAGAACTGATGTATTGCATGAGAAATATTTCGTTAGCATTGTCACGAAACATCACAAAAGTATTGTAAATACGTGAAAAGCTTCAGCTATATAGATTTTGCTGTTGACATTAGTTCCCTAATTAGATGTGTACGAGTTAATTATACTCATAGAGGAACAAAGCAAACACCCAAGTACTTTTAAATGGTATAAGCTACGTTCACGCAGCAGCTACAGCCTTCATACTCTCCCAACAGCTGGCTCCCTCTACTGTCTTTCCAGCGCAACACCTTTGGCGTGAATGGTAGATATAACTTCGCGTCTTCCTGGGCTTACGCCTTCAAAATACTAGGTGGTGGTGGTGGTGGTGTTGCAAAGGCGGGCTTAGCCTGACCTAAAGGACCGGCAATTCTTCCGGCTGAGGATCTTCTAAATTAAAGGGATGAGTCAGCAACTGTCACTCAGCAGAGTGTCTCGCAGGAAAGTAACAGAATACGTTGCACACTCTTCTCGTCACCGTGGGTCCTTCAGGAATGATAACATCTTCCAATGCCCTGTGCTTGTGACAACCTGTCTGCAAGCTGCGTATGATCTCTTTACTTTCTCTGTCAAACTGCGGGCACAGCCAAATGAAATTTTTGATGTCACTGATGCCGCCACAAACAACACAAAACGAGGAAGTGCCTCGCCCAGTCTCGAATGACCAATTGATTGATTGATTTGTGGGGTTTAACGTCCCAAAACCACCATATGATTATGAGAGACGCCGTAGTGGAGGGCTCCGGAAATTTTGACCACCTGGGGTTCTTTAACGTGCACCCAAATCTGAGCACACGGGCCTCGACATTTCCGCCTCCATCGGCTCGAATGACCAAGACGGCCTGTATGTGGAGTCGGTTCTTATCCGATAAAGCAGTGCCGCTTGTTCTCTCGAAAGTCCGTTGATTACGCATGACTGATGCAGAAACTTGTGGATCGCCCTGAAGTGATTGCGTATGACGTTCTTGTTGTTCTGGTCATTTTTAGGAGCTTTTATTTTTGGAACGCAAGTTCGCGCTGCGCGTGCAAGAGCATCATCTTTTTTATTGTCTTATATTTCAACTTCGAATGGTATCTACTGAAATTGTACACTGATATTCTTGCCGATCAGGTGTTCTTGCCGATCAGATGTGGCAGGGCATTGGAAGATGTTATCATTCCTGAAGGACCCACGGTGACTGTGAATCAGTCACCACTACCACATCTCGTGCAGAAAGCGTTTGCAATTTTCGCAAAGCCACGGTGACTGCTGCACTTTCTACTGTTGTGAACGACACAACACGATCCAGTCGGCCCGACCATGACACGCCCAGGGAAAGTATGCAGAAAGCCGCTGCACAGCTATTTTCTGTGTGCACACAAATCCATCAGTGTAAACTTGTAGGTGACCAAGGTAGATGGTGCTCAAATGTCCAACGCCAGAAACGTTCCTTCCTCAGTTGGAACAGTGAGTTTAATTGGTAGTTTAGGGGAGCCTGAAGTAACATTCTACGTCCATAAAGAATTGTGGTGGGTCGATAGGGCTCTGATGAGGCAATTTCAAGCCTAAATGTCGAAATGTATTGAGCGCCGCGTCAAAATGTGAGTCAGGTCTTGCTTTTAGCCGCCGAAAAAAGGGCCGTCCCTGTGGAGGACTCGCCTAGTCTTGATAGCTGCGTCAACAAACCTGAGATTCCAGGAGGCAAGGTGGTAGGGATCCGGATTCATCGCTGATCTTCTTGTTGACGTCGCCTGAGGGGCACCCATCGCCAATCGAAGACCCTTTCTGTGCACTGCCTCTAAGCGTTCCAACTGGCTCGGTGATGGCAATATCGGTGGCAGCTGGTAAAAATTGCGGCTTGTTATGAGCACAGCAGCTTTAGCGTCGACATAAGATTGTTGACCCAGAGTACACCTGCAATGCGATGAAGAGCGTTGAGTCTCTGCACGGATGTGGCCATAATACCATCAACCGCTCATCGCCATAGTAACTTGTCATCGATGGTAACGCCCAGGAAACTAACACTTGTCGCACGACGAATGGAGTGTCTTCTGATACTCAGAGACAGGCGCGTTGACTTCCACCGCATCCCCGGAAAGAGCATGAAGGCAGATTTCTGTGCTGGTAGAGACAGGCCAATTGTCAACAAGTGACGTTCAATGATTGAAATGGGACCCTGTGCTATCCGGGCCAGACGTTTGTGTTGGTACCCTGAGATCCAGATGCAGGTATCATCGGCATAGATTCATATTTCAACTACTTTCACAGCTACTTTTAAAGTGCCAGGAAGGCTGGCCATGGCAGCGTTAAAAGCAAGGGAGATAGGACACTTCCTTGTGGAACGCCGAGGGAAACATTTCACTCTTCGCTCATGACATTTCCAAGCTTAACGCGAACACGCCAGTCTCCGACAAATTTGTGTACGAAACTAAGAGCATTTACCGAAACACACAAGGCTTAGAGTCCATTGACGGTGCCTCTTTGAAGCACACAGTCATATGGTTTGGCAACGCCATGAAGACGGCGAGTGTAGAGAAGCCGCTGACACGGTGGTGCTCGATGTGGCTTAGCAGGTCCAAACCACTGTTCTGGGCGCCCAAATGTGGGCAAAATCCCGTCACACACGTGGGACATCTTCCTTGTTGCTAAAGGTACCAAGTTAGTCTTGTGCATATGAGTCTTTCCATCAACTTAGATACGCATGAAGTTAGCGATACCGGTCGATATGAGGTGAGGCTCGCAGGATCTTTTCCGTGCCCCAGCACTGGTACCACCCATGCTGTCTTCCATACAAATGGAATCACTCCTGTGCACCATACATGATTGAATATGTTCAAAAGGGCGCACCTTCAATCATATGGCAGGTTTGTCAGCATCTGATTGCTTATCATGTCGGGGCACACAGCACAGCATCTTTTCAATTTGCTAAGCACCATATCCAGCTCCCGAAATGTGTACGGCGTATCCATTGTATGGGATATCAGAGGTAGCAGAGGTAGCGCCACTCCTGCTGATCTGCCAGCTGTGTATACGTCAGCGAAATTTTCTGCAAGAGTTTGCAGATCGTTACCTTGCTTCAAAGCGAGTGCTTCGAATGGTCTGGAAACAGCTCATCAGAAGATTCGTTCAGCGCTGTTTTGTACGTGTCCTAGTGAGTCACATTGCAGAAATGACGACCAGTGGTCCCAAATACGATGATATTGGTGAATATAAGAAAATGGACGCTGCCTATTCTGTCTGGGGCTGTTGCCGATCATACCCGAAGGTCCGCAGAGTACAGTACAAGGTCTGTGACACTCCATGAACCTGGTGGCCGAAAAATTTTTGATTTGCCATCATTCGCCACACATAGGTCAGCAGCATCCGCTGCCGCTAAAAGTTCCTTGCTTCAGGAGTGAGCACTGTTATCTCATCAGAGCGGGTGATGTGCGATAAAGTCACCACAGTATATTCGAGTTGCGGGACACCGAGTGCAAATGTCCTTTAGGAGAGCCTCAATGGAGACCCTCTTGCTTGGCCCTATGTAAACCGATATTGCTTTCAGTTTTTGATTTCTCATGACCACTTCCACCGCAGCGACTTCCAGTGAGTTAGAAAAGAGGTTTTGCACTGGTGATGCGACATGAGTCACTTCCCGCCTTATATATATCGGGGCGCTTCCATTTACGAAAGATGGTATGCTCGCATTGCAAAGTCGAATATATCCAGTGGGTGTCCTTCCATTTGAGAAGCCGGCTTCCGAGAGGGCTAAATTTAGTATTGGAATGTCTCGCAGGAATAAGTTAAGTTCACACAGACGCTGCAGAAGACCGGCACAGTTTCATTGCATTATTAAAGGTACTTTTGAGAAACGGAATGGGTCAGGTGGGTGACATATTGCCAATATTCTACAGTGTATACGCGGAAGCAGAGCGCTGTATCACTGAATCGAGAGCCAGGACTGCTTCCAAGATATCCTTCGTAGAAGACGCTGGCATCATTGTGACGTGTAAGGGTAGGGCCATGAATGAAGCTCGAATCACATGATCGACGTTTTCCTGCTGATAGCTTTCAGTTGCTTTACATCGGTTCAATGCAGCCGCTTAGGCGCGCTTGGTGGACTGCGGGACACGTTCTTCAGCCAAAGTAATCACTTTCGTTGGCTCAGTTACGTCTCGTGTCGGTTTCAGGCGCAACAAATTTTCTGCATGGTCGTTATCTAAGCCACTACGTTGCGGCACGTTGACCGTCTTCCTTGTGTTCGATAGTTCACTTACAGCCTTCGGGCCGAGAACAACCGTCTTACTTCTTCGCTGAGCGTCTGTCCGTGCTGGACATCGGCTGTAGCTAGCTGGATGGTCACCACTGCAGTTAGCGCGCACAAGTTTTTTTTACACGTCTTGAAGCCATGAGGTCCCCCCCCCCCCAGCGCTTGCACCTCTGTTCTACACGGCAATGCTTAGTGACATGCCTGAAACGCCGATATTTGAAACAACGTGGCGGTGTCTCCACATAATCTTCTAGCTGATGTCTGATAAAAACAAGGTTGATCTTGTCTGGGCGTTCCGAATGGGAAGCAAATGTGAACACCACCGAGCCAGTACGCCTGGATTCCCATCCGGTTGACGAGGTTTGGACCCGACGGATAATTCTTGCGTGTCATACCCCCTGAGGTTTCACGTAGGTCAGCAACTCTTAGTCCAAGTACCATCTTAGGACTCCTCTTACTACGCACGTATCAATATAAATATGGGGTACACGGGCAGATATGGCTATTCCACAGATAATTTTGATCTCTAGAAGCACGTTAGCTTGATCTTCCATCGCAATATCCAAAAGCAAAGAACTCTGTGCTGTGAAGTGACTCTTAACTGGGGCGCTACCGAGAATCATTTCACTCTCAGAAGAAAGGACAATAGAGTTCACTTGCCTTAAATTAGCTCCTTCGGATGCTGGAGCAAGTATCACATAAATACCCTCTGTCCTGTCTATGCGATGACGCACCACACGAAAGCCACCCTCGTCCATTGCTAGATACGCAGAGTTCACCGCGTTGTGGTCCCCGATGTCCATTGAGGCGTCCTTAGGTTTAGTGATGCCTTGTCGCTTGCAGTCAGGCATATTCGTGGAAGCCAGCTGATGTTTGTGGCCCGGTGTCACCACTTGGGAGGTCATGGCGGTACTCTCATTGACCCCTGTTTCGGTCCTTCCAGTACCTTTCAACGCGGCGGGTTGCCCAGCACCAGTAGGTCTTCGATACGAGAGGTACCTTTTCGAGTCGTTCAACGTCTTGATCAGTTCTGAGCCGTAGTATAAAGAAAATAATCAAAATGCATCTAGAGCTACATAGGAAGGCAGCACCAGCTTCGTCATCGTTTTCCTCGACCTCAACAAAAAAAATACTACGTTTGTAGTGTCCACTGTGCGTTAGCTGCAGCTTGCGGCTATGACGTTCGTCTTCACAAGTATTCGTATAACAGTAAGACGTGATGTTGAGATGATAAAATACGTGTGTCAACTGGATGAAAGAGATGTTAGGTATATAAGTGTTCCTGACGGTAGGCCTTACTGTCCTCTGATATTTGGTCAACCACCCACTCGCTTGTTAGACTGCTTTATGACTGACTACGCCGTCTGTCTGACCCCTTACCGCAATCTCAAAATAGAACTTCATTGCTGAAATATCTTGAAACACCTTTATCATGACAATAATTTTCGCAGGTAAATGCTGTTGCTATAATGAGCTTGCTTCGTAGGTTTGTGAACCTTATCTGATGACAACATAATATTGAAGAAATATCAACGCATTATTTGTTTTTAAGCAAACTTGGCTTTTATGGCCCTGCTAATACGCTGCAACAGAAGAACTTATCAGCCAATCCCTCTTCTAAGGGAGATAACCAGCGAAATATATGAAGCACACGACACACACGGGAGTGAAATATTGACGCGAGGACGTAAAACTAGCAGCGGCACCTGTTCTAATCGACTCCAAGTACGTTCTCCTCTTCCTCTGTCCAGCAGCTTTAACCTCGCACTTCTTCTTTAGCGAAGACCGGCCAGACGCACCTTATGCGGCGCTCATGGCAGCGCTACACTCTTCTAGCCACGTCATGACACAGCCTTATTCTCAGCACGCACTACAATAGCAGTGGTGCTGCAGTCGCTAACACCACACGCAGTGCGATCGTCATGCTGTGCGGATGAAAAAAAAATACAGGTGCCTTCTCGCTACAAACAGAATGCCTTGCCATATGTTTCTCGGCTGCAAAAATGTTTCAAATAGGAGTTTTTTGTTAAAGCAATAGAGAATACATAATTACTCACATACAAAAAAAGAAGGGTACGCACCATGTCCAAGTATGTGTGTAAATTGTGCAATATAGAAAATTCCCTCAATACGAAAAATTCTCTCAATCTTCCGTCCCTGTTACTATGATATTTTTGAATAGGTAAAATCGAAAAGTGTGTTCATCATTAGCTATTTAAATTCCACAATGTTACAGGTTTCGTAGCTTTCAGATCACCCTATGTGGTGGATCTCAAGGTCCACCGACTACCAAGCTACCAAGACTACTACGAACAATAATACAAAAAGAACAGATGGCTTCGTACCCTCGACCAAGCGGCAGCTTGTGAGGAGTAATGGCGATGATGACGAAGTACGTCTTCTAGGTCGACGAAGATCCAACGCACTTAATACCAGAGCTAGAAATGGTTGTGGCCTTTAGATGATACTCTCGCAATACTTGTATACAAGTATCAGTTTTAACAATTGCTGTTGATATCAAGCATACTTTTCTACCAACTATTTTTCATAATCATTGTCCCATTTGCACCACCTCAGCTGTTTACTGCTCACAGCCTTTAAAGTGCGATTTACCTGTTATAAGCGAAGTTAACGTGTGGAAAACTATTCATGTTTCTTTGCTTATTTGTACAGAATTCTTCGTCTTGTTTTGTGTGCCTACCTGCTTCTCTACCTGCTCCTATTTTTCCTTCCCCTACCAGTTTATTCCTGAATGAGTGAACAGGCGTCGTTTGCACTTCTGCGTGAACATACCTGGCTGCAAAAAAAAATTGTCGCAGTTTTTTTGCATGTTTGCAAACTGCGGTACAGCTATACAATAATTGAATTCATCCCCCCATCGCTTGTAGAGATAAGCGCTCGCATGTGCGACCACGTCCTGTAGTTTTATGCACTCAGTAAAACCATATAACTTCTGCCTTTATAAAAAAAAAGAACAATACCCAGCTATTTGAACAAAAGGTAGTAAGACTGCATGAAGTAAAAAAATGGGCAGATCCCACATACAGAGAGAATTGATGATATGCGAAGCACGAATGAGGAAGGTTGATATGTCATTTTAAAATCAGCACAACATTGCGAGGTGGAGGTAAATAAATGATGCCGTACATGACTTCCGTGTCATGATTATAATGTTTGGATGTGTCAATTACCTTCGTCATCTATTCACGTAACGTGATACGAAATTTAGTATATGTGGAACTAGCGAAACGTACGCGAGCACGCAATGAGCGTGATATGTTGTCTTGTTCTTACATGACACGCGTGTCAGGATTATGATGTTTCTACCACTAATATATTTTGTGATCCATTGACATCACGCAACACCAAATTTGGTATATGTGGAGCTAGCAAAACGGCCGCGAGCGTATCACGAAGGGACCAATATACTCCAAAGTAGCGTTGACGCACACACACGCTGGGCACAGCAACGCTACGTCAGCAAAACGCGAGCACTCTATAGTCTGACGCGAAGCACCAATGGCGCGACCAGCGTCCGTCGGTACGGCCCGACAGCAACCGGCGCGAAGTGCGACATGCTGTGTTTCGTACCAATGCGTTACCCAGACAACACTGCGTCTCCCTCTTTTCGTGACAGAGCGACGGCGGATGCGCTGAAACGCACATGCGTCAAAGAAACGCAGCGCAGTGCGTGCCTCCGAGTATACGTCAGGACCGGTGCCTGGCGTTGCAATGCCGGCGTGAAGCAACGAAATGAACGCCGGCAATCATGCGCACTGCGTCACGTCAAAAGGTGTTGGCGCCTTGACTGTGGCATGTAGTCAAGTCCTCACATGGCACGTATCTCAAGATTATCATGTTTCCACCAGTCACATACCTTCGTCGTCCATTGACGTCACGTAATACCATATTTGGCATATGTGAAGCTACCGACTGAAACGGCCACGAGCGCCTCATAAGTGTGGCATGTAGTCATGTTGTTACATGACATGCATGTCGTGATTACCATGTCTGGATGTGTCATTTACCTATGTCAGCCGTTCGCGTCATGTAATCCCGAGTTTGGTACATGTGAACCTAGCGAATTAGCTGCGAATGCATCATGAGCGTAGCATGTAGTCATGTTGTTACATGACTCGCATTTCATTTTTATCATGTTTACACCAGTGCCATACCTTAGTAAGTCGTTCACGTTCCGTAATACGGAATTTGGTATAAGTGAAGTTAGCGAAATGGCCGCCAGTGCATCATGAGCGTGGTATGCAGTAATGTTGTTACATGACACACATCTCATGATTATCATGTTTGCACCAAGCGCATACCTTCGCAATTCATTTACGTACCGTAATACCATATTTGGTATATGTGACGCTAACGAAACGGCCGCGAGCGCATCATGAGCGTAGCGTGTAGTCATGTTGTTAAATCACACGCATGTCATAAATTTCATGTTAGGGTCTTTCGCTTGTGTTCGCCATGCATTCATGTCATACCATACCAGTTTTTCAACAAGCCATGTGAACGAAACCACCACAAGAGCTACAGGACCATGAATTGTAAATCATGAAATTCATGACACATATCATGATTTTCATGTTACGACTAATCCAATATGTTCTTCATACCGCCATGTTATGCCATACTAAGTTTGGAATTGATACTATTATCGAAACGGCCAGGAGAGGTAAAAGTCGTAAGCGGCGAGATGGATAGATAGATAGATAGATAGATAGATAGATAGATAGATAGATAGATAGATAGATAGATAGATAGATAGATAGATAGATAGATATGCTCAAGTCGCCAAAGTTTGCTAAGAAATGCTTCACATTTAATATTTCAGCCTTAGCAAGATTGTAGTTGGAGCCAGACACCTTCCTTTACAATTAGAATTGTCTGTTCGCTGCAAGGAGGTCATATTTGTTCGAGATCTCTCTGGTGCAAAAGCTGGATTATGAAGGCACGAATCTTGAAGTTTCTGTGGCAGCTGAATGTATCTGGTAACTGCTATGACGCATGTACAAATTATCGAGGTGTCAGGTGGCATAAGTGAGTTTCCTTACCAAAAATTCAAAAAAAAAACACTGACGGCAGATCCACGAGATAAATGAGGATGACAATGGGCGAAGCTACTGAAAATAATACCGTGAAATTTTCTTCCGTTAATTCGCCTGGCGATATGTGCGCTTCGTCGCCGCTTCCCATTGTCAAACGTTTTCAAGATCTGCTTCGCGAAGTCGACGTGCTGCCTCGGCCTCTCGTTCCCGTACGCAAGGATCTTGCCGACGCTGACGTGCCACTGCAGCTTGTTGTTCACGTACGTCGGGATCTTGCCGACGCTGCTTTGTTGATGTGGCTTCTTGTTCTCGTACAGCAGGATCTTGGCGGCGACGTCGCGCAGCTTCCCGGCGGGCTTCTGCCTCGCGTGCTCTCACTTCAGGCTTCTTTCTCTCTGTGAGCGCGCGCCACCACTGCCCTGCGCGCCCGCCTTTCAGCATCCTTATCCATACGAGCACACACCGACGGCAACGAGCATCGGCAACTACAAACCTGTATCGATATGGTTATATGATATGATTAAAAAACCATTGCTTTATAAAACACCTGGTGTCTTTCGTTAAGCAGCTGGCATCTTCTTTTTGTTTTGCTTTAGAAACATCTGGCGCCTTTTCGTTTTGCTTTGAAAAACATCTGGCGTCTTTCGTTGGTTTATTCTATCAATCAACGGCGTTTTAAACAAAAAATATTTTATTGTTTAATCCCGCACAGGAGAAATCTCACCAGGCAATACCTAGCAGAAGTCGGTTTTTAACACTTCTACTTCTACTAACGTTTTCTACTGGAACATGCCACGGGCTGCTAATGGGGAATGAGAAACAGAAGAATTCGGCTTTTAGATAACGCACACGCTGCCAATTTTTTTATTGTTCATCAACGCACAGGAGAAATCTCCCACCGGCAACACCTTGGAGGTCAAAGTGTAAAACTGGTTACACACTACGACTACGACTACGACTAGGAGGGACGAACGGGTGCCGCTATAAGAAGCTTCGCCCCCCAAAAAAGCTGGGCATTCAAGAACTCTTTTGTTAATAAAAGTTGTATTGATGATGATAGTTGACGTGAACGTGACCCGCAATACGCTGATCTTTGTTTAAAATAAAAACACGTTCCGCAGCTGAACAAGTATATATCCAAGCCAGGACCAGCGATGTATCCACCAGATCTGCTGCTACTCAGCCTTTCGGGACTTGGAGCGAGCTGTGCTATTTTTCATGTTCTTTTGCCAAGAATTTTATTCTCATTCATTATATGTCATTTTTTCTCTCTCCTCGTGCTCTGTCTCTCGGCCATCAAGGTTTTTCATTGCAAGCTGGACGAGGAAAGTGTGTGCCAATTCACAATGGTGATAAATTTTATAAATTACGCACCGCAAACCCCTACCCTACCAGATCTGCTATAAAAAGTGCACAAAGACTTGATCCCATACAAGGAGCATCAAAAGGACAAGCGGAAGCGAACACAGCGTGCGCATATGGCGTACCACATTATAGCTGGTACGTGTCTGCTGGAACGTAGTGAAAGCAGCCCGTTAAAAGAAGGAAGCAGCGAACATGAGAACACACAAGAAGCGCGTGAAAACACAATAGGGCATTGGTTTCATATTGCAGCCACAGAATTCCCTCATGACAGCGAATCAAACAGAAAAAAGACAGCGGCGTTCTGAAAAAGGAATAAATGGGTCATAACTGTACTTATCTATTTTTTTACTTTCTTTTTCACTGAGTAGCGAAGCAAAGAGAAGCCCCCTAATGGTCGCTGATCTATACTCAAGAGATATTGCAAAGTATTCAGGGCAAAGTGCCTTCGCACTATTCAAATTAGAATATGTAAGCGTATTCGACGATTCGTAGCAGATGTTGCCTAATATCCATGCTCGTTTGGAGGCGCCTCGCCGTGCATGCCGACGTCTGCTTTTTATCGGCAAATGTGTAAGCAGCGCTCATATTTACCACGACACTTTGTTGGGCTTATTTACCCGCATTTTTGAATTCTCGACACAAAGTGCCGATAAAAGTGTTTACGTCCTACACACCTTGCTCTGCACTGCACGCTGTCTTTTCTTTTTTACATCTAGAAGCAAGATGGCGGTGCGTAAGCACGTTTTCTTGCTGCCTTTACGTTAAGGAAAGTGTGCACTGCTGTAGTTAACAGTGGTGAGGTAAACGTTCTTATTGTTGTAGTCTTTGTTTTTTTAATTTCAAGTGAGCTTTTATAGCAGTAATTTTGTAGGGAGTCGCCCACCATGGTGAAGCATTGGTTAAGGTGCCCGGATCCTGACCCGACGTCACTGGTGCGATCACTGTCATGACGATAGAATATCGATTGAGGCCAAGTGGTAGAGGCCCTTAATTTATGATATGTCAGTGCACGTTAAAGAACACCAGAATGCGGAAATCGATTGATGATATGTGGGGTTTAACGTCCCAAAACCACCATATGATTTTGAGAGACGTGGGTAGTGGAGGGCTCCAAATATTTTGACCAACTGGGGTTTTTTTTACGTGCACCCAAATCCGAGCACACGGGCCTACAGCATTTCCGCCTCCATCAAAAATGTAGCCGCCGCAGCCGGGATTCGATCCTGCGACCGGCGGGTCAGCAGCCGAGTACCTTATTCACTAAATCACCACAACGGGGCAATGCGGAAATTTCCGGAGCCTTCCACTATACCACGTTTTTCATAATGAAATGAAAGTGTGGTTTTTGGAGCCAAACCCCTATATTATATTGTAGTGAGTACTGTAAATACCATTTTACACCTTGTGATATTCGAGGATTTCCTGCGAAGCAGTTTAAACTGTCAAAAAATTAGATTTTTGAGTAGAAAGATATCTGCTTTTTTAGGTAAAAGATCTTCACAAAAGTCTAAAGTGCCCCCAGCGAAAAAAAATAATTCGCACACGCAATATTCAGAAATGATGCAATGCCTGTTGATGAGACCGCAATAGTTACTATACTGTAAATGAGGGATTAAACATAAGGAGATAGAAAGAAGGGAGCACACACACACACACACACACACACACGCACACACACACACACAACCACACCCACACACACACACACGCACGCACGCACATACACACACAGACACACACACACACACACACACAACACTACGGCGTTCCATGGTAGTGAAGACAGTATCTCGTGTGCTCACGTTGCACTGTAGGTAGACGAGTTACAGTGTGTGCTAAAGATTTGGAAGTACCGAATACCAACCATCTTATGGGGACTTTTAAATTAAACTGTTCTACCCGTGAATATACTTCCTGGCTGACAAAAATTACGGCGATTTCGATCGCCCTAGGCACGCCTTTATACATTAAAATCTTAGGAAATGATACCGCGAGTTGTATACATATTTAACGTCCGACATTATTATCGGCGCCTCCATTTGTAGAACTTACTCAAGCCTCGGCACATAGTGTTAATTGTACCAGTGCATTACTACAAAAAAGTGGCAGCATATCCACGAAGTGAATGATGGAGAGGGGGGCGAAGCATTCGTCCGTCCATTCGTTATTGCTTCCGTCCGTCCATGCATTGTCTGTGTGATCGTCCATGCGTCCATCCGCCCGTCCGTAGTGCGTCTATTCATGCGTCCGTCCCTGCGTTCGTCCATGCATCCGCCCCTGCGTCCGTTCATGCGTCCATCCATGCATCTGTCTATGTGTCCGTTCGTCCATCTATTCAACACTCCAAGTACCACCATCTCGCATCTTTTCATCATATGTTCCCCATATAGAAGCACCGACATCCAGCGGACATTCCATGGACTAAACGAGAGGTGGCACACGCACATTTTCTTACGACTTGCGCTTCGGGTCTACTTCCCACCTTTAACCACCTTGAGTTCATGGTATATACTAGTTCACTGTATTCATGGCACAGCGGCCCAACGCTCATTGAACCTTTCTAAAAGCAAGGAGGTTACGCCCAGCGAGTATAACGCAGCACCTTTTTTTATCAGATAGTGCTCAATGTACATGCCAATGGCTGCTAATGGGAAATGAGAGACAGGAGAACACGGCTTTTTTTTTTCTTACGGCTTGCGCTTCGTATCTACTTCCCACCTTTACCCACTTCCAGTTCATGGTTTAACACTAGTTCATTGTATTCTAGGCACTGCGGCTCTACGCTCGCTAAACCTTTCTAAAACGAAGGAGGTTACACCCAGCGATTATAACGTAGCAACCCTTTCTTGTGAGATAATGCTCAATGTAAATGCCCATTGCTGCTAGTGGGATCGGAGTGTGTGCGTTAACTAAAAGCCGAATGCTCCTTTCTCTCATTACTCCTTAGCAGCCATTGTCATGTACATTGAGCACTATCTTTTATTGTTCAACAACGCACAGAAGAAATCTTTCACCGGCACCACCTTGGTGGTCAAGATGTTATACTTGTTACACACTACAATATCTACGAGGGACGAACGGGTGTCGCTTTATGGAGCTTCACCCCTAAATTCTGATTGATTGATTGATATGTGGGGTTTAACGTCTCCAAACCACTACATGATTCTGAGAGACGCCGCAGTGGAGGGCTCCGGAAATTTAGACCACCTGGGGTTCTTTCACCCCTAAATTCTGGTGAGTGTTATTGACGTTTGTGGCAATAAATTTTTTCTAAACAAAAACCGAAACATTAGAACGGCGCCACTTGCCTTCAGGGTTATCGTTGCACTGTGGGTGCTCCATGTTTTTCTCCAGACGAATGCAAGACTGATATAAAGCAGAGTTTACAAAATAGTGCTCTGTTTGCCATGTTGTTTCGTATTGCATCTTCGAGACCAACTGAGGCAGAAACAAAAAGGCAGATCCCACGTACAGTGGGAATCGATAATATGCCAAGCACATATGAAGAAGGTTGATACGTCACTTCAAAATCCCGACAACGTTATGAGGGGAGGGGGGCAAATTATGCCGCTCACGACTTCCGCCTCGTAATTATCATGTTTAGATGTGTCGTTTACACTCGTCATCTATTGCCGTCACGTCACGCCAAATTTAGTGTACGTAAACCTAGCGAAACGGCAGCGAACACGTGGTATGTTGTCTTGTTTCTATATGACACGCGTTCCATAATTATTTTGTTTGCACCCGTCATATACCTTCGTCATCAATTGACGTCACGTAATGCCGAATGCGGTATATGTGGAGTTAGCAAAACGGCCACGAGAGCATTATGAAGCACCCAGTATACTCGAACGTAACGTTGACGCACGTGTACGCTGAACACAGCGACGCTATACGTTAGCAAACGTAAAAAACTCTATAAAATGAAGCTAGGCGCAACCGGCGCGACCGGCGCGACCAGCGTCCGTCGTCGCTGCCCGACGCCAACTGATGCGAAATGCGACATGCTGCATTTAACATCCACTACGTTACCCAGACAGCACTGCGTCATCTTCTTTTCGTGACGGAGGTACGCCGAACGCGCTGAAACGCGCATGCATCAAAGCAACGCAGCGGGGCGTGTGGCTGCGAGTAAATGGCAAGACCGGCGACTGGCGTGGCAACGCCGGTGGGACGCGACGACACGAACGCCAGAACGCACGTGCGCCGTGTCACGTCGAAGTGTATTGGCGCCTTGATTGTATCATGCCATGTTGTCACATGACATGCGTCTCATGAGTATCATGTTTGCACCAGTCACATACCTTCATCATCCATTTACGTCTCTTATAACCAAATTCAACATATTTGAAGCTAGCGAAACGGCCGCCAGCGCTTCATGAGCGTGGCAAGTAGTCACGTTGTTACATGACGTGCATCTCATGATTATCATGTTTGTAATAGACACATACCTTCGTTATTCATTCACGTACCATAATAATAAATTTTGTATATATAACGCTAACGAAATGGCCGTGAGCGCATCATGAGCATGGCATGTAGTTAAGTTGTTATGTGACACGCATGTCATAATTTTCATGTTAGGGTCTGTCGGTTGTGTTCGCCATGCAATCATGTCATACCATATCAGTTTTGCAACATGCCATGTGAACGAAACCAACGCAAGAGCAGCAAGCCCATGAAATGTAAACCATGACATTCATGACATACATGTCAGGATTTTCATGGTAAGACTAGTCAAATACGGTCTTCATACAGTCATGTTATGCCATACCAAGTTTGGTATAGATACCATTATCGAAACGGTCAGTAGAGCTAAATGTCGTAGGCGGCTAGATAGATAGATAGATAGATAGATAGATAGATAGATAGATAGATAGATAGATAGATAGATAGATAGATAGATAGATAGATACGCTCAAATTCGCCGAAGTTGGCTTAGAAATGCTCCGCACTTAAATTAATACCTTGAAATACACAAACTTACCATCATCAAACTCGCATTCTGCCCGAGAAAAATATTTCTCCTTAAAAACCAGTTCATAGATGTTTTTATGCTATCTTAATACTTGCCCTAATACTTACCACCAGTATTTCTCACATGCGTCGTCACCACGGAGTGCTCGTCACCCAGAAAGAATGCTTAGGAACATTAGCACCACTTCTCAATTATTTGAACTTATCCCGCCGTGCTGCAATTTTTTTTACGAGATGTTGCCTTGAGTTTTCATATCGTGCATTTACTACCCTTCCAGTTAGTTTCCTATAAAAAATCATCATCATCATCATCGGCCTGGCTACGTCTACTGCAGGACAAAGGCCTCTCCCATGTTTTGCCAGTCAACTCAGTCTTGTGCTTGCTGATGTCAATTTATACCAGCAAACTTCTTAATCTCGTCTGCCCACCTAACCTTCTGTCTCCCCTTAACCCACTTGCTTTCTCTGAGAATCTAGTTAGTTACCCTTAATGACCAGCGGTTATTCTGTCTACGCGCTACATGTCCGGCTCATATTCATTTCCTCTCCTTGATTTCAACTCTGATATCCTTAATTCCCGTCTGTTCCCTAATCCACTCTGCTCTCTTCTTGTCTCTTATGGTTACACCTACCATTTTTCTTTCCATTGCTCGCTGCGTCGTCCTCAATTTAAGCTGAAACCTCTTTGTAAGTCTCCAGGTTTGAGCTCCGTAGCTAAGTACCGGCAAGATACAGCTGTTATATACCTTCCTCTTGAGGGATAGCGGAAATCTACCTGCCATAATTTTAGAGTGCTTGCCTAATGTGCTCCACTCCATTCTTATTCTTCTAGTTACTTCAATCTCGTGGTTTGCCTCCGCGGTTATTAGCTGCCCAAATTAGACATGGTCTTTTAACACTTGAGGTGGAATATTACCTATCTCGAAGCGCTGCTCTCTTCCGAGGTTGTTGTGCATTACTTTCGTTTTCTGCAGATTAATTTTAAGACCCACCTTTCTGCTCTCCTTGTCTAACTTCGTAATCATGAGTTGCAATTTGTCCCCTTTAGTGACTCAGCAATGCAATGTCATCAGCGAAGCGCAGGTTACAAAGGTTCTCTTTATTAACTCTTATTCCTAACCATTCCCATTCTAGGCCTCTGAAAATCTCCTGTAAGCACGTGGTACATAGCATTGGCGAGATTGTGTCCACCTGTCTTATACCCTTCTGGATTGGTATTCTGCTGCATTCTTTATGAAGCACTATGGTAGCAGTTTATCCTCTGTAGATTTCTTCCAGGATGTTTATATATCCTTCATCGGCACCCTGATTTTGCAGTGTCTGCACGAGTGCTGATATATTCACTGAAATGAACGCTTTCTCGTAATCTACGAAGGCTTTGTATAGTGGTTGGTTATATTCTAAGCATTTCTCTATTACCTGATTGGTAGTATTAATATAGTCAATTGATGAGTAGCCCGTTCCAAATCCTGCTTGTTTCTTTGGTTAATTGAATTCTAATGTTTTCTTTACTCTGTTAGCAATTACCTTTGTAAATAGCTTGTATACTACAGAGAGCAAGCTAGTCGGCCTGTAATTCTTCAAGTTCTCGTCATCTCCTTTCTTATGTATTAAGATGATGTTAGCGTTCTTCCAAGACTCTGGTACTCTTCCCGTGAGGAGACACCTGGTAAACAGGGTGGCTAGTTGTTCTAACAAAATCTGTCCTCCATCTTTATGCAGATCTGGTGTTACCTGATCCTCACCAGCAGCTTTGCCTCTTTGCATGCTCTGCAAGGAATTTCTGACTTTCTTCTATCATTGCTGGTGGAGTGTGTCTGGGTTACTGCTAGTTTCTATAGTATTAAGGTCGTGGTTGTCTCGGCTATTGTACAGATCTTTGTAAAAATTTCCCGCTATTTTAACTATCCTATATATATTGGTGCCATTTTGCCTTTTTTGTCCCTTAGTGCATACATTACATTTTTGCCTATGCAAAGTTTCCTATTCACTAATTTGACGCTTCCTCCGTTTTTGAGAGTGTGTTCAATTCTCTCCATGATATACGTTCTGACATCGGATATCTTACCCTTATTAATCAACTTCGAAAGCTCTGCCAGTTCTATTTTGTCTGTTGTACTTGATACCTGCATGCTTTGACGCTTCTTAATGAGGTTCTTTGTTTCCTGGAAAAGCTTGCCAGTGTCCTATCCAACTACCGTGCCTTTAACTTCCACTGCACACTCCGTAATGATACTCGTCAGATTATCATACATTCTATCTACGCTAAGGTTGGTTTCCTCAATAAGAGCCAAGTACCTGTTCTGAAACGACACTCTTAATTCCTGTACTTTCCCTCTCGCTGGTAGCTCTTTGATTAGCTTCTTGCGTATCAGTTTCCGTCGTTCCTTCTTCAAGTCTAGGAGAATTCGAGACCTTACCATTCTATGGTCACTTCATCGTATCCTGCCAACCACTTCCAAATCATGCAAGATGCCTGAGTCTGCACGCTTTATAAAGTCTATGTCGTTCTTATTTTCGCCATTAGGGCTCCATGTCCAATTACGGTTTCCTCGTTTTCGGTAGAAGGTGTTCAAAATCCATAACCTATTGCGTTCCGCGAATTCTACTTGCCCCTCTTTTATGGCACTTCTAGTACCAATTTCATAATGTCATCGGTAATGGGTATGAGCCATCAACTGTAGGTGGAATCCCTTGGAAGTGATGAAAGAAGAGGGCTGTTGCGTCCTGGTCTGAGGGCAAGCAAGACGTCGTTTCGTCGCTGTCTGTTATTACGTTCGCGGCGCTGGTGGAGTTGCTGGGTAAATGCGCCTTGGCTGCAGATTTTCAGCCGACTTACCAAGCTACTTGGAGTCAGCTACAGCTCCCACGGCAAGAAGCAGTCGCCACCTGCGAGGACTATCTCCCGAGTACGGTCCCCTCTGTCAAGACGAGATGGGAACATCAACTAATAACCAGGCGAGTCAAACCAACGACGCCTATTTTTTTCTACCGCATATTTTTCATGCGCCGCAAACACCACGCTCATTTCATGGAGACATTTATGAAGATGTTGACAACTGGCTTGACCACTTCAATCGAGTTGCCAACATAAACGAATGGGATGAAGCTAGCAAGCTGCGGAGAGTTTACTTTGCATTAGAAGACTCTGCCAAAACGTGGGGTACGAGAATCACGATGGTTCCTTTGCGACGTGGCATGAGTTCAGCCGACAGTTTCGTGATGCGTACCGCAGCACTGAAAGGAAAGAGAGAGCAGAGCAGGCTATCTCGTCTCGGAACCAACGACCCAACGAGAAAGTTTCGATGTTTGTCGAGGACATGCTGCGACTCTTCAAGCGTGCTGACCCTGGAATGTCCGAGGAAAAGAAGGTGCGGCATTTAATGCGTGGGGTAAAAGAGCAGCTCTTCGCCGGACTCGTGCGCAATCCACCGACGACTGTGGCAGAGTTCATAAATGAGGCAACCACAATGGAGCGTACGCTCCAGTATAGGTCGTCACAGTATGAACGCCACAACGTGGCCCCTGCTGCATGCTTTATCGGGGCTGACGGCGAGAGGCATGCCCTCGCTGAGTTCATAAGAAGCGTCGTGCGGGACGATCTGCGCCAACTCCAAGCAGTGGGACCCCAACCAACCACCCGTAAGTGCTCTCACAGACTTAATCCGAAATGAGATCCGACAGGTGGTCACCCAACTCGCGCCAACAAGGTCTGAGGCCCCTGTACTGACTTATGCGGCGGCTCTGCGATCTCCTGCACCACATTGCCCTGATACCACCATGGAGAGAATGGATCAGGCTAGCAATCGATTCCAGGGCACCTCTTTGACTCTGCCACCCGCCCCAAGGTTTCCGAGTGCACCAACTTATCGTCCGTCTGGATCGCGGCAGAACGCCACAAAGGCCAGCGTGTGGCGTACGTCCGATAACCGACCACTCTGCTACCACTGTGGTGAAGCGGGTCCCGTCTATCGTAACTGCCAGTACCACAAACTTGGTCTCCGTGGCTTTCACCCTGATGCTCAGTGCCCGCGTTACGGTGAGCGTCCCCGCGACATCGAAGCGTACCTTACGGGCCAGCAAGCTCCTCGCCTTGGTCAACGCCCCATTTCAAGATCACCATAACCTCGCCGCCCCACGTCACCTAGCATTCCCTCGTCATCTTTTGCTCCTTTCAGAGGCTGGTCACCGAGTCCCCACAGAGGAAACTAGAAACCGCGACTCCTGGGGGTGAAGCCGCGTCTCAACGAACTGTTAAAGAGCCTCCTTCGACGCAAAGACCCGACGAAGACCGTTCTAACTTTCCAGTCGTTTCCGAAAAACATAACAATGTTTCCGCCGACATCACCGTACACGTCGATAATCACGTCATCACTGCCCTCGTCGACACCGGCGCCGATTATTCAGTTATGAGCAGCACCCTAGCATCCCGACTGAGGAAGGTAACTACCCCTTGGCAAGGACCACCGTTGCGCACGGCAGGGGCCCACCTCGTCACGCCGACTGGAATGTGCACAGCCCGTGTTCGAGTCCGTGCTTCGACGTTCACAGGGTCTTTCCTTGTATTACCTGTGTGCTCCCGTCCTCTCATTCTGGGGCTGGACTTTCTTCGCGAGCAAGGCGCAATTATTGGCCTACGACACTTGCAGGTGTCGTTCGAGGACCCGTTTCATCCTGAACCGGAAAACGCCCGCTCATCGAATGCTGCCCTACGTGTATCCTCTGAATCTGTCACTCTGCCTCCCCGCAGGAGCCTTTTTATCAACGTTGAATGTGACCAAGACGTCCCCGATGCTGTAATTGCAGAAGAAAATTTGTCCCTACTTTTTGTACAACAAATCTGCGTTGCCCGATGTAATGTTCAGCCCAGTCGAAAGCAGGCTTGCCTATTCGTCACGAACTTCAGCGAGGAGTATCGCCATCTTACCAAACACACTGCGATCGCATACCTTGAGGGTATTGCCGACGTCCCTGGTCCCTCAACATTATCTGCTCTTTCGTCTTGCAACGACTCCGCCATGACATTTGCAAGCACTCTCGACGTAAACCAGGGTCTACCGTCTGCACAACGGGAACGTCTTTCGAAGCTACTCGGCTCATTTCGGGACTGCTTCGCTACGACTTCAAAAGTTAACCAAACACCGCTTGCCAAGCATCGTATCATCACCGAGCCTACCGAGAGACCCACTCACTTGGCTCTCAGCCGGCCGTCTTGGCGCTCCAAAAATCTGGCCCTGCTCCATCCCTTTCTGGATACTGCTCCTATGTAGGCGGCACCACCACATGCCTCCTCGTGCATAAAGCTTACACGGCGATACAGATCGACCTCGATCTGGATCTTCCTTACGACTACTGCATGATATCAGTGCTGTCTCAGCGGAGGGGCCAACCATCAATACATATCTTAAACGTGTACTGTCCCCCTCGCCTTGCGAGGGCTTCGTTTGCGCATCTCTTCTATCGGGCACTGCGTATAGCGGCCCGACAACCACTCGTGATTGTCGGGGACTTTAATGCCCCCAGCCCTCACTGGGGTTACCACTACGAGAAGGCCCTGGGCAGAGAGCTCAAGGAGCTCATTTCCTCGCTGAGCCTGACGCTTCTTACCGATCCGGCACAACCCACACGTTCCGGCAACTCGGTCACGCGAGACACATGCCCCGACCTCTCCCTCACCCGTCACATCCGCGATGCTACGTGGGAAAATTTAGGCGAAAACCTAGGCAGCGATCACTTTTTACTCCGCATTTCGTTCACACCGCGGCAGAAAATGCGCCAACACTGGGGCCAAGCCCGTCTCACCGATTGGACTCAGTTCAGAATGCAACCATTCCCCGCCAGCCTCTCCTCGACCGAATATGCAGCGTGGGCATCATACGCTCTTCATATAAAACAAGCGAACACTCGCACCCTTGCAACCTCTAATTTGACTCCTGCAATCGATCCACACCTCCTACATCTTTGGCACGCTCGCCGCGTGCTCATAAGGCGCTGGAAACGCAACAAACTTAATCGGAAACTTCGCGCTCGCATTGAGGCGCTCACTGCAGAGGCGGCCGCATACTCCGCACAACTTTCCGATGCTAACTGGGCAGACACCTGTTCGAAGGCTGCAAACCAGATGAGCTCTAAGAGTGCGTGGCGACTCTTTAGAAGCCTTCTCGATCCCTCCACCACCAGGGGAGAAACGCAACGCCAGCTCCACCGTGTTCTGCATGCATTTCAGGGCACTACGGATGAACTCGCGCGAGAACTTTGTGACCGCTACATCTGCCGCACAATTGATCCCGCAGGCCCAGCATATACGTATTCCGGCGCCCCTAACACCGACCTCGACGCCCCATACACGCTTTCTGATTTACGATTTGCACTCACGAAAATGCGAGTGGGCACGGCCCTTGGACGCGACGGAATCACAGTATCGCTCCTGGCAAATCTTCCCGACCAAGCACACCTCTCGCTACTCCAGCTTATAAATTCGATATGGGACGGTTCTCCGCTTCCAACGGGATGGACCACATCGGTCGTGACATTCATTCCTAAATCGGCAAAGTCCGTTAGTATTGAGGCACTGAGACCCATCTCACTTACGTCTTGCGCAGGCAAACTCATGGAAACCATGGTTCGCGAACGCCTTTCAGCCTACTTGGAGGCCAGGAGCACCTTTGCCGACACGATGTTTAACTTTCGCCCGCATCTGTCGGCGCAGGACGTCCTGCTC
Organism: Rhipicephalus microplus; assembly: GCF_013339725.1. Classification (NCBI taxonomy): domain Eukaryota; kingdom Metazoa; phylum Arthropoda; class Arachnida; order Ixodida; family Ixodidae; genus Rhipicephalus; species Rhipicephalus microplus. The sequence continues at coordinate 82,194,781 of NC_051169.1, read as the reverse complement.
CAGCTTCAACACGATATCATAGAGCCGACTACTATGCGCCATAACGATAAAGCCGTGCTCGCTCTCGATCTCCGCGGGGCGTTCGACAACGTCAAACACAGCACTATACTCACTAACCTGTCTACCACAAACTGCGGACAGAAGACTTTCAACTACATTCGCGCCTTTCTATCACATCGCACCGCCTTCATTCGCCTTAATTCTACCGAACACGGCCCGTACTTATTAGGCACGCGGGGTACACCTCAAGGGGCAGTCCTGTCTCCTCTGCTTTTTAACCTGGCGATGATGAACCTCCCCTCTCTTCTAAGCGAGGTCGAGGGAATACAACACGCACTATATGCGGACGATATCACAATCTGGACCAACACCGGCTCCTTAGCGCAAATCGAAGAACGCCTGCAAAAGGCTGCCCTTCTGGTGGACACCTACGCAGGTTCATGCGGCCTGGAGTGCTCTCCAGCTAAATCGGCTCTTCTTTCAGTCTCTCCGCTACCGCCGCCTTAAATTTTTCTTCCGTCCGGGCCCGTCCCGTCAGTGCAAAATATTCGGGTCCTTGGCCTTCACCTCACATCGTCCTTTGATCCAAAGGGCACAATAGCAGGCCTCAGACGCACCAGCGAACAGGTGAGCCGCATGATACGGCGAGTTTCTACCAGGCGCGGCGGCCTCCGCGGGTCTCAGTCCCTCCGATTGGCCCACGCGTTTGTGACCAGTCGCGTCCTCTACGCCTTGCCTTACCTTCGCCTGCGTCGTCGACACGAGCACCAGCTGGACGCCCTTCTTCGTTCAGTATACAAACGCGCTCTGGACCTACCTATTGCAACTTCCAACAGCCGATTCACGGCTCTGGGGGTACACAACACCTTTGCAGAGATGCGCGAAGCTCATCGCGTTAACCAAATCAATCGACTATCGCAGACGCCTTCAGGGCGCCGTCTTCTACACAGACTTGGCCTTAACCCGATATCTGACCAAGACCCTCTGCAGCCGGTACCAGAGCTCTGGCGTCAAAAGCTATGGGTGGAACCTCTACCCCGTAATATGAACCCTGACCTCCATCCTGGCCGTAGACTAGCACGCGCCGCGGCCCTTCATACGCGACACTCCGATCGTCCTGGTGTTTTCTACGTGGACGTCTCGGGTCCCTCCCCCTCGGGTCACTTCACGGCTGCCGTGATTACAGAGGGCAAACACGTAGATGGCCTCTCCTTTCGAGCAGACACAGTAACGCACGCTGAAGAGGTTGCCATAGCTTTGGCCGCCTCTCACCCTGCCTCACGCACCATCCTGACGGACTCGCGCTCGGCCTGTTCTCAGTACCTTCAGGGTTTCATTGCTCCGCTGGCGGCTAGCCTACTACAGGCAGCCTCTTGGCGCTTTAATCCTCATCCCATTCGTATAGTGTGGACCCCAGGCCACTCGGGCCTGCCCGGCAACGAGGCGGCAAATGCCGCTGCCCGCGCTTCTCCTGTCCGGGCCGTTGCCCCTCCATGTCCCGAGACGGAATCTGGCAATACCAACCTGACGCGCTTTCGCGAAATTTTGCTTATTACCGGGCTTCGCGCCGCCTCTACCCGGACCCCGCACGCGGTTTGGAGAAAGCGGACGAACGACTGCTACGCCGCCTGCAGACGAACACCTTTATCAGTCCGGCGGTCGCCAGACACTTTTTGCCGGAAATCAATGACACCTGCTCGATCTGTCATGTGCTCGCCGACACATATCACGTCGTAGCATCGTGCCCAGTTAATCCCGTCCCTTTCTCATCCCCTTTTCCTATCCCAACTAGAGAGGCTTGGGAGGAGCACCTGCTCGGCTGCTCTACCTTGGCTGCACAACGCTCCTTGGTGGAGCGCGCACGGGCAGCTTCCAGCTCCACTGGCGTCCCGGAATAGGGTCTTGCCACTCTAGCACGCCGATGGGCCACGTCGGCACTCTCTAGTAAACTTTTTCTGAAATAAATGTTTTTTACCACCACCACCACCGAGAGACCCATTCAACAGCATGCCTACAGAGTCTCGCAAAACGAACAAGACATTATGCACCAACAGGTCCAGCAGATGCTCAAGGACGAAGTCATCCAGCTATCTACCAGTCCCTGGGCGTCCCCTGTTGTGTTTGTGAAGAAAAAAGATGGTACTCTGCGATTTAGCGTCGACTACCGAAAGTTGAATACGATCACGAAGAAAGGCGTGTATCCTTTACCACGAATAGACGACTCGTTGGACCGCATTTGCAATGCTCGTTACTTTTCTTCCATGGATCTACGCAGCGGCTATTGGCAAATATCTGTTGATTAGCGCGACCGCGAAAAGACCGCCTTCATTACTCCTGACGGACTCTACAAGTTCAAGGTCCTTCCCTTCGGCTTATGCTCGGCACCAGCTACTTTTCAAAGAATGATGGACACAGTTCTTTCTGGGCTAAAATGGCAATCGTGTCTTGTGTACCTTGACGATGTGGTCGTCTTCTCGGACACGTTTGAGCAGCACGTCCAGCACTTACAGGCAGTTCTTCAGGCGATTCGAACAGCTGGACTTTCTCTCAAACCTGAGAAATGCCACTTTGCATTCGAGGAACTACAATTTCTTCGTCACGTCTTCAGCCACGCCGGTATACACCCAGACCCTGAGAAAACTAAAGCTGTTGCCGCATTTCCTGTTCCAACGAACAAGCGCGACCTCCGCCAATTTCTGGGACTTGCGCATATTACAGACGCTTCGTCAAAGGCTTTTCTAAAATCGCTGAACCGCTAAATGAACATACGAAAGACGGCGTACCGTTTGTTTGGGGTCATGATCAGCATCACGCCTTTGACACGCTACGAAACCATCTCCAAGCCCCACCTGTACTCGGTCACTTCGACGATAACGCTTCCACAGAGCTACACACGGATGCCAGCAACGTCGGACTTGGAGCTGTACTGGTTCAATGGCAAAATGGCGTAGAGCGCGTGATTGCCTATGCAAGTCGAACACTATCACCTGCAGAGAAAAACTACTCTGCAACACAAAAAGAATGCTTAGCCGTTGTTTGGGCTATAACAAAGTTTCGCCCTTATTTATACGGTCGACCATTCAGGGTAGTTAGAAACCACCATTCTTTATGCTGGCTCGCCAACCTCAAAGACCCTTCCGGTCGTCCAGCATGCTGGAGCCTTCGGCTGCAAGAATTTGACGTTACAGTCATTCACAAGTCAGGACGCAAACACACTGATGCTGACTGTCTCTCGCGTGCACCAATTCGAAGTACGAACGCGGACGTTGAATAGGACGATACATTCCTTTCCTCTGTGTCAGAAACCGACTTGGCTCAACGACAACGCGACGACATGGAGCTAAGCCCGCTGATTGACTACCTCGAAGGCCGAAAACGCAGCCTTCCTTGAAAATTTGCACGTTCGCTGGCCTCGTTCTGCATCAGGGATGGAGTCCTCTACAAAAAAAATTTTGACCATACCCAGGCTACTTACCTACTGGTTGCGCCGACCTCGCTTCGGGACGATATTTTACATGCTTGTCACGACGAACCATCATCCGGACACCTTGGCTACACGCGCACATTGGAAAGAATTTGCCACTCATACTACTGGCCCCTCCTCGCGAAGACAGTCAAGCAGTACGTCCGCACATGCCGCGACTGCCAACGCCGTAAGACTCCACCTGTCCTACCAGCAGGACTATTACAGCCTATCGCCACGCCGAAGACACCATTCCATCAAATTGGCATTGACTTGCTCGGCTCATTTCCCACCTCTTCGTCTGGAAACCGGTAGATTGTGGTTGCTACCGATTATTTACCGCGTTACAGCGAAACAAAGGCCATGCCCAAAGCTACCGCAGCCGAAATCGCACACTTTTTGGTCACCAGCCTCGTACTTTGTCACGGAGCGCCAGCTGTGATAATTACTGATTGTGGTACAGCTTTCACCGCAGAGATGCTTCAAGAAGCACTGAGGCTAAGTGGTACAGAACATCGGAAAACCACGGGTTACCACTCCCAAACAAATGGACTCACTGAACGGTTGAACAAGACCATTGCAGATATGCTGTCAATGTATGTGGCCGTTGATCACAAGAACTGGGATGATATACTCCCTTACGTAGCTTTTGCTTACAATACAGCAGTCCAAGAGAGTACAGGTTTCACCCCATTTCGCTTAGTTCATGATCGAGAGGTCTCCACAATGCTCGACGCAATGCTCCTTCCCAACAACTTGAGCATTTTCAACACGGACGCTGAATTGTTCGCTCAACGCGCCGAGAAGGCCTGTCCACTCGCCCGATGCCGTATTCAGGCTCGCCAAACTGCCGACGCACACCACTACAACCCTACACACCGAGAGGATACCTTCCAACCAGGCGATGAAGTTTTGGTGTGGACTCCCATTCGACAGCGTGGTCACTCTGAGAAGTTGCTTCGGCGCTACTTCGGCCCTTACAAAGTTCTGCGCCGACTCAGTGACGTTAGCTATGAAGTTCTCCCTGAGGGCGCCTCAAGACGTTCCCGACGGTTTCCACAAAGTGATGTGGTGCACGTGTCAAGACTCAAGCCATATTTTTCGCGTCATCCATCGAACGTGGACTAACTTACCATGCAATGACAATTTTTTGTCACTTTGGTTTTTTTTATTGTCTTGTGTACTTACTCCTTTCTTTATTGAGTACTTCTAGGACGCCAGCCCCCTTTTTTTTCTCCCTTACGACGGAGTTGTTGGGTTCCATGATAGCATCTTTTTTTTTTCTCATTTGTTTTCTCAACGCTCATTACCAGCATCGAGCCGATGCTTTTCGAGGAGAGGGAGTAATGTCACAGGTAATGGGTATGATCCATCAACTGTAGGTGGAATCCCTTGAAAGCGAAGAAAGAAGAGGGCTTTTGCGTCCTGGTCTGAGGGCAAGCAAGACGTCGTTTCGTCGCTGTCTGTTATTACGTTCGCGGCAATATTCGGCTACTGCCTGGTCTCCAGCCTGCTTATTTCCTAGCTTTTCATTGAAGTCTCCCTTCAGTATAGTTGACTGTGTTTTTACCTTACTCATTGTCGATTCCACGTCTTCATAGAAGCTTTTAACTGAAGCGTTATCATGGCTGGATGTAGGCGTGTAGGCCTGTGTCACCTTCATCTCGTATCTCTTATTGAGTTTAATTGCGGTACCGACTACCCTTTTGAGAATGCTCTAGTATTCCTCTATGATGCCAGCTATGTTTCTATGAATTAGGAGCCCCACTCCCAGTACTCTTCTGTCAACCAAGCCCCGACAGCAAAGGACATGCCCATTCAGTGGCGCCATATAGGCCACATATGTCCTCCTAACCTCACTGAGCCCTATTATATACCATTTAACACCCTCTAGCTCCTCGAATAGTACAGCCAGACTTGCCTCACTAGATAAGGCGCAAGCGTTAAACGTTGCCAAGTTCAGGTTCCATTGATGGCCTACCCGGATCTAGAGATTATCACCCTCTGCTGCGTTGCCGATCTGACCGCCGCCGTGGTCAGTTGCTTCGCAGCTGCTGGGGAGTGAGGGCCGTGTGTTAATTGACGTATGCATGTGGGAGGTAGCGGCCAGATACTGCACCAGGGTGGCCAATCCTTCTCTGGTGAGGGAGTGCGTTACCGGTGGTAGTCACCGGTGAGGCCGCATCCCAGGCCTCTGAATGCAGTTCCATCACCACACGCATTTTTTTTATCCGGTTGGGAAGTCGTAGGCGGATATATAGATAGATAGATAGATAGATAGATAGATAGATAGATAGATTAATATATAGAACAATTTTTTATTTAAAAAAAACTGCTCAGCACCGGGATTCGAACCACGCATCTTTTGCATGCGAGGTGGATACTCTAACCACTACGCCATCGCCGTATCTAATAAACGCCAAATACCTGACCCTCTCGAATGCCCCCTCGACAATATGGCAATACTCGCACTAGATTTAAACTGGGATTTAGACAATATTACAGAAAAATTAACCTGCAACGTCTTTCTCAAACCAACCTTGGAGATGACACCTTGCAGTATATAAAGTGCTTTCTCTAAGATCGATATTCTTTTATCCCAATACAACATGAAGAACACGGCCCCTATCAGCTGAGAACAATATGAACTTTATGGTGTGGGGTCCTCTGCGCAAATAATTTTTAATCTAGCATGATGAAGTTCCGTCTTTGCAACAACATTAAAGGTGTCCAGCATTCGCTGTCCACGGACAGCATAACCATCTGGGCAGGGTGGTTGGAGACATTGAGGCCAACCTGCAGCAAGCGGCGGAGATTGTGGACGCCCACGCCTGTCGTGCGGCTGTCAGTTCTCCCCAACCAAATCCGAATTTGTGCACATATGTCCATGCATGAGTCCACTCGTTCGTGCATCCATCCGTTCATCTGCTTCGCCCCACTCGTTATCATTCACCTCGTGGTATACTATGATTTTAATGCGATACATTTCTTAGGGAACTTCGGCAACCTTGAGCGTATCTATCTATCTATCTATCTATCTATCTATCTATCTATCTATCTATCTATCTATCTATCTATCTATCTATCTATCTATCTATATATCTATCTATCTATCTATCTATCTATCTATCTATCTATCTATCTATCTATCTATCTATCTATCTATCTATCTATCCCCCTACGACTTTAGCTCTCCTGGCCGTTTCGATAATGGTATTGATACCAAAATTGGTATGACATAACATGACTGTATGACGAGCGCAAGTGGCTAGTCATAACATGAGAATCCTGACATGTATGTCATGAATATCATGATTTATATTTCGTGGTCTTGCTGCTCTTTCGGTGGTTCGTTGACAACAATGTTCTAAACTGATATGCTATGACGTGACTGCATGGCAAACACAAGCGACAGACCGTAACATGAAAATCATTACATGCCCGTCATGTAACAACATGACTACATGCCAAGTTCATGATGCGCTCGTAAGCGTTTCGCTAGCGTCACATATACCAAATTTGGTATAACAGTACGTGAATCGAAAGCAAAGTTTTGTGACTGGTGAAACTTGATAATCATGAGATGGGTGTTATGTAAGAACATGACTACATGCTGCGCTCATGATGCACTGGCGGGCTTTTCGTTAGCTTCACTTATGCCAAATTTGGTATTACGAGGCGGGAATGGATGGCGAAGGTATGATATTGGTGCAAACATGAGAAACAAGAGATGCGTGTCATGTAACAATATGGCCACAGGCTACGCCTGTGATTCGCTCGTGGCCGTTTCGCTAGCTTCACATGTACCAAATTTGGTATTACGTGACGTGAACTGACGACATATGTGAATGACAAGTCGAAACATGATAATTATGACATTCGTCTTATGTAACAACATGACTACATGCCCCACTCATGCTGCGCTCGCGGCTGTTTCGCTAGCTTCACATATGCCAAATTTGGTATTGCATGACGCGAACAGACAATAAAGGTAAATGATAAGTGAAAACATGGTAATCATGACATGCGTGTCATGTAAAACATGACTACATGCTTTCGCTCAAAGTGTGGTTGCTGTTGTTTTGCTACCCTCTCATATAGCAATTCTGGTGGTATGTTGTGGCAATGGATGACGAAAATATATGACTGGTGCAAACATAATTATGACACGCGTGTCACGTAAGAACATGAAAACGTACCATGCTCATGATGGGCTCGCGGTCGTTTCGCTCGCTCTACATATACCAAATTCGATATTACGTGACGTGAATAAATGACGAAGGTAAATCACACGCCCAAACATGATAATCAAGACATGGAACTCGTGTCTGCCATGATTTACCTGCACATCGTATAGTTGTGCTAATTTGAAAGTGACATATCAACCTTCCTTATTCGTACATCACATATCATTGATTCCCCTTGTACGTGGGATCTGCCAATTTTTTTTTTGTGTGTGTGAACTGCGTTGGTCCTCATCATGGGGGCAGTACACGGGTGTTGTCGTTCACCAAAACGTGGCAGTGAATGGCTGAATATTCAGAGCTCAAAACATACCACTTGCGGAAGAAGTCGCCATCACGCTAGCCACCAAAGTTCTGGCCTCATGCGTCACCATCACCGACTCAAAAAGGGCCTCTGGATACATTGAACAAGTGTGCTTGCGTCACCTTGCGTATCACGTCTTTCAAAATAGAAATCACGTCGGTGCCCCCTCGTCTAGCGTGCATGGGCTCTTCTCGCATGGGCCGCGAAGACAACGAAGATGCTGAGCCGGGCTGTCCAGATTTGGCGACTTATATGAGATAGCCGGTATAATGACATAATTGCGTGAAGCTCGATCACGTTGGAACTTTATGCATAGACAAGCGAGTATGTTCTCGGTGCACAGAAACAAATTGCGCAGACAGCTGCAAAACCATTGTTTTGAAGTGCCGAAATTGCTATGAACCCTACGAAGCTGTCTCAAAAGATTGCAAAACAGAAATGGGAGACGGCTTCATTGAGACAAGCGGCAAGCGACCATACGACATAACGCGAGGCCGTCGCGACGGTGACAAGATGGCAATGACACCGATGAATTTCGCAGAGAAAATCAATGCCACTGTATTCGCAGCCTCCACTGGAAGCCCTGCTTAAGCACCTTCGTTTCCACTCGCATTGTACTCGTCTGGCACCAGGAAAATGGTTTCTGTGATAGACGGGGTTTCTGCGGGTGCGACATGGTGTATATTGCCGCAGCCGCACGGATCAGTGATGGTCGTTTCAAACCAAAACACCTTGAACACAGCTAACGTTGTTTGGCTTCCGTTGCAGAGGTCGCAGCGACATGCAGATTCACAGTGCGTCTGATCAAGAGTCTCCGACTGACCAGTTGCCAGAAGAGAAGAAATCAATCCTGATAGTTCTTCATTGCTGTTAGACACACTTCTAGACTTCGTCAGCTAGCTGAAGTCATCAAACGCTGAGTTCGTTCAACACGTATATAATGTGCTACGTCCAGTGCTTGCAAATCTTCAGTAGGCACTATTTTGATACGATTTGCACTAGAATGTGATAGGCCAGAAGTCCTTCATCCACTGGTATCACATGCTGCAGTCTATTTCATGCACACGTGAATTTATGTATGTTTCCTTTTTTCTAAGTCTTAATATTTTCATGCCTTAATCCCCTTCGTTCCGCGTGGTAAACCAATCGAACGCTCGTCTGATTGACTTCCCTGCTTTTGCTTCCTCTTCTTCCTCCTGCTTTCGCCTTTGGGATTTGGCCACGTTCAACAAGTAATGATTTCCTGTGATGACTTCCTCTTGTGACATATTCTGTCACACCAAAGTGACATCAGTCTTACGTAGTCTAGTATCGATAAAGTTCGCGTTTGATTAGACAGTCAAGGCATCGCAATCAATTTCCCCTTAAGTCACGGTGTTTACAAATGTACACGCTAACTTCAATGGCACGTCACCCACAGTGTGTTTCATCAAATGGATTGGAACCTAATATGCACATTCATGCACGCCTCCTCAGTGAACAACTGGCAAACATTTACCTTCGTTGTGCTGTGTACTGCTGTTGAGGTTACTTTGCTGGATACACTACAATGTTCGATGATTGTTTGATGTTACATGTTCCAAGAACAACATGAAAAGTGTTTTTTGTGATATCTGTTATATAGATACTCTCGGCTGGGTTTCGCCGCCGGCGCGGGCGTCGGCGTCGATGTCGTGCATTGTATATGTCAACGTATCTATACATATATATGAAAACGCAAGAAAGAAAAAAAATGAGACACTGGCATGCTGAATCGAACGTGGGACATCCGCGTCTTGATTGCGAGGCGTCAACCACTAAGCCACCGAGGGCAACCTCAATCAACGCTCAAACGGCAAGCTATTTATATCTACTACTTACCGTGGCTGGAAAGAACTTCAGGGTTGAACTATCCTGTTTGCAGTACTATAAGCAAGCTGGCGCAGTGAGCGCACGGCGGCTCTCATCTCTCATGCGTCCTTTGGCCCACGGAGAGGAGGGGAGTAGAGTGGATGATCTAGTGCGACTTTATCTCCGGTGGGGAAAATCTAACGGCTTGGCTGGCGATAGGCTCGCACTGGAAGGATTCTGTTGTAGCTACGGGGCGCTAAAAGTCACTGCAACCATTCCACAGCCTCCGTTTACGAGAAGGTCGTGCTTTCCAAACACAACGAAGTAACAACCGAGAACCTTATTCGCATTCATCTGTACCTGGGAGTGCGTTTCGTGCGCCATTCGTTCGTGAGAAACGCGGAAACGTTCCGATCTGCTTCCAATTTATTGCTATCGCGTTCGTTGCTTCGCCTTTGCAGCAAAGCTGCGACTTTCTTTCTTCACTCTAAATCAATACAACAGAAACAGTGTAGTCAATTTAGGCCTAATAATGATTTTTTGATGTTTGAGTACTAATCCCATTGGCGCCAGAATATTTAGATAATTGCTTTCTCACTGACTACCTAAAGTACTAAAGCTCACACAAAACAACGCGTTCTTCATTTTCTTAATTGAAGTGTAATATTGAATGCTCTGACATTCTGCCACATACATTTGACGCATACCTCCCAGCAAATCACAATTGCTGATTCAATGATATATATTTCCAAGAAAACACTGATGTATAGAATGTAAATTTTTTGGAAACACTCTTTGAGGACGCACTTACCTCACTGACTCGCCCTTAGCTTTGTTTCTAACTTTTCACGCTCTTTGTATTCTGTCACAAGACTGTTTCCAACATTACCCTAAAGCATCTCGGCGAAAGTATTTGCATGCAAATTTGCTTTTTCCAACAGATGCCATTCAACATGAAAGTAGACATACTATATTGCAACCGTTTCTTATAGTGGCACCCTTTATTTATATTGATCTCTACCAACAGTATGCCAAAACACGGAGTAAGTCTGCCCTCATTCAAGAGAATAATACGCAAAAAGAAAGGAAGTGTAAAGAAGGCACAACAATATTCAAGCACGCACGCGCGCACTGGAAAGAAATGCGAAGCAAAGCAATTGGGCAATGAACACCATTGGCTATAGTTGTTGCTTAAGCAAAGAAGGAAGGCGAAAAGAATGCAAAGGTAAATAACCACTGAAAACAAAGATGTCACGGTATTTCCGAAGAGCGAACAATACCTTCTTGTTTCGAGCGAAATACCCTGAGGCGCGTGAATTAAAGCAAAAAAAAATGGCAGGACTGCAATGTAAACTCTGGGCTTACTGTAGAAAGCGAAGTGCCGATGTGCATATGTGACGACAGCTGCAGGGGCAATCCGCGTTAGCCATGCAAACAGTGAGCAATAGGAATACCGTGTTTACGGTAACAATATCCACGCCCGTGCCTTGAATTGTGAAGAGACCGAGATATTTCAGCTTCTCTGCAGAGACATTGCGCTCTACCACAAGGCCATATCATTTATGCTGAACGCGTTAGAGGTGCTGTGCCTATTGCGATTGCACAGCTTCAGAAAAACGTTTCCAGAAAAATGTAAATGCACCACGTGTGCAAGTGTTTCGTGTGTTTACATTCACTGGGTGTGCACCCACCGCGGTAATCTCATGAGTGTTTCGCTAAACTGCCGACACCAAGGTCTCGGGATCGGATACATGCTTGTGCGGCCACAATTCGATCGAGGTTGTATGCGAAGGTCCCGTGTGCTTAGGTTTACGAACATGCTGAAGAAACCCAGCTTCTCTAAATTTCCGGAGCTCCAAACTACGACGTCTGTAATAATAATATTGTTCGTCGCAGTCGCAACACCTCAACAAATGTTACCATACATCTGCTTAGTTAAGTTGCAAGGGCTTTCATGGTAAGCTAAATTTTTGTACTAGAGCGTGTCTAGAGTTCTCATTCGCAAGGGAGAGGTGTTATCGCAGCGCCTCCCCCCTTTGGTGTGGTCAGTTCAAGGATCCGGTCCATCCTATAATGTCATCGTATGGTATTGTCACTTGGTTTAACAGGGATAAAACCACATTTGTGAGAAATCCAATGCGGAATCATACGCGAAATAGAGAGAAAAGTGAAAGTCGGAAAAAACCTAGACGTAAAGCCAGGAAATATGGAACTAGGCAAAAAAAAAGACCAAACAGGAAAAATAAATGCTAGAAAGATGGGAAAAAACTACTCACGAAGAATGCAGCCTAGATCAGCAACTCCTTACGCTTCTATATATATATATATATATATATATATATATATATATATATATATATATATATATATATATATATATATATATATTATAACAGCTAATGGGTGAGAGCCATCAACTGTTGCGTGAAATCGCTTGGAAGTGAAGAAAGAAGAGAACTTTGCTTCCTGGTCTGGGGGCGAGCAAGATGTCGAATCGTTGCTGTCTGTTATATCGTTCGTGGCACAGGTTGAGGTGCTGGGTAAATGCGCCTCGGCTGCAGATTTTCAGCCGACACACCGAGCTACTTGGAGACAGCTACAGCTCCTACGGCAGGAAGCAGTCGCAGCCTGCGAGGACTATCTCCCGAATACGATCCTCTCTCTCAAGACGAGATGGCAACCTCGACTACCAACTTGACGAGTCAAACCAACGAGGCCTATTCTTTTTCCCGCATGTTTTTCGTGCGCCGGAAAACCACGCTCATTTCATGGAGACATTTATGAGGATGTTGATGACTGGCTTGACCACTTCGATCGAGTTGCCAACATCAACGAATGGGATGAAGCTCGCAAGCTGCGGAGAGTGTGTTTTGCGTTAGAAGACTGCCAAAACGTGGTATGAGAATCACGAGGGCTCCTTTGTGACGTGGCTAGAGTTCAGCCGACAGTTTCGGGATGCGTACCGCAGCACTAAAAAGAAAGAGAGAGCGGAGCAGGCCATCTTGTCTCGGAACCAACGACCTAATGAGAGAGTTTCGATGTTTGTCGAGGGCATGTTTCGACTCTTCAAGCGTGCCAACCCTGCAATGTCCGAGGAAAAGAAGGTGCGACATTTAATGCGTGGGGTAAAAGAGCAGCTCTTCGCCGCACTCATGCGCAATCCACCGACGACTGTGGCTGAGTTCACAAATGAGGCAACCACAATGGAGCGTACTCTCCAGCCTCCGTCGTCACAGTATGAATGCCCTCGACGTGACCACTGCTGCATGCTCTATCAGAGCTGACAGCTAGAGGCATGCCATCGCAGAGTTCATAAGAACCGTCGTGCGGGACGAGCTGCGCCAACTCCAAGCAGCGGGACCCCAACCACCCCTAAATGCTCTCGCAGACTTAATCCGAAATGAGATCCGACAGGTGTTCACTCCACTCGCGCCAACAAGGCCTGATGCCTTTGTGCTGACTTATGCGGTGGCTCTGCGATCTTCTGCACCACATGCTCCCGATCCCACCATGCGGACAATGGATCAGGCTAGCCATCGATTCCAGGGTACCTCTTTGACACCGCCACCCGCCTCAAGGTTTTCGAGTGCACCAACTTATCATCCGTCTGGATCGCGACAGAACACCACAAAGGCCAGCGTGTGGCGTACGTCAGATAACCGTCCGCTCTGCTACCACTGTGGTGAAGCGGGTCACGTCTACCGCCATTGCCAGTACCGCCAACTTGGTCTCCGTGGCTACCCTGATGCTCGGTGCCCGCGTTACGGTGAGCGTCCCCGCGACATCCAAGCATACCTTACGGGCCAGCAAGCTTCTCGCCTTGGTCAACGCGCCCAATCACGATCACCATCATCTCGCCGCCCCACGTCACTTAGCATTTCCTCGTCATCTTATGCTCCTTTCAGAGGCTGGTCACCGAGTCCCCACAGGGTAAACTAGAAACCGCGGCTCCTGGGGATGAAGCCACGTCCCAACGAACTATCGAACAGCCTCCCTCGACGCAAAGACCCCACGAAGACCGTTCTGACTTTCCAGTTGTTTCCGAAAGTCATCGATAATCACGTACAAACCGTACACATTCGATAATCACGTCGTCACTGCCTTCATCGACACCGGCGCTGATTATTCGGTTATGAGCAGTGCCCTGGCATCCCAACTGAGGAAGGTAACTACCCCTTGGCAAGGACCCCCGTTGCGCATAGCAGAAGGCCACCTCGTCATGCCGATTGGAATGTGCACAGCCCGTGTTCGAGTCAATGCTTCGACGTTCACAGGGTCTTTCCTCGTATTACCTGTGTGCTCCCGTCCACTTATTCTGGGACTGGACTTTCTTCGCAAACACGGTGCAATTATTGACCCACGAGAGTTGCAGGTGTCGTTAAATCAATCAATCAATCAATCAATCAACCAATCAATCAGTTTTATTGAGTATTATAGATATAATGGCTGGTTATTATTACACTGGTAGGACCCCAGAGCTCAGTCAAGGCAGTTGCAGGGGTCCGTTTTTTAACCGTAGTAGGTACTGCTGAGCCACCAACAGATGGTAAGTACATGCAAGTGCAACGAAATACAATAAATACATATAATTAATACATAGCAGTACAAAAACATATAACTACAGAGAAATCGAATAATATTATTAAGTCATGTAATACTGCTGTGAGTTTTGCAGGTGATCGCGAACACATTATTTATACAAATGAAATGGTGTGAATGCTTCGATGGCACAAGGTAAAGTGTTCCAGAGTTTTGATGCAATATAAGAAAATGAATGTGATCCGTAGTTAGTCCTTATGTGGGGTATGCAAGGACGGTTTACTTAATGTAGAAAGTATGGAATATGTGGGCGTTTGATATTTTAATGCTATAGACGGGTATTGAACAGCGTTATGCAAAAGTTTGTAGACAAATAGTAAAACACGGTAATTGACACAAACTGTGATGCGTTGTATGTTTAGTTGTCGATAAGCATAGAAAGCTGAGTCTGTTTTTGGTATGAAGAGAAGGGTACGCACAGCCGTGTTCTGTGCTACTTTGAGTGGTTTCAGTGTTGTCAGGTAGGTCAATCGATAAATTACTATAGCGTATGTGTTGTGTGATTGTATGAAAGAATGATATAATGTTAACATTGTCTTTATTGGGAGAATATAGCGTAGCCCGTAAAGAATAGGTATTTTTTTGTATATCTTCAGTGTTGTCTCATGTACGTGTGTGTGCCATGAAATTTGTGCGTCCAAAAGTACACCGAGAAATTTTGTATTACTTATTCTTTCTAGTACTGTGTTATTCCTTTCAAGCTGATTACTTAATGTAAGGTGGGTGTTTTTTGGAGCGAAGTTAATGTAATTACTCTTAGAGCTGTTGGCGAGTAGTTTTTTGCATTAAGCCAAGATAATAATTTTTGTAAGGCCGTTCTTTCTTTATGCTATAGGATATTTTCGTTTTTTGCTGTTATAAATATGCAAGTGTCATCTTCGTAAAGGATACAATCTTCCGATGTTATGGATGGTAGATCATTATTGTAATCTAAGAACAAGAATGGCCCTAGAATTGAACCTTGCGGAACACCTCCATTAGTTATACATCGACATGACGACACACCATCACATACACATATTGCTTTCTATTATTCATATTGTTTCGGTGCATCATCGACAGGAGCAAGCGTGGCACTTAGCGAAGATGAAGAAGACGCCTGTGCGTTAGGCACTTGTGCGAGAGGCAACTCAGACATCTTGTTCGGCTGCCGATTCTCGATGGACGCTATCCTGTAAGCCTAGACCTCGCCCCGTCACATTTGGTGGAAGTGCTGGGCAACCGCCTCGCAACGGAACTTCGTAGCGGCCGACGTTTGAAGGGTCGTTCCACAACGATGACGGAGAGTACGGCGTCTGGATCTGCTCCTGGTGTTCCTGCGGCTGGAGATGATGTGGTAACTACATCTCCTTCTGCGACCACAACCTTCGTGCTCGAACCCCCGCGGGATCCTGGCACGTTCAGCGGTTCCAGCGATCCAGATGAAGTTGACGTTGAAGATTGGCTGGCAGAGTACGAACGTGTGAGTACTCGATACCGATGGGGCCCGACTCTTATGCTGGCAAACCTTTTATTCTATTTTAGGGGAACCGCCAAATCGTGGTATGAGAACCATGAAACAGAACTTGGGAGTTGGGCAGCGTGCAGGGAGAAAATGTTGGACCTGTTTGGAAAGCCGATTGGAAGAAAAATGGTCGCGACCAAAATGCTCGCGTCTCGGGCGCA
Source organism: Rhipicephalus microplus (assembly GCF_013339725.1). NCBI lineage: Eukaryota > Metazoa > Arthropoda > Arachnida > Ixodida > Ixodidae > Rhipicephalus > Rhipicephalus microplus. The sequence continues at coordinate 82,178,676 of NC_051169.1, read as the reverse complement.
GACCTCGACCGAGTCTTACGTCTCCTATAGAGAAGATGTGTTATAATTGTGTCGCAAAGCCAATGCCGAGATGCCGGAGGCTGACAAGGTCGGGCATATTCTTAAGGGGATTGCGGATGACGCATTCAACCTCCTCATCTCAAAAATTTTTCTACAGTGGACGCCATTATAAAAGAATGTTGGCGCTTTGAGCAAGCGAAAAGCCGGCGGATTAACAGCGTGTTTACCCGCACCACCTTGTCAGCAAAGATGGAGTTCGGCCAGATCCTTACAAGCTTGCTGCCGCGCTTCCCTCGGCCAGAAAATCAGAAACACGTACGAAGTTTTCTGAGCCTGGAGTCCTACTTCCGCCGCTTCATCAGTCATTTTGCTGCCATCGCATCGCCACTGCACAAGCTGCTGACATCCGGTTTAACTTTCGCTTGGAACGACGACTGCGAACGTGCCTTTGAAGCCCTCAAGCATGCTTTAACATCTGACCCTGTTCTGTGCCATTTAGATGAGAACGCTCCTACATGTCTGCACACCGACGCGAGGGGCCATGGCATTGGTGCAGTTCTACAGCGGGATGTCACTTCACGGGAACGAGTTATTGCGTATGATAGTCGTGCTCTTGCGGCTGCTGAACTGAACTACTCCATAACTGAGCAGGAGTGGCTCGCAGTCGTTTGGGCCATACAAAAATTTTGACCGTATCTTTATGGACGCCACTTCACAGTTATCACAGACCATCACGCCTTGTGCTGGCTATCGTCACTGAGAAACTTCTCTGGCGGCTTCGGTCGTTGGGTGCTCCGCCTACAAGAGTACGATTTTGACGTCGTCTATAAGTCTGGCAAAAGATACCATGATGCAGAAGCTCTCTCCCGCTCCCCCTTCCTCTGTCATCTTCGAGTACGTCAGCTGATTGCGCGTCTGGAGGGCAAGACACTGCGTCTCCCGTCACATTATCACACCTCGCGGTTATCGACACGCCGACTTCAAATCGCTACACCGAGTTCGCCACACGTCAGCGTGATGATACATATTGGAATAGCATTATCCAACGCCTAAATGGTATATCACTTACTCCTAATGCTAGATTGTGCCAACAACTATGGCGATTTAAGCTCGATAACAATGAGCTCCATTGTGGACACCGCTGGGTTCCAGTACTACTGCGTTCTCTACGTCACCAAGTCCTCAAAGCCTTTCACGACGACCCATGTGCAGGCCACTTGGGATTTCACAAAAAACAAAGCTGCATGAGGAAACGTTTCTTCTGGCCTGGCATCTCTAAGTTTGTGGCCAAGTACATTGTATCTTGCCTACTTTGTCAAAGGTGGAAGCGACCAACTTCGTCTCCTGCTGGCTTTCTTCGACCCATCCCGTGTCCCAAGACTTCTTTCGCCATCGTTGTCATAGTCCTACTCGGACCTCTCCCCATCACGGCAGCAGGTAATCGTTAGATTATGACTGCGGTCGATCACTTGATGCGGTACGCAGAGACTGCTGCACTACGCACAAGTTCTGCTTCAGACGTCGCCGACTTTTTTCTGAACGTATTGCGTATTGCGTCACAGTGCACCGCGCGTCCTTGTGAGTGATCGCGGCAAGACATTCCTGTCCACTATAATCAAAACCCTGCTCACAACCTGTGGCACAGCGCTTAAGACAGTACATAAGATTATCATATGTACATATTATAAGCGACCTTTCTTCGAATCGTCGCTGTCGCAGTTCAGAGATTGTCCACGTATCGCGTCTGAAGCCATTCGTTCGACGTTCCGGGCTGACGCGTCCGGGCTGGCCGCTCACGCGTGGGGGGGGGGGAAATAAGTGTGAGCGTTATTCATACGCGTCATCTTATCGTATGTTTGATATGAGGGGTTTAATGTCCCAGAGCCACCATATGATTATGAGAGACACCGTAGTGGAGGGATTCGGAAATTTCGACCACCTGGGGTTCTTTACCATGCACCCAGATCTGAGCACACAAGCCTACAACATATCCGCCTCCATCAGAAACACAGCCGCCGCAGCTGGGATTCGAGCCCATGACCTGTGGGTCAGCAGCCGAGTACCTTAGCCACTAGACCACCGCGGCGGGGCAACTTATCGTATATACATACTACTCATCATCAGTCTAACCGGTGTTGTGGCCGGGGGAGGCTCAGGAAGTAAAAGAAGTGTCTTGCAGCCAAAACGTTGCCTTACAATATATATATATATATATATATATATATATATATATATATATATATATATATATATATATATATATATATATATATATATATATATATATATATATATATATATACTGCCACGGGAAACTGCCGACGTTCAGTGTAAGTCAGATATCGCGAACAAGAGATGCGCTGACGCACCGCTACAAGAGACGAAGCCAGCCCCAATGGGTGAGCAGGTCCTGCAACCGCACGAGTTTTGACCAAGCGGCCAGCTTGCGTGAAGACGAAAACGACGGTGCTTGAGGCAGCTGAGGTTCATGTGGACTACAAACGTTCGGTTTTTTTTCCCGGCTGCTGTAGCATTATTTTAGCTTGGGACACAAGTTCGCTCTTATTAAAACTTGTAAATAGGACATGCTTGTTGTGAGGTTGCTATATCTGCTACATTTTCTGGTGGATGTGCGTGGTAAATAATTTTGAGTCCCACACGAGGGCGAAGTGCAAGCACTGACCAGCCGCATCCTGTTGAGATTACACCGGTACACCAACGAGTCAGCTGCAGGCAGCCTTATCCGAGGAGAATCGCCAGAATTTGGACCACCTCATTCTGTGTCAAGGACATGGGTAACAAAGACAAGTGACACCACCACTATGACGAGCCAAGTTATGGCGGGACAACTAATCGTAAGCCAACCTGTCATTTCAAAGGTGTTTCACGGTGACCCATACGAGGACACCGGAGACTGGTCAGATAATGTCGAGAGAGTGGCAAATCTAAATCAGTGAAACGAGGAGGGAAAGCTGCGCAACGTGTAAATTGCGTTGGAAGACTCTGCGCGAGTGTGGTACGAAAACCACGAGGCATCTCTGACGTCGTGACAAGAGTTTCGGTGGCAGCCACTAAGTACGTTTGACAACTGTGATCACCGGGAACAGGCGGAAGCAGCTTTTTGTACACGGAATCAACGAACGAACTAAACTGTCGCGATGTACGAAGATATGTTCCACCTTTGCAAGCGAGCTGATCCCGGCATGACGGATAACAAGAAGGCACGCCACCTCATGCATAGGGTAAAGCAAGAGTTGTTCGCGGCACTCGTCCGCAATCCGCCCCGTACTGTTGCTGAGTTTAAGTCAGAAGCAACAACCATGAAAACGACGCCGCAGCAGAGAGCCTGACAGTACAGCCGTGACGTAGCCGGTGCATCAGCAGGAGTCTACTCAGCAGGAGTCGTGGATAATCCTGACACATTTGCGGGAGTTCGTCCGGTCTGTTTTCAGGGAGGAATTGAGGAAACTGCAGTCACCTGATGTCACCACCGAGCTGTCTCTTGCAGAAGTTTTCCGAGAAAAAACTCGGAAGGCCATGCGAGAGCCGCGGAGTGATGTGCCAGCGACACGACGGGCGACAACGTACTTGTAGGTGCTCAGGCGACCTGCTCCGCACTATGCGCCGATCGAGACACCAAGTGCCTATGTGCAGAAAATGCGCAGCCCACCTGAAATTGTAGAGGCAGCACGTACTCTACCTCGTGCGACAGAGACAATGCCACGGAAGAGCGATGTATGGCGACGTAGGCTCTTGTGCTTACACTGCGGAAAGGCTGGCCAGCTGTATCGATTCTGCCGATATCGTCAAGCTGGTCGTGCGGAATGTGCCATCAACGCACCATGTCCGCGAAACGGCGAAAGACCTTCAGAGATTAGAGAATAACTACGCTCACGTTGGAACTTCGACCTGCCTCATTGTCATCAACCACGCTTCCAATCCCCTATGCGCTACCACCCACCAGCCCACGTTCCTTCCCAAGCACGTCTAGGCATCGTTCGCCTTGCCCAAATCCGGGAAACTGAAGAAGGTGGCCTGTGGTGGTGAGGTCACTGGCGACCTGGTATATGAAGATCCTCCACTGCGATATGAGCGTGATGACGACGACTGTTTCCAGGTAAATGAGTGCAGTAGAGAAAATATTACTTCAGACTTGCCGTGGCTGGTTGACGGACTAGAGCTCAATGCTTTGATCGATACTCGTGCGAATTATTCTGTGATAGGTTATAATTTAGCGAAGTGGTTCAGGAAAGTTCTGACCGAATGATGTGCACCTAAAGTACGTGCTGCAGGCGGTCACTTCATAACCCCTTTCGGCCGATGTACCGCAAGGGTCGTGATACGGGGCTTCAATTACGTCGGTGACTATGTCGTCCTGCCCGTGTGTTCGAGCGAAGTCATACTCGGAATGGATTTCCTGCAAGCCAATGGTGTCATTATCAATTCGCAGAGGGCAAGCGTGTCATTTTCGACGGAACACGCTATAAGAGCATCACGAGCAGAGGAGTGATACAACATTCCGCTACGAGTCATCGATGATGATGTAACGGCACCGCAACGAACTAGTGTAATGGTTTTTGTCAGAAATGATACATTTAGCAACTATGAAGGTGTGGCAGACTGCAACATGAGTGTTTTCCTGAAGAGAGGCGTTTGTGCGGCACGAGGGATTATCAAGCTGTGGAACGGGTGTTCAGGCATCCTCCTCACAAACTTTAGGAACGAATTCCAACATATTGCACAAAGGAAAAGCCATAGCCTTTCTTGACTAGTTTTGTGAAGTGACATAAGCAGTCTTGAAACTATACCGACTGATATGAAACTAACATATGACGTCTGCGAAGTCATATCTGTCAACCCTTACCTTTCAGCGTTCAACGTCGACAGCTATATGACCTAATCCGGGAATTCCGCAGTTGGTTCTCAAATAGCTCAAAGGTACGGCGCACGAGGATTACGAAACACAGGATTATAACGGACGCGACAACCAGGCCAGTATGCCAGCCCCCGTATCGTGTTTAACCGAAGGAAAGGGAAGTTAAAAAGAATCGGGTATGGCAGATGCTTCAAGATGATGTTATCTAGCCTTCCAACAGTCCGTGGGCATCGTCCGTGGTGCTTGTCAAGAAGAAAGATAACACACAACGGTTTTGTGTCGGCTATCGAAAATTGAATGCTGTGACTAAACGGGATGTTTACCCGCTTCTGCGCATCGACGACACGTTAGGTCGTCTCTGGTGTGCAAATTTCTTCTCATCACTAGATGTCAAGAGTGCATATTGGCAAATCAAGGTTGATGAACGTGATCGCGAGAAGACTGCGTTTATTACCCTAGACGGACTCTTTGAATTTAAGCCTCTGCCTTTTGAACTCTGTTGCGCGCCGACAACGTTCCAGCGCATGGTGGACTCTGTACTTTCCGGATTAAAGTGGCAGTGTTGCTTAGTGTACCTGGACGACGTGGTCATCTTCGCCGCAACTTTCGAGGAGCACGCGAAGCGCCTTCGGTCTGTGTTAGAGGCAATTCGTTCGGCAGACTTGACTATCAATTCAGAGAAGTGCGAGTTTGGCTTCGAAGAACTTCGATTTCTTGGGTACGTCGTCAGCGTATAAGGCATTTGACCTGATCCCGAAAAGACAGCCGCCGTCGCAAGGTTTCCGGTGCCAACAGTCAAAAAGTCAGTGCGAAGAATTTCAGGTCTGTGTGCGTACTGCAGATGGTTTGTCCGAAATTTCTTCGAAATCGTAAAGCCTTTCATGAAACTTACGAGAGAAGACGAGCCTTTTCAGTGGCAAAATGAGCAACAGAGCGCCCTCAACGACTTACGAAAATGGTTAGAAAAGCCTCGAATTCTATCTCATTTTGACGAGACGGCTGACAGGGCAATACACACAGATGCAAGTAACGTCGGCCTTGGATGCGTTATAATACAGTGGCAAAATAGCGAAGAAAATGTCATAGCTTACGCAAGCCGGACTGCAACAAAAGCAGAGACCAACTATTCGGTCACAGAGAAATAACGTCTTGCCGTTATCTGGGCCATCCGTAAATTTTGGCCTTACCTATGTGGTAGGCCGTTCAAAGCAGTCAGCGATCACCATGCCCTTTGCTGGCTGGCAAACATCAAGGATCAATCCAGACGATTAGCAAGGTGGAGCCTCAGACTGCAAAAATATGATATAGCCATATCATACTGATCTGGGAGGAAGCATACCAATGCTGACTGTTTGTCACGTGCGCCTGTAGACACAGCACTATCAGAAGACGAGGATTTTCCGTTCGTCGTTATTGGCGAAATTACCCAAATAGACGAATGTCAACGCGCTGACGAAGAATTGCTCCCCCTCATCAAACACCTGAAAGGAGTTGACGCAAAATTGCCGCGTATATTTCCAAAGCCTCACATCCTTCTGCCTCTGAAAAACTGTTATTTACAAGAGAAACTTTAGGCCCAACCACGAAAAGTTCCTGCTTGTCGTTCTTACAACTATGCGACAAGCAATAATACGAGCATGCCACGATGAGCCCACGTCTGGACATTTGGGCGTGACTCAAACGCTTGCAAGAATCAGTCCGCCCAACTATTGGCCCAAGCTCATAGCTTCAGTACAGCACTATGCCAAGACATGTTCCGAATGCCAAACACGGAAAACACCTAGTGTTAAACTGGTTGGCCTCCTACAACCTATAGACCTACCGAAAGCGCCTTTCCGACAAGTTGCAATGAAACTCCTTGGACCCTTACCGACGTCTTCATTCTGCAGGAAATGAATCGTGGTCGCGACCGATTACTTAACAGAATACACCGAAACAGACTCCTTGGAATGGGGAACGGTGGCTGAAGTGGCCAAAATTTTCGTACACAACATAGTTCTCCGGCATGGTGCTCCAAGAGTTGTAATCACCGATCGTGGAACAGCTTTCACAGCGGAACTTATGAAGTGTCTCCTCAATATGACTCACACTATTCACAGAAAAGCAACCACCTATCATCCTCAAAGAAATGGCCTGATGAATCGCCTTAATAGAACTCTTGCTGAAATGATATCTATGTATGTGTATTTCAAGCACAAAAAATAGGACGAAATTTCACCATATGTCACCTTTGCATACAACACCGCCGTACAACAGATCGCCAAGGTTACCCCGTTTCAAATAGTTTACGGTCGTGCAGTTACCACAACACAGGACGCCATGTTATCGATAGACCAAGACGACTATCCCTCTGATCTGGACGACTTTATACAAACAACAGAAGAGGCCTGCCAGTTAGCAACGTACCGAATATGTTACCAACAACGGCTCGACGCCGACCGCTACAGCAGGGGAAGACGTAAAACACGGTATGATGTTGGCGACAAAGTGTTGATATGGACCCCAGTACGCCGACAAAGCCTGTCTGGAAAACTCTTTTGCCAATACTTTGGCCTATATGAGATTGTACACCGACTCAGTGACATCGTTTATGAAGTAAATCCTGCAGACCACGTGCATTCGAGATGGCGCAATCCCTCGGAGAACGCACACATTCTACGCATGAAGCCCTACTTCGACCGAATTGAAGACTAGCCAACCAATCGCTTGCTATATTACAACCGCATTGCACGGATCGAAGCGATGCCACTTAATAGGAGGGATAATGCAAGGGGAAACTGATGACGCTCAGTGTAAGGGAGACATCGCAAACAAGAGATGCGCTGACGGCACCGCTACAAGAGACGAAGGCAGCCGCAATGAGCGAGCGGGTCTTGCATGCGCACGAGCTTTGCCGAGCGGCCAGCGCGCGTGAAGACGAAAAGGACGGTGCTCGAGGCAGAGGTTCGCGAGGACTACAGACGTTCGGTTCCTTTTCTCAGCTGCTGTGTCATTCCTTTGGCTTGGGGCACAAGTTCACCCGTATTAAAGCTTGTAAATAGGACATGCATTTTCGGAGGTTGTTATATCTGCTACAATATAATTATCAGGTTATAACACTTTAGCATGTTATAACATTCATTGTAAAATCATGTTATGCCATACCTATATTTGGCTATAGCGAAATGGCCAAGAGCACACCACGAGCATGGCATGTAATCATACCATACTTGACAGATTTGTCATAATTTTAGCATTACGAAATGTCATTTACGTTCGTTTGCGGGGATGTTCTGCAAATGCAATGTTGGTATAAATCAAGCTCTAAAAGCGGCCTCGAGCACGCTATAAGCGATGAGCGATTAAATGGACCATACGGGTGCCTTGGGGTGGACAAAAGACAAAGCATTCGGAGGTTTGTGAGTACAGTGAAGCGTTACAACATATGCACTGTCTGAGTTTTTTCAAAGATCAAAACATAGATAATCATTCTCCGCAAAAGCATAGTTCTTTTCTACTGGATACTAACGGTGGGGCTTCTACATGAGACGACAGACTATCAACAAGGAGGAAGCAACAAAAGAGAGAAGGCAGGGAGGTTAACCAGAAAGACATCAAAGTCCAGATTGCCGCCGTGTGAACAATGGCGCCGAGTTCAACACCGCTGACGTCAGTGAGTACATTAGTCAGAACAGTAAGGGCGAACTGACGTAGGACTGGCGGTGAAGTTAGCAGAAGTCGCTAACATTCAAAGGCACCGTCACAACCAAAAACCAAGCGCCACTTTTACAGTCGCTTCATTAGAGCTGCTTTAAGGGATCTCCGAGAATGAAAAGTTCCGAATGAAGCGGCGAGTGTATGTAAAGAGAACAAGAAAGCTCTGTGGTTCTTTAGGATCCGCGAGCTTAGGAGTCTCGTGAAATGCCAGAAGCTTGTCGTAGTCTGGAAGTATAAGATGTTTGTTGGATATAGGTCAGACTAGAAGGCGTTTCAACGAAAGGCTTAGAGAGCATAACCACAATGTAAGAAATGTGCACGACCGATGGCTTGCGATGCATTGTAAAACTTGTGGTTGTCAAGCTCATTTCGGCACATGTGCAGCTGTCGCATCTGTGATTGTTATAAGTAGATGAGAGAATTTACCAAAGCTTAAAATATTGTTGGATAAAGTGCCGAATGCGTCAGCACGCCGTCTGTCAACTCATGTTTTCAAAAAGCTGATTTTTGCACACGCTTGGTGGCGCCTGTGTGGTACTTAAAACTCTGCACAGGAAATGAACTTTTGTTCGCAGTTTACGATGTCTTTATTTTCGCTCCTTGTTTTAGTCCTGGTCTTCTTTCCGCAATTCAGCACCTAGAAGAATAAGATATGTGAAAACAACATGACGAAGGACATAGAGCTGCTTTGCGCCTAGTCGTATTTCTTACGCTTGAGCTGAAATCCGCTGTCAGTTAGGGAGTGCTGTCGAATCTTGATATTTTTTACTTGGTGCTGAATTAGTTTTCACGTCACTGAACATCACAAAATGGTCAAGAAAAGACTTAGCGTGAAAGTAATTTTCTCTGATTGGTTTTGGGCATTTTAACGCCCCAAAAACAACCGTAATAATATGAGGCACGCCGTACAGTGGAAGTCTCCCGAAATTTGTACAACCTGGGGTTTTCTAACGTGCACCTGAAACTGAGCACAGGGACCTAGAACATCTTCATCTCCATGAAAAATGCAGCCGCTGCAGGTGGTATCCGATCCCACGATCGGCGGGTCAGCAGCGGAGTACCTTAGCCACTAGACCACCGCGGTGGGGCAATGAGACTAGAAGTGTCCTTTCAGTAACAAACTTTTCATCGTACTTCAAGGTAGCGTTTTACATCCTGCAAAGCGTAGTTATGCCAATACAGTGTCCATAAATGATGGCACTTCTTTGAGTAAGAACATAAGCTAGTGGTAAACTGTATGGTTATAAACACTATTTATCTTTATTTAATGAATTTCAGTAACGTAGTCTTTTTCTTGCGTTTGCGTTTGCTTTTTTGTGCAGTAAACACGCTGTTGGTCGATGTGCACCCCTTGTTGAGCAACGTGCTCTAGAAAATGAAAGGAAATTTATTGACGCCGTTAAAGTTTATTTCGTTGCTATAGACGCTGTGCGTTTCGATCGAGTAGCAGTAATGCCGTGTCAGGCGATAAAACACGCTGAATAGACGTGCAATAGGTTCTTTACCGTATACATTCAGGAGTAGGACATAATGGCAGGGAATGGTCACCTTAGCGGAGCGGAGTAACGCAACCGTTGCGACTTAGAAAGAGGAAAATTTCGCCATTTGAAACCACATCACTGAATATGAAAAAAAAGAGGTCTTGAATGAGTACACCAAATTTATGCTTATATTCAGTGATAAAGGCTCCATATAAGAGTGAAGTAACGTGACAGCACTCAATTTAACTGAAAGCTCTCACATTTCCCAACGAAAGAGCTACAGTAGAAATGGCATGGATTGCGAGACGGCACATTGAAGGAAGTGCGCCTTAATATATAGCTACCGTTCCTGAAGTCCTGGACTGCTCAAGTGCAATGGAAAGCAACGTGAATGGCTGAATGAAAGCTATATACTTGAGATTTGATGCATCTGCTCACGCACCTAATATCCGTGTTTTTTTCTTCTTTCAATGACGAATTCCCAATCAATGAACGCTTTGTTGGTATGGAGGTGAACAAAATCAGGCTTTATAGATAAAATGTTGACACCTACGCGATCGCCCAAAACAGTCCTTCGATTTTCTCGTATTTCGAAAATGGTGTATTCAATTTAAATATCTTGCTTGTACGCCGACAACAACCTGAACAGAATCTGATGGGAAACTGAATATGGACAGCATGACATCGTTTACGAATTGATTATCAATATAGATTGGTCATAGACTATACAAATGTAGGAGCATAGAGAGTGATGATACAATATAGATAATTGAATAAAGACACTATGCATCTTGTGTACTTTTTTTTCTGATATAAGTAACCAAGTACTTGCTGATAACTGTCCACCGTAAGCATGCCGTAAGCCTGGAGACACTGAAATGCAACTTCAACTCGGAGCGCAGATAAATCACTCTAACGGTGGTTGAACGATGGAACGTACGTAAACCCCTCGTGCTGGAGGTGCTGGGCTCCTTATAGTGTGTGGCGGCATAGGGTTCAGAGGCAAAAGTTCTCACCAATATGGCTCTCAGAGGCAAAATATGGTTCAATATGGCTCTCAGAGGCAAAAGTTTTCACCTGGACAGGTGCGCCTTTCTTTTCTACATTTTAAATGCCGGTAGTTTTATAGTCGCACCGGCTCGTAAATTCAGCGTCGGCACGGTCGTCTACACCCCCACTGAGCATGCTCGCGTCTCGTGACAACTGTCGCTACACCCCCACCCCCCACCCCCTCTATATCGCCATTTCTTTTGACTGACTCCACTGAGGTTTCCATGGAAATTCGAGGTACTGATAACATCTACATCTTGTGATATTTTCTTAACTGTCAGTAAAAACAGCGAATTTTTCATATCAAACCCTTTCAAGCATTCCGACTCTGGAAACACTGAAATGACTGGTCCATAAAGTGAGGCTCGCACCGAAGCATCTGGCAGTTCATTTATTTTTCACCTGCAGTTACCCACACTAATTTTAGGAGTTTAAATTGTGGTGATGCTAATGTGCAAAACGCTGCTAGGTAACAAGATTGTTTTGAGGTTGTCAGAGCTGCACACACCGGTAATGAATCTGTTAGGATAGTTACACTGGTTTAAGTGAAAGGAAGTTTTTGAAGTGCTGAAATAATGACTACTAACTCGGCTTCGAATATAGGAGTGAAATAAGGAACAGAAGGCAGTGTTCTTCTTCATTCAATAGATGAGAATAGCAAATACGAAAAAAATTAAGCATTTCCAAACCATACTCAATTACGCAACATTCATGCGATACCCCCCAATTCTGCGATGCATTAACTCGAGTTGCCCCCGCCGGGAGATGCGGGTGGCTTTTTTTTATTTCTTTCTCGCAACTTTCAGTGTTTGCCACAGACCTCTCACATTAATAAATAATCTAAGGTTTGGCCAACCAGGCAAGAACAATTCTTCACTAAAGCGCCATTACTCCCATTCAATAACGGTTGTAAATAGTCCCTTTTGACTGTAGAACTATTGTTGATTGAAATAACCTAAGGAATATTATTGTAGAAGAAGACCCACTTGCCTCATTGAAAAATGCTTGCAGTAGTTCATTGAATACATTACTGTTTCATTAGTTTTGATTTGTTGTGTAATCTTGTACAATTCAATTATCGACCTGAAAAATGTTCTCCTTGAAATTCACATTTACATTTTGTGTTTCTTGTGTTTGTTCTTGTATTTCTTGCGCTTTGAAATCACTATTTGCTATGTGATTTTGTTTTATGTTCTGTGCACGTCCTTCGTTTCACTGTTTTACGTGTATGCTTTATACTTACCACTCGGCATATTTTCCATGTGTGGTATTGTGCCTTTTTCGAACATCATGTATTTAAACTAGACACCTGCTATAGCCTTCGTTTCAGACTGCAGTATCAATAAATGTTGTGAACAATAATCGATACAACTTCCACCATGGTCCTCATCACCATGAAAGCGTGCAGCTACGAAGGTGTGCGTTTTGGTAGACGTTGTTTCGTTGTTGTTTCGTTGCGGTCGCCATATACGTTCGCTACCACAGGCCAACTTCACGCGCGCAGTAATTACTTTTGTCATAGCGTCGTTTATATATGTGTCGAATAGAACAGCAAAAAAACAAGAATACGATGCGACCAGTTTTCGTTAACATTTTCATGCTGCACTTGTAAAGCTGAAGTTATAGCGTCCCACATATGTTTCGCGCAACCACTAAAGTACTGAAATGTTTGAACTAAGATAGCCAGCTTTCGAATGTTATTGTGCACTGATGTCTTCTATTTACTAACGAAGGTAGATGATAGTTTGTCTTTGCAACTAGGCTGTGGTCGATTGATATTGCGTTCGATTTCAATTTTAGGAAGAGAAGGAAGAAAGTTTAAGCGGAAAGACAGGGAGGTTACCCAGTTCTTAGACCGGCTGGCTACCCTGTGCTGGGGGAAGGGGTGAGGGGAATGAAAGATGTTAAAAAGAAATGTTGCGAAGAGAGAAATTACAAAAAAAATTGCGACAGAGGAAAGGCAACGTCAAAGAGTATAAGACACTAAAGTCTGTCTCTGAGGCCAGTTGTCCGCAAAAAGCGCAGCAAAACTTTCAAAGCCTTCTGGGCTGAGGATGGGCACGGCCAATGACCCAGAATCCTTTGTTCCGACAAAGGCCGATCGTCTAGTCTATCCAGAGCTGCAGTGAATTCTTGTCTTTGCGCGTTGAAATGGGTGCACTCACACAGAAGGTGCGCGATGGTTTCTTCGCAACTGCAGTAAGTGCATGTAGGAGAGCTGGCCATCCCAATGAAATAAGAGTATGCGTTCGTGAAGGCCACTCCAAGCCACAGGCGGCATAGAAGAGTCTCTTCAGCTCGAAATATCCTTGGGGGAAGACGAAGCTGCAGATCGGGATCCAAGTTATGCAGGCGCGCGTTTGTGAAGTCTGTTGAGTTCCACTGTACCAGTGTGAGGTCACGTGCAAGCGAACGAAGTCTTGTAGCTGCGTCGGTTCTTGAGAACGGGATGGCTGTGTATTGGGTATCATCGTGTGCAGATCTAGCGGCCTCATCTGCGTGGTCATCGCCATATATATCGCAATGACCTGGTATCCACTGATACACTATGCTGTGCTGTTTTTCGATTGCTTGGTGATGAAGAAGCCTTATTTCAGCTACTAACTGTTCATTAGGTCCATGGCGGAAGGGTGACATAAGTCATCGAAGAGATTCCTTCGAGTCCGAGGAGATAGACCAAATTCCCGAAGGTTCTTTCAATATAAACTCCAGAGCTGCACGTATGGCCGCAAGTTCTGCAGCTGTCGACGACGTCAAATGCAATGTCATGAATTTAATTGTGATGTGCCTCGCGGGAATAACCACCGCCCCTGCAGAGCTTACTGAAGACACCGAGCCATCCGTGTAAATGTGAAGGTGTCCGTTGTGCTTCTCTTGCAGGAAAAGTAATGTGGCCTGTTTCAGGGCTAGATGTGACGACTTTTTATTATTTCGGATGCCAGGAATTGTAAGAAGGGCTTTGAGTGGATGTAGGCACCATAATGGTATCGGCGGCTATGCTGCATGCGTGAAGTGCAATGGAAGCACTGCGCAATGCTGAGCTACAGTTGCGCTGAACGCTGAGTGGGGCCTGAAAGTTCGAAGTGAGGCGAAATGATGAGATGGAAGCCGAGCGAAATGTCTTATGTGCATTCTCAAAGCGTATACACGGATATATGCGTTAACTGGATAATCACGCGCAATGATGACTATCGCTGCTGTAGACGCGCGTCTCGGGAGACCAAGGCATATTCTCAGGGCTTGGACTTGGATCGACTGGAGGACGCGCAAGTTTGTTCTTCGGATCCCACAAAGCACGGGTAAGCTGTATCGCATATAACCGAGGAACAGAACAGTGTAGAGTTGGAGCATTGCTCGCACCGATGCACCCCACGTTTTTCAAGCAAGAAACCTCAGTACGTGGGTGATCATGGTGAGTTTAGTTTTCATGTGGGCGATGTGAGGGCTCCAGGAGAGGTCGCGATCAACTATGACTCCGAGGAATCGGCGGGTCTTCACGTAGTTGATCGTGTGTCCGTTGATTTTAATAACATATGGGCTCATAGCCTTATGCGTGAATGTTATAAGCGAGCATTTCTCTGATGACAGCTATAGTCCCCGTTCTTCCAGGTACTTTGTCGCTATTGCAGCCGCTCTCTGAAGCCGGGCACGCAAATGAAGGCGTGTTACGACTGACGCCCAGATGCAGATGTCATCTGCATATATTGATAGATGGACAGATTCTGGAAGTGCGTCAACCGGGCCGAGTAGCGCTAGATTGAAAAGTGTGGGGCTAAGAACACCGCCTTGAAGCACACCACGACGGTTGCAATGGTGCATTGTTGTGCCATTCTCCGTGTGCACAAAGAAAGTTCTGCCTTTCAGATAACTGTGGACTCATTTCAACTTTGACTTTTCTTCGCACCAGTATTGTTGATGAAAGTATAGCTGCTCTGTTGCAAGTGTGACAGCACCCCAACAAGTTTTGAAGAAAATACTTTTTTGCACATGTCTAACTTCTCTTTTATTATAGTTACCCTGGTCGCTATGAGTGTTGGGCTTCATTTTTCAAAATAATGTCCTAGAAAAAATTACCTTTACCAATGTACATACTATATCTATACCTTCACTTATGAATGCAACCTAAAAATAGGCACAAGAACTTGAGCAGGGTCAGATTTTTGTGGTTTTTCTTTGTTTTAAAATTAAAATGAACTATAATGAAATGTGGTACAAACTTGCGGGGTATCAACGACTTCGACCTAAAATGGGCGTGCAGCGACGTTTCCATTTCAATCATCATTAAACAAAACAAAACAAAAAAGAAACTCCAAGAATGCCGAGCGCAGAATCGTGAGGCAGCCGTAAACTTCTTGACTTATTTATTGGTTTGCTGAAACTGCCTGGGTAAACACGATAAGAACATTGCCGGACCGCCCATACGCCTTTCCAACAGACACGGCGCCTAGCAATATTGCGGAAAGCAGGAAGGCAACACAGGGTAGAATAACCGTAAGCCACAGCTGTCGAGCTCGAAGGGCGCAGAAACAGCCGCAGTCGTATAATTGCGTCGCCTACAGGAAAGACGATGATGAAATGGGATATCAGCAGTGAAAAACAAATGACCGCTCGCTAAGCTTTAAGCCAATTTCTCGAGGAAGAAGAGGGAAAATAAGAAGGCCAGGAAAAGTAAATGGGTGTGTTTCAGTGTAGAAAATGTCGTTATGTATACTGAATCTCACATACGATGGAGGGGAAACAGGATCTCGGTATGATCCCAAAGTGTGACGCTAGCGCTAAAGCCTCTCGATATGAAACGCGCATTGATTGATTTGTGGGGTTTAACGTCCCAAAACCACCATTTGATTATGAGAGACGCCGTAGTGGAGGGCTCCGGAAATTTAGACCACCTGGGGTTCTTTAACGTGCACCCAAATCTGAGCACACGGGCCTACAACATTTCCGCCTCCATCGGATGAAACGCGCATTGTGCCACAGCGTTGAAGTGCATGTGTTTTTTTCTGCCCGGGGCGAACTGCGACGTTGGAACCCTTTTAGGCCAACAGATCGCCTAATGCAAGGGGGCAATGTTCTTATAGAAGGCTGTGGGGAGAATCTGTAATTGATGTGGCAGCAATATCGGTAATGAGTCGAGAGTCTTTGTATGGTAAAGAAGAAAATAAAAAAAAGGAAAGTTGTCTATGTCGTTCACTAGCAGCGTGACGTATGCGTTAGTAATTCCCAATTTATTATGATGGTTACATCATTAAAAATAAGCCTGTCGCATGAACGCAAACGTAAGCTTTGTAGAGGGCCTGGGCGGAAGGGGTTGCACAGTGACAGTGATAGCTATAGAAGAGCGGTCTTTCAGAGCTTTTTATAAACACTGATTAGGTAACTGCTGCAAACACTTTTGCTTGGTACCCACTACGCCATTAATAATAAATATTTTAGGGTAAGAAGCTGACATTCGCTAAGCTATTTTTCGTCATTCTTTCTAGACGCGTGGTATCCGCTAACTTATTGCGAAGAATTTTGTGCCAATTGTTCATGGAGTGGCTGACGACGATGATGAAGAATTATGCCTGAAGTGGGTGTACGCCACATTTATTAGCTGAGCAAAAACGAGCTCTCCCTATTAGAGGAGAAGCAAGCAGTTCAGCGAGCTCGTCTGAAGTTCATGCGAAAAATTTCACCCTCTTTTTCCACACGCTCGAGATATCTTCCCTAGTATGTCTTCCCACTTCCCGTTCCCGGTAATGATATTCTGCGGGATGTGCATCTACAGCGCGACGTCATGCGGGATGCAAAATTTCTTTTCGGCTGATACGCGAGGGCTTGCACTCTAGAGACGAGTGGTCCAATTTCACGGATCAGAAATTGAGTTTGGACTGATTTTGCGAAGTTTCACAGACACTCTAGGCCCGCATAATCATATTTTTCTCACCAAGCCGTGCTTTTCAAAGCTTTTTTTTTAACCATTCACACTTTCTCACATGCCGAGCATCATAGTCTTGTGTTGCTCGTTTCCTTCTATCAAACTTACTCGTTCTGTCACTGTAGTTCTATATTTTCAGTTTTTTTCATCTAACATCCTATCTCACAAAAAGTGGATTGATGACGATATTAACGTTCAACCTCAAAATTGATCAAATATACTCTCCCCACCACTTCATTTTACTTCTGGCACGGCGGGAGTTGTTCGCTTATCGCGATTTACTTTTCACAGCGCTCGCGCAGCATGTTCTGACTGGTGTATTTTTTGTTACTCTTATTTTATGCAGGACGAAGGGAAATCGTGTTTCTACCATCATGTGGTGTGAATGTTTAGCCATAGATTACAGAAGGTTAGAGGAACTCTTCATACACAGGAGAACATAGAACGTAAGTGTAACACTGTTTTGTGAAATATCTTGCTGCCACTTTAGGAATATGAAAAATTAAACTTACACGCAGCATACGCCGTCTGCAGGTGGACTTTATTTGTAGGCTGCAGGGTATTTTAAAAGCACGTTTTCTGTGTGCTTTTTAACTCCCTCCCCCCTCTTTCTTGTTGTTATTGCTGAGGCCATATTTCTCACGAGTGTGTACGCTCGAGTGTTTTAGCTTTATTTAACTTATCTCAAATCAAAGTAAGAAATGAAAGCTTTGTGGAGTTTGCTTGGGAAGAATTGGAAACATCTTGATACAAGTGCAACAACCCATCTAAATTCCGCACGGTTTGCCACAGGGCATCTCTTCAAGGCAACGCGGCGAAACACATCGAACCTCGCTCGACGAGGCCATTGAAGCTTGCGCTTTAAAATAAGAAACTATAAGAAGCATGTCAATGAAGTCATGGTTACTCAAATGATAGCAGCGTCACGATATGTGACCTCCCAAAGTATCTCGACAAGAGAAGGAATATGGAGCTCTACATCCAGATAGTTTGTTCCCCAATAAAATCGAGATCACTGGTTCAGTGCCTGGGAATAATTTCAACGAATACTTTGTAAGCATAAGCGCAATACAACAGACACAACAAGCTCCGCCAGATGCACCATCGTTGCTTTCCACTTCAAACAGTTGATTTTTAAATCCCAGTAGTGAACGTGAGGTTCTGAGCACATTCATTAACCTTAAGAATAGAAAAGTTGTCAATATAAATCGCGTAGAGATAAATTTTGTATTCTATGGTCTAAAATGCATCACAGCAGCTTTATTACACAAAGTTTAATTGTCTTTGCAGTATGGTATTTTCCCCCGAAAATTTTGCATGAGTACTGTAATTGTTTTTTTAAAGAGGTGACAGACATGACACATCAAATTACCGACCAATTTTAATAATTCTGGTATTTTCCAAACGGTAAGAAATAAAATATTTTTTCTTGAGTTTCGCAATTTTTTGACAGACACAGGGTTCTAACCCTTGATAAGTTCGGTTTTTTAAAGGCAGGTCAACCGAAACCACTTTGCTCACACTCAAGGAACATGTCTTGAAAATATCGAGAAAAATGTTTTTATTCAACTCCATAAATCACAAACTCTTACTGTGAAAATTATTGCAGAATGGCCTTAAAAGTAATCGCTTAACATTATTTGAGTCTAATGTAACTGACCGGAAACAATCAGTTTACATAAAAGACGAAATAATATCTTTTATACGGTAGCATATTAGGTCCGCTGCTTTTTAACCTCTACGTTAATGAAATGCCGATGACACTAAACTTCTTGTTTCTGGTCAGCATTCGCAGAACTTAATGGAACAATGCAAGAATATACTGGTTAAGTTATCTGAATTGTGGACTGCTAACTGCCTAAAAATAAATTATACAAAAAACTAATGTTATTTCGCGCAAGAGCAAATCTTCCACTTGCAAACAAGCGTTAATTTTTGCTGGTAAAGAACTGTTAGTGTTGATGAACATAAATTACTAGGTCTTACTTTTAGGGGCGAAGCTCCTTATAGCGGCACCCGTTCGTCCCCCGTAGTATGTAACAAGTATAACATTTTGACCTTCAAGTTGGTGCCGGTGAGAGACTTCTTCTGTGCGTTGTTGAACAATAAAAAATAGTGCTCAATGTACACGTCAATGGCTGCTAATGGGGAATGAGAGACAGGAGCATTCGGCGTTTAGTTAACGTGGAGGCTGCGATCACCATTAGCAGCCATTGGCATGTACATTGAGCACTATCTGACAAGAAAGGGTTGCTACGTTATACTCGCTGGGTGTAACCTCCTTAGCTTTAGAAAGGTTTAGCGAGCGTTGAGCCGCAGTACCATGAATACAATGAACTTGTATATACCATGAATAAACTCGAGGTGGTTAAAAATGGGATGTAGATACGAAGCGCAAGCTGTAAGAAAGTAAAAGCCGAATTCTCCGCCTCTCATTTCCCATTAGCAGCCATTGGTATGTACATTGAGCACTATCTGACTGAAAAAGTTTGCTACGTCATACTCGCTGGGCGTAACCTCCTTGGTTTTCGAAAGGTTTAGCGAGCGTTCGGCCGCAGTGCCATGAATACAGTGAACTAGTATATACCATGAACTCGAGGTGGTTAAAGGTGGGAAGTGGACCCAAAGCGCAAGCCGTAAGAAAGTGTGCGTGTGGCACCTCTCGTTTAGTCCTTGGAATGTCCGCTGGATGGCGCTGCTGATTTGATTGATATGTGACGTTTAACGTCCCAAAACCACTATATGATTATGAGAGACGCCGTAGTGGAGGGCTCCGGAAATTTAGACCACCTGGGGTTCTTTAACGTGCACCCATATCTGAGCACACGGGCCTACAACATTTCCGCCTCCATCGGAAATGCAGCCGCCGCAGCCGGATTCGAACCCGCGCCCTGCGGGTCAGCAGCCGAGTACCTTAGCCACTAGACCACCGCGGTTGGGCTGGATGGCGGTGCTTCTATATGGGGAATATATGATGAAAAGATGCGAAATGATGGTACTTGGAGTGTTGAATAGATGGACGAACGCACACATAGACAGATGCATGGATGGACGCATGAACGGACGCAGGGGCGGCTGCATGGACGAACGCTGAGACGAACGCACGAACAGACGCACGCACGGACGGGCTGATGGACGCATGGACGGTCACACTGACGGACGCATGGACGAACGGAAGCAAGAACGAATGGACGGACGAATTCTTCGCCCCATTCTCTATCATTCACTCCGTGGATATGCTGCCATTTTTTTTCTTCGCGCCCTACTTGGGATAAACAGGCAGAAATTATCTCCGAAAAAAACTCCCAAGCATTTCCCCGAGGGTGAACATGGTTAAGTGCGAATACACGGGGTGATGCTATGAGGGTATTTATTAATTCGCACTATTATGTTTATTAATCACACTATGGTGCCTTTATGGTGTATTGGTTCCTGGGAATCGCCATTTGATCACACGGGGGAGTCTACGTTAACTCACTGGCGAATGCCAACGGATTTTAACTTTACTCCCCCTCACGACCCGCTCTCAACGGGAGACTGAGAGAGAAGGCGGGCGCGCGAGAGAGAGGGGGGCGCGCGCAGCTGCAGCGAGCGAGGAGAGCGGAGGAGCGAGCGAAGGGGGAGGGGATATAAGGCGCGTTACTGACACCGATATCAGCGTCGCGTCCGTGGCTTATTCGGTAGAGCGTCGCGCTGCGGCCCGCCTAGTCCTCTTTCTTTTAAAGATAGAGAGAAGACTGCGGACGCCGCCGACGGCGGTGGATGGTTTGGGGTCGCTTATAAAGTGTATTCACACTTAAAACTGTCAGCTATGACAGGTGTTTTGTTTAGATGTAGGTGTCTTCTTCCACTGAAAGCAAAGCCTAACGTTTATTATGTTTTATTTGCTTCCCATTTAAGTCATTGTACCTTCGTGTCAGCGAACACTAAAAAAGCAAACATTATGAGAGCATTTCATTGCAAAAGAAAATGATTCCACAGATTGACACTATGGGTTACTTGGAGACAACGTGGGCAATATTTTAAATCGTAAAGTCATGAAAATAGAACATTTATACATTTTCTTGCCCGATTTAATTATTTTATTTCTATAAAAGAGGCTTCAAAAATTTTCTCGTGTCCACTTTGTCATTGAAAACTAGGGTCACTTCCACCAATACCAGTAATAGTGACCTGTGGTATGTTTCTGGATTTCGTAATGAATACAGCCTACAATCATTACAGCGCAACTTACTACACATTTTAAATCACTATAAAGATGTCAAGTGTTTTTCATCGAAAGAACTGTGAACAAACTTTGCAAACTTGTTATGACTGAGCGTATTTTCTACTCTTCACAATTACTGTTTTCAATGTTTCACTTGTCACAGGCAATTGTGTATGATTTCCGGTGTTCTTGTGCATCGACAATTGTTTTCGTTATTCTTAGGGTACTTAACTATTGTTTTTACATCAGTGTGAACATTTAATTTCTGTTTGAATGTTGCTATTTTTTTCATATAGCTTTGCCTTGCAACGGACCATCAGCTCAGTCAAGCTGTTTGACAACAGCTTTTAGCTAATGTTATCCTTGAGAATCCTTATATTGCTGGATATAATACTCTATTCCATTGTAATCTACATTAAAGAAGCAGAATGATTAGCCAGAGCATATTCGCTTCCTTCTACGTCTATTGTCTCACTCGCTGTAATATGGTGGTAACGGTTCTTGAGAGCTGACCATATAGTCGCAGATTTGATCGGGACCGCTGCGGTCGCATTGTAATGCAACTTCAATTATATAGAATCGTTTGGTGAAAGTTTATAAAGTACTACCAGTGACTTTCAGTTCACTGGAGATACCTTGAAGTCCTTCGTCTCTCAATCACCAATATTTCTGAGTCGGTTTATCTTTTCACAGCCTCTGTTTGGCGCGAGATCTGAAATCTTAGTTTAAAAGATTCATTTTGCATTTCAATATCACTTGTTACAAGTAAATGAAAGAAAATGCAGGGCAGCATTATCGCAAAAATCGTCTTGAGTAAAACGTTACGTACAATATTTGGGCCATTTTTACAGTGTAGTGTTCTTGCGTTCAGATAGCTTATGTCTTCAGACACCCAGCAATCAGTAGCACGAAGACATTAACTCTTTCTTGAATACTGGTCGTACCAGGAGTATGCGACGGGCAAGAACATTTATTAATTTCAGGTATTTATTTTAGGTGAATGACTCTTATTTTGACCTGAAGGACCCGACGCAGCCACCATGTGCACAGACTACTCATTTAACTCTTAACATGTATTCCTCTGAATTTAGTTTACCCAAAATAACTCAAACGATTATCAGGAATTCCATCGTAAGCATAAATAAATAATAGAACTGTTTATCGCAGATCTTTGAACCTGGCTGCACTTAGGCAGTGATTCACTTGTACACAAGCATAACCACTCAAATTTGGAAGCTATGTCGCTTTCGTAATGTAACTTTCGTGAACCTCCATGATATTTTCATAACCCATACCCTAAAACAAATATACGCGGGTCTCATATAATTGTTGTCACTCGTCAACCTCTACAATTGTATTTGGTACTTCATAACATCTTGCTCCCGAGACAATCATATATATATATATATATATAGGTATGGGATATGGCACAACGGAAGCGTTGTCAACAAGGATAAATATATTTATTTCCCAACAGTTCCGGGAGGGGTTCTCCCTTCATCAAGGGATGAGGGGAGAGGATATATATATATATATATATATATATTGAGATCTAACAGACAATAATGCCAAAGAAGGTATAGGGGAAGAAATTCGACCAAATTGTAATGTAACAAAGAAGAAAAGTGGGTGAAAAGATAACTTGCCGTGGGCAGGATCCTGCCCACGGCAAGTATGCAAAAAACTGCAAAAAGGCGAAATGCAAAAAAACAAACAAACTGGCAAATGCCATGTTCAGTGGAAATAGATGATATGCAAAACACAAATCACGACGGTTGATAGCTCACTTGAAAATCATCATGACGTTACAAGGTGAACGTAAATAATCCTGTAAATGACTTCCTTGTCATGATTATTATGTTTGCACGGGGCATTTAACTTAATCAAACTTTTAGGTCACGTAATATCGCGTTTGGTGTATGTAGAGGTAGCGAAACAAACACAAGCGCGCTATGAGCGTAGCATGAAGTTTCGTTTTAGATGACACGCATGTCCTGGTTATTATGTTTGAACCTGTCATTTACCTTCGTTGTCAGTTCGCGTCACGTTATAGCAAGTATATGTGAAGCTTGCGAAACGACCGCGAAAGAACTACGAGCGTAGCTTGTAGTGATGTTGTTACATGACACGCATGTTACGATTATTATGTTTGAACGTGTAATTTACCTTTGTCATTCGTTCACATGACGTAATATCAAATTTGGAATATGTAAAGCTAGCGAAACGGCCGCGAGTGCATCATGAGCATGGCTTGTAATCATAATCTTACAATACACGCATGTCATGATTATCATGTTTGCACCAGTCACATACCTTCATCTTCTACTCCCGTCCCGTAATACCAAATTTAGTATATGTGAAGCTAGCGAAACGACTGCGAGCGCACCATGAGCGTGTCGTGTACTCATGACTCATGCCTTACACGTCATGAATATCATGATTTACACGATAGGCACAAATTTTGCAACATTTTATGTGAACGAAACCAGCGCAAGAGCAGCAAAACCATGAAATGTAAGTCATGACATTCATGGCATACATTTTTTGATATTCATGTTAATACTTGTCATTTATCTTCGTCATACAGTCATTTTATGCCGTACCAAGTTTGGTATCGATACCAGTAACGAAACGGCCAAGAGAGAGAGAGAGAAATAAAAAAAAGGAAGAGAGTGGGACATTAACCTAGAAGAACTACAGGTTTTCCCGCTTACTTTAATCCAAGTGCCAGCCTAAATAATCTGCACGCCATTGAAAAAAACTGAGCGCCGAGCTATTTAATCCATGTGCCAAATATTTAATCCAAGCGCCAACATATTTATTCCAAGTGCCAACTCACTCAAGCCGCGTGCCATTGAGTTTAATCCAAGTGCCACCGTATTTAATCCAAATGCCAATTAATTTAATTCAGGTGCCAGTCAGTATAATCCATGCGCTGGAAACGCACAGTTAGCCACTATATATAGTATGAATGTCAGAATAACGTAAACATGGCGTCACAGCAAGAACTTTTTCCTCGGCTATACATGGTAGCGCTTATGAAATGAAGTGCACAGTGCGACTTCCCTTAACATTTTGGTGTCATAGCTTCAAAATAAAAAAAAAACAGTCAGTATTAATTGCATTTATGGGTACCTAAACGTATTTGCTCATAGAGTTCATGTTAGTCTTTATTGCATTGCTACTGCTTCATTCCGGTTAACCATCTACACCATCGCATATGCATAGATTCGTGTCGTCTGCTGAGCAGACGGCATTTTGCTACTTATGCCCTGAGGCTACCGCAGTCGTCTGCTCAGCCCAGAGAGAACAGTTACCGACAGATGATATTAATTCGTTCTTGAAATCAGAAATAACCACTTAAAAATACCAAACTTGCATTTAATCGTGTTCATGTGGAAATAAGTTGTTATAAAAGCATCAAAATAGATACTCCGGTTTTCATGTAACAGACGACGCTTAGTGTAGCTGAAGCGTGTTTTATTGAAACGTGTGTTTTCATACGGGAACATTTGCAGACGGAGAGCTTTGCTTGACGTCATGGCTCGACGCAAACGAGGATCACACTTTAAGAACCCCGACGGACCTCGTCGAAAAAACAGCAGAGTATCGGTAATCGACAGGGCTAGGATTGTGGACGTTTACAGGCGTGGCGGTGACTTAAAGCAACTAGCCGACGCTCTAGGCCTCAACATTAAAACAGCAAGATCGATTGCCGCTACCGACAGAGAAACATCAAAGCATGGTGGGGGTTCTAAAAGGAACTTTGGAGATGACGTCGTGAGTACCTTGAGACGAATTGTCGACGAAAACTGTACATTTACATTGAAGCAAATAAAGGAGGCCCTGGAGAAAGAAATGCCAGGAGTAATAATCAGTGCAAGCACAGTCGACCGCTTGCTGGATACCCACTGCTACTCGATGAAGCTAGTGACGCAGAAGCCCACAGATCGCAACCGTGACGGTATCAAGCACAGCCGCATGCTGTACGCCCAGCCGCATGCTGTAGCCGAAGTGGCTGCAGTCTGATGGACCGCGTGTTTGCCGCTTCTATTTGGATGAGACACACTTCAATATCTGGTGTTCCAGGAACTTCGGCAGGGCAGCTAAAGGACAACCAGCTGTGCACATGACCACAACGACAAAGGGAGTGAACTTGAACGTTATAGCATGCATGTCCGCAAATGGAATTATTCACTGGACTGTGGTGAACAAAGTTCAGTGGGTTGTTCTTAATGACTTCCTCAGTGATGTTTCGACCCACGTAGAACGTGATGAGGCAAATACCGAAGCTGTATTTCTTTTTGATAATGCACCTGCTCACGCTCGAGCAGAACAGGCGGCTTTGGCTAACTCCATGCACTCTATTAAGCGCCTGCCAGCGTACAGTCCCTTCTTTAACCCTATAGAAGAAGCCTTCCCGAAATTCAAGTCACACATAAAGGCCAACCTGAGCGAACGTCGTAATTTGGTTTTAGTGACACCACAAGGCCTGACGAAAAAGGAGCATAGGCGTTCTTTGCTGCTGGATGCGGCTCGCCACTCCATGAAACAAATACAGCGCGTGGACTGCGCGGCCTTTGATCGGCACAATTTCTCTTTAGTGGCTGCCACTTTGCGTGAAGATAACTTGTGAACATCCGTCTCCGAGACCTATGAGACAGTTCTGTTTTAATAAATACACCAACCTGTGCCTATGTTGCATTTCTTAAATAATTAGTAGTAATCACTCTTGTTTTCTTGTATATGTATATGTATGTATGTGTACACACACACACACACACACACGCACGCACGCACGCGCGCACGCGCGTGCGTGCGTGCGTGTGTGTAGAGATAGAGAGGGGGGACAAAACAAATAATTTAGCGATCGCACTGAATCCGCAAGCTTCCAATGTGCGATGAGAGGCATAATGCCGCGCAAAAAACACGTACACACAAAAAAAGAAAGCTAGGCCCAAGGTCAGTTGCGTGTTATTATAATTTTGTTTCCTCTATGTTCGTTTAATCGCATTCGCCAAGTACGTCACAAAACTAACAAGCTAAACGAACAATCAGTACTGTTCGTATCATTGGAGACATTTAACTTTGTTTGAATAAAAAATAAGAGCATACAATAATGTAAAATAAAACTTATATTGCCACATCAGGATGATCAGTTTACGTTTTATGTTCACTACAGGAAAAAAAAACATATTGGAATTATTTCTATTTCACAGTGCGTGCTGCGCGACGGCTTCCTAATTTCTTGATTATGTAGCTGTCTTTGACCCATCACTGCCCGCGACCATGCTTTTAATCTCTTAGTATGCGTTCCGGCACTTCAATAAACATAGTGTGTCGTTCGCATTGCATGACCTGTCCTGGTCATGTAATGTTGTAGTGTGTACCAAATCCAATTATGAGCTTCAGTGACAGATACTGAATTTCATTGCACTGTAAAATATTCAGTAATATTAGCTGCCTTTTTGTTGTTTTCAATAAATTTATTTCACCTGGGCCAAGCACTCACTATGCAAACTTGCGCAAAGCAAAGTATAAGCACTCCAAACATGGCTTAAGCGAACCACGGCAGTAATTTTTTAAAGAATACTATCGGTTAATACAAATAATAATGATTGATTTTACCTTCCGACTGTTGTCTTTTATACTGTGGGAACTGCATTTCCATTGCACTGCCGTTTTTACGCCCCGTATTCTGTTTTTTGTGCGTGGATTAAACTGACTGGCACCTGACTTAAAGTCATTGGCAAGTGAATTAAACACGGTGGCACTTGGATTAAACTCAATGGCACTCGGCCTGAGTGAGTTAGTGCTTGGAATAAATATGTTGGCGCTTGGATTAAATGTTTGGCACATGGATTAAATAGCTCGGCGTTCAGATTATTTCAATGGCGTGCAGATTATTTAGGCTGGCACTTGGATTAAAGTGAGCGGGAAAACCTGTAGATTGCTACCCCGCAGAGAGGTCGGGAAAGGGTCACAAAAAGGAGAGATAAAATAAATAAGGAAAACAATTCACGTGCACACACATTCAGGGAGTTCGGATCACAGTTGTTTAGACAGGCCGGTTGAACGCAAGAAGCGCAGGAGTGCCTTCACAGCCTTCTTCTGCGACATAAATTCTTGTCGGTAGCGTAGGATTCTTTCTTCTGAAGGAGTCTGGTAGAGAGCTAAACGTTGAAGGCGGCTGGATAGATAGATAGATAGATAGATAGATAGATAGATAGATAGATAGATAGATAGATAGATAGATAGATAGACGGACGGACGGACGGACGGACGGACGGACGGACAGACAGACAGACAGATAGATAGATAGATAGATAGATAGATAGATAGATAGATAGATAGATAGATAGATAGATAGATAGATAGATAGATAGATAGATAGATAGATAGATAGATAGATAGATAGATACGCTCAATGTCGCCCAAGTTCGCTAGGAAATGCTTCGCATTTAAAAATGTTTTATTAACGGGCATGTGCAGACTCCTAATGTATTGAAGCATACCTCACTGCACATCTTGAAAGAACTAAATGACCCACAAAAATAAAAAAAATGCTGAAATGCGATACATATTTAGGACCCCGAAGTTTCCTTAAGAAACTTCTTTTCTATTCCGGCCGTGCTTGCAATATGTGACTGAGTGCCCGGACCACACTCACTCAAAAGTAGTTTGGCTCAAGACCACAGAGACTGCTGCAATAAAGACACTTACACTCGTTGTTTTCAGCGCTTAGTATCTACTAAAAGGCTTTTTCGTTTCTGCGGCCACTCACAGGAAAGTTTCCTTGCCATCGCATTAGGGGTTCGCGGATGCAGGGCATGGATCAACGCCTTCGCGGGTGCAAATAGCCGAAGCCGAGGAAGCACGCCCGTCAAGCGGAAGGAATTAAATGCGAGTGAGTGACGACGACGTGCCCGCGGAAAATAGCTTCGTGCTCTAACTGTGTAAGACAGCTAGGTAAACAGCAGTGAGTTCGAAAGTTGGCAGGTTCGTGGTCATGTCTCTTTGCAGGAAAAAAAGCACTGAAAAACATGGGTAGGTGCTCAACCTTTTCAGTTTCCCTAAGTCAAAACACCACAAGACAGGGAGAGAAAGATAACAAATGTAGGAAGTTGTCTCAGTTTCCATGTGTATCGCCAATTCAACAAGAGCCGAAAGTGCGAGAATGAGACAAATCTGTGTAGTACCCATCATTCGCATGCTCGCTGAAGGGCCGTAGGTTGCAGCTAACGTATAGACTAGCGCCAGAGTTCCCTCTGGTGTAGTTATAGGAAACTCTATGCGTTGGGCAAAATGTTTCCGGAAGAAAAAGTGTGGTGTTGTGCGAGCAGTAATACGTTTGTTTGGTGCATGTATATTCACTGCGTTTATTATTTTATTATTTACGTTGCTTGAAGTCACGAGAGGAATGGACACGTACAAACAGACATCGATTGTTGTTAGACATGGAATCGTTGGCGACCATGCACTATTGTTGACCCTGCGGCTTGGTGTGAAGCTTTGAACGAGGTCACCAGTGTGTGCCTTTTCACGAGACTGTCTTCGCAGCAGATAGAGCACTACGGAAAAGAACTTGAGGCCGACGCCACTCGGCGGCGACCTGCGAAAATGTTTTGTTCAATTCAAAATAGCCACGCGGCGACAGGGCCGAGAGTCCTGCGTGGGGCATCAGCACCAACAGAGACGAGCGAGCCTTAGTTTGCCACCGTCAGCATAGCGACGACACGCCAGCGGGAACCGCTCTACGAGAACCGTGGAGGGTGAGGTGGAGTCCCCACTGTTCCCTCCCTCACAGCCTTGAGAGCACTGAGGCCACTCACACGTCTGTTGTTCCCGGTATTGTGCATAACGGTTTCATGCCCGTAAGATAGTTGGAACGGCGAGTTGCCAGAACAGAGGTGGTGGGCAAGTGGATGATACGAAAGTATGCATTGCGCTGGTGTCTCTGCTTTTAACGGGATAACGTTAAACAGCTAGTTTCGCAGAAATTACAGCGTCGGCGTCGATGTCCACACAATAGATATAACGCGAGAACAGAACGATAACAGACAAGAAGGACTAGAGTGCTATCTTGTCTCTTTGTCGTCCTGTTCTCGTGCTATAACTATCGTGATGTCATACCAACTAGCTCAAACTGCCACGCTTCTAAGTCAGTGTCCCGTCCATCCGTTCGTCTCTCTGTCTGTCTGTCTGTCTGTCTGTCTGTCTGTCTGTCTGTCTGTCTGTCTGTCTGTCTGTTTGTCCGTTCGTCCGTATGTCCATCTGTCTGTATGCGCATCTGTTTGTATGTATGTATGTCCGTCCGTCCTTATTTTCGTCGTCCGTCCGCCAGTCTGTCTGTCTTTCCGTTCATCTCTCCGCATGTCCATGTGTCTGTACGTGTGTCCGTCCATCTAGTGAACACTGCAAGTGCTGCCATCTCGCATCTTTTCATCACATGTTAATCGTATACAAGTACCGCCATCCAGCGGACATTCAAAGAAATAAAAATTGAGGTGGCTACTCCACAAAGGAGACGCGCGACCCACGGCTTATTAAGTTACGCCCACAAAAATCTTGGGGCAGAATGCGGATTGACTTCTAAGTATTTTGCCTACGAGTAGTGATCTAACTAGGGTTGTTCGCGTGACAATCGGATGTTCTACCACACGGCCACGCATCTGCTTGTGAATACATTGAAAATAAGTGGTTCTGCATGAAAATGCAGTGAAAGGAAGGTTCATGTCTTACAAACGGATGCGTTCTGTAAACACCCTTCGCAATACAAAGTGAAATATTGCAGCCCAATTGCTTGAAACATACTCCCATTGCCAGTGGGCGTCAGAACATGTGAATACTATAATGACTTCATGGTTTAAAATCTGTCACCCACTTCAAAAGGCCCACACGCTACTGCGCCTAATCTTTAAGGCCATGT
Organism: Rhipicephalus microplus; assembly: GCF_013339725.1. NCBI lineage: Eukaryota > Metazoa > Arthropoda > Arachnida > Ixodida > Ixodidae > Rhipicephalus > Rhipicephalus microplus. The sequence continues at coordinate 82,148,520 of NC_051169.1, read as the reverse complement.
AGAGGGTGCATAGCAAGTTGGACAAGGTTTCATGCGCTATGTGTTTGAAGTACGCTCTAGTAACATGGCATCGCTATCGCGATGAACTCTTAACGGCGAAACTTTAAGGTCTCCTTATTTTTTTGGTGCTGTTATTTATATATTGCTGCGGGGTGGTTGTCGTGTGCGTCGATCACAGCTGAAAAGAGCGAAAGAAAGAATACAAGCTGCATGATGAGATGCTTTGCTTTTATTACTCAAGCGTTGTGATGAGATGATTCGCTTGTATTACGCAAGCGTTGTGTTGGTGCGCCCTTTTATGTTTGGCTTATAAAGAGAGATAATTGCTTGAATGACTTATATATGTGTCTAGTCACCATAAAAATGGGTCTCCTGTTAAACACACAAGTCACTTCATAATCTTATTATGGTGGAAACGCAACAAAAGTTGGTGTTCGATAAAGATAGTGTAGTGGGGAATTTGCAATAGGTATAATGCCATAACGTCAGGACCAACTTAGAGTAGTGAAGGGGTGTGTACGCACAAGATTGTCATGCACATATGTTGCTCTGCGTGGTATGTGTTTGTGATTGCGTCGCCGTTTACACTGGTGGGCTAGTTTTTGCAAGGAATCGACGTAACTGTTCTACACTGAGGATTTTTAGTTAGGCTACGTAATGTTTGGGCTCATTGCGCTTTGATACATACAGGCGTTATCAAATTATTTAATTAGCCAAGGAAAAGCTTAGTAGACTTTAATACGTCTTGAGCTTTAGTGTAGTAGTAATAACCTAAATTGGAATGGGTGCACGAAAAATCCACAGCTCCGTCAATTTTACCTGATAAGGCGATGCTTTGCCGATTGTGCTACGATGATCAGCGCTTCCCCGCGCACTTCGTTGGGAGTCCGCGACGATGGCATAGTGCATTGCAGTGGTCCTGCAGTGGGCGGTGCTAGACCACTTGTCTGTAGGTCACAGGATCCCATTGAAGCATGGCGTTAACGATCCATTTGTTGGGTATAAACCCATTTGTTAGGTTTTGTTGGTGTTGAGCCACACCAGACCACAAGAACTGGGATGTACTTCTACCATTTGTCACTTTCGCCTACAATACGGCTATTCAGCGGACAACCGGCTACTCACCATTTTACCTAGTTTATGGACGCTCCCCTACTTCTTTGCTGGACGTCTCTTTCTTTACTTGCCATGCGGATTCATCTTCATCCTCTTCAGAGGAATACGCTTTGCGGCTCGCAGAGAGCCGCCAACGTGCTCGTATAAACACTGAAGCCCGACAGCAAGACAGAAAGCTGGTTTATGATGAATCGCATCGTGCTGTATCCTTTCAACCTGGAGACGAAGTGCTCCTTTTGACGCCTATTCGCACACCTGGTTTGTGCGACAAGTTCCAGCCACGATTTATCGGCCGTACACAGTTCTTGAAGAAACTTCACCAGTAAATTATCGCGTGACGCCACTTGTAGCCCCAGCAGATCGCCGTTATCGAACTACTGAAGTCGTCCATGTCTCCGTATGAAGCCCTTCATGCGACGTTCTTTGTCCCCTTGACTTGCCGCGGCCAGGCTGGCCGCTTTCACGAGGGGGGAATCAGTGTGGCCCTTTAGTATACCAATCCTCTTCATCTGTACATTATCACCATTATCATGTATTGCTCATGCATCCTCATCCTTGTCACGTATCATCATCATCTTGGTTCGTGCATCTCCGCTGTCGGCTGCTGGTTCCTCAAGCCTAATAAAGGTCTTCCAAACCAAGACTTCATAGTATGTCTAATCCCCGGGAAAACTATAGCCAGCACAACTTGTAGAGAAGACGGTGAGTGCGGAGCACTCTTTTTGCCAGGAAGCCTCACGTGACACTATTTTCCTCAAGACAGCCACTGGCCAATAGAAAAACGCATGTGAAGCTCAGCCATTAAGCCTGCCGAGGCAAGGCCGTCGCTCTTAATGAATGAAAAGAGGGGACTTGTCGGGGGCCCTCTTTTTGTTTATTATACAAATGAATCGCATACAAATAAATCGCTAACATCTAATGAATCGCAAACATGCTCTTTTTTCGTTAATTCAGTGAGGGCCACGCCCTAGCAAACCTCAAGCCTCAAGTTAGGATGCTAGGTTTTATGCGAAGGTTGGCATGCGAGGGTTTAGGTCACCTGCAGCCTGGTGCTAAAGCACGCGTCATGTGATGTCCTCCTGCAAAAATTAATATTGCGCACTCGCCGCCTAGTCTAGGTGCTGCGCTGGCAACACGTGCGGTACTGGGATTTCATAACGACCCAACGTAGGGAACGCGTAATTAAGTGCTTTCCATCGAAGCGCAAATGGAAGAGAATCACAATCGCGATTCCCATGTTAGGGGTTCCGATGCCGCCGACGGAAAGGACAATTTTTTGTCCACATTAATTGCTTTTGTGATTATAACAACACTGCATGAAACGAGAACGATTAAAGTTTTCTATCTTTTCACTGGCTTGATTGTCTGTTCGATTAATATAAGGTTTCTATATCCAAGCTTTCAATAATTGCTTTCTTTTTGATATTCGTACAGAGCGCTAGCTGGTATGCTTACCTATGCCAATTGCTATATTTAAAGTTTATATACGCTGTACCGCCTCTATTTAAAATCTCTCCAATTTATATATATTCTTGTATTTTGGGTAGCTCGTGCCAGTTACTGCTACTTTATTATGTGTTCTGTAGCCCCCACCACCTCTGTCTGATGTAACGTGGGGGTGGCAGCCTATAGTCAAGTGACTAGTCACTTTTTTCTGTGACTTCCTCTATGAACTATGTATTTTCAGGAATAATAATAATAATAATAATAATAATAATAATAATAATATATAATAATAATAATAATAATAATAATAATATAATAATAATAATAATAATTTAATTATTTAGCATTACTGCTAGCCCCAACAGGGGGCGATAGCAGAGTGGGTGTACATAGTACAACAAAATCAGCAGTACAATACTGCAGTCAACACAGAACATAGCACTTCAAACAACATAAGGAATGTTTCACAAAAAAAAAACTAGTCAGATTTAAATTTTTCAAATGCCTCGATACTGTCTGTTTCAATAATTTTGCTGTCAAGCTCATTCCATTCTTTGGCAGTGCGCGGAAAAAAGGAATACTTGAAAGTATTATTATTGGGCTGGAAAGGAACGACAGTGTGTTTCTGACGTTGTCTGGTAGAGTAACCGGAAGAGAACTTTAAGTATTCACCTGTGGTACTATTTATTCGACCATTAACTATCTTAAAGAAGAACAACAAACGGGAAATTCTATTTCTTTCTGAAGTCCGTTTGAATCCCGCTTTGGCAACTAATTCAGAGACTGACGTTGGGCCGTATTTCTTGAAAATAAATCGGACAGCCTTGTTTTGGATTCTATCTAGTTTATGGATATTGACATTGGTGTAAGGATCCCAGATAATGTTTTCATAATCCAAAAATGGGTTGGATAAGAGATTTGTACGCCAGAATTTTAGTGTCGTATGATGAATAGCGAAGAGAACGTCTCAAAAAATGTAATTTCATCATTGCATTATTAGATATGTAGTCGATATGTCGATCCCAGTGGAGGTTGCTACATATATGCAAGCCTAGATACTTGTATTCTGTTACTCGATTTAGGATATTTCCATCAGCTGTATAATTGTAAAACAAGGGGACACTTCTTATTTGTTATCGACATGGCCACACTTTTTTGATAGTTTACACACATTTGCCAAGAATTACACCACTTCATGAGTTTCTCAATTTCTGTGTTAAGCTTAACTTGGTCTTCAACTGTGTGAATAAGTGAATACAACGCACAATCATCTGCATATAATCGTATTTTAACCCTGCAATTATCAACAATATCATTAATGAACACCAAAAACAACAACGGGCCAAGCACGGAGCCCTGGGGAACCCCTGAGCCAACAGGTAACATGTTTGAGGGAGTGTCTTTAAAAACAACGTATTGCTGCCGGGATGTTAGATACGATTTAATCCAGCTACACGGTTTCCTGTTTTTTAATAATGTGTTCAGTTTAATGAGCAATTTAGAATGGGAAATCTTGTCAAATGCTTTAGCAAAATCTAAAAAAATTACGTCTATCTGTTTTCTCTCATTAATAGCTGCGGCAAAGTCATGTGTCATTTCAACCAGTTGAGTTACAGTAGAAAAGCCGTGACGGAACCCATGTTGCATTGGTGTTAATATTGAGTAATTTTCCAAGAAAAGCGTAATATGCTCATGAATAAGATGCTCGAGAATTTTACAACACGTGCATGTTAAAGCTATAGGTCGATAGTTAGAAATAAGCTGCTTATCGCCTTTTTTCAAGATAAAACATTTCCAAGATAAAACAGTGGTTGTATCTTGGAAATTCTCCAGTCATCAGGCAAAGTACCCGTCGAAAGGGATGTACGGTAAATAATTAACAAAAATTTAGATGACCACTCAGCGTATCGTTTAAGGAATGCATTAGGTATATTATCGGGTCCATATGACTTTTTCACATCTAAATTAAGCAAGAGGTTGAATATTCCACTTTCTGTTATTTCCAAATCTTCAATCGGAGGTAATGTCTGGAAATTGTCAAATAAGGGTATGCTACCATTATCTTTGGAAAAAACGGATTCAAAGTGGGTGTTGAACGCATCAGCAATCTTAGCAGCATCGAAAGTGAAATCATTGCCTATGTTAAATGTATTAGTACTTGAGGTCTTCGGTGTGATGGTCCTCCAAAACTTAGCTGGTGCCTCCTTTACCAGCGTGCCCAAACGGATGTTATAGAAGTTGAAACGTTCCTGCTTCATCTTTTTCTTAAGTTCACGAGAGAGCGAGCATTGCCACTTCAGCGATACGTTTTTGACTACTGTTCTTCTTAATTTGTTTCCTGGCACGGTTTAGTTTTCTTTTAATGTGAATGCTATCACGCGTTATCCAAGGATTCGCAGAATTGATTTTTCGATACTTGACTGGTACAAAGAGCTGAATGCAGGCGTGAATTGTATTTTTGAATTTCAGCCATAATGAATTGACGTCATACTCTTCAGTGATCATACTACTGCAAAGTTCATCGTAGGCTATTTCCAGTCTGTCTAATATCGACGTATCATCAGCAGCTCAGAAGTCAGGAAAATGAGATACGTTAAAGATGGGTTTCTGCAGTAATGAAGAGAACTCTATTAAAACACATTTATGGTCGGAAATTCCCTCAACTATTTCACATTTAGAATCACCACGAATACTTGAACTAACAAAAACAAGGTCAAGCACAGATTTACTGGTTCCGTGAACAGGTGTGAAGCCTTTAACTAGTTGGGTTAAACCAAATTGAAATGCAATATCAATTAATGCTTCATTATTATTTGTGTTGCTTTTTTCAGCCGAAAAAGTGTTCCAGTTAATGCCGGGGAGGTTAAAATCACCACACAAAATAAATTTATTGTTATCAGTTGTATTGCAATCAATGTACTTTCTAAGATTCTCTAGTACTTCTAAATCACTCGCTGGTGGTCGGTATACAACACCAACAATCACATTTTGGCCCTCATGAAACAGCTTACAGAAGAGTGCCTCAACGTCTACAGCATCAGACATTCTGGCCACGTTTCAATTTTTCTTGAAGAGAAGGGCAACTCCCCCACCACGAGAGTTGCGATCACGACGATAAACATAAAAATTTGGGGGAGTGAATTCGTTATCATAAACACCACTGTGCAGCCAGGTTTCAGTAAGCGCGATAACATCAGGCTCATGAATTGCCACGAAGTGTTCAAGATCAAAACCCTTATTCACTATGCTTCGACAGTTCACATTAAGCAGCTTTAAGGAATTGCAACCGGTTGTTCGTCATGTATGATGGCGTTTAGGAACACGAACAATAGAACCACTGGTTTCGTCCCACATGTAAAGAACATCATTAATACACTTTGTCGAAGATAAGTCTCACTCGCTGTTTGTTTTTTCTATATTCTGCGGTGCAGTCCCACAATTTTGATCTGATATTTCTCACTTTCTGAGAAAAGTCTTCTGTGACATAGTAGTTTGATCCCTTGAGCTTAGCGCAGTTTTTTAGAATTGTAAGTTTTTCACGGAAGTCAAGTAATTTCACGATGACAGGCCGCGTTTTATCAGGCCGTTTACTACCAAGTCTGTGACATCTTTCAATTCCGGATATAGTAAGGCCGAGCTGGTCGAGCAAAAAAGTTTGAGATACGCTCTCCCGTAATGATGCAGGAGTTTCGCTAGCGGGTTCTTCAAGACCATGAATAATAATGTTGTTACGACGACCGCGATTTTCTAGAATAATAATAATAATAATAATAATAATAATAATAATAATAATAATAATAATAATAATATTAATAATAATAATAATAATAATAATAATAATAATAATAATAATAATAATAATAATAATAATAATAATAATAATAATAATAATAATAATAATAATAATAATAATGATGATGATGATGATGATGATGATAATTCATATTCAGGGGTACTGACACCTTTCTTTAAAGGTAACTTTACTCTTCCATACAAATGCCAAGCACACAGAGGCGGCTCTAGCAAGTGTGATCCTCGACGAATTCGGGTATTTTATTTTTACAATAAAGTAATGCTACTCTGCGGCGCACCCACTGACATTGACAATAACTTGACGCCAGGTACAGTGCTAATACTGGTGACCTCAAGCAGTAGTCTGGCAAGCTGCGTAGAGGTCAAGTACTGCCACACAGCAAACGACAGCTTGCGCGTCGCCTTCTTGATCATCTGCCCGTGCCATGTGGTCATGTGGTCACTGTCATCCAGCGTACCTGTGAAGCGAGCTAGTGCAGTATGGAATAGTGTAGGTGCACACGAATGCAAGGTATACGCTTATCAGAGGGCACAGAATTGTTCGAAGAAGCAAAGCGCGTACGAGTATACGCCACGAAAACTTGCGTGGGCACATACTACATCCTCGTGGCGCTGCTTATATCCTGTCTTTTGAACATGGTATTAGCAAAACTATAGTTTCTAGAGGAATGTCATAATTTTTCAGGGCGCACTCAAGCATACCAGCACATTTTCTACGTTTTCGGCGGCTTGGTTTATCATGTTACGCAAAAAATTTGATAAGTGGGAAGTATGTAAGTACCTCTTTAGGATAATTGATAATTTTGTTTTGTTTCTCAAGAGAGAATGTTTTCATTGGGTTAATAAGAGTAGGTTCATCTTGTTTGAAGCAGGTCCGATTGAGCAAAACATGCCGTGTCAGTTGTCACTGCATCTGCTTATGTTTATGTGAGTAATGATGACAACGCTTTTTTCAAGCAAAATCTTTGAGGCATGATATCGTAATGAATGGAAAAACATGACAACAGAGTGAATTTCGCTAATGACGTCGCCATTCTGGTATGCCAAATATTTACAAGGTTCCTAGAGACCTCTGCAAAGAAGTATCTCGTTACCGTATTGTGATTTTTACACGTTAATCCTCATTAATTATAAATATTAACATTGATGTTCCCAAGTTATGCACGTATACATCCACGAGACATCTCTACTTCCGAGCTGTCAGTTAGAAAGAAAGAGTGATGTTGTGTTTATGTACCCCATCCTAGATACGCGGCTTTTAGCAGTGGTGAATTGGTGAAAAACTGAATGGGCGCAATATAGGAACTTACAATAAATGTTGCCCTAGAAACATGGCACTCTATTCGTGCTGGTGTCATAATACATCGCATAAAGCAGCCAAGATGGTAATTTTCCTCCGCTTCCACCTGAGTGTTTTTCGGAGCTGAAAGATGATGCCTCCTTGAGTGTTTTGCTCATCTTCCTCCTTAGCCATGCCAGTACAGCCCGGGAGGAAGGCAGCGATGCGGCTCCTAGAGCGCGTATCACATCCCACGCAGCATCACACGGGGCGATGCCTCGGGACACCTGATTGAGAAAGACGAAAGGGGCCGATGCCAGGCACCAGACCCTTCGCCTGAACCCCGCCAGGGTGAGGCGGCGAATGGTAAACCAGCCTCTCGACGTGAGCCGAATACGGAAGCACCTCTTTTCGTATACAGTGAGGGGGCACGTATAAGGTACCACCGCCGGCCGCTGCGGCTATCCCGACAAAGAGAGAAGAAATAGCTACAATAGGCACAGTAGTGAACAGTCTTCTTGCCTGAAAAAAGGAGCCTGAAAAAGCACATCTCCGTGGCAGCGGAAAGGGAAGTTTGAAAAGAAGGGAGCATCGTGAAGAATAACAAAACATAAACATACATTAAAACAATAATGAAATGAAGCCAGCTGACCTGTGCGTCCGGGGGAACGCTTGTACCCAAAGGAGGGGTGAGGAAAGCTAATGGCCATCGAGAACGCTACTGCAAGGAAACTTACTCAAAAAGGAAACAAGGAAAAATAGGAAGGTCGGAGGGTCCGTGAGGTGTAACTAAGGAACTGCGTTCTCTCCAGCGCAGCCATTTCCCCTCCCAGTTCTACCAGCTCGTCTGATTCAAAAAAAAAGGAGAAATTCGAACTAACTGTGAAGAACATAAGATTTGTAAATCAGTATAGAGAACGAGAGAAAGACAGTATCACGTAACGGACGAAGTCGAACGGTGGTCTTGGTTTCAATCGGAGATGGCAGCAGGCTATGCACACCCGAGGGTGAAAAAAAAGAAAGCAATCAAACAGTGGATACAGGAAGTGAAATATACAGACACTGTATCAGTGTGGACAAGGAAAAAAGAGAGAAACACTTCTGTTCAATGATGGAAACCAAATCAGGGTCCGTGCCCGGAGTGATGCCTGCTGTATAGTTTCTGCTCCATAGTTCCGCTATCTAAGGGGCAGAGAATGTATGTGGATTTTTTTTTTTCCGGAAAGAAAAAATTGCTTCACTTCTTCGCTTTTCATCCTATTCTGAACACTAGATCGGCACTCTCCTTTTGGGTTCTCTACAAGACTGTTTTCTACGCTGTCTGAGTGGGCACAGAAAACACCCGTACAAGGTCAGCCGAGCAGGGTCATCGTAAAATGAAAAGTGGCCGAGCCATTTGTGCTAGATGTCTGAGTTTTTTTTAAACATGTTTATGAATAAGTAAGCACAATTAAGCCGTACCTACACAACGCGAATGTGGGAAAAAAACTTGGGACATCAGCAAAATCGAGTGAACAGCTCAACTTCAGTTCAAAAGCCGCATAGCGCAAGTGCTAGCTCTCCTACTGTAACGTGAAATCATAGCATAGGGACGTAACTTTCGAATTGAGTGTACTCAAGGCGTAACAATCCTAATTTCTGAATATCGACACGGGATATCTTGTGATTCCTTCATGTCTTTGCTGATACAATAAATTAACAGCTCCTTTACAAGCGAGCTACAGGATTTTTTTATGGTCTATGGTCCTTATTACATTTTCAACATTAATTAGTTCCCCTGCTCTTGTGATATTCGCTAACCATACAGCTTTGAACTATTTAGATTTCTTCTTCATAAATTTCGAAGATTCGTAGCCCATTTCAGGATCACGCCGAGCCACCCTGTGTTTGTGACAATTGTATGCTACGTCACTTCATGTGGGGGCGGGTTTTTTTGGGCATAGCATCACTACTGTGAAGCTGCCTTATGTGTTTTCTCAATGACTATTAGCACAGCAACGAGAAGAACATAGAGATAGATATATACACAGAGAGAGAATAAAATGAGGGCAAGGCTGGAAAGCTAACCAGAAATTCGAGCATCTGGTTTGCTACCGTGTACTAAGAGAAGAAAAAATGAGGAATAAAGATGGAAAAGATAGCGAAGAGCGAAAAAGTAGGCAGATCCCACGTATACCTGGGAATCGACGTTATGCGAAGCATGCCGAGGGTAGGTGACCATGTTGCGATTTTTTCATTGAGCGACATGTCATAAAATGACGCTAAACATATGTACAAATGTCATGGACAGATATATGTTGAAGGGTTGCAGATGTGCAGATGACCAGTCGTTTGCGCTTAAGCAACGATGCTAACTGGAACATGCATATTAGCAACACCTGAATCAGATATGAAGCGCTGATGCTCGCGAAGATGCTGGCCCTGGACATAAAGCAAATTCAGCGCATGGCAACTAACCACAACTGATGTTAACCCGATGTGACGGCTGTATCATAGGTGTACATATGTAATGTTTATATATATGGGGGAAAAGCACTGCAACCACCATTGACGTTTAATGAAAATTAGCGTCTATTTCATAAGTAGTTACGAGACCTGGCGTAGATCTGTGGTAAAATGCTTCATTGGGACGCAGAATGCTTGGGTTTGATTCCAGCTGAGACCCCGAAATTATTCTTCGCATTCGTCAGGTCGGCGCTACGAATGTCGGGTATTTACTAATGCTCATGCGTTAAAATTGTCCATGTGTGTTCTCGTCGTTCCTGGGTAGATAATAAGGGTCAATCACCTGTGGCCGCATACCCGCATATCAGTGGCACATATCCGCCCGCAGGTATGTGCCACTGTCTGGCGGGAAGTGTTTGACGACATAAACGACGGGATTGTGACATTATTCATGTCACGACCAGCACGTCATATCCGCCAAACCATCTTACCCTCCCATGCTAATTTGGTTCACGCCAAGTTAAGGGGGTGACAATGAGAGCACCCAAACGTTAACGGCTAGCTAGATAGATACATGGATAGATTGATACGCTCAAAGTCGCCGAAGCTCACTAAGAAATGCTTGGCATTTAAGAGACGCACGTAACATGCACAACGGACATCTCAGGATTGTGGTTGTAGTAGGTATTTCGGCATAGTTTGAAGCAGCCAATGTAACGCACACCAACGTTTTTATTTATAGGGCATTCACTACAGACAGAAGTTAACCAGCAACGGAGAAGGCGAGTCGCACGGGATCTGAATGTTGTGGGTTTGATCCCGAGCGTGGCGTTCGCATTTCGATAAAGGTGAAATCGTAGAGGCCAGTCTACTGTGCAATGGAAACACACGTTTAGAGAGCACCACACAATCGAAATATCCAAAACCCACCACTACGGCGTCTTTTAAAACAACATTGCGTTTAGGGACGTAAACAGTTGTATATTATTATTAGTAATAGTAGTACTCACGTGGTTTTTCTTACAATTGAGAAGGTGTTACAAATGAAAAAAAAAGTGTCTGCAAAATGTTCATGTTATCAAGCACACACGGTCACTGGTGTGAAAAATAAATATAAAGGGAGCTCACTTCTACATTATGAGACATAGCATTTTTTATATCGAGAGTACCGATGCACAACTACAGCATGTGACGTCTTGCTTTGAAGACGACCCTTTTAGTGTGTTCTGGTTTATCTGGAATAAATTGCATTTTGACAAGCTCGCAATCAAGATGCAAGAGCGTATGATATACCTGTCTTTTTCTCACTATATATATATATATATATATATATATATATATATATATATATATATATATATATATATTGTGAAGAGGTTTATTAGCCGTTAAAGGCAGCGACGGGACAGCGTGAAGAACCGTCCAGCGATCGGCACAGCAACGAACCGAAGCTCGAGCCGAGAGAGCCGGGCGTTGGCGATGCTGCTTGCTGCTGGCACATCTTCTTCTTCACAATCGCCCCCGCTGAAAAAAGAGCCATCCTGGCGACCTAAGAAGTTTCAGGGAGAGGCTCATGATACGGTTTTAGGCGGGAAACATGGACGATGTCACGTGCACGCCGGCGCATGTCATCCGATCGAGAAACTGGCTCAATTAGGTAATTAACCGGAGAGGTTTTCTCTAAAACGGTGTAAGGCCCCTCGTACCGGGGGACAAGTTTTGATGAGAGTCCCGGAGTTTGGTATGGGATGGCAAGCCACACGAGAGACCCTGGGGCATAGCTGGGATCCGGAAGAGAGGTGCAACGGTTTTCTTTCTGGCGTTGCTGCTCGTCCGAGGTGAACGCACGGGCGAGCTGGCGGCACTCTTCGGCTTGTCGAGCAGCATCGGAAATAGGTGGACATTCTGAAGCATCAGGATGGTAGGAAAGTAGAGTATCAATTGTATGGGAAGGGTCACGTCCATAAAGAAGAAAGAAAGGTGAAAATCCCGTGGTTGTTTGTATTGCAGTATTGTATGCAAATGTCACGTATGGGAGAACACGGTCCCAGTTGCTATGATTAGATGCCACGTACATCGAGAGCATATCACCCAGCGTGCGGTTAAACCGTTCCTTTAGCCCATTAGTCTGCGGGTGGTATGCTGTCGTTTTCCGATGAATGACGTGGCATTCCGAAAGCAGAGCTTCGACGACCTCGGAGAGAAAAGCGCGGCCTCTGTCACTAAGGAGCTCTCGAGGTGCGCCATGTCGAAGGATAAATTGACGTAAAATGAAAGAGGCGACATCCTGAGAGGTAGCGCTCGGTAAAGCGGCTGTTTCGGCGTAGCGTGTTAGATGGTCGACCGCCACTATAATCCACCGATTGCCATCTGATGTCAATGGAAGGGGGCCGTAGAGGTCAACGCCAACACGATCAAAAGGCTTGGCAGGGCACGGAAGTGGCTGCAATTCGCCAGTAGCACGTAGCGGTGTTGATTTGCGTCGCTGGCAGTCAGGACAGCACTGCACAAATTTGCGTACGAAATTGTACATGCCGCGCCAGTAATAGCGATGGCGAAGGCGTTCATATGTTTTGAACACCCCGGCGTGGCCACATTGTGGATCGTCGTGAAGAGAAGCGCATATCTGCGATCGCAAAGTGCGTGGAATGACCAGTAGCCACCGGCGGCCATCAGGAGAGTAGTTGCGTCGATGGAGAAGTTGATCGCGGATGGCAAAATGGAAAGCTTGACGTCGGAGGGATCGAGATACCGGAAGGTTGGGCGTACCGGATAGATATTCGAGAAGAGATGCGATCCACGGGTCACGACGTTGTTCGGTGGCAATTGAGTCAAGATTTAACGATGACAAGTACTGGAGGCACGTGTTTCCGCACGTCGGATCTGGTGGCAAAGGTGAGCGGGACAGGGCGTCAGCGTCAGAGTGTTTGCGTCCACAGCGGTATACGACGCGAATGTCGTACTCCTGGATGCGGAGTGCCCATCGCGCAAGGCGGCCAGAAGGGTCTTTCAGCGTGGAGAGCCAGCAAAGCGCGTGGTGATCAGTTACTAGATCGAACGGGCGGCCGTATAAGTACGGCCGGAACTTTCCAAGCGTCCACACCAGAGCCAAACACTCTTTTTCTGTCACGCTGTAATTAGTTTCGGCTTTCGTCAGAGTGCGGCTAGCGTAGGCTACAACGTATTTTGAATAGCCGGGTTTTCGTTGCGCGAGGACAGCACCTAGCCCGACGCCGCTGGCGTCGGTGTGCACTTCGGTAGGAGCCATCGGGTCGAAGTGGCGAAGAATAGGTGGCGAGGTGAGCAGACGGCGCAGAGTAGTGAAGGCAACGTCACATGCAGGGGACCAGGAGGAGAGGTTCACGTCACCGCGAAGAAGCTGGGTTAATGGTGACATGATGGATGCAAAATTGCGAACAAAACGCCGGAAATATGAGCATAGGCCTACAAAACTGCGAAGTTCCTTCATGGTCGTCGGCTTGGGAAATTCTGCGACTGCTCGAAGTTTTGCTGGGTCAGGTAATACGCCGTGCTTCGACACGATGTGGCCTAGGATGACGAGTTCGCGTGCAGCGAAGCGGCATTTTTTCAGGTTAAGCTGCAGGCCAGCGTTGGTCAGACAAGTCAAAACCTGCCTGAGGCGAAGGAGGTGCGTAGGAAAGTCGTGCGAGAAAACCACGACATCGTCGAGGTAGCAGAGGCACATATTCCACTTGAGGCCACGTAGCGTATTATCCATAAGTCGTTCAAACGTGGCGGGCGCGTTACAAAGCCCAAAGGGCATGACGTTAAACTCGTATAGTCCGTCAGGTGTAATAAATGCAGTTTTTTGGCGATCGGCTTCAGCCATTGGAACTTGCCAGTAGCCAGACCGCAAATCCAGCGACGAGAAGAATTCCGCTCCGTGAAGGGTGTCGATGGCGTCATCAATGCGCGGCAAAGGATATACGTCCTTGCGGGTTATCTTATTCAAACGACGATAGTCTACGCAAAATCGGATAGATCCGTCTTTCTTACGCACCAAGACGACAGGAGACGCCCAGGGACTGTGAGATGGTCGAATAACGTCTCTCCGAAGCATATCTTTGACTTGATCGTTGATGACGCGGCGCTCTTCAGTGGAGACACGGTATGGTCTTTGACGCAGTGGCTGGTGTAGGCCGGTGTCAACATGATGCTTGACTTGCGACGTGCGGCCTAGTTGAGGTTGGGACACATCGAAGGAATTCCGGAACTCATGCAGAAGATCAAGCAGGTCGGCATGTTCGGTGGGAGTAAGGGTGTCGGCGATGGCGCTGGAAAACGTATCCTTAGACGACTCCTCGAGGGCCGACAGTGATTTTGGGTGGTCGCAGTATTCATCCGGGATATCAACCAAAGACGAAGGGTCGAGATCCTGCACGCGGCCGAGACATTCTCCCGCAAGCAAACTGACAGGAGGAGCCACAGGCTGCGCTGCATACGTTAAGGGCGCGGCCACAGGCTGCACGGCTGGCGGATAGGCGACAGGAGGGCCTACCGGCTGCGCGGCACGCTGGAAGTGGGCAAGGCTGGATAGAGGCGGCTCGTGGTGCGCAACAGGAACAGCTTGGGCAACCTATTCCGAAATAGCAGTGCGAAGCGGGGCAGGTAGACGGGTGGTGGTCTCGTGAGTGAAGGGCACTAAAGAAAGTTGGCGGGCGACTTCCTCACGGACAAAGGCTCGAACTTGCTGCAGCAGCGGTGAATTGTCCGGCAGGGTGTCGAAACTGGACAGTGACTCACCACCATGCTGAGGCTGCCGAGTCAGAGTGCGTTGCTTCTTTAACTCGTCGTAGCTCTGACACAAGCTGACGACTTCGGAAACTGTGCTCGGATTTCTTGCCAAGAGCATTTGAAATGCGCCGTCGTCGATGCCCTTCAGGATGTTTTTGACCTTGTCAGATTCGGGCATGGTGTCATTCACACGTCGACAAAGGTCGACGACGTCCTCAATATAGCTGGTAAAGGTCTCGCCAGTCTGCTGAGAGCGGACGCGCAAGCGCTGTTCGGCCCTCTGCTTGCGGACAGCCGGCCGACCGAACACTTCGGCACATGACGTCTTGAAGACGCTCCATGTGGGGATGTTGTGTTTGTGGTTATTAAACCACAATTCGGCGACGCCAGTGAGATAAAATATCACGTGGCCCAGCTTGTCGGCTTCATCCCACTTATTGTTGGCGCTCACCAGTTCGTAGTGCTCGAGCCAGTCTTCGACGTCGGTCCCATCCGCACCGCTGAAGACCTTCGGCTCCCGTAGCGTAGGATGGCCAGGGCAGTTGAACTGGAGCGAAGGCGTCGATGTAGTGGCGTTGGCAGTCATGACAGGTGGTAGCGTGCGGCTTCGCAGCTCCAGGGTGTAGCAACGGGGATTAACAGCACCTCCACCAAATGTGAAGAGGTTTATTAGCCGTTAAAGACAGCGACGGGACAGCGTGAAGAACCGTCCAGCGATCGGCACAGCAACGAACCGAAGCACGAGCCGAGAGAGCCGGGCGTTGGCGATGCTGCTTGCTGCTGGCACATCTTCTTCTTCACAATATATATATGGAGAGAGAGAGAGAAAGAGAGAGAGAGAGAACAGAATGAAAACCCCAGCGCTGCTAGTTATTACCACGTTACCTATACAGTATGAGAATCGTAATTATGATTTTGGCCTAATGGTCTTCCCTGGTTCTTAGCAACATCACGACCTTGCGCCAGAACAAATGAGCCTTCTACTAACACACTTTTTCTGCCGATGTGTTGTCTTTTCGGCGTCCGCCCCTGATATCCACAATGCCACCAATCACTTGAGCGGTGGTGTGCATCTAACTGACTTTTCTTTTTTCTCGGTATGTTCCAAGTTGTAATGCCATTCTTGTCTTGCCACTACCCTTGTCTGAGCGGACACAAATATAGCAAGTCTGGACATTTATGAAAAGACAAAAAACACGCCTGATTTGTTACCTCATTTTCGAAGCAGTTGAGGAAGCTTTGTCGAATAACTTATCGATAAAGAAAACGTTGCTAGATGACAAAAGTGGTTTATTTATTTGTATTCTAGCCATCTGAGCCCCAATATCAAAGAAGAAAAACTTCGTTGAATATTTGAAGTCCGGCATGCGCTCGATTGATATGTAGGGCTTAACGTCCGAGAACCACCCTATGATTATGAGAGACACCGTAGTGGAGGGCTCCGGAATGTCGGACCCCCTGAGGTTCTTTACCAAGCACCCAAATATGAGCACACGGGCCTACAGCATCTTCGCTTCCATCGAAAATGCAGCTGGCGCAGCCGTGATTGGATACCGCGAAGCCCAGCTTACAAATAAATTTTCTTAAAGAAATGGCATTTACGAAAACAGCAGTACCATGATATGTTAGTGCATTCAGGGACATAAAAATATTGGCCCCGTATCTGAATGTTACACTACAAAAGTCGCCGAAAGATAATAGTCTTGCGTCTGGAGAGAGTGAACAAAACATTTGACGTTCTGCGCAAGAAAATTAGTGAATGGTATTCTGAAGGCGCTGCATTTGAGTGCCTCGAGCGTGCAGCGGAGGCGAACGAGCGCATCAAGAAACGTCACAAGTGAGACATGAGTACTATCTGGCAGCTATCTTAGAAAACGAAACTTGCGTGCCCTGCGCGCCCGTCTCGAAAATGATAAGGTGTAGAACGCAAGGCGACGGGTAGGTGGCACCACCGTGTCGTCTGAGCGAAGCGTTGTAAACACTTTCCTTTAAATGCAAGCGATGCCTTGTCTGCTGCTACGCCTGCGAGTACACACCGAAAGTCAATGCCTCTTCAAAGTGAATCAGTGTTAAGGCTAGTGCTCGAGCCCGCCTGACGCGATCAACTCAGCGACGTGATCAAGTGGTGGCAACGGTCTGTCACGCAACGCACAGCGAGCTCCCTCAACCCACGAGCCCGATGAAGCAATCGGCGCCTTCCAGTCTGGCGAGTCTTACGCAATGCGTGGTGACATCCCTCGTCCTTGGTGCAACGACGCGCAGCGGTGGGTCCCCATTGGAGGATTCTGACATGACGGCCACTGGCGCTTCTGGTTGGACGTTTCGTGACTCAATGGATCCACCCGTTGCCTATAAAAAAAGCCCTGCGGCGTTTCGCCAGGAGTAGACATATGTGTCAAAGAAGCCTCTCGCTGCTTCGAGCCCCTTTCGCAGTCGGCGTGCCCGGTGTCCTTAGAAGCAGCGAGTTTCGTGGCGCCCTTCGTAACCTCGTCGGTGGTGCGTTTCGCAACAGAGAGAGAAGTCGATGGATGCGTGCGAGAGAAGACATCTCGGCTCTTTGACTCCCTAAGCTGTCGGCCCCAGTGCCGAATTTGTAACGTCCCTATTCATATGCTGTACATAAATGTTGCCTTAGCTCACCGTCGTCTCGTCCACTCGTCTATCAGCTCTGCACAGAAGCAGTCGCGAGCTGAGTAACACACGCTACCAAACGGCTGGTGACCATGTCGTGTCGGTGAAGTTCGGAGCAGTGGCACCTTCGGGACCATGTTGGCATCTCATCGTAACACTGCGACCCGTTATAAACGCCACGGTCTTTATAATTACTTATGTATGCCTTTTATAGTAAGGGACACAGATACAGAATATTGACGTGTTGTTATGATGCCTCAGATATGTGCAATAGCTGCTTTTTAATTGACAATCACTCAAATATGAACGCTGAAGCTTGAGCAATATTGGTGGCCGCTGCAGATGGGGTAGGCAGTTTGAGTATTTCGTGCCGTTTAGGGTACCGTTAAGGGTGGACGAACAGACAATTGTACAGGCAGACATATAAACAGACAGGCAGTTCAAAATTTTTGCGTCGAAAGTCCCCAAGAAAGACTATCGTCTTTAAAAGTGCTGCCTACTTTATGGTTTCTAGCATGAGCCAAACTAATGACAAAGAAACCTTCGATACATTCGTTGCTGATATCATTATTATTTTTGTGATCGTCATTGTGGCTTTGCGATATGCGCTCACAAAGGTTCGCTAATTGATTCAGGGGTGTACGATATGGTGAACTCCAACTGAAACCTATTTTAATCCCTGTAGACACCCGTGCACAAAGTGATTAGGTGTAAATACGGGTAGCCAGTCGGGTCATCATAGACAAATGTGATGTGCTTTGGAAACGGGTTACTGTGCTCACTTCTCTGCTTCGAGAGCTTTATGACTAGCCAATTGTGACTAATCGTGAGCTAAGAAGGCCATACCATAGGCAGGATGGAAACTCTATAACGACGCCGGGAACACAAATCACGAACTATTGAAATTTATGCCTGCAGAAAACATATTGCAGACAGAAATCTGACATAATGTGTAATTGTGTCAATATACAAGGCTTCATGTGTGTGCACAACACTTGTTCATACCGTTATCGTCATTCCATGAAATTTAGCTCAATAAAAAAATGCATAATCTCCCGCTAAAGGGAAGCATGTGCAAATGCGCCGCAGCGGGCGCTAAAGCTTACACTGGCGGCGACGTTGACGCTGGCGCTCATCACGGTGTTGTACAAGAGCGAAACCTGGCGAGGCGCAAAGCACGCAGAGATGAACCGGTGTTTACTGGATTATGCTAAGTGCTGCCAATGGCTACTTCGATACAAAAGTCTTCAATTGGACAGACCCACAGTCTGCTTTTAGTTAACGCCCACACTGCAATTATTTATTGTTCAACAATGCACGGGAGAAGTCTCTCACCAGCAGTAGTTTCATCGTCATGATTTTCTGCACATACATAAGTGTTATGAAGAGCGATTACGCGGGTTTTTCAACCGAGAAACTCGCTAGCAGCCGTTGCCTGCCTCAGTGATCTGAGACAAGAAAGGGGGGAGCGTAGAAGAGTAGAGAGAGGAAACGCGCATGCGTAGTGCATCGCGGATGCCATCAAATCAAGCTCGCTCATAAGATGCCTCGAATCTATGAGAGCCAGTCACAGCAACCTATCTCTTCGCTGTCATGAGCGTACACCACCGACGCCAGGGATGAAAACACTCCTAGGAATACACTAATCCAACTGAAACCAAGGTTACCTCGTACCCCGAAAACTATCATCCGATGCCCCAAAGCCCCCCCCCCCCTCCTCGACCCCATTTTGTGTGTTAATACTGAGGGGTTTCATGATGAGTGGTGCTTTTGTTTCACAAGTACAGTCACGCCATCAGACAGTCAAGACGTGTGTGTACATTTATTCAACACTTTTATAAGGACGAGCTTGATAGCCAACTCTTATGACCGCTAACATGCTATATAGCCCGATACATAATGCAAATCCAATCCACCGAGATAACAAATAAAATGTGCGTATGCGATGTCACAGGCGCCGGAATCACCGCGAGGGTTCATGGGCCTGATTGATTGATTGATTTGTGGGGTTTAACGTCCCAAAACCACGCTATAGTTATGAGAGACGCCGTAGCGGAGGGCTCCGGAAATTTTGACCACTTGGGGTTCTTCAACGTGCACCCAAATCTGAGCACAGGGGCCTATAACATTTCCGCCTCCATCGGAAATGCAGCCGCCGCAGCCTGGATTCAATCCCACGACCTGGGGGTCTGGAGCCGAGTACCTTGGCCACTAGACCACCGCGGCGGGGGGGAGGGGGTTCATGGGCCTCAACCGAAAAAACAAATCCAATTAACTCGCTGAGTGCCGTCCATTGACGCACGCTGTCGAAACAAGATCAGGCGATAGAGGTCGTGAAACTAAGACTGAAAACCGTGGTCGAACAGCTATTGCCACAGAAATCAACGCCCGCCATACAATCAAAGCGTGACTAGGTGAGCATTGAACAAATTAAGAGAACCAGAAACTGAAGACCAATTTTCTGCATAATTATGAATTAATATATACTAATGTAGACTTAACAATTACTTTACGCTTTATCTGACATTTTTATAAATAGTGGAGTGCTGTAAATGGGGGGAGCGTACGCAGGCGATCTGCTATTAGTGCTTGATTTAAGTTCTTTGCATTGCCGCGTCCACGAGGCATCGCTGAGTTTTGCGTGGTGGTTTCGTACGTATCCTTCCGTAGTTTAATTATTTGCTGATGTGCCGTTTAGTGGCGTTATCTCGTTTCAGAGCTGAACTAGCACATAAATATTGTAGATAGCTGCTGCTGTGGCTAACGAGTGCCTTCGCTCGCGCATGGCTGGCATGCCTTCTCCTTTCGTCATGGTAAATGCGACACACTAGGCAAGAAAAGCACTTAGTACTCTAAGGGTGCCACAGTGATATTCGTTTGGCTGCTTTCTCGCTGCAGTAGTTTTCCATGATTGGGCTATGTAAGTTTTCGAACTATTGTGCTGTTGTGTTGGTGAACAGTTGTATTACAGTCTCTTGTGATGCATGCGAAATGTCCGGTGTATATTGCAAGTACGTTGTTTGTCTAATAAAAAAAACAACCTTGCTCCCTCAATCTTTCTTGTTGATCTTTCATTACACCTTTTCACGCAATTGGCAAACTGTAAGGGCGCAAAAAATCACGTAATAATAAAAACATGTAAAAGGTGCGAAATTAGAAAAAGGTTTGATTTTGCAAAATGTTCAGCAAGTGCACGACATCACTACCGCTTTCGATGGAGACGTGAAATTTCATTTTTCGTTTCTTGTTTTTTGCTAGTTGTCCCCAGCGTTTGTAGATGGTGATGGTGGCAACAAGGCACCAACTACTGGATACATGTGATCTAAAGGAAGTCGCGGAACCACTTTGCACACGTATACCTTAGTCAAACCCCAAAACTACTCGGTGCTGTTTCCCGTGCAGCGGCCTAACGTTTCCCGCAACGCTCCGCCGCGGTGGTCTAGTGGCTAAGGTACTCAGCTGATGACCCGTAGGTCATAGGATCGAATCCCGGCTGCGGCGGCTTCGTTTCCAATGAAGGTAGAAATGTTGTAGGTCCGTGTGCTCATATTTGGTGCACGTTAAAGAACCCCAGGTGGTAGAAATTACCGGAGCCCTCTGCTACGGCGTCTCTCATAACTATACGGTGGTTTTGGGACGTTAAAACCCACACACCTATCTCTAACTCTTCCCGCCAGGTGCAACTGCTGGCACCACAGCACTGAACCTAGATATTGATCGCATAATTCAACTTCTCACGCTGTGGCTGGTAAACATAACTTCAACTAATCTGCAAGATGTGCGTGCATTATTAGGTACAAACCACATTACTGGGGTTACAACACTCAAAGTGTATTGAACATTGCAATTTTAAATTGTGTTTCCATACACCAAAGAAATGGGATATAGTAAAATCTTGACCATGATATGAGGTTCGGTTACGTTCACATGACAATGATTGGTTATATGAACTACGTTTCTTCAGATATTCCTTATTACTTAAGGCATAGTACATTAGGTATCATCGGATGTACACACTGACTTATATGGATGGTTGAAGAAGCGGACTTTATTACAGCGTAGTAGAATACTAAAAAATTGGAACTGCATCTTGTTAGCAAACATGCTTTTGAAAATTGGCACCCAAGATTTCATTCATTCGAGAAAATAAAAATCATGACCTTTGCCACCGAAATGCGATGTCTCAGCCCCTGGAGTATTGTGAAAGTATAGGGGCTTTACTATTTTTATGAAGAAGCTACATAGAGGAATCCTAAGGTTCTTGTGCCATGATCACTCGAAGACGTCATTGATACCAATTGTAAGCCACGTAGTATGATGATGATGTTTAGAGTTTAATGGCGCAAGGCCGACTAAGGGCAAAGAGCGCCAAACAGAAGTGATTACATTAAAGTGACAAGGAAGTAAAAGAACATCTCAGTAAAAATGGACAAAGTAAAACACAACGTAATGGAAGATGACTGGTCTAAAGGGCCAGGTTGTCAAGCATGATAAGAAATGAGATGTAAAAATTTCACGTCGGTAAGAAATTCTAAAACGCGTTTGACTGAAAACAGTGCTTCGTCTCCTATGAAGTGTGACGGGTGTGGTGGAATATGTCGCGTGTGTAGTTGTGGGAAGTATTTGCGTCGTGTTGTGTCAAGTGCCTTACATTGTATCAGGATGTGGATCACGGATAGGGCCTCTCCGCACCTGCTGCACAGAGGTCTTGGAGACCCAGTGAGAAGGTGCGAGTGCGTTGCATGAGTGTGCCCTATCCGTAATCTGGCCAAGGCGACTTCAGTGTATCTATTACGTGCGTCGGTGGTGTATGGTCCCAAATGTGGTTTTATTACGTGTAACTTGTTGTCTGTTTGTTCACTCCAGTGTGTTTGCCATGTTTTACGAAGTTGTTGTCTGATGTGTGGTTTCACGTCGGTGTAGGCTAATGTGGTTATGTCTACTGTATTTAGGAGTGTAGCAGCAGCAGCCATTCGATCCGCTGCTTCGTTCCCGGCTATACCACAGTGGCCAGGGACCCAACAAAGAACCAGTTCAAGGTTGCGTACATACACAGACATAACAGCTTTGACAATTAGATTGACAACAAGGTTTTTCGAAGGCATTGTTGACGACAGTGCCCGCACAACACTGAGGGAGTCTGTATAGATAATGGATTGTGAGATGTCGCTTTGAAGTATATGATTAACAACAAGAAGAACACCATACGCCTCTGCGGTAAAGATACTAGTATGACTATTCAGCGTTTTAGTGACACTAAGGCCGGGTCCATGCGCAGCGCAGGACACAGAGGTGGCAGTTCTAGAGGCGTCCGTATAAAATTCAGCACATTGATACTTATGCTGCAGATGCAAGAAATGCTGCAGAATAGCACATGTGGGAGCTCGGTTTTTATCTATATGTGTAAAAGATGTGTCACATAAGACAGCGCGGAGATGCCATGGTGCTATAAAATCTGTTGGAGAACTTTGGATGGTGTCTAGAAAAGAGACAGAAAGCTCTGACGCTTCCTCTCTAGCTCTGTAGGAGAAAGACGCAGAGAACGATGGTCGGTTTAAAAGGAGTTCAGTCATGGACGTATCATAAAAAAACTGATTTAAAAGGATGGTGAGGCATGAATGAAAGTTTAAAAGCATAAAGGAGATCTGTGTATGCTCGCTGACGTTGCAGGTTCCATTTGTTACACTCCACATAGAGGCTTTCGACCGGACTAGTCCGGAATGCACCACACGCCAGGCGGAGCCCCAGATGGAGTACCGAGTCCAGCATTTTGAGGGATGTTTTACTTGCTGACCCATAAACAACGCTACCATAGTTCAATCGCGAACCTATTAGGCTGGTAAAAACACGTAATAAAAGTTGTTTGTCAGCACCAAAAGAAATGTGCGAGAGAACCTTCATGATAGTCAGTGTTTTTAAGCATTTATGTTTTAGTTGTTTTATGTGTGGGATGAATGTCAGCTTTTCGTCAAAGATTATTCCTAAAAACTCGTGTTCCTTTTTGACGGGAATTGACACACCATTAAGATGAATGTCAGGATCCGGCCGGATACCACGCCTCTTAGAAAAAAGAACACAAGTGCACTTCCCCGGATTAAATTTAAACCCGTTCCTATCTGCCCAGCCAGCTAGCTTGCTAACACCAAGCTGTACTTGGCGCTCGCAGACAGATAGGTTACAAGACTTAAAAGATAATTGTACGTCGTCTACATAAATTAAGCAGGAAATCGACGGTGGCAATGCCTTCCTCAGTGAGTTCATTTTCACAATGAAAAGGGTGCAACTTAAAACTCCACCTTGTGGCACTCCATTTTCCTGAACATGAACTCTAGATAGTGCAGTTCCAACACGCACGCGAAACGTTCTTTCGGACATGTAACTGGCAAGCGTGTTGAACATGTTACCCGAAATGCCAAAAGACTTGAGATCAATGAGGATACCATACCTCCAAGCAGTATCATACGCCTTTTCTAAATAAAAAAATACTGTCATGCAGTACTGCTTGTGGAGGAAAGCATCTTTTACATATGCCTCTAATGCAACGAGTTGATCGTTGGTAGATCGCCCCGCCCTGAAGCCTGCCTGGCAGCCCTCGAGAAGACCGTTAAGCCACGTAATAGCTATCTAATATAAATAGCTATAGAAATAGCTATAGTTCAGATAGGTAAGCCACGTAATAGCTATCTGAACTACAGTTGCACCATTTACTCTGAGACTTCTTGGACTCTTTGAGTAATTTAATATTCCTCTTGAATGCACTTGCCAGTTCCACCCCTCAGAACCGTGGGTAGGTTAAAGTCACGCTTTTTTTAATGTTCGTTTTTTACTAGATTGTACTGACAATACCAGACAAAGTGCAATAATGGTCACTGCCTAGACGAATGAATAACTTCGTAATGTTTTCACTTTTTTTCGAAACGAATGCGCCCTCGTGGCCGGACGCTGACTTTTGTTCGCATTTAAGTTGCACAACTTAAGAGAGGACGACCACACCAACAATTACACCAAGAGCTAAATTGAAGTAGCCGAAGTGTCGAAAGTGGATGTTTAGAAAAAAAGCCAATCTGACATTTTTATGCATTAAAAACTAAAGAAATTGAAACAAAGTCGCATAAAAACCTTTAGGAAAAGGAAGCAGCACACTCATTTTTGTAGGCAGACTTGACCGCGTGAAGACAGACGAGGAGAAAGATAACACTGTTAACACTACAGGACGCTGAAATAAAGGACAGGAGCAGCTAAATTTTCGCACCATGCACGCGCGCGCTGCCGTTATTGCGTACGCTCATAAACGCAAAAACGGCAGTGCGTCCCCCGCCAAACTACAGTTATCAATTAGCCAGCGCCACTGCTCTGACGCCGCAGTGTTTGTTGCACAAGGTGGCTGCATAGTCGTCAGCGTGTGGGATGCAGATTCTATTTGAGAAGAGAAGAGGGAAACTTCGCTACTGGTGGGAATGGCGAAATTTCGATAAAAACACTTCGCGTGTAAAAGAGTGGTACTTTGTGGAAGTCTGTAAAGATGCGTATGGCGCAGAACGGGTGTCGCAAATAATTGGGAGCTCTATTCTAGGACAGTGGTGTTCCAGGCGACTATGGTTTATCTCAGCTGTCACTTTGCCAACGAAGGAACGAAACATGTCACGGTAGACCACTGGTCGGTTGTGAAAAAAAAACTGTGAAACATTGGCCAGTCCTGCGAGCAATTAAGGCCGCATCCGCAAACAAGCCTGCGGTTTATCTATATCGCAGGAAGGACTCAGTTGATTCGTTGAAAACACGTGTTCTTCTCTATGCGACTCATTAGGTGGTCACAAACACTCGCAATCATAAGGTGGTGTTTATTGGTGCCCAACGCAATAAAGAACGTTGAAGAGCACCACCTCAAAATGCGACGGCTTCCGGTTGTGTGAGTGCCTCCTGGAGCTGTTAGACATTAAAAGCGGGTATTAAAGCGAATAGCCTTTTTTGACCACCAAAATAAGTTTTCACAGCATCTTTCTCCAATCGTGATTGGACATTCTTGTCCGGCTTTCAGCGTTCAGTTTTGGTACCTTCATCCCATCTGTACCACAAGTATTATTTTTTGCGCTACCACAAATGGCTGTGCCTGCGCAATATTACGGCATAAAATGCGTTTGATGCACTAAAGCATGAAAACTCTTGCGTTGGCGTCCAATATTTGGATACACTAGGACTATTAGCTAACAATGAATAGCAATAGGTTTTTGAGAAACAAGTGGATCAGCCCAGAACATTTTGAAACATGAAGGGAAAAGCGATAACTTCGACAAGAAAAAAAATTCACGAACGGTAAATTGTTCAGTAATTAAAAACTAAAAATTTTCCTCGTTGTTCGCTTGCTCACAATGAGGCTGCTCCAGAGCTTCTTTCAAGGTGTTACGAGTGCATTCCACATGACCGTCTGGTTCGCAAAATGGCAACTCCTCATCAAACATAAATATGTCTGACAAGCGACAAGGACAAAGACGGTGTAGCAGAAAGAGTAACGTGTTAACGCAATATAAACTGCTTGCACACCGCGGCTAACCACGTGAGAAAATGCAAGTTGTGGCTGCCGAGGCGAGAAAATCATCAACTAGAGCAAGGGTGCGAACTAACGATCTGTTTGCTGTTTGGGGTGCGGCAAGCTAGAGCTTACACGTATAGATTCAATTAGCTGGCGTTGCTTGAAACACTGAATTAGAGTGTTCACGGCTCAATACTTGCTTTCTTTGTAGATCTCAACAATTATTCTACTATTTCTTTCTTTTATTTTTATCGAAAATGCAGAGTAAATTATCAAGGTGTCTTTGTTGCATTAAAAAAAAAAGGCTTGTTCAATCTGTTTCATTATGTCTATTTTTGTCTTATTATTGTGAATGCAAGAAACATTTTATATCGTGAACTCTTGCGCACTAAACAGTTGCACGAGTTCGTTGCTTCGAAAAAGGCTTCTAGGTTCTCATACAATACTGAGCCGGTTAGATTACGTTTGGGGTCGCTGCTTACTTTTCGAATCCTTACTTCTAAAGACGATAGTATTTCTTGAGGTACTTCAACAAAAAAAATTTTCATCTGTCTTTCTGTCTGTCTGTACATTTGACTGTTTGTCCGCCCTAGCGATACCCCAAACGGCATCAAAAAATACTCGAAACGGCCCACCCCATCCGCAGCACGCACCAATATAGCTCAAGTTTCAGCGTTCATACATGTGCGATTGTGAAATAAAAACAATTATTGCGCATATCTGAGGCATGGTAACAACATGACAATATTTTTATGTGTGTCTTTATACTAGAGAAGGCCCACACAAGTAATTCTAAGGACCATATCGTTTTTGACGCTGCGCTGACAATAAAACACGATGCTAAAAAATATTGGCAGATCCCATGTACAGTGAGGATCGATGATGACGACCGCGAGCGCATCATGAGTGTAGCACGTAGTCATGTTGTTACATGACACGCATGTCATGATTTTTATGTTATAGTCTGTCGCTTATATTCGCCATGCAATCATGCCATACCATACAAGTTTTGCAACATACCATGTGAAGGAAACCACCGCAAGAGCTGCAGAATAAATAATTATAACCAATGACATTCATGACATTTATGTCATGAATTTCATGTTGTGACTAGTTAAGTATATTCTTCATTCAGTCATGTTATGCCATACCAAGTTGGGTATCGATACCATTATTGAAAATGCCAGGAGAGCTAAAAGGCGTAAGCGGCTACATAGATAGATAGATAGATAGATAGATAGATAGATAGATAGATAGATAGATAGATAGATAGATAGATAGATAGATAGATAGATAGATAGATAGATAGATAGATAGATAGATACGCTCAAACTCGCCGAAGTTAGCTAAGAAATGCTTCGCAGTTAAAGGGCAAGTGTTCGCAACGCTTTTCTAAGACGACATGGCTGTGGCACCTGCCCGTCGCTTTGCATTCTACACCTTATCGGCTCCAAGATGGGCGCGAACGCCTTGTTTCGTTTTCAATGATAACTGCCAGATAACGCTCGTGCCTAACGTGTCTCGATGCACTCGTTCGTCTTCGCTGCACGGATCTAGACTGTCTAACGCAGCACCTCCAGAATGCAATTCACGGATTTAGTCTCACAGAACATCAAATTAACGTTTTGTTCATTCTCTCCTGACGCAAGACTTTCGTATTTCAACGACATTCACAGAGAAACATGCGGATACGGAGCCATTTTTTTTACTGGGAGAAGGTGAGGGTATACAGTATACTAAAGTAATGCTTCTATTTGAGTAAATAGAATGGAAGGAGTTCTTTAATATAAAAAAGGTGGTGCAGTTATGTTTATTCAAAACAAGCAACAAAAAATGGTTGTCTACGTATGTAAGGTTTATTTACGCATATAGATCGTTATGAGAAGTTAGAATCCCATAAACATCAAATGTATATGACTCCTTCATAAATGACAGCCTACTCGATACCGTACACGATCACAAATTAAGATTTATAAGCTAGTAGTTGATGCGCACAGTTGAAAACTCGTTGGTTACGAGGTCGGAATGTACACTTGTGACAACTAGAAATAGCGTCTCTAATAAAAACATGGTGGTTTTGGGATGTTGAAGTCCACCTATCAATCAATAATTTGAAATAATGTCATTTTGTGTACCACCAGGAGAATTCCCCGCAACACACCTTATATACGACAGGTGAGAGATCAACAGTAACAATAGGAATACCAAACAAATTAATTTGTTATGACCTCAGCAGTAATACTATGTTAGATGTGTAAAGTAAATGTAAACTAAATATACGGCGCGGCTTAGCTGCTGTATAGTGCCTTGAACTAGGCTTTTATGTTCTAGCATGACTTGAAGAAAATATTCAGTGATCTTGCCTTTACATACACCTCGCCACGATTCGTAAGATCGCAATATTCACGCAGAGACTGCGCTTCCATAGACGAGTAAGACCGTAAGTTGGGCCAGTTGGTTAGGATCCACCGTGAACCTATTTACAACGCAACACAAGAAAACACTGAAACGGAAGGAACGAAAAAGAAAGAAAAGACGGCGCTGTCTTTTCTTTATCTTCTCCTCCTTCCCTGTCAGGGTGTCCTGGTGTTGCGCTGTTAATAGGTTCACGATGAAGCCATAGGCAAGACCAGGCACCCTTTGTGCTAACAAGGTGTATGTGAGCATTTTTTATTCGCAAAGGGTGTTGCACTATAAAGAGCTCAAGTCCTGAAAAGAAAAAAAAGATAATCAAATTTTATCCGAACAGATGACGTGCTACAGTCCACGCTGTTAAACTTTATAGCGTCGATTCTACATTTGTAGCACATGATTCGAACCAATTGTTTTCGGTGTATATGTGTTAATGATAGATTGATATGTCGGGTTTTACGCCCTAAAACCAGCATTTAATTATGAGAGTGGCCGTAGTGAAGTGCTCGAAAAATGTCGACCATCTGGGGTGCCTTGACGTGCACCCAAATCTGAGCACACGGGTAAACGGCATTTTCACCTTCATCTAATGCAGCTGCTGTGGCCAGGATATGATCCCGAGACCCAGTACTTTACAGTAGCCGAGTACAGTAGCCGATCATTTTAGCCAATAGTCAACAACGGTGGGGCTACGGTATGTGTTAGGGCAGTACTTAAAAAACATAATATAATATTTCTATTACAACAACTGTTACTTCGCTGTTTTTGTAATTTTCTTGTCTGCTGATGCAGATAAGCAATCAAATCATTCGATTGATACTGTGATCGGCACCATTTGCCATTTTTCGACAGTTTGAAATCTGTGAACCCGAATTCAGCCTTTGCAAAATTACACGCACCACTTGATGCAATCTACTCAGTGATGACTATGTCACCCTTTTCTAAATGCTTTAGAGGAGGGCTAGTTTAATTTAGGGACTTTTATATGTACCGTAAAAGTGAACCTGAACAAAATGGCCCAACAGGAAAGTGCGCAATGCTTAGCCCAGTATTGCACCAGTGAAAATAGATTATTACGATTGAACTCACAAGTAACACCAATCACCATCGACTAAAGGCGCCACACTTTGGACGAGCTTGAATAAAGCCGAATAGCAAGACTGGAGTAACAGGCATAAATTAATCTGTCCACATATTTTTCACGTGAGCTCTTTACATTTCTGTTTTTTGTCTACGGCGCTCAAGTTTAAAGAAAGGCCGACATAGTAAGGATTACATATTAAAAGGGCTCTTCGGATGTATACCTCGCCATCGTAATTAAAAATAATGTACTTTTTTCAGCAGTCGGTTTGTAGATAGGGCTGTGTTATCATGTTTGGAGTCGTGGAACGATTCTATCAGGGTACCCTTCGTATGCCAACGCATTGCCACATTAAGGAGCACGTAATTACTCACATTGCGCATACTGTGCAAGAACCAATAAAGAATGAATCAGACAGAAAAAAAACATGACACAAAGTGGTACTATACCCAATGATATATTCTAGTTATATTATTATTGAAAGTTTGTATTTAATTACTTCTTAGCTAGAGGAATTGTAGTAAATCACTTTTGAAATGCTTCGTTGGGCATCAGGGCATCTGTTCTTGTCCACGTGTTTGATACATATGTCAAGTTTATAAAGGGAAGCGTTCCATAGTTGAAAAGCAGTTATTCATCCGAATATTCGTTTTGGTTGTGCAGATTGTGTCAAATGTTGTCACTGCTTTTACAGGCTTTGCATTGATTTTTTAAAATTTGAAGCTGTTGAGCATCGTTAAATTTCAAAGATTCAAAACTCAGCATGACAGTATTGCTGCCTGTCATACTTTCGTAGAAAGCAACTCAGTACGATGTTCTTGATTTATATTCTGACATTCTGAAGAGTCCTTGCGAATCCATGGAGAAGTCTCGCCGAAATATAAATTTAAACGAAGCCTCCTGGTACGCCGTTAGTATACAACTAAACAGTACAAATTTAAATGCAGACGACAAGGTTGGAATAGGCCTCACTGAATGTATACGGACAGAAAACGGTTGGTAATTGGGAGCCGTAATATGTGCATATTACGTTTTAAAATTAGTTATGCAATACCTGCGCCAAAGCTTGAGGGCATTAGTAGCAGCTTTCGGAGCTGAAGGGTTATAAAAGACGCCCATATTTCACTGATCTTTTCCTTAGCGAAAAATCGGGTTAGGAATGCTGTAAGAGAATGAACATCGTTAAAAGCAAATAAGCTATTCTACACTGCAAGTAAAAAAAAAAAGCTTTCACAGCATGGAAACAACAACGAGTATGAATGATGGAGCTAAGAAAGAAAAACTGTTCCTTTATTTCGCGCTTGATGGCCAGGGCAAAAAAGAACCACCTTGAGCGAGATAAGGATGACTATATTCACTACCGCTTCTGCAGAACATCCGTGGAACATCTGCAGTTTGCAAAGAAAATTTCGACAGGTAAAGTAGTGTAAAAAATGACGAGTTGCGATTACGCGATTTTCAGAGACGTGTGGACTGGCCGCCAAAATGCACCATACTCTGTTGCGCCGTGCTCGATGCAAGGCTTTCGACATAAGTCGCTCGCGAGGCCTGAAACATGCTAGAATAGTTTCTCATGAACCATCCCGTCCCGTTCGTTTTCAGTGCAAGCAGACTGGTTGTTGCTCACGACTTCTTCTTGCACTGAAAGCATTTGTTTTGTACCCCATGTATCATAAGCGCTGCAAAGTCAGTTTTTGTATCTTGCAAGTGTGCACACCACGAGTACCATGTACTGTCAAAAAATAGTGCCAACAAGTGTTATGAGTCCTTGGAACAGCGGTATAAAACATCTAGGCCCTACGTTCGTGTTTACGCAAAACGAGTCAATTATGCTACTCTTGATGCAAAAACACATAACGACATCCAACTTGTCAGCCTACGTGACAAAAATTGATAGAAGAATACGTCACCTAAGCCTTTCTGGTTGGTGAAGCATTAGGGTGTCTATAAAATTAATTTCCATTAATTATGACTTTTAAAGTTTACAATTACGGCGACATGGCATCATCACGAAAGAAACATGCATGGAAATAACTTTGCGATATGTAACTAGAAAGATGTGTGGATGGCAATACAAAGAGCCATGTAGAATATTCACGATCAGTAGCACTTGTTAATTGTACGATTGTTATTGCATAATCTTTATTAAACTGACGATACTATTGGCGCTTCATAGGATTAATTTGGGAAGTACTGCGCACACTTTTTAGCAGGCATTTCATGCAGATGAAAAAGTTTTTCTTACAAAGTCTGATTTTCACTTCACTTGATATTTCCTATGAGGGGGATTCACCGATTTTGAAAACAAAGCCTAACCTCAGTGCTAGTTTCATAGCACACGTGCACATTTATTTCCAGCCAATGTAATAGGTTATCGAGCATTTTTTTGTATTGAAGGAAAAGAGCATATAAATTCGTCAAGAACGTGCTATTCTGCCCAACTTTCAGTTAAATTCGGTCTGCTCCCCTACACCTTCATGCACCAAGTTCATGCCTCAAGGAGCCGCCACGCTGTGCATTGTAGGCTCATCTGACCTTAGTACTGCCACATTTATAAGAGTAGTCTAAAAAAAAAATCTGGAGTGCTAAACACATAGCGTTCTTCTATCGCCGCTGGTATGTCCGCTTTGTTTTTGAGGAGTTGTGGGTAACTAGCTGGATTCCCAGAGAAGGGAAGTGGGTTAGGGAGAGACAGAAGGTGAGGTAGGCAGATGAGATTAGGAAGTTTGCGGGTATAAATTGGCAGCAGCAAGCACAGGATCGGGTTAACTGGCGGAACATGGGAGAGGCCTTTGTCCTGCAGTGGCAGTAGTCAAGCTGATGATGATGATGATGATGAAGTAACGCCTGCAACTTCAAAGCGACGTGATCACACACGCACACGCGTGCACACTCACGCACACCGACACGTATGAAAACATGCACGCTGGCTGATTGATTGATTGATTTGTGGTGTTTAACGTCCCAAAACCACGATATGATTATGAGAGACGCCGTAGTGGAGGGCTCCGGAAAGTTTGACCACCTGGGGTTCTTTAACGTGCACCCAAATCTGAGCACACGGGCCTACAACGTTTCCGCCTCTATCGGAAATGCAGCCGCCGCAGCCGGGATTCGAACCCGCGCCCTGCGGGTCAGCAGCCGAGTACCTTAGCCACTAGACCACCGCGGCGGGGCCCACGCTGGTTGTCATAAAGAAGAAAACTCTAATGTGGCCTTATAATTAGACGACCTTCGGTAACATAGGCGAGGGCAGTTAGCGTATCATGTGCACTACAGAAAAAAAGTGCGCATTCTGGCCTGCGTCAAAAACGTTTGCAAAGTAAAAAAACAGCTTATGTGAATTGTATGGCTTGGCAATAGGAAGTGTAGTCATTACTTTGTTTTATGTTTTGTCGGCGCTAATATTTCCTAACGAATTTCCGTTTTCGGAACGATTGATAAATTTTCGTTTTTTAAATGCGGACCAATTAAACCAGTTAAACTATTATAGCTGTCTGGCTAGACGTACTAGCCAGACAAGTCACCATCGCACCACCACCTACCACCCGTCGGCGAATGGTCTCACCAAGTGTCTTATAAGACCATCGCCAACATGGTGGCCATCTACGTCGACTTCGAACAGAAGACTTGAGATGCCATCCTTCCGTACGTGACCTTCGCATACAAGACGGCGGTGCAAAAGACAAGGCAGATGTAACCATAAAAGTTAGTCTATGAAAGGAATCCGTTCACGACGCTCGACGATATGCAGGGTTGCTAGATCTTCGAAGAGAAAGAGAGCTATAAATTTAACCAAAGTACCTAGAACAGTAGCCAACCGGCAGCTGTTATTTTAATTTGGAGCAAGAAAATTTGCCAAACATGATTTCAGTTTCGTCGAATTCTTTTTTTCATCAAAATAAAAGTACAGAATATATACATCCCGGAATGTTTGTCACATAAAAATAAAGTAAAAAGAAGAATCAGGTGACCTGTTGCATCTCATCATGTTTATATTTCGATCCAGACTTCAACTGCTGGCATCATGCCGGCACTCATGTCCTCAACCTAACGAAGATGCCGTGCAAGACCAGCTGGGTTTTTGTAATACAAGTCTGTTTTATTGAGTTTCTGTTAACGGATCACGCAAATAGCAGATTAGACGAAGTCATGTAGGAAACGCATGCAGTACATCGTGCATGCGCACAGTCCCCACCCCCCCCCAAAAAAACCCCCCCCCCCCCAAAAAAAACAGTTGACCTAAGAAACGCTATGACTAACGACTGCAGCAGCTAGCCTCCTCCCCTAGTTAAAATAGGAACCTTAATGAAAAATTACTGCAAAAATAGTGAGAGTCGTGCGCTTTGTGATCCGCGCTCATCCACTTTTCGCCAACATTTGCCTAGGGTGGCGCTACCCATGCAGCCCAGGGCATTAGCAAGTGAGGCGGATAGCGGCTAGAAAAACTGTACGGGCTACCCCCCCCCCCCCTCCTCAAGCCACAATACAGTGCTGCCTAACACATACCAGTTTTATATTAATAAAGCGAAAACCATGGCCAGTAAAAATGCGATTACATATAAGGGCCACCGTAGGCATTGTGAACGCTCGAATATTTTTTCCATTTTTGCGCTCGGTTTTAGCGCATATTAGCTGTTGTTTCCAGTGATAGAACAATAGCGGAAAAGTAGCGACGTATCCAACGTCATATTTGTGTCATCGCGGCTTTTTAAAAGTAGCTAATTTGGCGTAATGTAGCCAATTCTGGCAACCCCGACACCATGCTGCCTAACCCTGCTGACCAAGAAAATATTGACGTGACCGTCTACCTTCAGCACGTAAGAAGCTCGTCAGATTGATCGCCTGCGCATCAAAAATCTTCTGACGACCGACCACCGCCAATACAATCTGCGACGAGGCTTTGTAGAATACCAGCCCGGTGACCGCGTTCGCGTATGGGCGCCGATACGCCTACGCGGCCTCAATGAAAAGCTTATCCGGCAGTACTTCGGACCGTACAGGTTAGTTCCACATCAAGGGCGTACTTGACTACGAGGTTGTCTGCGACAACATCAGGCACTCTCAACAGCAGCGTTAGTGACCTGAAGTGAATGTGTTGCGCCTAAAGCCATTTCATGCACGTTAAAGAACCTAAAAATGTATTCTTTGTTGTTGTTTCTCTGTTATTCTGTATTACTTTTGTATCTATTTTTGGCGTTTCCTTGCTTTATTGTTATATTTATTGTCATTTTCCTCCAGTGTTCAGTTTTAAGCATCGTGACAATGCTTTTTCAAATAGCGAATGTCAGGGATATTTCTGACTTTCACTTTTGTTTCACTTATTTTTCGCCCACAGAGCTTGCTAAGAATGCTCAGCGTAAACTGTTCCTCATTGTTCGAAAAGACTTGCAATTATTAACGCGATAGCGTTGAAGGGCTCATGTCGCCGAAATATCGGCGTCCATGTCGTTGGTTATGAACAAAAGTTATCATATTTGCGTGACGGAAACTTCGAGAAAGATGCAAATAAAATGAATAAAACGAATGCTGGGTCAAATGCTGATCAAACCAAACCCGTGTCGTTTTCGTGGCAAGCGGGTGTTCTACCACACAGCCACACCTCCGCTTGCGAACACAGTGAAAATAGCTTCCTCTGCTTGGAAATGCAGTGAAAGTAAACTTCATGCTTTACTAACACACGCGTCCTGTATACACGCTTCCAAATACAACATGAAGTATTGCCGTAATAATGAGCGCGAAAAGCGTATATTGCCATTGGGTGTCGGAACATGTGACTATCAAAATGCCTTCATAGTTTAGAGCCAGACGCCCACTCCAAAAGGCACAAACGCTACAGCACGCTTAACGCCACGTAGTGGGTCCACGGCAAGTTTGAAAAGTTTTCATACACAACGTGTTTGAAACACGCACTAGGAACAGAATATCGCTATCGCGTTCAGCTCCTAAAGGCAAAATTTAAGGGTCGCTCGATTTTCGTAGATCGTTCTGTTCAAATTGAGAGTGAGGTACAAACGCTTGTGATTATTCCAGAGCTTGCGTGACGACCAGTGATAAGGCTACAATATTCGACGCCCCATCTATATATGCTGACTGGGTTCACCACTTGCCAGTCGATCGACGGCCGACGATCTGTTTGCCGCGATCTGCTCCAGTGTGTAGCATTATATGACTTTCCGTTTACCCACCACAATTTCGGCCAAATAAACAGTTTAAGATTTCGACAAGCCGCCTCTACCTTTGTCAGCGTCATTACCCTGTAACAATATGGTACAGCCGTACAGCCGTCAAGTTGGTTCACATCAATTGCAGTTAGACGCTGTCTACTGAAGTTGATTTATGTAGAAGCCGTCCTCGGCTACCATACTCGCGAGCGCCAGTGCTTCATATCAGTATCCCACTTCTGGTGTTGCTAATACCCATGTTGCTCTTGGTACCATTACGCAACTGTGAACAACTGGTTGTAGAAAATATATCTGGCAGTTGAACCCATGTATGCGTGCACACATCGACAACGCCACGTCGTGATGTTTCACTGAATAAATATTTCAAAACAGTCTCCTTAAATCCACATGCTTCGCATAACGCTGAGTCCTGAGATGCGTGATATCTGCCAAATTATTTGTGAATGCATTTGCATTGACCCAGATATACGTTCATCCTAACCCTCAAGCTTTGTCGTTTCGGATTACGTCAACAGTTTTACTGCGGCCATAAGCTCAATTGACGATCATTCAAGTACGCGTTACGTCAGTGACTGCTTCAAGAAGCAAAGATTGTTTGTGACGCACTGTTGAACACCAGCTCTTCGAACTGCTAAGGCAAGAGACAGCATGAAGCCGCAATGTTCGCGAAACGTGAGTGGGGTTTACAAAGCTGGCTGCCTAGTTTTGTTAAGAATACATATGCGCTACTATAATACAGGCTGCACGTCGAGTTAACGTCGATCGTAGTTAAGGGTCATCCACTGAGGTAGGTACGTATTACATTCCAGGCCCACCATCCTCGCAGGCAAATCACTGCATATGAGCCTACAACTCGTGCTATTGGTAGCGCTCATTTGGCCGTTGGCGTCATTATGCAACTCTAAAAGAAAATGGTTTTAAAAAAGATATGAGACTGCTCAAGGTATTTCTGCACACACATTAGTACATATCCTTAACGTCATTTCATAACGTTTACTGTAATAAAAAATACACCACAGTCACTTTCCCTCTGAATGTCTCGTACATTATCGATTCTTACTGTACATGGGATCAGCCGATTTTTTTGAACGCTCTGAAGAGTGAGGGCTTGCCGGACTGAAAGTTGTTCGCAGACTTCGCAAATATTTGCTAAATTATTTTCATTTATGGCTTTTGTGCATAGTACAAGACATAGAGAGGACATGACGGTGACAGCAATAACCTGCTGAGAGTGCCCATGTAGTTGCTAGTGTAATAAAAGGGAAACTATAATTCACCATTGTATGAAAAACACCAAATGTGTGACATCACTTGCAACATTACACCATCACGCGTCCAGTTTTCATAAATATTTCGAAGTGCAGCCACGAAGGCGGGCGCTTAGGTACAAGGAGCGAAAATTTTTTAAACATTAAGAAGGCTCACAAACATGATGGGTGAAGGTCGGGTAGAATTGCACCTCGCAAGCACTAGCCAAAACATAGAAACGCTGTGTATATTGCAGCATCGTATAACTACATAAACCTGCGTTAGGACGTCGGCAACGATACCACAATGCAAATTTGAGAATAAAACGCAACTTATTCCTGTTGCGGCTGTAGAACAGCCCAATGAAGGCTAATTTTCTTCGTATTTATTTATTTAATTTTACATGCCGCGAAATCACCAGGTATGTGAGAGCGACTAAACAATACCTTTAGCTAGAACACAAAAAAAATTTATAACAAGTAATTATAGAAGTGTCAAATGGTAGAGATGACGAATACGTAGTACTGTAATAATATGACACTTCGAATGCTTTTAACAAATTTGCCCGGGGCAACATGTCACTACACACTGTAGAAATACGATTTGCAGAGACCTATCTTTAACAAACACAACTGTATATTGTTAGTGTCATCATATACATGCCACATTATCATGAATAAGCACTACATCGTTCGCTTATGTGAATCACAAATTAGTTGATGGTTTCGATGCGGCCAAAAAGACGAGCAAAACTATTCAGGTTAGTTATCATGTTTGTGAGATTCGCGAGGATACTTTGATAGTGGCAAGGCATTTACATGTGGCCTCGCCGCGGTGGTCTAGTGACTAAGATAATCGGCTGCTGACCCGCAGGTCGCGGAATGGAATTCCGGTTACAACGGCTGCATTTTTGATGAAGGCGAAAAAGCAGTAGGCACATGTGCTCAGATTAGAGAGAGAGAGAGAGATAAAGATACAAGGAAAGGCAGGGAGGTTAACCAGACGCACATCCGGTTTGCTACCCTGCACTGGGGAAGGGATAAAGGGGAGAAAAGAGGTTGCACAAAGATGAGAAGGTACACACAATCACGAGCACACTCGGGGAGCACACACAGTTCACAGGCGGTCGCTCAGGTTTGTGGACTTAGGTAAAGAAGCAGTGCTTTAGTTGCTTTCTGCGCAACTGAGGCAGATTCCCAAGGTCCTAGTATCTTCTGCACACAAAATGGTCCGGGGTCAAGTCGACTCAAAACCATCCGTAGCTGGCATCGCTGTGTGTCGTAGCAAGCGCAGCTGCAGAGGACGTGTTCGATGGTTTCTTCATCTCCGGAGTAGTCGCATGTAGGAGTGTCTGCCATACCAATGCGAAAGGAGTACACCTTTGTGAATGCAACACCCAACCAAAGGCGGCATAACAGTGTCGCATCGGAGCGGGAAAGTTGTGATGGTAGCTTTAGCTTGAGCGAAGGATCCAGTTCATAAAATTGACACCCTTGGAAGCTGGTAGACGACCAGAACGTGCGTGTGAGATCTCGAGCCAGCAGGTAAAGTTGTCTTGCTGCATTGATAGAGGAATCGGGACTACCCGGGTTTCTTCATGGGCTGAGCGGGCTGCATCATCGGCTAATTCATTTCCGGTAATACCGATTTGTCCAGGCAGCCATTGATATATAATATCATGCCCTCGTGCTAGAGCTTCATGATGCCAATGTCTTATTTCTTGTACCAGTTGGTCATGGCTCCTCCTACGCATGGCAGACTGCAAGCTCTGAAGCGCTGCCTTCGAATCACAGAATATGACCTATTTTCCTGGACGTTCTTGAACGAGATATTGTAAAGCAGCCCTTATAGCAGCAAGCTCTGACGCCGTAGATGTAGTCATATGCGACAACTTAAACTTGATTGTCATTTCTGCAGCCGGAATTACAGCGGCACCTGTTGAGCTGCTGGACGAGACGGACCCAACAGTGTATATCTGCGTTCGGTCTAAGTACAACTCATGTAATAATAGCAGTGTTGCTTGCTTCAATGCTACTCTGGAGTGACTGCTTTTCTTTTTGATTCCCGGAATTTCTAGACGTACTTGCGGCTGGTCGAGGCACCACAAAGGGCATGCCGTTCTCGAAGCTGGCGTATATCCTGATGGAATGCTGTTTAGGTGCTTGGCTATGACGTCTGAAAACGTAGCACGTGGTCTTCCGGAAGGTAGAAGGGCCAAGTGGTGGTCGGGGACACGGCTAGCATGTCGAATGTGCGCTCTGAGGCAATCCACAGCTATATATGTCCTGACCGGATGGTCTTTGGCAAGCATGATTGTGGCATAAGTAGAAGCGCATCGGGGCAGTCCTAGGCAGATACGCAGTGCCTGACCCTGCAAACTCTCCAATGATTGAGTATTCGATTTGCAAGTGTTAGTCAGTACCGGCAAGCTGTAGCGCAATAGACCCAGAAATAGGGCCCTGTACAGCTGTAGCATGGAGGCCACAGAAGTTCCCCATGCTTTACCGCAAAAGAATTTCATGATATGCACAATAGATAGCAGTCTCTTCTTCAAGTACGCACAATGTGGGCTCCACGAAAGACTTCTGTCGATTATTATGCCCAGGAAATGATGCGTCCGTGCATATTTGACACTCTGCCCATTGATGTAAACAGGGTATGGCGTCATTGGTTTGCGTGTAAGCGCCATCAACGCGCACTTCACAGTTGATATATTTAGGCCTTGTTTCTGAAGGTAGGCTGTTGTGAGGGTTGCTGCCCGCCGTATTCGTGCACGCACCTGGGGGCGAGTAACTGCAGCACTCCAGGGGCAAATATCATCGGCGTATATGGATAGGCACACCGACTTTGGCAGAACCTTCACCAGACCAATGAGGGCCACATTGAACAATGTGGGGCTTAAAACACCTCCCTGAGGTACTCCGCAGTAGGTGTAATGTTGGGCAGTTGTACCCTCATATGTTTGTACAAAGAAACCTCTGCCAGTTATATAATCTTTTATCCATTGAAACATTCGTCCACCAATGCCCATTGCTTCGAGAGAAGTGAGGATGGCATCATGAGCTACATTATCATATGCACCCTTCACGTCAAGAAAGAGTGCCACTGATATGCGCTTGCGACTTTTTTCTTGTTGAACAAATGTCGATAAATCAAGGACCCAGTCAATGGAGGAGCGGCCCCGACGAAAGCCTGCCATGCAAGAAGGGTATTTGGTGTATCGTTCCAAGTATCACTCGAGACGAAATAGAACCATTCTTTCCATCACTTTTCCGAGGCAGCTTGCGAGGGCAATAGGGCGATACGCTGTCAAGTCCAATGGTGATTTTCCCGATTTCAAAAGTGGTATTAATCGACTAATTTTCCATTCTCGGGGAACACTGCCGCTGAGCAAGGAGTTGTTGAAGCATGTTAAAAGTTCTTCTCTAGCTTTTTGTCCAAGGTGTCCCAACGCACTATAAGTAATACCATTCGGACCTGGCGATGACATGCGCTTAGAAGCGACTAACGCACCTTCCAGTTCTTCCATGGTGAACGGAATGTCCATTTCTGGTAATCGCATCTCAGGAACGATCACGGCGTCGATGCTCTCGTTCACAATATTTCCGGCAACTCTCGTGCAAAATGCTTCAGCCACCTCGAGTTCTGTTTTTCCCTGATGGAGTGCCAAAGCTTTAAAAGGGTGCCGTTGTTGTGAAGAGGAGCGAAGACCACGAACTGTTCTTCAGATATATGACAGCGGTTTATGAGGGTCTAGAGATTCGCAAAATGCTTTCCAGCGTTCGCTCTCCAGTTTGTAAATGCGTCCTTGAATCTTTTTCTGGAGCCGCCTTGCTTTCCTCAGATCGTAAATTGATCTTGTGCGTCTGTATCGTCGTTCTGCACGCCTTCGTATAGCTCGTAATTTTTCCAGTTCGATGTCAAACTGTGTTACTTTAGACGAAAATGGTAATTTACATTTGGACGCTTGCATAGCTTTCACTATGGTATTTCCCAGATTAGGGTGCACAATAAAGGACACAAGATGGTAAATATTTCCGGAGCCCTGCACTACGGCGTCTCTTATGATTATGTGGTGGTTTTGGGACGGTCAACCCCACATATCAATCAAATCATCAAACATACTTTTATGATGTCATCATGCGAAGTTTGAAAGTTTCAGCAGGGGAGTACCTTAGCGACTAGACCCACAAAAATATGTATTCTTGTGAATTCTCAGGTTATCAACGCTTAGTTCGTATGGCATGCCCTTCAATTTCACCAATTCGTCCCTTTTTTTAGATACTCGTGTCCACATGGGAAAGTGTTCACGTATTCCCAGTCTGTTGCTTATAAGCTTAAAGTCACTTTCTAAGTGTGGCAGCTTGGGCTAGTTGGCATGGCATGACGATAGTTATAACGCGAGAACAAAACGACGACACAGAGTCCTTCTTGTCTTTGTGTCGTCGTTTTGTTCTCGCGCTATAACTATCGTCACTTTCTAAGATGCGCTGCTTTTTTTTAGTGTGAATTTATTGACTGTTGGTGTGTACTTGTTTGCATTGTACTTTATAAGGCGATGCGACATCCGGTTGTGCCAACGTTTGTTAAAAACGTTCTAACAGCTTTCTTTCCCGCAGACAGCCAGTTTTTGTCGTGTACATCTGGCATTTCGAAAAAAAAAATGCGGATTGGACAACTGCAGTCCATTCTCGGCGTCGTCGCAACGCGATTCCATAGTTTTAACTTTGTTAGCTATGCAAAGAACTAACCCCAGTCACCCTACAATAAAAGAATTATATTAGTTCAGTTTGATTGTCTTGGTATCGACCTCCAGCTCACTGATCGGGCTGCAACTTCCCGTAGCTCTACGTCCACAAACGTTTTCGTTTTTTTATTACATGAAGGTGTTTACGAATGTGATATTGACCTGATACAATTCACTGAACCAGGGTTACGATGATCGCCAGACCTTGTTGGTATTAGGTAAGAGGATTAACTGAATAATTCCGGAGAGCAGCGAAAGCTTATATCACCAAAAAATGCAGGGACACTCTGTTTACAATTACCAATAGAAGTAGGTGCCTACGCGGACACAACACTACAATTATGAAGCGATCATGGCTTATGACAAAGCAGTAGGAGTGACCAAATAACCAACGTGGAACAGCAGCTAGGGTGAGTGTTTCATTGCAGTATGGGCCCTGCGCCCCGGCAGAAGGTGGCGGAAGATTGGTTTATATGGCGTGCCTAGTTTT
Source organism: Rhipicephalus microplus (assembly GCF_013339725.1). Taxonomy (NCBI): domain Eukaryota; kingdom Metazoa; phylum Arthropoda; class Arachnida; order Ixodida; family Ixodidae; genus Rhipicephalus; species Rhipicephalus microplus. The sequence continues at coordinate 82,106,342 of NC_051169.1, read as the reverse complement.
TCGACAGCAGCGTGACGTGTTGATGATCCAAGTGGCCAGCTAAATTTATCAGAGCCATTCAAAAGCAGCGTTGGTGGCCGTCCGTCAAGTCAACATTTGGGCAGCATAGCGCTGCGCTCGTGGAATTCAGAGCCCCATCAAGTAAAAGAATGATTTAGAACAGAAAGGCTGAGTGTTAATTCACACTACTGATGAAGTGCCCTAATAAAAGTGCTGTGTCAAAAATAAAGGTTGCGCATGCCTGTTTTTTTGTTTTTGTTTTGGGAAGCAACGTGTCCGCCAGTTGATGTTCTTCCTTTGTATATTTTGTGCACTGTTTCTTGAAGATCATGCCTCTATACTTCGCACCCGCAGTATAGTCTCCATTTCAGACTGCAGTATAACAGATAAAATATTTTTAACAGGATTGAATGCAAATTAGTCGAAATTTTATAATATGTAGCACGAACCTCCGAGAAACATCACTAACTATTCAGTGTAGGAAGGTAATTGCTTGTAAAACTGGCCTGTACATCCGACTACTATTTATGCTAAGAAGATCTAACGCGTGGATTTTATTGATATCACGATGCCTCAGTTTCAGATAATTTGGTAACTGGGCAAATGGCTTGATGAAAAAAGCGAGGGCTGTGGAAAAAGTTGATACAGCATCAGCATGCCTTGAACTACAATTTCAAAACAACATTTTCTGCATTATCTTTAGAGCTTTAATGTTTGGTTAAATATAACACTGGTAGTTTTGTTACTCTTATGAATTCGTGCAGCAAACAATATTAGGTACCATGTAATGCAACGCCCAAATCTTCCACCACCCACGTAAAAAGAAACATTTGATATCATAGGCACTAACGCATGCACTACAGTCCAAAATAATAATTAGCATGTGTACAACGACTCGTATTATGAACAGAATTCACAATCTGGCTTGCTAATTCATGTTTATTTTTCTTTTTATTAAATATTGTGCCGTTAGCTATCCCCTTCTACATTTAAGGTGAAGAACAATAGTTGCACGTTTTTGCTATTTATTTGCAAGCACAATTGGTGTTCCTATTTCAAAGTTTTGTACCTAAAGCTAAACTCAAATTTCAAGATGTACGCAACAGTAGCTGAAAAATCTTTGCGGTCAAATTATAGCCCATTTGTGGCATGAGGACAAAATCTTTTTATGGCCAATCCCATTTGGCTCCCCACACACGAGAAGAGGTACTTTAAATTGCAGCTTCTTTATTCTTTATTGTTATTATGAGCAAAGGACTGAGGTGAGGGGAACTTTACGTTAAACGGGTTTTTGTTAAATGTATTACAGGCAAGCCATCCTTATCGCTCAATGAGGAGATGGGAGATTGGAAGAAGATTCTGCTAACTTTCTTAGCGAGTTATTCCGTGACATCGAGAAACCTATATTTTTAACTGAGTTGTCTGGTAGCAGGTAGTAAAACGGACAATTCTAATAAATGAAGTCACTAAAAATCAAGTAGGATTGAATTGAAGCAGGTAATCTGGATGAGACTCAAAATGATAGTAAAATACTAGGAAGAATGCTGACTCCTTAAAAAGGGTGTTTTGTGTACTGCGACATAAATACTAATGAAAAATACTCCATCTGGCCTTGAATGTTTTTCATACTCCCGGCCATAATTAGGAAGGTTCACATATCACAAAAATATTACATGAGCCGAATTGCTTGAAAGGCACAATACAGCGTAGAGAATGTTTGGTGCATGTTCATAGCAAAGTTCGTGTACGAGAGAACATAAATTCTAAGCTTTATAGGACAATTTGCATTTGTAGTGTTTCCTTTGGAGGGAGGGGGTATAACGATTTCAAAATTTTTAGTCAGTGAGATAAATACCAGCACTACGTCCGCAAGACAAAAAATCATATAATTGCGAATAAATAGTGCGAACTACCTGGTTGAGTAAAAATAGAGTGACTTTAATCATAACAAAACGGGAAATGCATGATTTTGGTTACAACTTGCCTTAGAAAATGTCTGACTGAGAATGAAACTTTTTATCCCAACAGAACTTCAGCCTACTGCAGAAAAACGCCTATAAACGACCAACAAAAGGATGCAAGCGTTTGTGTCAAGCTTGATATGGCCTGACCAGCTTGCGCGAAAATTGTGCAATAGGGCATTTCAGCCCACAGTGAACAATCTTTTGTTGAAAATGTTCGTGCACACGCGAAAAATGCGGCACAGTGTATTGACGAGACAGGCTTGCGTCGGCACCAAACGAACAAAAACGAATTGCAGACCAACGCAATACACGCTAGCCGATTCTCTTATCACAGCGCAGTAATATAGCATGAAAATGCAACGCATCTGTTCCTCTCTCGGCTTCTTTTAAACGGAAAGCGTCAGGTCAGTTTCGCACTTTCGTCGAGGTTAGTTTTTCTTGTCCTGTCTTTCAAAGCAACTGAACAATACCTTAGCATATTATCGGCAACGTTTAGAATTCTTTAGGCGAAGACATTAACATTAGTGCTAATGAAGAATGTCGGGTCAATGCAGAGCCAATGTCTCCACGATCACCTTTTTTTTAACTATAGCTTAGCACAATAAAAGAGCAATGTTTTCTTTTGGTTTGCTGCTGTACACACGTGGCGAGTTCTACAACGCTTACGCTTTTTTTGTAGGAATGTTTGGGCTTGAGTTTGCTAAGTTCTTGCGTACGCAGTCAATCTTTGCGGCTGCGAGGCTACATTTATTAATCGTATGAACAGTGTAGCAGCTGGTAGGTACGTGCGTTCTTATCAATTACGCGAAATTACCTTTTCGAATGACGGAATGAGTTTTGCGTTGCCTAATCTGAGCGAAAACATACCAGTGTAGAGCATCTGTCACCACTTATTTCTGAGACGGTACTCAGTATATATTACCGCGTACATAGCTGCATTTAGCTGCGAGATAGCGACGACAACGAAGAACCCGGATTTGCTCGAGAGGCGCAGCGCAACAGAGTGAAGAAGACGTCAATCTTAGCGGCCTTCTCTGAGAGCGTCTCTACAAGTTCCACTGCCCATGTTTTTAAATAAACCCCCCTGTAATTTATAACCCGCGACACTGGTGGACGAGCTGGGTACTACCACCTCATGATCAGCACCCCTGTGAGAAGCCCCGAGTCCAGCCCTACGAGACAGCCACGCGTGGAGACGCCTGTGCACCGCTCAAGCCGTCGCCTTCAAGGTCTTGAACCATAATTTTGCCTTTTAAAGGAAGCAACACTACCGACAACCACCCCTACTCAAGAAATGGCAAGGAGTCCTCCACAGGTGACAGTCCAGAATATGCGCATTCCTGAACCATTTCATGGCCGGCCGAACGAAGATGCGCAAGACTGGCTTGAGCAGTTCGAACGGGTAGCTAGATCGAACTACTGGAGTCTCGATGGAAAGCTCTTCCACGTATACTTCGTCCTTAAAGACGGCGCGAAGACGTGGTTTATGAACCAGGAGGCAACATCGACGACATGGGAGAAGTTTTGTCGTAGGTTTCTTGACGTCTTTGGTAACGCGGGCCGATGCGAAAACGCACAACGTCTTCTTGAAGGACGCACCCAACAGCTGCATGAAAGCGTCGCCATGTTTGCTCAGGATATGGTGCGTCTGTGCCACCGCGCGGACCCCAACATGCCTGAGGCTCGAAAGCTAAGTCATCTCATGAGGGGCGTCAAAGAGCAGCTATTTGTTGGTCTTGTGTGCAATCCGCCGACAACAGTGGACGAGTTCACCAGGGAGGTCATCTCAATAGAGCGTGCGCTGCAGCAACGGTACCGACAGTCTGATCGCCCGGCCACCAGCGCAGCTGCAGGCGCTGCCGCACTTACCGCAAACGACGAGTTTTCTCTACGCCACCTGAATAGACAGATCGTGCGTGAGAAGATCGCGAAGGAGAACGCAAAATACACATTGCAGTCACAGGCGCCCCCGTAGCAGGAGTCCGCGGTAGCTTTCGTCGCTGAAGTCGTTCGCCATGAACTTCGACAAGTGTTTGCCTCTCCTCAGCAATATTCCGCTCCACCGCACCGTCCAAACTTGTGTACCTATGCAGACGCTGTGCGTCGTCCATTGGCTCCAGAAGTATCCTACCAGCCGAACGAGACGTTGTTCGTCGACCCACGCCCATGCCAGCGTCGCAGTACCTCGAACCGTATCCTGTGGCAGCCTGGGCTCAGCAGGATTCTGTCAGGCGACCCTATATGCGGAAGACCGACATATGGCGCACTACGGATCACCAACCACTCTGCTACAACTGTGGAGAGCCAGGGCACATTTACCGTTTTTGCCCACATCGCCGAGCTGAATACCGTGGTAGTGAACCTACAGCTAAGAGCCGACAGTTTGAAGAAAGCCGTCCCCCATCGACGACGACCAGGCTGGCAGGCGCGAAGGCTCTTCTACCTTCCGGACGCGCTCACCATCCCCGGTTTGCTTTGGTTCACCAAGCCGCCGTAGTTTTGCTGACGCCGTCACGGGTCGGTCTCTCAGCCCACGGCGGGGAAACTGAAAGCAGCGACCTCTGGGGGAAAGGTTGCAAGCCGTTGAATTGCCGAAAATCTCCCACTGCTGCCGAAACACGTGAGAGACGACGATGAAAACTCCGCCGAGAAAACTGTGACTGCCGATCTCGCTGTGACGATTGACGGCGTTGAAGTGACGGCCTTAGTCGATACGGGTGCAGACTTCTCCATAATGAGTGAACGATTGGCAGACGAACTCAAGAAAGTCAGGATGGAATGGACGGGCCCTTATATTCGAAATGCTGGAGGCCAGATAATAACTCCAACGGGAAAATGTACAGCAAGACTCACGATTGAGAATGTGGCTTTTGTAGCCACATTTCTGATCCTTCCGGAGTGCTGCAAACCTATGATACCGGGAATGGATTTGTTAAGAGAGTACGGTGCTGTGGTCAACATACGCAATGGTGTGATCACATTCGCCGCTGACAAGCCTGTGACCCATGATCCAGACCAAGAACCCAGGGTGTTACGTGTGGTCGACGATGACGTCTGCGTGCCACCACTGTCATGTTGTCTTTTTTCCGTGTGTTGTGCCGTGCACTGTATTGAAGACGCCATAGCCGAACGCATCACTGCCCTTCTTTTTCACCAAGACATCGCCATCGCTCGCGGCATCGTCAGCTTAGTGGATGGGGGCGCAGAGGTGCTTCTGACCAAGTTAAGGAATGAGTGCCGGCACATCAGTAAAGGCACGGCTGTGGCGTACCTCGAAGAGCTCGACTATTCCCACGACTGTCTTCTAATGCAAGGGGAAGCCACAGCTCGATCACCTCCACATACACCACCAGTTGATATCGGTCCGACTCTAACACCGACTGAAAGATGCCGTCTTATGGAGCTGCTCAACCAGTTCAAGGACTGCTTCTCATCCACATCACGAGTAGGTCGAACGCCTCTGACTAAGTATCACATCAGTATGGAAGACACAGCAACACCGATCCGACAGAACCCACATCGCGTCGCTCAGAAAGAACGTGAGGTAATCCAGCAGCAAGTCAAGAAGATGCTAGAGGATGATGTAATCCAACCATCAAAAAGTCTTTGGGCATCGCCAGTGGTACTCGTGAAAAAGAAAGAAGGCAGCTTGCGTTTCTGCATCGATTATCGTAAGCTGAACCATGTTACAAAAAAGACGTTTATCTATTACCATGGATCGATGACTCTTTGGACAGGCTACGGCATGCGCGCTACTTCTCGTCCATGGACCTTAAAAGTGGATACTGGCAAATAGAAGAAGATAAGTGCGACCGAGAAAAGACTGCCTTCGTGACGCCAGACGAGCTTTATGCATTGAAAGTCCTCCCTTTCGGTTTATGCTCAGTCCAAGCCACGTTTCACAGACTAATGGATACCATTCTGTCCGGCCTGAAATGGAAAACGTGCCTTGTGTACCTCGACGACGTCATCGTTTTTTCGGCCACGTTTGAAGATCATTTAGAGCGGCTACTGTCAGTCCTTCAAGCCATAAAGTCCGCTGGGCTCACACACAAACCAGGAAAAGGCCACTTCGGCTTCGAAGAGCTCCAGTTCCTGGGACACGTGATCAGTCGCGAAGGTGTGAAGTCTGACGCAGATAAAACGGCAGCCGTCGCAAAGTCCGCAAGGCCTGTTGATAAGAAAGCGGTCAGGCGTTTTCTGGGTCTCTGCGCCTACTACCAGCGATTTATTGCAGGCTATGCTCACATCACCTCTCCACTCACCCGCCTTACAAGGGAAGACATTGCATTTGTATGGGGTGAAGAGCAAGAAGCTTCGTTCAACGAGCTGCGACAGCGTCTACAAACTCCCGCTGTCGTCGCTCTTTTCGACGAGAATGCACCAACAGCCATCCATACAGACGCCAACTATGTGGGCCTAGGTGCTGTTCTTGTCGTATGCCAAGACGGTGTGGAGAGGGTGGTTGCCTACGCTAGCAGAACGTTGACACGCGCCGAGTCCAACTACTCCACAACGGAGAAGGAGTGTCTGGCCGTCGTGTGGGCAGTTGCGAAGTTTCGCCCGTTCTTATATGGCCGCGCTTTCCAAGTCGTAAGCGACCATCACTCTCTTTGTTGGTTGACCAACATGAAGGACCCATGTGGACATTCAGCACGATGGAGCTTACGGCTCCAAGAGTACGACATGGCCGTAGTTTGCAAGTCTGGAAGGCAACACTTAGACGCCGACTGTTTGTCAAGGTCACCGATTGAATCACCGGCTATAGAGGATTATGATTTCCCAGGTTTTTTAGGAGTTGTTAATGCAGCTATACTTTCACGGCAACAACAAGATGATCGGGAGCTCAACTCGCTTATAGAATTCTCGAATGGACGAGCCGCCAATGCACCAAGAGTGTATTCGAAGAACTTATCGTCATTCTGTTTACGGGACTAAATTCTGTACGAAAAGAACTTTTCATCAACAGGTAGAAGCTACCTGCTGGTAGTTCCTGGAGCTCTTCGCAGCGAAATTTTACAAGCCTACCATGACGAAGCCACTGCGGGCCACCTCGGTTTCACAAGAACACTTACACGCATCAAAAAAAATATTACTGGCCAAGAATTGCAGCAGAGGTTAAACATTACGTCCGAACATGCATTGACTGTCAGCGGTGCAAGGTACCACCTGTCAAACCCGCTGGGCTATTACATCCTGTGCCCGTGCCAGAAACCCCGTTTTCTCAAATCGGATTGGATCTGCTGGGCCCATTTCAAATATCGGACAGCGGCAACAAATGGGATATAGTGGCGACGGACTACCTCACCCGATACGCGGAGACCAAGGCAATCGCGAGTGGCACTGCAGCTGAAGCGGCCCAGTTCTTCATTGAGAACATTGCCCTGAGACATGGTGCTCCAGCTGTCGTCATAACAGACAAAGGTACCGCGTTTACAGCCGAGCTTTTGCGCACTGTGCTTACGCTCAGGAGCACAGCGCATAGGAAGACGACAGCTTACCACCCACAAATGAATTGGCTTACAGAAAGACTTAACAAGACAATCGCTGACATGCTTTGCATGAACGTCAATGTAGAACACAAGAATTGGGACCGAATATTGCCATACATCACATTCGCGTATAATTCGGCACGCCAGAAAACAACAAAAAAGACGCCGTCCGCACAAATTCATGGCAGAGAAGTTACGAAAATGCTTGACGCCATGCTGCCTTACGATTGCAATGATTCAGAGACAGACGCCGTAGACTCCACTGAGCGCGCCGAGGAAGCAAGGCAGCTTGCCCGCGTCGGAATAATGAACCAGCAGCAACTTGACGCCCACCGATACAACCTTCGCCTTTGATTCGTCATTTCTCAACCAGGAGATAGAGTCTGGGTTTGATTTACTGTACGACGACGAGGCCTCTCAGAGAAACTCCTACGCCGATACTTCGAACCCTACAAGGTTTTGCGCCGTCTTAGCGACGTGACGTACGAAATTGTGCCCGATGCCTCCTCCTGTTCAAAACGTCGCCAGCATCTGCCTGAGACAGTGCACGTGGTCCGCATGAAACTTTACCACTCTCAGTGATGTAAACACCTGCTGGCCGCCTCTCAACCTGTTGAGCATCGGGACAACACTAACTCTGGCAGGAGGGTAATGCCGCGTGCATAGCTGCATTTAGCGGCGAGATAGCGACGACAACGAAGAACGCGGATTTGCTCGAGAGGCGCAGCGCAGCAGAGTGAAGAAGACGTCAATCTCAGCAGCCTTCTCTGAGAGCGTCTCTACAAGTTCCACTGTCCGTGTTTTCAAATAAACCCCCTGTAATTTATAACCCGCGACCTTATTTTGCTGCATTAGCTTATGATCATTGAAAATACAGTGCTTAATAAGAAAAGTAGGCCAGAAAAGGGGCCTAAGAAATACAGACACGCAGGCAGCCATATTCGAGATCTTTTTTGTGTTGCCCAATAATAACCTCAAATTTAGTTTAAAGTTGATGTGTCACAGTAATATATTTAAAGAAGGCATGCAATAAAAAATCTGGCGTCACATTTTGGGGCCAAATTTGCATCATTGCAACGTAATAAACTAATGACAAACCGATTTCTGCCACCAGCTTCTCACGAGTATTAGTCGCCGCCGCGAATCTACCGTCAAGATAAAAATCTTCTTGATATAGAACCATACTTCTTTCAAAAGCTGCTGAACGTTTATTTATACATTCAACAAATACCTGAAGAGGTGCTACCACCACCACAGCACCTACACTTTGCCCAAAGGTGGCATCACACTGTTCAGAGGTACTGATGGAAGGGTGGCAAATGATTTCTAAGGTCGGGAAGTACGACAAAACAAGCGAAGTACGTGGCAAGAAGGGTGCATACGTATCTCAGACATTTGTTCTTCCTAGGACAATCTTGTACAGTCAGCGTTTGTGACAGTGCAGGCAAGGCCACTCGATATAAAGAATATTTTTTTTTCTATAATCGAGCGGCCGTGCTACTGGAATGATGGGCAGTAGTGGTCATATAAGTTTTGTGGTGAGGCACAGTATTAGTCAAAAAGACCACAGTTCTGCAAACTTGTATACGTGAGGTTATATAGAAGGAATTTCACCTCGATGAATCTCATCAGACTCAAAATTACGCCTAGTCACTCGGCTTTGTGTGGTTGACTTCAATGGTGATTGTTCTGTATCTGCCCTCACGCTTTACCTCTGCCTAAAGCATGACCATCCAGTTGTGTACTTCAGTCAACTGACGCGACTTCATATTCGTACCTGACGCTACTTCGGCAAATCAGGCCTTCGTATTTACCACTTTGCGGGCTCTATAAATTGAATTCTAAGAGCTATAAAGAGGTGGAACCACAGAAGTGAGTGATATTTACTTTTCAAAGGAAGATGAATATGAGTTCACACTAGAGGGCACTCAATCTACATTAACGTAATGAGCTGGATGGTTGTTGGTTCCACCGTCAGAAAATAATGCTGATAAGAATAGTGGAAAAATTGTTCAGCTAAGGAGTAAATCAGCTCTTTCAGGGCTGTCCTGTTAACCTGTATGAGATGACGCTTGTGTGCCATTTCGTTTCTATACACTTGTACTAAAATTATATTAAAGTCTGCGCGAGCACGCGGGAAAATATAACGCACTCCTGAAAATGACTAAATGACGCGTACTGGGCTCCGTTTTGTAAGGTGGAGAAAACTTGCGCTGCCATAACCTCGTTATGAAGAATTCCAAAGACCTAACAGGACACTCAATAGATGCCTCGGCCCTGATGTTGCGGAGATGGTAGGGGCCAGCTTTTCATTAACTTGGCCCCGTAAAAAAAATGTTTCTGACACTTATAAACACTTCGTTGGATAGAGCAACTGCATTGAAGAATACTCTTTTTAAAGAGGTCTGATGTGTTTTTTTATCTGCCTTCCTAGGACAATCTTATTTTTTTCCATTAGTGTACTACAATTTATACCCACTGCCGCAAAACAAACTTACAATGTAGCGTAACTTATCTCGTGGACCAAGCTACCATGCGAAGCGTCTGAAAGGAAAATCATTAAACTTTTTGCTTAGCAGACAAAACAAATTTATTACCCGCCATAAACCTTTTCAGACCACACGGGAGGCAAATGTTGGAAGCTAACAACAAAAAATAATGGCAGCTGCTGTTCCTTTCGAAAAAAAATGGTGAAGAACCACAACTTTTTTGTGACATGTAAAAACTGTCACACGTCGTTTGTCCTTCTTGAAACCATCAATGAGTGTGGATCGTGTTCAAGTATGGGTTTTCAAAACTCTAAGTGCCGTCCATGGTCAGTGATCTTCGACAGCACTGCAATTAGAGAGCTCAGATTTTATGGTAGAGAAGGCCAAAGAGGCGAATTAAAGGAACAGTGTAATTAGGAGAAAAATCCAACATTATTATAAAACAGATTGCCGACAACCGTTTCTAGGTGCAAAAGAAAAAAACGAAAATACTTAATATTAAAAGAATATTATTGAAGTTACATAGCTTTCCTAAATGAATGAGAGACATGCACGTAAGTTATCTCTAAAAAAGCAAAATGGCAACAAAAATGCACAGTTTAAGTGAATTCGGGTGCTACAATCGCAAGGGCGATCGCCGACCTAGATCGTTAAAGAATTTCATATTTTCGACAACTTACAAAGCTTGCAAGAATTGATTATGACGCGCCTACAGACGAGCATTGCCTCGACAGTTAAGGTTGAACCCTGGGTAAAGGTAAAGTTTATTACACACAGTTGAACATCAGTCAGCGGCTTACAATGGAGTAAGAAAAAAACAGTAATTTATAACACGTGCTCTCAAATGATGCTGCTGCAGAATCTATAAATAATTAGCATTTAGGTGAGTCGTGATGTTAGTTAAGCGGATATGTTCAAATATTTTCCATCAGTACTAGTGAGTGAAATCAGTGTGCAATATTAACAACTGTTACGAGAACCCAACTTCTGGGTCCGAACCCCGTTTGCCATTTTCTAGTCATCAAGCAACATGTCTTCGACGAGTCATTTTTGAAATACGATCAAAAATACTTAGAGTAATAGGGCACCCGAAGAAAGTATCTGCTTCGACAACTCATTGGTGCTGAAGCTCTCTCATTACCCAAATATATTAAAGTTGTTTCGCTTATATGGTAATTTACATGGTGATTTACCGAAGAACCACTATTTACATAGCGATTTTATGATCTAGGGCTTCAGCTTATGCATCTTCGAATAAAGTCAGCTTATCGAAGAGAAGAACTGACAAGAACACATTCATTGCACCACGAAGAGGCAATGAGAGCTTGAAAAATTATCTATGTTCTCATTTTTTTATCTCTCTCTTTTCATTCCTCAATCCCCCTCCCCCGGAGTAGAATAGCAAAACGGACGCTCGACGGGTTGCCCTTCCTGCCTTTCCTTCTTTACCTCCTTCTCCTCCATTAACCTCAATGGTACTAGGCAGTGAATGACCTGATCGAGTAAATATTTTGTCTTCCAAGCATAATCACGTTTAAATTGGTCCATGGCATACTTATCAACTCCAAAAACCTTCAAAGCTACTTTGCCCTTGAAAAAAAACACACTTTCAGTGCGAATAAAAGTGCCTTGAATCCACAGCTTGAGTGCTGGTGACTTGTGTTGCCTGAACAAAAAGTGCCCATCGCTAAAGTGCTCACGTGGGCTATTCGCACCCCGAAGCCTTGTGTAGAAGCCTAAGGATTGTAAAATTGTAGGGTTTTAATAAACATAGTCAAACGAAAAATCCGAGCTTTAAAAAACTATAGCCGTTAAACCTACGTCTTCAAGGGGTCCAAAGAAGACGAAAAAGAGCAATAGTTTAAAAAAGCAAATGTGATAAGCACGACAAGGTAGTATAAAGGGACACTGGGAGAAAAAATGACTTGGTTTAGATAGACAGTCTGAAAACTGTGCACTCTAAAAACTTTATTGCCATATATTTCAATATTGTAGGTTCAATAATAATGAAGAAAATCAAGGTTGAAGTTTCATATCGAAATTGATATTTCCATGCGTTACGTGGAAAATTTGAAAACGTTATTTTTTCATGTTCTTACGACATTTACCAGATGAAATGTTCTCAAACTTCGTATGGCTGGTATCTGCCACCGATAAATGACAATTTAGTTCACTTGTATCGAATAAAAGCTACCAAAAACCAGTCGATGCCTTCAGACTCTGAAGTCACTGTGATTAGTATCGGAATCGGAAGAAGGCTTTTTCACCACTGTTTTATTTTCACGCATTCTATCGCTTGCGCTGTGTCCCGTCATAATAAATGTGTTGTTTTCAGAATTATGAAATTGTGCTTCACTAATACGCGAAAAATAATTTGCTCTTCCGTGCCTCTCTAAGCAAAACTTATAGTACGTGCACTAACGTCGGGCTCAGTTTTAACCATTTCACGTACGTAGCAGTAAAAATTGCAATGGGTAGATCGGCCGATTTCAATGTTGGTTATTTTAAATATATTAGTCCTGAACAATGATTCATTTATACACTGTTATCACTTGTTGTTTTCTACGAACTCAAAACGTCAGCCTATTTGCTGACAGCAGTGGTGAAAGTTTATCACTAATGTCATGGTATTGCTGAATATTATTTTAGGTTCCTGCACAATAACTTACTCTTGTGAGATATTATTTTCCGGCACTATGGCGCAAAATTTATGCCAATACTTAGTGGGTACGTGGGGTCTACAGCCACACAAATAATTCTTTTCGTCCCAGACCTGTGTGACTGATTTGTTACCCGCGTCAGTGATAGATGATATTTGCTCTCACTTGCAGTGTTTGCTGAACTGCATTGCTGAGGTAGGCGTGAAAGTGGAAACGTAATCCACCTTTTAACTTCAGTGCCACCACAATGTTGCCGCGGGGTCGGGGCTGGTAATTTCATAAATAATAATTACCCATTCTTGAAATACTTTGAAAGCGTTGGCAACAGAGACAAAGTTCTTGGTGTAGATGTGCAACCTGCCTAAGCAGTGGTTATAAAGGAAAAGTGCATTGCATATCGTCCACTGAAAGGTAATCAGCAGTGAAGTGAATAGCTCATCTACTAAGAAAAAGCGTATTGCAGCTTCCAACGGACAATGCTACTGCTATTGTAAAGTTCTGACAATGGACGTGGATGACGAATAATACTTTGCTTCCAATAGAAATTTTTAAGCAGGTGACCATGAAAGATCGAAAGTAAGAATATTTGGAGCTGCCTAAACGCCGCGTTGAGGCTGGATCAGCAGAGTTGAAGCAGTAGGGGTGGAGAGAGAGAAGAGGTTGTGACAAGAGTTGTTCCTTCAACTACTAGAGTGCTTCGCGATGTGGAAATGGGTGGCGCCATTACGAGATTGTGGTCTTCCGCAGCATCGTAAGAACATACTTAGGTTCAGAGGAAATGATGATGGTACCAGCCCACAAAAAGCTATGTAAGGGCTAACGTCTATATTGCGTCCAATGTTTCTTGCTTGGAAGCCCCCGAAAGAGACAGTACTTTTGCTTCGGCCATCAGAGAGTGCACATTTTCAATTTTGCTCTTGTCTGTGTATGTGTGCAGTGTCTGTCCACTCTAGCTGTGGCAAAGTTGTCTAGATGCCAGATCACAAATCAAACAAAGTAAAAGTACTAAATGAAAAGAAAAGAATGGTGCTTCGCTACACTCTCTTTGTTATTACGCAAAAATTTCGATCTAACTTTTTTCAGTATTTCTACCACACTTCAGAGAAATGACGTACACAGTGCCTTGAATACGTAAATATTGTACACGTGTACGCCATTGCTCTGACATATGGTGGGAAGTACGTGGGTGAGACGGAACGCTGTAAGAATGACACACTTTGTGAGCACTATTATAGCGTTTACACTACACTATCGGGGCACCTCGGCATCCATGTGCGGGACTGCCACCTATTTTGAAAAAAAAACCGTGGTCCTTGCACGCAATCGGGACCAAAGGTTGAGAAAAATAATGGAGGCCGAGGAAATCAAATGGCGTGTAAGCATGCCTTTCTTCTACGTTTCCGAAAAAGAGCTTTTGTTTTTGGCGAGTCAAAGAAAGGGAGGTGGTGTTAGTGTTCGTTCGTAACTTATCAGCACTTCTTTAATTTGCACTTTCAATTTTTACGTCCTGGTTTTATATTTTCTTGCTTCGCCTGTGTATATATATACGTGCCATAAAATCTAATAGACTTCAGTCAGAAGAATGCGTTGTTTCCTCGTTCTCTCGCTCGTATGTTGTCTGTATTTTGCGCTGCACTACATTATGATTGACTTGTCCAACTCACCCAACATGCCACGTTGCTATGAAGAACACAGCTCGATCGCGGTTTAACAACTAGAGTTCATTAAACCTAACGTAGCAAAACAAGCACCACGTGCGGAGAAACTTTACTAGACGTTGAAGGAAATGGTTAGGCTTGGGGACAACGCACTGTAGTAAACAAACAGGTGGTTCACATATACATCCATATCCAACTGGCCTGCCTCGATTACTTGTAATGCGGGAAATATTACGTTAGCCAGACGAATGGTTGTTTAAAATATAGGTTTAAAGGGCATTTGTACAGTCAATCGAGTCCCGCCACGGTGGTATAATGGGTAAGGTACTCGGCTGCTGATCCCCAGGTCGCGGGATGGAGTCCCGGCGGCGGCGGCGGCTACATTTTCGATGGCGGCGAAAATGCTGTAGGTCCATGTGCTCAGATTTTGGTGCACGTTAAAGCACCAGAAGTAGTCGAAATTTTCTAAGCGCTCCACTACGGCGTCTCTCATAATCATATCTGATTTCAAGACGTTAAACCCAACATATTACTCAATTAACATTGTCGATTATCTAATGAAAGTAGGGGTGGATATTCTCACTGTATCACCTAATGTTGATTGACTGATTTGTGGGTTTGAACGTCCCAAAACCACCATATGATTATGAGAGACGCCGTAGTGGAGGGCTCTGGAAATTTTGACCACCTGGGGTTCTTTAACGTGCGCCCAAATCTAAGCACACGGGCCTACAACATTTCCGCCTCCATCGGAAATGCAGCCGCCGCAGCCGGGAATCAAACCAGCGACCTGCGGGTCAGCAGCCGAATACCTTAGCCCCTAGATTACCGCGGCGGGGCGATCACCTAATGTTGTAGACTAAGATATTCAGACTGTAGTATGCTCAGCAAACAAAAGGGTGCACCACACGTGTATTCATTAAGGCAGGTAACATTTACACTTTAAAGGTTGCTTGTATATAGGTCTCCTACTCTTGCTTGAACTGATAATTAAGAGATGTGTGTTTGTTTGTGCACGTGATGAATTCCTATAGCATTATTGTGTTCCATGCATGGATGCTATAACGGTGTGTAACTGTATAAAATTGAAGGCTTTCCAGAGAAATAAATTGCTGGACATTCAACCCTCTGTGTCCACTCTTCTCTGCCCTCCTGTCGGTGGCGCTGTTATACACTCATATATATCTTGTTCATCACCTTTCCCTTCTTCTTCGCTCGTAGGAAATGTGCACCCATTTGTACAGTGTGAAGCTCAACAACTTCTATTGGCTTCAGTGGTGCTATTCAGAGGTAATCCTACCTCTCAATAAAGTGTGCTTGATCTCACGCATGTTTCGACATACCCTTTACTTTCAATGAAAAGTTCTTGTTCCAGGCTCACGAAGCATTCCTCTGCTTCAATAAGCTCATCGAGTATCCTAGTTTATTGGCTACCCACCTCCCTGTCATACTCTTTCCGAGTTTCATTATTTAGCGAAAGGTCATTACGAGGTTTTTTTTTTCTTGTTCTTTTTTTCTAATGGTTGTGTATATCTTTCTCCGCTTTTGACTAAACTTTAATTGCTAGTAGCATGTCATGCTGTCTTCTTGGAGCCGGTCTCTCGTGGTTTCTTTTGCGCTTTTTTCAAACTTGCAGCCAAAGAAAGTTTGTGCGACAGCGTCAAAATAAAGCACTCTTTTTGATCGCAATCTCTAATCTCCGCGTTGACGGTAATGGTGACATGAAAAGAAAACATTTGCCACGGGCCTTGATTACCGGTATATCAAGCAGCGCCAATGAAACCTGGCCTGATGACAAATTCAGCGTCAGAATGTTGGCTTTAGTCGCCACCGTTCCATGTTCTACTCCCATTTACTAAATTCAGCCTCCACGTATGTCAGCCTTGTAATAATACTTGGGTCTTCGCAAGTGTTGTAACATTATTAGGGTTTGAATGTTACGAGTATTTCCTTCCACAAAAATTACAAATATTAAGAAAGGTATCCGCAGCCACTTTTCAGAAAACACATTTACTCTCGAACCCGATACAGTGAAAGGCTTAGTAAGGTGGCGCGAGGATCAGGCGTGGCGTACATAAGGTAAAAGATCTAAGTCATCAACCCAGTAACGCATAAAGCATGTTTCGTGGTATGCATGAAAATGCAATTGAGGTCAGCTTGCATCCGTCACCTGATGCCACCAACAGAGTGGTGCCCTATGAACAAGATTGGTTACATGAGGAGGCTAAAGCTAGATGCACACGCGAGGGCCAAAGTCTGCTGCTTCGCGAACGCAATAGTCACGTGATTAGTTTATCCCGAAGTGGAAGCGGTGACGCCGCATTCACATAGCGGGAGCTACACACGCGGAATCCACGTGCATACTCACAGGTACGAATGAACGCGAATAACGTCTATACTCGGCGACAACTTTCTGTGGCAGCACAGGCAAGGCTACGAATACCAAGCACGCTCTTTAGTACTACGCTTCTGCATGTGGTCTATGAACGCTAGCTTTTATATACTTCGCAGCATGATGGGAGACATATTCTCGACTCTCATGCTTATGCAGCCTGATTATGCGACCAAAAACCACTCGCCTCTTCCACTGTGAAACAAAGCATATTTGGCCATCGCCTTGCCGCAAAACTAAAACACGTGGCTGTTAAGCCGACAGCCTGATTCTAGCCACACCAATCCGACCAGTGTTGACAGTTTTGACACTGAATCCTTTAGATTGAGGGCAGACGACCGTCAAATGGGCGGATTGAAATAGCGGTGACGTAATTCTAGGACAGCGGATGAAGCGAGGACGGTAAGTTTAGATTACGCACACGTCTCACGTGATGCGCGTCAGCTACAAAAATTCCTCTTCCGTTCTCTCGTGTGAATCCACCTGAAGTGTCACCCTCCACCCTGCGCATGTTTTTTCTTCACGATCTATTCAGCAGACTCGTGTGTATTTTGATTTTCACTTGCGCATTCTCAACATCCACGAAAACAACAGCGAATGAGCGAGAAAGCAATTCTGGGGCCCGCATAGACCCAAAAAATCTTAGAAAGTAAAGACAAAAATATATCCCTAGTGGTCTCACGAAACCTGTATTTCTGCCCTCGTTCTAACATGAGAATTCTGTTGTTTAGTTCTGTTGTCGCAACTTGCCAGGTCTCTTTGTCTCATTCGATCTTTGTTTACTCAAGCATTTTCCTTCCGTACCCACCTTCTCCTTGTTGATAGAAACAAAACAATCAAGCTTCCATTCTTCTCTGACCTCTGCTTCCTGTCGACATTGTGTGCGTGACGGTTATTTTGTACAAGCCGTCTGGTAGGTCGTGTTTTGTGTGCCAATATTATCGGGTGCCATGTCCAGATCAATACCTCCGTATTATTTGCTGGCTCGCCTCCTGGCTCGAGTTGGCTTGTCGTCAGCTCCTTTAGTTCCACCAGCTCTGTTATCGACCACCCGATGGACGTCACCACTTTGGTTGTTCGTCCGCTGCGCTGTTGCTTGGCATAAATGGCGTGCAGCTGTAATTGCCTCTTTGTTTATCGATTGCTAAACGCCATCACTTATTCCGTCGAAAAAGGAAAGCAACAAAAATTGAAGCTACATTTACTTGAGAATTCTGTCATGCCCACATGTTCTTTTCAAGCAATTGATGCTTGTGTACGCAACGTGCACACCTAGATGTGAAACTTCAGACACACCCGATATGCAAATAATTTTTTTCCAGCAGCTATCCAAGAAACTGTAACACGGAAACAAGAAATCTTTAGTTGAATCCCCGGTTCCTAGTAGTCCATTTGAATGTATGTAAAACGCAGGACGTCCATAGGTGACTTGTTCACTAGATTTTAATTAAGCTCTTTGAATCAATGAGGTTCGTTGTTTGTAGAGAAGATAATTAAACTCCGGCACCTTGCTTACGCCGAGCAAGGTGTAGTGAGGTAACTAGTACTTTACTCTACGCTGTGCAGCCTTTTTTCTTGAAGATTCCAAATTTGTTAGGCTCAAGAAATAGTCGCGAAACGTACAATTGATTTGTGGGGTTTAGCGTCCCAAAACCACCATATGATTATGAGAGACGCCGTAGTGGAGGGCTCCGGAAATTTGGACCACCTGGGGTTCTTTAACGTGCTCCCAAATCTGAGTACACGGGCCTACAACATTTCCGCCTCCATCGGAAATGCATATCGCGAAACTTAAGAAAACGTTATCTAAGTATATTCTTCTTTCTGACATATTGCCGAATATTGCACTTTAGACGTCTAAACCTTCAGAGGAATTCGAGCTTATACATGCGCACATAGAGAGTGATTGTACGCTATGCTAATTGTTGATAAAATTAGGAACGAACCCATAGGTAATCATACTGCAAGTTAAGCACAGAAATGTGCCAATAGGATCAGAACAGCAGCCGAGGGATCAATCCTATACAGAATGTTGCTCATCAGAACACAGAATAAAATAGGTGCATATGCTACACAGAAGAAAAAAAATAGCATAAGCAAGGTTCAATTATCTGAATATTGCAACGTTGTCCTTTACACACTATTATTAGGCCCGGAAGACGTGATCAAAACAGTCAACTCTGAGGCACAGAACAGACTCAAGGGCTATATCCACTAACGATGAAGATGAGGAACACTGTATGATGATGATTTTGTCTAGGTTAGGAAGAAGCGTGCCTTAAATGCCCACTATAATTCCCCGTGCATGACAGCGGCCATTTTTGCCGCAACTAATACACGCGGAGAACGCCTTGCGAAAAGCTTCATACGCGAGACATGCACTATTTTGGCATCGCGACAGCGCCGGTCACTTGGAGCAATCACAGGTTCAACGCGATAGTTAACGGGCGAGGTCTGCTCAAAGACTGTGTACAGGCCGAGTAACCAAAACTGAAATTTGTCGCATAGGCCTGGAGTGCGAACTGGTGTCCGGAGTAGCACCTCGTCACTGAGGCAGGAGATCACAGTGGTGTGCTATGCGTCATGCAGATTATTACTTGCTTGTTGTCTCTCCTAAGTGTTGAGTCTAGCGAGCTGGCGACAGTGATAGGGGCGGGACACGCATTGTTCATAGGAGAATGCAGATGGTGTATCAGGAGCTGTCAACAACGAGACGTCAAGAAAGGAAAATGGCGATTGGCCGTAATTGATTGATATCTGGGGTTTAACGTCCCAAAACCACCATATGATTACGAGGGACGCCGTAGTGGAGGGCCCTGGAAATTTTGACTACCTGAGGTTCTTTAAAGTGCACACAGATATGAGCACACGGGCCTGCAACATTTCCGCCTCCTTCGGAAATGCAGCCGCCGATGTCGGGATTTGATCCCTCGACTTGTGGGTCAGCAGCCGGGTACCTTAGCCACTAGACAACCACGGCGGGGCGGCGATTGGCCATAGACAAAGTAGAACGGCGAGTAGCCAGTTGTGCGTTGTACGGCGGTGTTATATGTGAACGTTACAAACAGCAAAATTGCACCCCTGTTGGTTTGGTATGGCTCAATGTACATGACTATCATGTCGGACAGAGTGCGGTGAAAGCGTTCAATGAGCCCGTTGGTTTGAGGGTGATAGCTGGAGGTAGTCATGTGGCTGGTGCCGGAGGCTTTGAGCAATTCTTTCTCAATTTGCAAAAGGAAAGGTTTTTCTAGGTGTCTCAAGATGACATGAGGAGCATCGTGTTGCAACATCAAGGCTTCAAGCATAAATTTAGCCATGTAAGAAGCAGAGGCTGAATGCACGCAGGACGTTTCAGCGTAACGTGTCAAGTGGTCGACAGCTGTTCTTATCCATCGATGACCACTGTGAGTCGTGGGAAAAGGGCCATGTATATCGATGCCAACGACTTCTAATGGTGCCAACGGACACAGATGTGGGCACAGCTTTCAGCATTTAGGTGATATCAGAAGCTTTCGGCGCTGACAAATAGTTGCAGAAGGTGACGTACTTTGCTGCGCTGGCGGACACCCCTGGCCAGTAGAAATGACCTTTAATGCGATCGTGCGTTTTCTAAAAACCAAAGTGACCAGTAGTCAGGTCGTCGTGATAGGTCCTTAAGAATATCGGCTCTATGAGAGCGAGGCAGAACGGGCACCCAGCGTTGGCCATCAGGCTGATAGATGTGGCGGTAAAGAACGTGGTTATCGAGCTTGAACTGCCTGAGCTGTCGCCTGAAGGCGGGCATTAGGCGGTCGCGATTTCCACTGAAGGCGATCTTCGATGCGTCTGAAGTAAGCTTCAGTGAATTGGTGCTTTATTACTGGAGCCGTGGTCGTCAGGAGGGATGTTGTCTATGGCGGCTAAGCACGACGTAGATGTGGAAGGTATATGCAAGCGTTCATCGTTCAACTTAGTGAAGCAGTGAACGGCGCCGTAGGAAGTCGGCAGCGAGAAAGCGCATCTGCAGTCCTAGGTGCTCTTTACCGCACTTGTAGGTAATAGTGAAGTCGTATTCTTGAAGACCTATAATCTATCGACCAAGGGGTCCTGATAAACTCTTGAGTGTGGAAAGCCAACATAAGGCATGATGGTCTATAACTATAGTAAAATGACGGCCATGTAGATAACGTCGAAACTTCACCACCGATTACACGACGGCTAAACACTCCTGTTTGTAATTATCGGCGTTGGTCAGGGCGCGGCTTGCATACGCAACGACTCTTTCACATGATGATTCATTGCGATGCAGTAGAATACCTCCGATTCCGTGACCACTAGCGTCAGTATGCAGGAGTGTGGGTGCTGTTTTATCTAAATGGCAAAATATTGGTTCAGATGTGAGGGCGTTTTTTAGATGGCTAAACGTTGATTCACAGGCAGGAGACCACTCAAAGCGAACACCGGAACCGAGTAATTTGTGCGAATCTGCAGCTATCTAGACAAAGTCTTGTATGACCCGAGGAAATATGAAGCCAGGCCAAAAAAACTGCGTACGTCCTCGGTATTTTCGGGACAAGGAAAATAAAGAATGGTCAATATTTTATCGGAATCAGGACGATTGCCATCCTTACTCACCCTCTGGCCTTCGGCCTCAATTTTCTTGCTGGCAAAACGACACTCTTTTGTGTTCAGCTGAAGGCCAGTGGTACCAAGGCACATGAGGACTTCGTCTAAACGCTGTAAGTGTTGAGAGAAGGTTGACGAGAAAACAATGATGCCGTCCAAAGAGCACAGGCAAGTTTTCCACCTCAGGCTACACATAAGATGTCAATAATGCGCTCGAATGTTGCGGGCACGTTGCAGAGGGTGAAGGACGACACAGATGGTGCACATCGCAGCCCTCAGCGCTTACGGCTTTCCTAACGCTTAGGGCGTCTCACAACGTCATTTGTTGGTACCCATCGCAGCTCTCAGCGCTTATGGCGGAAGTTACGCGTGGATGTCGCTATAATTTTACCCATAATGTCGACATCAGCCTCCTTGTGTTTACAAACATAAATTGGGTCTATAGATGACACCTTGAATTCGCTAGAGGGAGATAATTATTTCTCGAGTCTGGATCTACGTTCTGGATACTCGCAGATATTGATGCATGAGGACTATAAAGAAAAGGCGACGTTTTCGGCACCAGATGGACTTTACGAGTTCTATGTTATTCATGTACAGGTAATGAAGAAGCGTGTCGTAAATGCGCAAAATATTTTTTGATGCGAAGCAGCTTTTTGACTAGCCTTGTTAACGCTGTTCGTTTATGTCTCCGTGCCAACACTCCAAACCGCGTTCCCCCCCTTACCCCCACCGAAGCTGTTGGAACTTTGCCAAATAGGCCAACTTTCTGTTGCGCGCTCACGTCACTCTTTTCCACACACGCAACGGCTGATGGCTCCTCCTAACACACCTCGGTGGTGTTGCTCTTCCGCCCACTCACGACACACTTTTCCCTCCCTTCACTCTCTCCACCACCCGCAACTCTCGACCACACATCGAGTGAAAACACTCATTCGGCTCGCTTATGTGCGATGAAACTTACAAAAGACTGAATCCGCCTACCGTGTCTTTGCGTTTCAAAGAAACATTTACTCGAGTAAAGGCTACACCGAGTTTCGCCTCCAACCGTTTTTCCAGCATCCGTGTCGACGCTCGTTTGAGCAGGGTCAATGGCGTACGCACCGCTGCTGTTTCGCATCCTATGATGGTTTCCTTCGGAAGATGGTTCCATATTTTTACGGGCCGAAGCTCCTTGTAGCAGGCACACATTCGTCCCCCGTAGTATGTAACAAGTATAACATTCTGAACTCTAAGGTGGTGCCGGTGAGAGACTTCTTCTGTGCGTTGTTGAACAATAAAAAATAGTGCTCAATGTACATGTCAATGGCTGCTAATGGGGAATCAGAGACAGGAGCATTCGGCTTTTAGTTAACGCGCAGGCTGCGATCACCATTAGCAGCCATTGGCATGTACATTGAGCACCTATCTGACAAAAAGGGTTGCTACCGTAATACTCGCTGGGTGTAACCTCCTTAGCTTTAGAAAGGTTTAGCGAGCGTTGAGCCGCAGTGCCATGAATACAATGAACTTGTATATACCATGAATGAACTCGAGGAGGTTAAAAATGGGAAGTAGATACCAAGCGCAAGCCGTAAGAAAGTAAAAGCCGAATTCTCCGCCTATCATTTCCCATTAGCAGCCATTGGCATGTACATTGAGCGCTATCGGACTGAAAAAGTTTGCTACGTCATACTCGCTGGGCGTAACCTCCTTCGTTTTCGAAAGGGTTAGCGAGGGTTCGGCCGCAGTGCCATGAATACACTTGTCACGCGTATATGCTGAGGCCTGGTTCGCTCATCGGGCGTTGCGAAATGAACCATAGAGGCTGATGATACGAAACGAAAACTATCACTTCATTACCATAACAATCACAAAAACGAAACAACAACACAAATACGCACACGTTGAAACACAGAAAAGGAGATGTCTTTATGACGCGCGTTTCAACGTCCGATTCTGTTGGCGTTCTCTAAGTCTTGCGCTTACAGTTGTGGCGTGGCCTCTGGTCCGATGGGAGTCCCTTTCAGGCGTGATGAAACGCCATATTGATGCTGAACGGTGGCCACGAGGTTGAAGACCCACTACAGCGGTAGCTCCAGTGATTTCTCGCCGAGGCAAGTGCTGGGGCGGGATACACTGCAGACCAGGGTCGGCGGTGGTTCCGGGGCTGCTCGCCGAGGTCGGTGCTCGGGCGGG
Source organism: Rhipicephalus microplus (assembly GCF_013339725.1). NCBI lineage: Eukaryota > Metazoa > Arthropoda > Arachnida > Ixodida > Ixodidae > Rhipicephalus > Rhipicephalus microplus. The sequence continues at coordinate 82,082,904 of NC_051169.1, read as the reverse complement.
AAACTGGAGACCAGCGTCGGTGTTGGTTCCGGGGCTGCTCGCCGAGGTCGGTGCTCTGGCGGAAAACCGCAGCGCAAGATCAGCGGTTGTTCTGTGCGCTGCTCGCCGAGTCAGGTGCTCGGGCGAGAACTGCCGTCCAAGATCAGCGGTTGCTCCGTGAGCTGCTCACCGAGTCAAGTGCTCGGGCGAGAACTAGGGGCAGCGGTACTTCCTTGCGCTGCTCACTGAGTCAGGTGCTCGGGCGGGAGCCTGGAGCAAAGCCCAGTCCGAACTTTCGCCGCTTTTCCCCCTCCAATGCCACGTCCCGGCTCTCACGTTCCTCACTCGCCCCCTGCCTTCTTCTTTTTTTCTTCTTTTTCTTCCTCAATTCAGCATGTTAAATTACCTATTCAATACAACTTCTTTCTCTTCCTCTTTTTCTTCATCTTGAGTTTCTTGACAATGACCCCCAATTTTTTGAGTTTCGACAAAAACTGTAGTCCCCACTGGCGCATTACACTTCACTTTACAACACAACACTTCACGGCACACCACGTCACTGCACAGCATACCTAAATCCACAGTGGCACCAGTAGACTTGCCTACACTAACACGCACATCCATCTTCGTGAGTCACAGTGACACTTCACTGTCACACCCCATCATCCATGAAGCAATGATACTAGGTATGTGTCCGCACGGAGTTTCCTCTGTGGGACACTGGTTTTATAGGTCCTACAATGTCCACTGCGACTCTTTTAAAAAGTTGCTCAATAATAGACGTAGTCCTCAAAGGTACCTTCGAGACCAAACCTTTTCGTGTGGTTCTCTGACATGTGTCACAAGAGCGCACAAACCTTTTAATGTCACTTTGCATGCACAGCCAAAAAAACAGTTCAGCGACCCTGCTAGTTGTCTTTCTTACTCCCTCATGGCCAGCCGTAATAGTGTCAAGTGCCAAGTCTAGAACAGCCCTTCGTAAACTCACCGGCACTGCTAACTGTCTATTTTCTCTTCCCTCATGGGTCTTGACTATTCTGTACAGCAGCCCTGAAAGCTTCTCAAATTTATGCACGACCCGACTCCTCTTACAATAGATTCATTTGCCCTGAATCTCGCAACACCGTCGCAGCGTACTGTCCGCTTCCTGCATTCTCCCCATTTCTGCTGCAGTTATGTGCATGGCTGCTACTGAGTTGTTCTCCTTGATGCCCTCCTTTTCCTTTTCACTCTTGTTCCTCGTAGCTTTCTCCACGGCATTAGCGGAATCTTCCCTGGTATGCTGATCAACACATCTCTCGTCCCGTTTATCCATAACCTTATGAGGTTAGATCTCCGTACCCTCAGCGCACGCTGTAGTAGGCAATCTCCAGAGGGGATCCGCATCGTCAGCTCCTCTGACCCCTGGCATATTACCGAGAATTACGTCATAAAGAGGGTCTTTGACACATCGGGCTTCAATCCAACCGCAGTAATACGGCGACAAAATCAGTACCCTAGCAACTAACATCCGCCGTACTGTTCCATCAGTCAACCAAACCGGCTTTGCTGTACCCGTGATATCCGTTTCTGGCACCATGAATTCTCTTACCAGTACAATGTTGGAGCCCGTGTTTCGAAGTACCGAGACTTTACGTCCGTGCAACATCCTGATGACCACTGGCATAGCATCTTCGGCTTTTCCCGCCTTGACAGAAGTCGTAACAGCACTTGTCTTATCCTTGTCCTCCCGGTCACGTTGCTTTTCCCGGTCCGCATCAGCAGAGCTTTTATCTGCAACCATGCAAACCGTTTTGTTTCCTGACCAATCACGACAGGTATCTGTTGTGTGTCTACGCTTTCCGCACCGATCGCATTTCGACGATGAACTGTTAGTGCGACCCGCGGCACATTTTGCTGCTCTCTGCCCAACCTTGTCACGAGGTAGCATTTCACTTCGCTCCGGGTTTGCTCTTTCTTCTCCAAACCTCTCTCATCTTGGGCTTTCCCTAGATTCCTTTGCCCTTGAGCTTCCAAATAACGGTCGGCGTGTTCGGACAGCTCAGCCACCGTCTTCAAGTTCCGCTCTTTCAGGAATATTGCCACTCCCTTGTGACACGATGCCAGGAATTGTTCAGCAATCATGCTATCTCTTAGATCCTCGAACGATCTTTCTATGTTAGCCATCTCCAACCACCGATCGAAGTAATTGGAGATTCGAGCAGCAAACTGCTGGCCTGTCTCATTTTCCTGTGGTTTCGAGCTTCGGAATTTCTCTCGGAAACCCTCGGGAGTTAATCTGAAGCGTTGTAGCAGAGCCCTTTTGACCTTGTCATAATCTAGCGCATTCGCTGCTGGCATCCAGCTAAAAACAGCCAATGCCTCTCCCACAAGGCACATGCTCAATCCAGTCGCCCAAGCACTCGTCTGCCAGCCTTGTCCTATCGCTATTTTCTCGAACCGCTGTATATAAGCGTCGAGGTTATCTCGCCTTTCGTCAAAAGGTGCGATTAACTTACGCGGGCTCACTTTTGGTGGCTGGGGTACCGTCTCTGACCTATCTGGTACTACCACACTAGTGCTTGCGCGCAACTGCAATTTTTTTTCAGTGAGCTCCTTTTCAAGCAATAAGTTTTTATAAGTTCGCTCGTCTGCGGCTTTCTCTCTCTCTCTCTTCAGCGGTTTTCGCTCGCTCTTCATCTTCTTTCGCGGCCTCTTGTACCTCTGCACGTTCTTCACGTAATCTTTACCGTTCCTCACGATAGAGCGTCATTATAGCCTCAGCCGATAATCCCGCAGCACTACCGGCAGCCATCAAGCGTTGCAGATCCATTTCACGGCTCCCGACAGACCTAGGCGTGTGACAAAGTTACATGGATCCTGGCAGGCTCGCCATTGCCACGCGTATATGCTGAGGCCTGGTTCGCTCATCGGGCGTTGCGAAATGAACCATAGAGGCTGATGGTAGGAAACGAATACTATCACTTCATTATCATGACAATCACAAAAACAAAACAACAACACAAATACGCACACGTTGAAAAACACAGAAAAGGAGATGTCTTAATGACGCGCGTTTCAACGTCCGATTCCGTTGGCGTTCTCTAAGTCTCGCGCTTACAGTTGTGGCGTGGCCTCTGGTCCGCTGGGAGGCCCTTTCAGGCGTGATGAAACACCATATCAATGCTCAACGGTGGCCACGATGTTGAAGACCCACTACAGCGGTAGCTCCAGTGGTTTCTCGCCGAGGCAGGTGCTGGGGCGGGATACACTGCAGACCAGGGTCGGCGGTGGTTCCGGGGCTGCTCGCTGAGGTCGTTGCTTGGGCGGGAAACTGCAGACCAGCGTCGGTGGTGGTTCCGGGGCTGCTCGCCGAGGTCGGTGCTCGGGCGGGAAACTGCAGCCCAGTATCAGCGGTTGCTCTGTGCGCTGCTCGCCGAGTCAGGTGCTCGGCCGAGAACTGCCGTCCAAGATCAGCGGTTGCTGCGTGAGCTGCTCACCGAGTCAGGTGCTCGGGCGTGAACTAGGGGCAGCGGTACTTCCTTGCGCTGCTCGCCGAGTCAGGTGCTCGGGCGGGAGCCTGGAGCAAGACGCAGTCCGAACTCCCGCAGCTCTTCCCCCTCGAACGCCACGTCCCGGCTCTCATGTTCCTCACTCGCCCCGCGCCCTCTTCTTTTTTTCTCCTCTTCTTCTTCCTCATTACAGCATGTTAAATTACTTATTCAATACAACTTCTTTCTTTTCCTCTTTTCTTCATCTTGTCATTCTTGACAACAGTGAACTAGTATATACCATGAGCTCGAGGTGGTTAAAGGTGGGAAGTGGACCCGAAGTGCAAGCCGTAAGAAACTGTGCGTGTGCCACCTCTCGTTTAGTCCTTGTGCAAGGAAGTTTAATAGCGACGCCAGGTAGTAGGCAGGCAGCCGGTACGGACAGAAATGCTCGAGCAGCCCAGCGTCTTCAGCTCGTGCACCCACTCGCGCTTCGCACTCAGAAAGAGATGGTCCCACTAGGCAGTGCCTTGCGAATTCCCCACTACAATACCCCGGCGACGAAGACGAGTCATCCTGGTGACTCAAGGTGACGAGAGAACAGGAGGGTCGTAGCAGGGCTTGAGGCGACTGACGTGGACCGTCTCACGACCAAGACGGCGCTTGTTCGTGGACGGCTTGAGCGGTTTAATCACATAGGTGACAGAAGAAGGGTGCTGTATGACGCGGTAAGGGCCAGTATACTTCGGTGCAAACTTGGGAGTCAGGCCAGGAAGTGGAAATGCAGTCGGAGCTACACGAGAGAACCGACGGGTAAAGTGTCCTGAACAAGATCACGGTCGTGGCGATCTTTTTGGAGGGCTTGATTATCTGCTGTGAAGGACCGTGCAAGCTGACGACACTCTTCGGCATGTTCGGCCATTTCAGAAACTGGGCTGAACTCGGAGGCATCAGGATTGTATGGCGGAATTGTGTCGAGTGTGCTGCATGGGTCACGACCATATCAAACAAAAAATTGAGAAAAGCCCGTTTTTGATTGAATCGGCGTATTGTAGGCATACGTGACGAGAGGAAGGACAACGTCCCAATTGGAGTGGTCGGAATCAATATACATAGCGAGCACGTCTCCGAGGGTTCTATTGAATCGTTCCGTTAGGCCGTTCGTCTGAGGGTGGTAGGCTGTCGATGTGCGGTGTACCGTACGGCATGACTGTAGGAGCTGCTGCAGAACTTCGGACAAAAATACGCGACCTCTGTCACTCAGGAGCTCGCGTGGTGCACCATGACAAAGAACAAACCGGTGCAAGATGAAGGTTGCAACGTCACGAGCGCCAGCCGAAGGTAGCGCTGCCGTTTCGGTATACCTTGTCAGACGGTCGGCAGCCACAATCACCCATCGATTACCACTGACAGAGCACGGTAGTGGGCCGTATAGGTCAATCCCAACACGGTCAAATGGGCGTGCAGGACTTGGTAAAAGCTGCAGTTGACCGGGTGAATGAGGAAACGTCTTGCGCTGCTGACACAGGGAACATGAGCGAATGTGTTTGCGTACAAACGTGTACATACCCCGCCAGTAGTAACGTTGGCGGATCCGCTCATACGTCTTTAGCGCATCGGCGTGTGCGTGTTGCGGCTCAGCATGAAAATATCCACAGATATCAGACCGCATGTGGCTGGGTATGACTAGCAGCCATTTACGAACCACCAATTGGTAGTTGCGACGGTATAACAGGCCATCCCGTATGGCGAAATGCGTTGCTTGGCGGCGAAGAGCACGCGGGTAACCGGAAGTTGATGCGTCAGAAAGCATATTCAAGAGCGAGACAATCCAAGGGTCTTTCCGCTGTTCGGATGACATGTCTGTGACGCTGACGGCAGAGAGGGGAAGGTCAAGGGCTGATATTTCTGTATTATCAGATTTCACGGGTGATCGTGAAAGCGCATCTGCGTCAGAGTGCTTTCGCCCCGATCGGTAGACGACGCGTATGTCAAATTCCTGGAGGCGTATTGCCCAACGTCCGAAGCGACTAGAAGGATCTTTCAGTGAACCCAACCAACAGAGTGCGTGATGGTGAGTTACCACATCAAACGTTTGGCCGTACAAATAGGGGTGAAACTTGTTTAACGCCCACACAATCGCCAGGCACTCTTTTTCCGTAACAGAATAGTTGGCTTCTGCCTTAATGAGGGCGCGGCTGGCATAGGCGACCACATACTCCGTAAAACCTGGTTTGCGTTGCGCGAGCACTGCACCAAGCCCGACGCCACTTGCATCCGTGTGTACTTCGGTCGGCGCAGTAGGGTCGTAATGACGCAGTACGGGTGGCAAGGTAAGGAGTTGACGCAGTGTTGCGAAGGATTCGTCACAGGCTGCATTCCAATGCGAAAGGTCTGCAGGGCCAGCAAGGAGTTTGGTGAGCGGAGCGAAGATGGAAGCAAAGTTCCGGACAAACCGACGAAAATAGGAGCACAGGTCCACAAAGCTCCGTAATTCTTTAACTGTAGTCGGTTTAGGAAATTCGGCAACAGCACGAAGCTTGTCAGGGTCGGGAAGGATGCCGGCTTTCGAGACGACATGACCAAGTATGGTGAGTTGTTCAGCCCCGAAGTGACATTTCTTCAGGTTAAGCTGAAGCCTGGCGTTTGTAAGGCACTGTAGAATTTTACGCAGACGAGTGAGATGCGAAGTGAAATCGGGTGAAAAGACCACAACGTCATCAAGATAGCACAAGCAAATGTTCCATTTGAGGCCACGTAAAATGCTGTTCATCATTCGCTCGAATGTGGCGGGTGCATTGCAGAGTCCGAATGGCATCACGGTAAATTCATAGAAGCCATCCGGTGTGACAAACGCCGTTTTTGGACGATCAGACTCAGCCATTGGGACCTGCCAATAACCCAAGCGAAGGTCAAGCGAGGAAAAGAATTCTGCACCTTGGAGACAATCGAGAGCGTTGTCTATGCGGAAAAGAGGGTAAACATCTTTCCTCGTAATGTTGTTTAGGCGCCTGTAGTCTACGCAGAACCGGATCGAACCATCCTTTTTTTTGACGAGTACAACTGGTAAAGACCAAGGACTACAAGAAGGCTTGATGACTCCACGCTGTAGCATGTCATCTACTTGTTCTGCGATTACGTGACGCTCCGCCGGGGACAAGCGATAGGGGCGCTGGCGCAAAGGAGTACTCTTCCCTGTGTCAATCGTGTGCACAACGGTGTTCGTTCTTCCTAGCACCGCTTGGGGAAAGTCAAACGAACGCCTGAATTTGTGCAACAGGGTAACAAGCTGCTCTCGTTGAGCCGGGGCGAGATGGCTGTCAATAGAACTGTGAAATGCATCGGACGACACGCTGTTCGAGGCAAAGTGAGGAACCAACACGTTCAGCTCCATATTCGGCTTGTTGTCGAAGAAATCGGCAGGCACGATAGTACCTTCATCCATAAGCTGAATGTGGCCGAGCGTCTCGTTGCGCCGCAAACTGAGGGGGCGCGAGTTCGGATTGGAAATAAATATTCCGGTAGTGTCTTGACAAAGCGCAAGAACGGCGAATGGCAGCGATGTGTGGTGGCGGCTACCGAAGATGTCAGATGGCGCGAATAAGACGGCAGCGTCAGAAAGTGAAGTGCAGCAGGCAGGGACAAGCTGGGTGCTGAAAGGAGGAATGTCTATGTCCGTCGCGACGACAAGGTTAGCCACACTAGATACGGATGCGTCAACAGAAGGCGCATCACGAAACGGTAACAGCTCAACTTCGGCCCGAGTGCAGCCCATGACAGCGTGATGACGTGATAAGAAATCCCATCCTAGGATGACATCGTGGGAACATGAAGCCAACACGTGAAATTCAATGATGTACAACACGTCTCGAGTAACCACTTTTGCCGTACATGCCGCGATGGGCTCAATTTGTTGGGCGCTTGCAGTGCTAAGAGAAACTACGGGAGAAAGCATCGTCCCTTTACGAAGAGAACGGCAGAGTCTTTGACTAATCACATATATCGTGGCACCAGTATCGATGAGGGCGAGTGTTCGTACACCTTCGACAATTACATCGATAAGATTGGCGGGAGACAGGCGAGGACTTGAACGATTAGACGATGACGCAGCTCGTGTCTCCGGAGCTGCGGCAGTTAGTTTCCCGTCTCATTGGAGGTAGGTCGTCGACGCATAGGTGATACAGAACGACGACTTGTTGAAGGGGAAGGCGAGCGGAAAGTTGAACGTCGAGAAGCGGAGGTTCGGGTGCTGAATGCAGCTTGCGCATCGCGTTCGTGAACTTCAGGTGGCATGGGAGGCGCGTGGTATGGAGGCCGAAACGACGTAGTCAGCGTATCTTGGTGCACTAACTGCGAAGCGCGCAACGACATAGACGTGCAACATGACCTGTAATTCCGCAAAAGTAACCTATGGGCCAGGTTGTCAGCAGTGCGCCAAGAACTTCCGCCGTGCTGCTGTGTAGGTGGAAACGGCGTGGTGGAAGGTCGCACAGGTTGTGGCGTATACAGTGGCATACGAGGTGGAGGCCTTGCCGCGACGGCCGCATAAGTCAGTGGTGCGGCAACTAGGTGTTAGGTAGAGAGGCAGACGTAGGTAATGGCAACGCCTCGGAGACCTGCTCCTGAATAGCCTGTCTGATTGTCGGCGTTAGGCGGTTCGTTGGTGCTTCGGTGGTCGGCAGATACGAAAGACACGAAAGCTGTAGGGTGACCTCTTCGCGTACATAGTCTTTTATCTGCTCCAGCAGGGTGCTGTCACCACTGACTGCCAGGGCAGCGAGCGAGTCGTCTGCTGTCGTCGACCTCCGAACTGACGCACGTTGTTTCCGAATCTCTTCCAAGCTCTGGCACAGGGTAACAAGTTCGGACACGGTACTTGGGCCCTTTGCCAGCAACATTTGAAAGGCATCATCATCTATTCCTTTCAAGATATGCCTAATCTTGTCTTGTTCAGTCATCTCAGGGTTAAAGCGCCAGCATAAATCGATTACATCTTCAATATAGCTTGTGAAGTTTTCGCCCTGCCTTTGTGCTCGTCCGCGTAGGCGCTGTTCAGCACACAGCTTACGCACTGCGGGGCAATCGAACACAGCTGCAAGGGTAGTCTTAAAAGCGGCCCAAGTGGTAAATTCAGTACGGTGGTTTGTGAACCACAGGCTGGCGACGTCTTTAAGATAAAATGGGACATACTCCAATTTCGAGGGGTCGTCCCACTTGTTGGCGGCGCTCAATTTTTCGAACAGCTGCAACCAATCTTCCACATCTTGGTCATCGGTGTCGCTGAAGAAGGGGGGATACCATTGGCGCAGGGTGGTAGGTACGATGACCAGTTGAGATTGGGCCGTGCTACCTTGCTCGGTCCTTGCTCGGTCGTCTGGGTGGTACCTTGCTCGGTCGTCTGATCAGGCATTGCTGATGCAGTGGGCAGCTTCCGGCTTCGAAGTTCCAGGTTTGCGTACCCAGCACGTCCACCACTTTGCAAGGGAGTTTAATAGCGACACCAGGTAGTAGGCAGGCAGCCGGTACGGACAGAAATGCTCGAGCAGTCCAGCGTCTACAGCTCGTGCACCCACTCGCGCTTCGCACTCAGAGAGAGATGGTCCCACTAGGCAGTGCCTTGCGAATTCTCCACTACACTTGGAATGTCCGCTGGATGGCGGTGCTTCTATATGGGGAATATATGATGAAAAGATGCGAGATGGTGGTACTTGGAGTATTGAATATATGGACGAACGGACACATAGACAGTTGCATGGATGGACGCATGAACGGACGCAAGGGCGGCTGCGTGGACAAACGCAGGGACGGACGCACGAACAGACGCACGCACGGACGGGCTGATGGACGCATGTACGGTCACACTGACGGACGCATGGACGGACGGAAGCAAGAACGAATGGACGGACGAATTCTTCGCCCCACTCTCCATTATTCACTCCAGTGGATTTGCTGCCATTTTTTAGCAGTAGCTAGTCAGGTGCCCCGTGAGTTCTGACTGATAATATTGTTTTACACTATTCTTGGCTTACCGAATTACGGTGCAAGTTATTGGTTTGTAGCCAATGTAAGCTCTATTGGCACTGGTAGCCGTTTGAATACCAGTTATAAAAATAGAGAAACCTTTGAACATCGTTTCAATCATGGCTCCCTAATCGCAATTGTCTGACACCAATGTGACTGTTTAACCAGCACTCATCATGACAGCAGGCTGTGAAGTGGTCATATGTTTAAGGTGAAGCTAACAAAAGGAGGAACAAACAAACGAAAAACGATCAAGCACGCTCCACCAGCTTCAACCTGTGACTCATTTGTTCAGTGGCCTCTTTACGGAAATATATGTTAAAAAAGATTCTCATTCAAATTGGGGCAAAATATTACTGCCGACAGGAGGAAGAATACACACGGCACATCACTTACTACCAACTGAGTTCTGTATCTTTATTGTCCCATCACCTGCACTGTTTCTCCATAAAGTCTACAAAGCAAGCCCTCCTAAATACCTTTGTTCTCGTTTGTGTTTCGCCTATTCCGGTTGCAGTTTAATTGGTCCTGCACATTTCTAACTATAAAGAGTGTTCTTGAAAGGAGCAAATTCATGAACATCGCATTTATCACTGCAGGTTCATGAGCATGTCCTTGCGTTCATCTGTTCAACTATTGCTAAAACTTACATTTAGAACGAAGAACTTCGTATGCTAACAGCACAGCGTACTTCAGTCTCCATATAAGCGGAGTCGGCATCAAAAGTTAAGAGCCTTTTGGTCTCAGAAAACTTGATATTTAGCTACCATCACAACTTTCCCACTCCGATGCGACACTGTTATGCCGCCTTTGGTTGGGTGTTGGATTCACAAAGGTGTACTCCTTTCGCATCGGTATGGCAGACACCTCTACATGCGTCTACTGCGGTGCTGAAGAGATCATTGAACACGTCCTGTGCAGCTGCGCTTGCTACGACACACAGCGATGCCAGCTCCGGTTGGTTTTGAATCAACTTGACTCTAGACCATGGTGTGTGCTGAAGATTCTAGGATCTTGGGCATCTGCCTCAGTTGCGCAGAAAGCGACTAAAGCACTCCTACTTTACTTAAAAGCCAGCAAACCTGAGCGACCGCCTGTAGACTGTGTGTGCTCCCCAGAGTGTGCTCGTGATTGTGTGTACCTTCTTATCTCTCTACAACCTCTTTTCTTCCCTTCAACCCTTCCCCAGTACAGGGTAGCAAACTGCATGTGCGTCTGGTTAACCTCCCTGCCTTTCCTTGCATCTTTATTTCTCTCTCTGTCCAGTCAATAGGGACTGTACCACGTACGTCAGCGTCTTTTGGAACTTCCTGGACACCTAAAACTAAGACTTCCTGCCGATGAGTTGGAACACTCTAGATAATTATTTATTTATATTTTATTTATTTATTAACGTATTTCTACATACTTTCACTCTCAGAGGGATTTTAAAAGGTGAACAGTCAAGACAGAGATTTAGTACTGTCCAAATGAACAAAATATATATACAAAAATGCAACAACAAATAAAGAAACAGATGAAGATACAATCACATTTGTCAAAGCACAGAACATATTGCACATTGCTTGAATAAGAACGAAAAACGTGATATTGCACTACGTGTGCTAGGATAACAAGTCGCATTCTACTCGGTTTCAGAAAGTGGCTAAGGATATGCTACTCGAAATGGAGGGGGACAGATGATTATTCCATTGTGTGATCGCAAGTGTGAAGAACTAGAATTCGAAAGCATCTGTCTGAAATCTTTAAGGAGCAATGGTATGAGAGTACTTATTAACGGTATTTCTAGCTGCGGACAGCCTCATGTAGCGGGACTTGTCTATGATTTGATGATTGTGTAATAGGCGGTACAGTTGTTTTAAACGCAGTCGTTTCGCCCTGTTTATTACGGTTAGTATCCCAGCCTGCTTGAGCGATTCTGAAGGCGAATCTGTCCAGTTAAACTTGCTGAATATGACCCTAAGCGCTTATCGTTGAACACCATCAGATTTGGTGGTTAGTTTTTCTTTGTGTAGGGGAACCAGACAGTGTATGCGTACTACCGGATGGGGTGGTTAAGTGCATTGTAGGCGAGTAATTTTTTGTAGGGCGGTGCTTTTTGTAATCACCTTATTATAAATAACAATATTCTTCGTGCAAATGGTGTGATGCAATGTATACGAATATCTTATCGTAGATCACATGACGAAATCACGTAACAAGCGGCTTTACACAGAGTGGCTGAGTTTATGACGTAATCAAAGTTGGATGAGCACTTTTTCCTAGTTATGCATAAGACAACAAAATTTTTCGTTTATGTGTACTTGCGAATCATTGCACCAAGCTGAAACTGCTTCTCGGGTCATTAAGGCTAGCTGACTGGATTCCCAGAGAAGGCAAGCGGGTTAGGGGGAGACAGAAGGTTAGGTGGGCAGATGAGATTATGAAATTTGCAGGTATAAATTGGCAGCAGGAAGCACAGGACCGGCTTAACTGGCGGAACATGGGAGAGGCCTTTGTCGTGCAGTGGACGTTGTCAGCTGATGATGATGATGATGGTCATCATGATAGTATTTTTTTCTGCAGGATGCACTGATTTGCAATAGCCTTTGAAGTTTGGACACTGGCTGTACCTATTTGAAATTCTTGATGTACACAAGACGCTTTGTCCCCAGAAATAAATCTGGTTTATCGCACCATATCTCTCGTTATTGAGCTTATACCTTGCACATCGTACTTGATAAGGTTGGTCTTAAAAGAACACTGTATTTAGATCGGCACCATTGCCTTGCCAATTTATGTCGAAACACCATTTGTGAAGCCGTCGGGCAGAATTTTTGTGTGACAAAGTTATTGAAATATTTAGCATTTCTGGTGGTTACTAGTAAATTACTCAGAGTAGATGTTTTCATAGGCTTCATAATAAGCGTGACAGCAGAAAAAGTAAATAAACCAAGGCATACTTTACTTTTTTTGTCGGAAAACGCTCTTGGAGCAATCGCGTCTCTATGTACTGTGACAGAATTGCAGTCCTATTGTGAATCAGCGGACGTGAACGCAAGTGATGCCACCCTGGCTAAATACACTTCAAGAGACGAAATCGCGCGACGCTTTAACGTTAAGGCCAAACCTCCTAAGCGCGAAAATGCACGCGACAGCGACAAGCGATGCGATGTAGATCGGCTTCGCGCGTTCAGTCGCTAGCGAAGGCAAACCTCATTCTCGCGACGGTTTCGGCGAGCGAATTCCACTGTTGCTGGCATGAGGCCGTCTACTCGCACCAAGAAAACCACGTAGCGAGTGGTATGCAATTTAAAAATAAGATATCTTGTTGTGTAATGAAACGGAAAGTGTTTATTATTGCCTTGCAGCACTTTTTTATGCACATGCGTAATAAACATTGCGTTATTTCTTGTTGCGCATACGTGACTCGGGCAGGGTCACGTGCACCTATGTAGTCTTTGTCTTTTCCGGTATTTCGCTATTGGCTGCTTGAGCCCAGCACTTCCGGGCGATGAGCGACGGTTTCCAAATCTGGAGAACTGAGCGATTGCGCGAAAACGAGCACGCGACACGTCGCGCGAACGGCCTGTTTCGTCGCTCATAGCGTCGCTTGTCGCTGTCACGTGCATTTTCGCGCTTATGAGGTTTGGCCCTTATTGTTTAGGCGTTTGTGAGCTAAATTTATAAACGGGACAAACTAAAAAATCCTATGACTGGAAAGCGACGTAAATTTTTAATGTTCGAATACAAAACTTGAGTCTTTGCAACAACAGCGACGAAGAAAACACCGTTTCAACAACTCGTTGTGAAAGAACTGGCACTTGCCAATCAAAGTGCATGAAAATGAAGGACAGCGTGGGGCACAATCAGGCTCTGCACGTTCACGCTCGCTTGGACAACTCGTAGTCTGAGCATATCTTCCGGCTAGCAAAGTAGTCTGTCCGGGTTGGCCTTTTATTGTCTTCAGGGGCTCCGGCAATCCGTTGGCTTGCAGACAACGATGTTGTCAAATTGAATTGATATTTGCGGATGAAGAAGCCACGAAAATTAGGACGGACTTACACTCTAGACTAAAAAAACCAGAGCATGCGAATTTTCCTCTGAACGCCCCCCCCCCCCCAAAAAAAAATAAAAATAAACGCACGAGGCAAGTCATCTATCTCTCCTCAACTAGTGCAGCCACTTTTTCCGATTTACCCGTCACGAAAGCTGCAATGCACTGGCATGCGTAAATAATGACAAGTTCATCGGACTTATAAATCATGGAAAAGTCCAGTTTGGGCGAGACCGATGCATACCAGCTGAAGATGATTAGACCGTCCAACACTACGAATTTTGTCGGCAGTCATGGACTTTAATAATGCTGTCCCCAGTGTGCTTGTCAAAGAAAGTAGTCACAATACGCCACAAAGTGCTATGATTTTCACAACAACGAACAAAAAATAAAGGAGTTTCTGAGAATCAACGTAGTTATGAGGAGCTACGTGTTGCCAGATCCCACAGCATCTTGGGCAGCTCTGCCTAACCTTTTTCAGCCTTTTGTTGCAAGTGTGGCGCCATTTCATTGCTTTCCCAGCTTCTAAATGTGAATTTTCACGAGAATGAGTTTCAGTAGACTAGAGCGGAAGTCAACTTCGACACACTGTAGAAAGGTCAATCTGTTCTTGGGTATTGCGACGGTAAATTCACCAATAAGTAGCTTGTTGAATCTCTTAAGGTACATAGGAACGTATGCGTCGAAGTCTAAAATTTTTTTTCGAAGTACACCCATCTCTTTCACGGTTTTTTTTCTTTTTGTGAGGCCAACACAAACAAAATACATCATTGTGTCATGTTTTCATTTTCTAGTTTTCTTCTGTATCTCAGGAGATCCTAACCTGGGTGGCTCATGAAAATTGACTGCCGCAAGTTTTGATACGGCCACAATAATAATGCTCTGACGCGTTAAGCGTACGCTTCTGCTGGCCCTTATCCGCAAAAGTTTTTGTCTTTTTCCCGCTGCATCAATGCAGCAACGTGTACGGTTAGAAGCGTGCTTGAAATATGAGCGGGTAGCTAAAACGTAAATCACTCCCTCGCTGTAAAGTATGATCGCTTGCAAAACTAAAACAAAAAACAACAGAAAACACGCTGTCGAGCTTGCGACGTGCCCGGGGCGTGTGGATAGCCACATGTATCTTTCGAGCCCTACTGTACGCGCGAAATACATTACTAGGCAATATATTTTCCCGAAGCGCTGCGCGCTTGTTTCTAGATCGCTGGTGGGCCGATAAAGCGAAACGTTCTCTCTATTTTACTGAAGATGACTTTCTCTTTATTTCATGCTTTCAAGAACATGGTTTTGCACTCTGGAACAAAAGCTTGAGTGGCATACTTTTCTTCTTCTCTGGCACGACACACTTGGGACATAAGCTAGTAGTGGGTTGTCTGCTGAGGAGAGAAAAGAGGTAGTTGGAACAATGGTGGAGATGCAATAATAAACAGCGCTGTGTTTTCGGAACCGCGTTTCAGAGTGCTATATTTATTGGTGACCTGGACTACGAACGCAACCTTCCATAGAGCAGCGTGAGCATCTCGACAGCCTCAGCCCTGGTACCGCTGCCACTGCACCCGGCCATGTACCCTCTTTGGGTGTTGTTGGAGGTACTAATACCATGACGCTACCACAGCTGTGGCTTGCCGATCCCTCCTTATGGTTCATTCAAGTCGAGAACAAGTTCCGCATTCATCGCATCACGTCAGAAGTTCACAAGCATGAGCTCCTCATTGAAGCATTGCCACCACATGCAATGGCCGAAATACGCGACATCCTCGTGGGCCTGCCTGGTGACACTCCATATATGACAGTCAAACAGGCTGTTCTTCACCGACTAATTCCGCCTAAGCATCGGCGCATTCAGCAACTTCTGTGCAACGAAGAGCTCGGGGACCACCGTCCCACACAGTTTCTACGTCACCTGCAGCACGTGCTTGGGGACCAGCCGGACGGCTCGGAAACATCCATACTACATGAGTTGTTTCTACAGCGTCTTCCACTTACCATGCGAATGGCTCTTGTACCAGCTCAGGATAGGCCGCTGTCGGAGCTGGCAGAAATGGCCTATGACATGATGGACTTTGCTCCGGCAGTCATAAACGCTGCCCACGCCTCTCCTATTTTCGAAGCAGATTCCCTTCGAGAAACGGTAAAAGATCTCGCAGCTGAAGTCGCCAACTTGCGTCTGCACTGGCTGAGCATTCGCACCTTGAATGACCAGCCTCGTCCACATCGACCATCTCTCACGTCGGCTGCTCCGCAACGGCCCCTCCGCTAGCCCGAGCACTGCTTTTCACCGCAGAACACATGCTATTATCACCGGCGTTGTCGTGCCGCAGCTCACAGATGTGTACCACCTTGCGCATGGCGCATGGAAAACGCTACGGCTGATCGTCAATAACAGCGGCGGGCGATAAAGGCCAAGCAGCAAGCCGCCTCTTCCACATCACCGACAGAACTACAGATCTGCGCTTGCTGGTGGACACTGGAGCAGAAGTCAGCATAAATCCAGCGTCCAAAACTGACCGGCGTCTTCGCGAGAAGTCAACTCCTTTACAAGCGATCAATTCTTCGGTCATCGCAACTAACGAACAGAAGTCTCTGACTCTTGGTCTCGGTCTTGAGAGGAAACTGCAGTGGTTATTTTGGATAGCAGACGTACGCTACGCAATCTTAGGCGCCGATTTCTTTGGATATTTTCATCTGCTCGTGGATATGAACCACTGTCGCCTGGTGGATAGCTATACCGGCTTATCGGTTCATGGTTTTCTGTCACGCGCTACGGCCCTAAACCCCACTTTCGTGAAACCGCCCACGTCACCTTATACAGCTCTGCTCAACGAGTTTCCCGAGATTACAACGCAGTCTCTTAGGGATAAGACCCCCAAGCACACTGTGACCCACTGCATCGTTACCACAGGCCCACCGGTTCATTGCCGCCCTCGCCGACTTGGCCCTGATAAACTTCGAATTGCTTGCAACGAGTTTGAGCATATGTTACAGTTGCAAATCTTTCGTCCGTCATCAAGCTGGTGGTCATCGGCGCTACACATGGTTCCCTAGAAGAACAATAACTGGCGGCCCTATGGTGATTATTAGGCTCTCGATGCAGTCACCGTTCCAGATCGATACCCGTTACCCAATATTCAAGACTGTACTGCCTCTTTAACCGACACAACTGTATACTCGAAGATTGATCTTGTGAAAGCTTATCACCAGATTCCCGTTGAGCCTTCTGCCATTCCCAAAACTGCAATAATCACCCGATTTGAGCTCTATGAGTATTTACGAATGACTTTCGCTTTGAGAAATGCAGCTCAGACATTTCAGCGTTTTATAGATGAAGTCACAAGAGGCTTGCCGTTTTGTTTCGCCCATATCATTGATCTTCTCGCTGCCAGCAAAGACGCTGAAACGCACGAGGCACATCTACGTCAGCTTTTCACTCGACTGCGTGATTACGACCTTGTAGAAAAGTGTCAATTTGGAGTCTCGGAGATGGCATTCCTCTGACATCAGATCAATAAAGATGGCATCACTCATCTACCTGACAAGGTTCAAGCTGTCCTCGAGTACCCACTTCCCACGTCCATACGCAGTGTACGACGGTTTCTAGAACTCGTCAATTGTTATCGCCGCTTCATAGCCCTACATGCTCTACACTGCTGCAGCCTCTGGAAGCACTACTATCGACTTCGCAAGCCGAATCAGCCACACTTCCCAGGTACATGGTCGCGGATCAAGCTTTTGCCGCCGTTAAGACCAAGCTCGCCCAGGCCACCCTCCTCCACCACCCTTCACCAACTGCTCCCACTAGCCTCATGGTTGACGCTTCTTCAGGAGCAGTTGGGGCCGCTCTTCATCAATGAATCAATGGTACACGGGCTCCAATTTCCGTCTTTTCCCGCAAGTTACATGACACTGAGCGCCGATATAGTACTTTCGGATGGGAGCTCCTCGCGGCCTACCTTGCGGTAAAGCACTTCAGGTACTTCCTTGAAGGGCGACAATTTGCCATGCTTAACGACCACGAGCCCCTTGTTTCGGCTTTACGTTCCTGCAGTGCCACGCACACTCCTAGAGAACTTCGACACCTTGCTTTCTGTCACGGAAGGCTATTTTTGGCGACACCGCGTCACGGCAAATAACGGGCGCCGTACTCCCCGACTGACCGTGAGAAACGGCGGCGCATGGAAGGCAGCCGAGAAGTGCAAAATGGGGTGCTCTTTTTAGAACGTCGCCGCCGACGGTTAATCCTTTTGTAACTGTGGCAGCGTCTGCAAGGTCGTAGAAGGCCACGGTATACCCTGACCAAGGATTAGACTACAAGACGCACCCGCTGAGAGCTAAGTGGTTGACCGTTCCCACGGGGAAAAGCGTGGGAAACGCTCTGGTGGCCAAGCCGTACGGCAACAACCCGACAGGTTGTCACTCTCGCTAGTTGCGGGCCCTCTCCCAATTAAAAAGGGGTGGGGTCAAAACATTTTTGGGGCGGAGTTTCCCCTCAATTAAACGCGCATGATTGGACCCATGTAGAGGTCTCTTGTCCCCAAGGAAGAGAGCGAGGAGACATGAGGGGGATTTAAGCGCAGGATTTTGCCCTGCTAGGCAGACTAGTCGCTGACCAAGATGGTGTAGAAACAGATCATCAAGCATCTCTTCTAGAAGTTTTAGTGTGGCTCTGTATCGGCTGGCCACCTAAACTTAGCCGTTCGTCTAGTTGTGACGCGATATTAACGTCTGCAACGTAGACATCGGGACTTCGCCTCGAGTTAGCTCAACCTGCTCGAAGTCACCTGCAAGCACTAGCCTCCCGGAGCCACCAGCGTTGCAACACCGCCGGCATCGCAGTCGTGCCAGAACTCTCTTCGACTTCTCGCTTCCGATCGTCGGGGACACAACGCTGCCGGTCCTCACACGTATGCCTTCACCTGTTTATATCTTCGAACTTTCTCCTCCGTCGTTCTATTCTTGTTAGTGTGTGTAGTTTGTAATAGTTCTCTCTCGTAAGCTGATTTATTGTCTGTGTTATATATTTCTTTAGTTGCATCAACTGTCGATGTATTTTGTTAGTTGTATTGAAGTGTTGTATTAGATCCCGTGTGCTGCAATATCACTAGAGTAAAGTTGTTTTGTTTTCTCACGTCTCTGAGTTCTTCAGTGTCTCTGCTTGCGTACGGAACGAACCAACCTGCTGTCATTCCCGTCGCCGGCTTCGCGCTGGCGACGCTAGGGTGGCAGCTTGTAACAAAACTGGCGTCCGCGAGACAGGACGTTCCGTACAAAGAGTAAGACAGTGAGTGAACGAGAACCGTGCGGACCGCGTGGTGATAGAGCCGCACAGTTGAAGCGGTTGCAGCCTGCATAAGATTGCGCTGGTTTTATAGTGGCATTATAGTGACAGATTACAGTATGGAGTGTATGGATTTGGATAGGTGGATCGCGCACGGTAAACAGTTAGGCCTCGAGGGCGCCGAACTGAGACAATGGATTAAGGAGCAGCAGGAACAGGCACAGGCGTTAGCCAGAGAAGAGCGGGCACTGGCCCGGAAAGAAATGAAAAGGAAAGAGAAGCGGCTAGGGAAGCCGGAGAACGGGAAGTGCAGTTACTGCAATTAATGATTTGCCTCAATGAGAGTAGCAGTGTGAGCAGATCCAGCAGTGAGCACGGCAATGCCGAGGAGGAGCCGAGTTTAAGAATACACGCAGGTAGACTGCTCGTCACCTTTGACGAAGGAAGGGACGACTTAGATGCGTTTATACGCCGGTTTGAGAGCATCGCCAGAGGGCAAAAGTGGCCTAAGAGCCAATGGGTGACGGTGCTTTCGACATGTATTACAGGAGAAGCGCTAAGTGTTTATGGCAGGCTACCGCCTGCAGATGCAGCGGACTACACCAAGGTTAAAACCGCCCTCCTGAAGCGCTTTCGCTTCACGGCGGATGGGTTCCGAGACAAGTTTAATAAGGAGAGGCCAGTAGGGGGTGAAACAGCAACAAAGTACGCGGCCCGCTTAAGACATTACTTCGATAGATGGGTTGAGCTGTCCAAAACTGAGACAGAATTCGAGTCCCTCCGAGCATTGTTGATTAGAGAGATGTTTTTGCATGGATGTGGTTCGAACCTGGCATTATATTTGAAAGAAAGGAGGGCGGAATCCCTGGAAGACATGCTTGAGCTGGCAGACCAGTTTTTGGAAGCTCAGGGTGGAGCAAGCCTAGCGAAAACAAAGAAAGATGGTCCCATAACGGACGAAAAGGGGAAATACGAAAAAGGAAGCAACAACCACTCACCACTACCAAGGTGCTATATTTGCAATCGTTGGAATCACCCACCGCACTTGTGTCGCAACAGACCTGCCGCTAATGTAGCCATCGTCTGCTTCAAGTGTGGGAAAAAAGGACATAGGGCAAACAACTGCCGGTCAGGAGCAAATAACTCCCTCCAGGCTTCCTGCCTCTACGCACCAAGAGAAACGCGTGAGGATCCCATATGCGACGGGTATGTCGAACTTAAGAATGGCGAAAAAGTCCCCGTCGTCAACGCCGTAAGGGCGACACCACCGAAAAATCTGGCCGAGAACCTACCAGTGGCCACAGGGACCCTCCGAGGCACAGACATATCAGTGTTGCGGGATACGGGGTGCAACACAGTAATCGTGCGGAGGAAGTTGGTGAAGGAAGACGAGCTGACAGGTACAAGCAGACTCGTCTACTTGGTTGACGGAACAGCGAGAATGCTGCTCGAAGCACGGATTGAGGTTGACACCCCCTACTTTACTGGCAATCTGACAGCACTATGTCTGCAAGATCCACTGTATGACCTCATTCTGGGCAATATCGAGGGCGTAAGACCTCCTAATGATCCCAGAAAGCAGACTGAAAAACCAGTCGCGACAAAGGAGTTAAGAGAAGAGCCTGTGGCAGCAGCTATAACCCGTTCCCAAGCGCACGCACAGCCGGGAAAATTCGCCAAGCTTCGTACGCCTGGGACCACAGCGGGATTGCCGGGAGATAACTATGGCTGCGAGCAGAGGGGAGGTGCGACACTGAAACAGTGTTTTGAGAAGATCGGCAGGAAGCAAACATGCCGAAATGAGAAAGGAATCATCGAGTACAAACAAGAACAGGGACTGCTGTACCAACAGTACACAGAGGCCAACGGACGGCTTGTACGCCAATTAGTCGTTCCGCGCTGCCACCGAGAAGCTGTGCTTAAAACGGCACACGATGGTATAATGGCAGGACACTTGGGCACGCAGAAAACCAAGGACCGGATCTCGGAGGAGTTCTTTTGGCCAGGCATCACAGCTGACGTAAAAAGGTTCGTCGCCTCATGTGACATTTGTCAGCGCACCGTACCAAAGGGCCGTGTACCACATGTTCCACTGGGGAGGGCACCCATAATCGACACCCCGTTCAAGCGAGTGGCGATCGATATAGTGGGACCGATTCACCCGCCCTCAAAGCATGGGAACCGATACATTTTGACTTTAATGGATTATGCCACCCGGTATCCAGACGCAGTGGCACTCCCGAGTATCGAAACTGAGCGAGTGGCCGAAGCCCTGGTCGAGATGTTCTCCCGATTTGGCGTCCCCCGCGAGGTACTGAGCGACCGTGGCACGAACTTCACATCGGACCTGATGAAGGATGTAGCGCGGCTCCTTTCCGTGCACCCGCTCCACACCACCCCATATCACCCCATGGCAAATGGCTTGGTGGAAAAATTCAACGGCACCATGAAATTACTGTTGAAGCGCATGTGCGCCGAAAAACCGAGAGATTGGGACCGCAACCTGGCACCTCTCCTCTTTGCCTATAGGGAGGTTCCGCAGGCCAGTATGGGGTTTTCACCCTTCGAGCTTCTCTACGGCCGCCATGTGAGGGGACCCTTGGCGATACTGAAGGAGCTGTGGACGAACGCCGACTTGACTGAAGAAGCTAAGACGACGTACCAGCATGTCTTCGACCTTCGGAACCGTTTGGAAGAAACGTGTCGCCTGGCACACGAGGAGTTGGAAAAAGCCGGAGCACGGTACACGAAGCTGTACAATCGAAAGGCGAAGGAGCGGAGTTTCATTCCTGGAGACAAGGTACTGATTTTGCTTCTCACCGACACGAACAAGCTGCTGCTGCAATGGAAGGGCCCTTTTGAAGTCCGGGAAAAGAAAGGTGAAGCTGACTACGTCGTAGACACGGCTGGCGGCAGAAAAATCTTCCACGCCAACTTACTAAAAAGATACGAGGAGAGGGACAGCCACTCCACCAAGGTGTGCAACGTGACATTTGGTGTGGTGGAATCGAGTGAGGACGAGAATATTCCAACCCCTGACTGGCTGAAAGTAGAAGGGGAAGAAGACGTGAAGCTCTCCGACCAACTGGACGCTCAGCAGATTGGGCAGCTGCAAAGAATTGTCATGGAACACGCTCGTATTTTATCGGATGTCCCGGGCAAAACTGACTGGGTCCACTCACCACGAGTAACCCCGTCCACGTGAAACAATACCCTCTTCCCTTTGCAACGCGGGAAGGTGTAGAGAAAGAGGTACGGGAGATGGAGAAGCTTGGCATCATTGAGAAATCAGAGTCAACTTATCATTCGCCAGTCATTTTGGTAAAGAAACCCGACGGACAAATCGACTGTGTATCGATTTTCGATGCCTGAACAACGTTCTGGTGGCCGACTCCGGACCTATGACAAGAACTGACGTGGTGTTTGCTGCAGTGGGAGAGAAGAAGTATTTCTCGAAGCTCGAGTTCGTGAAGGGCTATTGGCAGATGCCGCTGACCGAAGAGTCCAAAGCGAAGACGGCCTTCTCGACGACATCGGGACTATATCAGTTCCGCTTCATGCCAATCGGCATCAAGACAGCGCCTGCTGTATTTGCCAAGTTGATGCGGAAGGTTGCAGAAGGTATACCCTGTGTGGACTACTACTACGATGATGTACTGGTAGCCACCGAGACATGGGAAGAGCACCTGAGGTCTCTGGGACTGCTTTTTGAGCGCATACAGAGGGCCGGGCTTACAGTGCGCCCCAGTAAATGCGAACTTGGTGTAGAAGAAATCGACTTCTTGGGACACCGAGTTGGCAGGGGCAGATTGCAACCACTGGGGAAAACACTCGACAAGATCGAAGCTGCACCACGTCCTTCAACCAAGCGACAAGTGGGCGACTTCCTCGGTTTGACCGGGTACTATCGGGAATTTATCCCGAATTAGGCAGAAGTCAGCGCTCCCCTTACAGATTTAACTCGGAAAGGCGAAGCTAACTCGGTGAAATGGACAGCAGCCCACGAGGAGGCTTTTCGAAGTCTCAAACAACATGTCTCGACGAAGCCGATACTACGGCTACCAGATTTGCACCAACCATTCGTACTTCGAGCGGACGCATCGGACACAAGTCTCGGAGCCGTGCTCATGCAGGCCCACGAAGGCAAGCTCCACCCCACAGCTTATGCCAGCCGAAAGCTGCTTCCACGGGAGGCTTCCTATAGTACCATCGAACGCGAATGTCTCGCGTTGGTATGGGGAATTCAGAAATTCGCCATGTACTTATATGGAGTACATTTTTGTGTACAGACAGACCACCAGCCTCTGAGTTATATCCAACAGGCGAAACAGCTGAACGCTCGAGTACTTCAAAGGAGTTTACTACTCCAAGAGTACCAGTTCACCATTACGCATATTAAGGGTAGCGAAAACGTGGGAGCCGATTACTTGAGCCGGATATAGTTCTTGAGGTCTATGAGCATGTTATTTTTTTTCCTTTCGTCGGTTGTTTTCTGTTTGTATGTGCGTATTTCATTGTATAAGAAGTGTATTTTGAGTTATTTTTTTTGCTTGGTGCATTGGTTCTTTTACTTGTTGTAATGCACAATGAAAGATTGCCCTACAGTAAAGGAGCGCACCTGTTCCGTTTTGTTTCGTAGTATACATTCGTGCACTGTATTCTGTATTGATGGCTGCCGTACACGGCTATTTCCTCTTGTTGTTTGTATGGCGCATTGATATTGTTGCGTGTAAATGAAGATGGTACTCTAACAATTGTTTGGTTTTCCTTTTGTTGTTACTTTGATGCACTCTGCCTATGTATGTTGTGTATGAGAGGGACAGTCCTCATGCCTCCCTTGTTGTTGGTGTTTTGTTCCTTGTCGAAAAAATTCCCCTCCGTGTGAACAAATGTTACGAATAACATTCTGAAAGTGGGGGGCAATGTCACGGACGGCTATTTTTGGCGACACCGCGTCACGGCAATTAACGGGCGCCGTACTCCCCGACTGACCGTGAGAAACGGCGGCGCATGAAAGGCAGCCGAGAAGTGCAAAATGGGGTGCTCTTCTTAGAACGTCGCCGCCGACGGTTAATCCTTTTGTAACTGTGGCGGCGTCTGCAAGGTCGTAGAAGGCCACGGTATACCCTGACCAAGGATTAGACTACGCGACGCACCCGCTGAGAGCTAAGTGGTTGACCGTTCCCACGGGGAAAAGCGTGGGAAACGCTCTGGTGGCCAAGCCGTATGACAACAACCCGACAGGTTGTCACTCTCGCTAGTTGCGGGCCCTCTCCCAAATAAAAAGGGGTGGAGTCAAAACATTTTTGGAGCGGAGTTTCCCCTCAATTAAACGCGCATGATTGGACCCATGTAGAGGTCTCTTGTCCCCAAGGAAGAGAGCGAGGAGACACGAGGGGGACTTAAGCGCAGGATTTTGCCCTGCTAGGCAGACTAGTCGCTGACCAAGATGGTGTAGAAACAGATCATCAAGCATCTCTTCTAGAAGTTTTTAGTGTGGCTCTGTATTGGCTGGCCACCTAAACTTAGCCGTTCGTCTAGTTGTGACGCGACATTAACGTCTGCAACGTAGACATCGGGACTTCGCCTCGAGTTAGCTCAACCTGCTCGAAGTCACCTGCAAGCACTACCCTCCCGGAGCCACCAGCGTTGTAACACCGCCGGCATCGCAGTCGTGCCAGAACTATCTTCGACCTCTCGCTTCCGATCGTCGGGGACACAACGCTGCCGGTCATCACACGTATGCCTTCACCTGTTTATATCTTCGAACTTTCTCCTCCGTCGTTCTATTCTTGTTAGTGTGTGTAGTTTGTAATAGTTCTCTCTCGTTAGCTGATTTATTGTCTCTGTTATATATTTCTTTAGTTGTATCAAGTGCCGATGTATTTTGTTAGTTGTATTGAAGTGTTGTATTAGATCCCGTGTGCTGCAATATCACTAGAGTAAAGTTGTTTTGTTTTCTCACATCTCTGACCTCTTCACTGTCTCTGCTTGCGTACGGAACGAACCAACCTGCTGCCATTCCCGTCGCCGACTTCGCGCTGGCGACGCTAGAGTGGCAGCTTGTAACACTTTCATTGCCGAATTCACTACAGACAAACGTTATGTAAAAGACAGCTTTAACAGTGCAGTGGATGCTCTCAGTCGTATTACCATCAATGCCACGACAGGCACCACCTAGCTTTCATCGTCCTCGCTCGTGGAGGCACAGGCATTAGACGATGAGCTTCCACGACTCCGATCCTCTACTTCCCTCCGACTGGAACAAGTCAACTTTCCCGACGATGACGTTACGCTCTGGTGCGATGTTTCACACAACTGCACTCGTATCTATGTTCCTTCACAGCTTCGCCGTGATGTTTTTGGCACCCTCCACTCCATCTGCCATCCAGGTGTAAGAGCTACGCAACATCTGGTCACTGAACGCTATGTCTGGCTGCGCATACGAGCTAACATTCGTGACTGGGTTCACACTTCCAGAGCATGTCAGCGTATCAAGGTGCAACGGCACGCCAAGCTTTCATGGGGAAAATTCTCTCTCCCTAATGCACATTTCGACATTATTCATTCTGACATTGTCGGGCCATTACCTCCAATGTCAGGGATATACGTATTTGCTTACGTGTATTGACAGGTACACTAGGTGGCCTGAAGCAGCTCCAATGCCTGACATGACGGCAGAAATAGTTGCTCGTACCTTTCTTGCTACCTGGATTAGCCGTTTCGGTGTACCGTCAACGCTGACTACTGATCGAGGCAGACAATTTGAGTCAGCGCTTTCCACCTCTGACACATCTCTACTGGGTTGTGCGCGTATTCGCACAACTGCGTATCGTCCAGCATCAAATGGCTTAGTGGAGAGACTCCACCGTCATCTAAAAGCAGCACTCGCCTCGCCGCCTCACGCCGAAGGTTGGGTATCACACCTCCCCATCGTGCTTCTCGGCCTGCGTTCAACACTTCGGCCAGAACTTGCCAGCTCTGTAGCCGAGATGGTTTACTGGCTGCACACTCCGTACGCCTGGTGATCTCGTCAGCCCCGTTACTACGCAGAGTGTTTCGGATCCATCTTATTTCGTCCAGCGTCTGCGGATCTTTATGCAGAACTTGCACCTATCACCAACTTCAGCTCACACTAAGAACGACGTTTTTCTGCCGTCAAACCTACCGACATCTTCACGCGTTTTTGTTCGTGTCGAGGCGTCTCGCCGTGTTCTTCAGCCTCGCTTTGACGGTCCTTTCCCAGTCATCAAGGGTTCTGAACATCATTTTACAATCCTGCGTAATGGGCATGAAGACACAGCCAGCATAGAAAGGTTCAAGCGGGCACCCATTCTGACAAGCTCCGTCTGATCGTTTTTTTTTTCTTCAAGTGCCCACGGCCACTTGTCTGCAGGGCAGGGGGGGGGGGGGGCTATCTCTGGCATACTTTTTTCTTCTTCTGGCTCGACACACTTGGGTCATAAGCTAGTAGTGGGTAGTCTGCTGAGGAGAGAAAAGAGGTAGTTGTAAAAATGGCGGAGATGCATTAATAAACCGCGCTGTGTTTTCGGAATCCGCGTTTCTGAGTGCTATGCTTGTATCCGTATATTCTGGTTTGATGGGGTATACCTGAAGCGACGTTATATCCTGAACCCTTATTGCCGTTTTCAATGTAAAGGGAAAGAAAGAAAATCTGGATTGTGGGTCACATAAAAACATGACTACGCTTTCGTTAATAATCTGGTCAAGGAGTAAGCACAGTAGTAGTACAACGCGATGTGAAAGGCTCGCTTTGAAATTATGGAATTGATGCGTTAAGAAACTATGCGTTTAGGTCATACTTCCTTGTGAATATTACTGTGACCATTCGCTGAGTGAAGCAGTGGGAGCCAAAAAAGGGTGTTGAGATTGACTGCCTACGCTGAATGGGTCACGACTGTACTGGGGTGATAAGCTAAGTATATCAGTCGATTTATTGCAGATGAGCTCGTAAAATTGTTAAATGCTCTCTGCGCCTGGGTAGACTTTGACTTATGAAGCATTTAAAAAAAAAAGGAAAGCTTATTTCAAAATGGTATGAATATTGCCACTAGCAAAACCCAGCGCCATGTAATATACTGGAGAAGTAGCCAGCCTCATGGTAATTGGCGACAAGAGAAATTCACCGTTGTGATTTCGGCAATGATCTTGTATAGTTCGCAATGCCAGGTACTTATATTTCAAGGACTTATAAATAAAGAACTTATCTCCGGGGACATACATTACATACAGCATTACTCCAAAATTGTGCATTGTGTACAAGCATTGCACATTAGCACACAAGGCGGCGTTCACACGCCTAATGATCAAGGCAACATATTTCAACGCAGATTCAAACGATCTTCAATGCGAAGCATTCATGAGGGAACCAAGGGCGCTTTGACGGCATCTATCTATATCTATCTATCTATCTATCTATCTATCTATCTATCTATCTATCTATCTATCTATCTATCTATCTATATCTATCTATCTAATCTATCTATCTATCTATCTTCTATCTATCTATCTATCTAGCTATCTATCTATCTATCTATCTATCTATCTATCTATCTATCTATCTATCTATCTATCTATCTATCTGTCTGTCTGTCTGTCTGTCCTGTCTACCCGCCCGCCCGCCCGCCCGTCTGTGTCTGTCTGTCTGTCTGTCTGTCTGTCTTTCTGTCTGTCTGTCTGTCAGTCAGTCACGTAGCCTTCGTCTATGTGCCTTTATGAACGCCTTCTTAGCTTGGTATACACCGAGATCAGACGAGGATTGCAGGAGCTAATAAAGAATATTACTGTCTGCTCATGCCGTGAGTTACCGGTGAATTTTAATTCATAGTTACCAGTGAATTACCAGGGAAAGGGTTTCATGTACTTCATAAACCTTTTCTTTGTTTCCGTGTGGTACATATTCCAAGACCGCGATATGAGGTAGGCAGGTAAGCGTGATAGATAGTTTATCGCTTATCGATCAAGGAACAATAAAAGAAGACATAAAAACAGACATTTCATTCGAAAAATGCAAAGGCTAAAAATTAGGAATACAGCAGGTATTAAATGCAGGTATCTAGGAAAGCAATGAAGTATTCTGCGAAAGCAGCACTGTGAGTCGAACTATCCTCGCAGATGTCGCGTCAGTTGTCAATTTATCCTCAATTATTGCCGCAGTGCCGGCTATATAGTTTTTATTGTACGAAACTAAAAAAATGCTATGTATTATGATACACGCGTCATGACAGGTTAACGTCAATTTTGAGTGCATGTAATTGATGTCTCTGCTTTTGCAACAGTCTGATAAACAGTACACAATAACATCAACGACTCAGGAGGCTGCATTGAAGGGCTAAGTAATGCTAAACAGGATTTTTACATCATCGCATAGAGAATCCACTTCATTTCTATCTTATTGTCGACGAAATAGAAGAATACAGAGACATGCCTGATTGTGGTTTCCACTTTTTGTAACTGCTAGTTCATATATGTGCTGAATTTGCTACTTTCCACGCAACTTGTGTGTAATATGATGTGCAAGTTCACAAACACTCACAAATGCCATCTAAGTGTAGTGAACCTAGCTTTAACACGTGTCAAGGTTTCAACACCGAAACTAGTTTATCATAAAAATGACACAATAACGTGTATGAAAGCCATGTATTAGCGTCATACAGGAACATACTTGAGCAATAATATCTATAAACAAATATAATGTAAGGCATGACAATTTACCTCAGCTTGTCTACTAATGAATTGGGAATTATAACAAAATGAAAAGTAATAACATAACTATCTAGAATTTCCTTGTGTGAAACGTTATATTGTGTCATAAACACGGTTTAAGAAGACTGTTCTAATAAACTATGATAATAATTATTTTGTTTGTGTTGTAATTAAGGAGCAGGTGATTTTTACTACGTTTTCAATTCATTCCTTCAGTTATTCTGTAATAACAGCTCTTTCATACGCCCAAGTTATTGTCATCACTTCATGAGGCAACTTACTGTTCATCACATTCCTGCAATACACTTTTCCTTTCAAATGAGTGAGAGTGTATTTATAAAAAGCTATATACCTTAATGCATAAACTATGTTCATGGACATTACTGTAAAATGCATGCAGAACTGGGTGATACAATATCCTTGAAGATACTGTTGTTATCACGGACGCACAATGAGCAGGAAGACTAACTTTCAGGTAAAAAAAAAAAATCTTCGGTGCAAGAACAGATGGCAGAAATCAAATGTCCGGCTGCAGGCACTATTGAGGAATACAGCCTTCTTTCGGGTACAGGCAGACACAGGGGTGGGTTTCTGTTTAACAATCCCGAAATGCACTTCCAGCATTCATTACCGCTAAGTTCAAAGGACAGTCGTATGGCGCAGGTTGGACCTATTTAAAATGCACCAGTCTTGCATTCGCTTCCCAATTAGGTTTGAAAGCGCAATGTACCAAGCTCCCAACAGGGAAACAGTGTGCACCCACGCTGAAATTGCCAGCCGCTGAAATTACTATCGATTGTCTCCAGGGCATGGCGGGCAGCCGGATGCCTTCCGTTGTTCCTGTAGCACTGACCCCGACGCATTTTTGTGCAAATGCTAATGTTTCGTTCAGATAAGAAGAGCAACAATAAAAGCACAGGTCCTTTCACTGGAAGCCAAATTGCACTTGGGCCATGAGAAGCAACTCGTGTCATCACACTTCGTCCTATATGCCCTCTCTTGCTGTGCATGTGTCACATATTATCGCCTTTTTTTTAGGATGCTTGTTCTTGCTCAAAGACTGTCAGTGGTATCGGTCTAGACAGCGCCGCAGTGTTTGAAAAGCTTCGCGATTGTCGTAGATCGGTTTGTTAGGATTGCGTGAGCACCAGTAAAGTGATAGCACTTCATTATTCGGTAGCTTCTCTATAAAAGAGAACTAGCTCCTTTGATCAATTTGTCGATGACCAATGCTCTGTTCGGCTTCAATATTGTTGTACAGGGTGCATTGCTGCAGCTTATGTTGATATTACAGAGGCACAGGCTCGCTGACTGATGCATGCTTCATCATCCCGACGCCGTGACAATTTCAAATGCGCCAATCACACATATACATTGAAGGCTGTTAGTAGTGCATTTAGAGTAAAACTTAACGTTACCGACAGCGCATACAAAAGCGAGTCAAACTGCCATGCTCTCAACGAAGGCTGATGCATATAAATTGTGTATAATAAAGCGTGTAAAAGTACCATTTGTTTTTCTCGGCATTCGAGATAGAATGATATCTATTAACAGAGCTGTTGCAAAATTTGAGACAGAAATGTTCCTTAAGCGTTGTAGAGAAAGTGTAAATGAAGATATAAAATGCCTGACTTTTTGTAGTTTCGCCGGATTATTTAAAAATCCTTTTAACCGGTTGCCTAACAGAGAGCCTCTCTCTGCACCACATTGCAGAGTACATGGGATCAGTTAGCCTGCTTGTACACTCGCCTCCACTTCTGGACAAGAATAATCTTCCTTGAATATATTTCCCTGTATTAACGTTTATATTCATGAATTTCTGCTGAAAATATTGTTTCCACGTTATCAGCGCAAATTGTGCTATCTAGGCAGAACACTAACAGTGCCACTCTGCTTCTAGCAAGTTCAAACATATATTTCTTCGCAAGAAAACCATTGTTGGCCACGAGAGTCTCCACTGCTGAGGCCGGTGCTGCGATAGTTTGCTTAGTTGTTGTGGAAAATGAGGTTCGCTCAATTATTGTGGTGCGTGGCATTCAGTTCTCAGCAGCTAGGTAGGTAATAAACTTTATTAAGGATTCAACGAGGAATTACTGGCCCGGGCTAGGCCTCCAGGAGCTGTCGTCCGCGGAGTATCGTGCGATGTCTTCGGCGATAGCCCTGGCTTGCTGGACAGCCAAGATTTGGTCCACTGTACTTGAGCTGAGAATGGCGGCTAACCACCGCTCAGCCAGTCGTCCTGGGGTACACCCACGCTCGTCCGAGTAGCTGCGGCGAACACCGCACTCACACCCCCAAAGTATATGCGCCACGTCGGCTGTCTCGTGCCCTCCCCCCCCCCCCCCACCATGAACAGCCAGGTGACGGGTGTAGTTTAGGAGAATTTTATTTCCGGATATATCTTACACAGCTTAAGTGCACACATAAAAATGGACAATGATGAACAAAGCGTATGTACAATGCAAGCTGTTATATACAGCGAAAGAACTTATAGCGTATGCAGTGACGTACAATGCAAAAATTGTACAACTTAGACAGGACATTCACGACATCGAGATGATTAAACCTAAATAAACAGCAAGGCTATGTGAACAAACAAGGGGAGGTCATTCACAGAGAAGGGTGATGGGTGGAGCGAGGGACTCAGTCTAGGCGTGTGTCGGGGATTGTCATGTGAAACTTGTTTTAGCTATCTGGATATTTTAGCACCGTATAAGTAGCGCTAGGTTGTATGTAAGCAACTTCCAATAATACTAATATATTATTCAGGGTTTTAAGTCCTGAAACCACGGTATAGTTGAGCGAAGCCGGTATAGTGAAGGGCTCTGTATATTTTCACAATCTCGGTTTCTTTATCTTGCACTGGCATCGCGCAGTACACGAAACTCAAGAATTGCAGCGCCCCCATCGAAATGCGACCGGTGCTGCCGGGATCAAGCAAGTCATCTTCACCTAACCACCCAAAGCGCGTAACTGCTACACCACCAAGCAGCTTCAGCCTGGCGGAACACTGTGCGATGCCTCAGTTCCAGACGTATGTGACAAACCCCGCTGTAAGTTTTCATCATTGCCCAAATTGCAAATACAAGCGTGACACTCGGCTGGTAAACCCGATAATGAGAAAAGGCGCCATTGCCAGCAAGAGGGCTCAAAGAAAAAACATTTATAACGAGGATTTCCTGTACGCCACCAAATGTAAGGTTTTCAGCAGCAGTTGGCGTACGCCAACGAGCGCTCCCGGCAGCTCATCGCGTGCGTTTCTATATGAACTTACTTAGTATAAGAACAACAAGCTCACTGTAAGTTATCAAAATAAGCAAAAATAAGAGCACCCCTATCTCAGATATCTCTCAAGGCGACGTCCTTTCTTGATTAGGTTTGCATACAAGGCGCTAGAAACTAACATCGATGTGTTGCCGACTATCCGAAGAAAAGATAAAAAGTAAAGTGTCAGTAGTCAGAGCAAAAAGAAACAAAACGGTGATGATCGTCTATCAGGGCGGAACAGAATTAAATGATCAGTGAAGGAGAAAACGGCCGTTGTATAGCAGATTACACCAGCGCTACTGATCATGTGTGGCGATTCACTCCACTCACTTTGGCACGGGTTTGCTGCCACGTGTTCGTCGAAATTAGCTTTATAAAACAGGAGAAGCACATGTGGTGCACACAACAAAAACGGCGAGGTGGCAAACGCGCAGAAGATGCGGCGTTTCATGAGAGGACTGACCCTGTGCATCCTACGAATGACGTCACAACGTGGTTGTCACTGCGCTATGTTGTTGAGACCACTAGTGTTTCTTAATATTGTGTTTACGAAAATAGCTAGTTTACAGCAGTGCTCATGTTACTGGGTAAATGGCATACTGTACCGAGAACAATTTATTTGAAAAAAGCTTCGATGTGACTAGTTTTTCTTTTTGCAGAACTCTCGCCTATTTGTAAGCGAGTTATTTTGTCACTTGATATATCATGCCTAGGAATTAAGATGCTTCGCCAATGCACCTTTACATTTGAATATTTAAGGGGCGAAGCTCCTAAAGCCGTGGGTCTGTCTAATCCTTGTATATCTGTCGCAGTACGTAACCACCTAGCTGTATTATGCGCGCTCCAGTGTGATAGGAGCGGTAGGGTGGACGGAATGACGGACGGATGGATGGCCAGACGGAAGGATGTACAGACGAATGGGTGATTGGGCAGACGGCTGCGTCACCCCACTCGTCATCCTTCACTCCTTGAATATGCTGTGAATTGTTTGCAGCCACCTCAGTTGGGGTGACCAGAAGGAAGGAAGGAAATTAGGAGGAAAAGAAGGGCAGGGAGGTTAACCAGCCTATAGGCAGTCGGTTTGCTACCCTGCGCATGGGAGGGGAATGGGGGACTAATATTATGCGTATTACTGGCAGTCCCCTCTTTTTGCGGCGAATGTAGGGATTGGTAAAAAAATATGGCTGATCAATTTGTAATACGGTTTAGTAGACGGGTTGGTATAACAAGAAAGTGAAATGTGTCGTCCCAAAAATAGTTTACCGTTTACGGTGCGGTGAGACTAGAGCGCTTGTAGAGTGCTTGTTTTTGGTTCCCAGATATAGCACCACTTGATCTCGACGCTCCCGCATTGACACCTGTTTGCACATATTCGTACACAACACTGATTCTAACGATCATGTATTAACCATTGCAGCAGATGCAGTTGTTGCATACCAGGACAAAACATTTGGTGAATCCCACAAATAGATGGTATCAGCAAACAAATAGTAAGCACTGATACTGAATATGCACTATTTCAGAGCATCGTGAAACGGTAAAAGAAACATGACGTGCGTCCTGCCTTCTCTCTAGTCTGACTGTTACAGGGTGACCAGAAAAATGCTGCGCCACAGGCACCGAATATTGAAGATATACTGATCAATATGGATGTATGCTCAAGTCTTGCGCTAGGGCCACCTCGTTGTGGTGTGTTATAGCTTTGATACCTCGCAATTACCACGCCCAGTATTGTAAGATTGTAGCAATGGTGCGATGCCGGAGCTAATGGTGGAGGCCACGCAATGCTTTTCCCAGTCGCGTCCAAACAGCGAGGCAACCCCGCGCACCAAGAGCACAGCGAGCGGAAAGTGTAAAAACTAAAAGGCACATTCCTGAAGCTGCCTTCTTGTGTTTGGTCGTAGCGCAAATGGCTACACGACGGCAAGCCATTGTTTCGCACCAATAGACCGTGTGCGCGAAGTTTTGTCTTGAAGCTTTTTTTCTTTGCATATGCGATCGCGTCCATTTCGCCG
This sequence comes from Rhipicephalus microplus, assembly GCF_013339725.1. Classification (NCBI taxonomy): domain Eukaryota; kingdom Metazoa; phylum Arthropoda; class Arachnida; order Ixodida; family Ixodidae; genus Rhipicephalus; species Rhipicephalus microplus. The sequence continues at coordinate 82,049,115 of NC_051169.1, read as the reverse complement.
ACGCATTTTGATGGCATAATTACGTGACGAAAGTTTTTATAAACCCTAGCATAATGCATTTTTGTGTTAAAAGAGAATACAGGTAGTAATGCAAAAAATACGCAGGGCAAACTAAACAGCAATACACATTAGTCGGTTTGAAGCATGGTTTTGTGGGTAATACACATACAGTAACTCTTTCTCGCGAAGCAACTCCTCGTTAAACAAAGCTTTTATAGAGCACGTCGCTAAAACTTTTTGACGGCTTGACTTATAATCAAAATTACAGTCTTCAAGAGGCTTAATTCTATCTACATATCTTTATCTTGAAGGGGTACCAGCTGGCATGCGCGTAACCCGGAACTGGCTAAACATATGAAGCATGTTCAAATTAAGTATGTTCAGCCATTTGGCGCTCGAATCCTCAAAGTATATAGAGTTAGTGGTGGTCTGCTTAAGCACTTGGGCGCGTATTGAATATGCTATAAACGCTTCAGGCCACAAGTCTGCTATGAGCACAGTGTTGATGAAAATACTAACGCAAAGACATTTTTATACAGTATACCCCCTAAATGGTTTGCGTCCCTTCTATTGAAAGTCAACCGACTCCCCTCAATTGAAAATATCTTCCAGTGAACGCCATTTTATGTATATCGTAATGCCGCAACATCTTACAGTGAATAAAAAAAAAAGATTACCACCCGTCGTGTACTCCTGGCGTTTTTTTTTTTTTTAGTCTGCCAGGCACAAGTGGTCGAATAAAAAAGGAAAAGAAAAAGAAAATGTCATCCATCAAAATCGCATGGCGCGATACATTAGAAAACACTACATTCCGACAAAAACAACAACACGGCTGTTCAAATATTGGATGGAGAATGAATTTTTTTCCTGGATATTTTTGTTTTACCTTGAAAACTTTTGGGGAATTTCTTTCCACAAGCCTAGTATATAGAATTACATTAAATCTACCTAATGCAGTATTGTGATATTGCAGATGTTTTTAGAAGAAAATCTTCTATGCAAGTTAAGTAAAAGGTTAGTTTTGATTGTGGCCTGGCCGTATTTCTGTATTTATAGTGAATTTATGGCAATAGTGTTAGCTCTGTGAAAATCAAGCAGCTCAATACAGTAGTTAAAAAAATCACTGACTTATTGTCTGCGTCCTCCTCTTTTCACGCATCTAGTGAAACACCTCTGCTAAAACACTTTAGAATATTAGTTCCCGTTCACCATTATAGTTTTTCTTCATTTTGGGGTTAGTTCGTGGAGGAGGAAAAAGTGATCGCAGAGAACAGCTCCAGCGTTCAGCTCTCGAAGTTTTCTCGATTTTCTCTGCGACTTCTGCAATCTGAGACAAAAACACCGGGTGGGCGGGATCCCGTAAAATGGGGGATCAAAACCCCGCCCAGTTTCCGGGCCCTTGACCGCCTCATCAGGGTGCGTCCGATGTGAGTAACCGCTTCGGCCCCAACGTGGGGCACAGTTACGCTTCTGATGGCTCTTCCACCAAAGACATGGCCTCGGACAGTAATTTCACCCCTGTTCCAAGCCGCCGTCTGAAGAGAAAGATCAGAAGGACGTCGCCGACTGGTCGACAGGCACCGAAAAATGCGAGTAGCTTGCGGTCTTTCACGATCTTGTACATGCCGACAACGATGACAGACGTCCAGAACACTCTAAATAGGCAAAGCTTGTCGGAGTATTTCGAACGTATCGCACCTGGCCAGGTTGAAGAAATACGTATAAATACCCGCAAGACCATCTTGTCGGTGGTTGTTACTTCAACGGCTGTACTGGACACGCTGATGGCCATCGTGCAGTTGGGAAACATTCCAGTGCGCGCGTTTTCCGCGTACGACAAGGCAACTACGATAGGCGTCATTTGTGATGTGGACGAAGAGATTACAGACTCAAGCCTCGAGAAATTGCTTTCTTCGATGGCTCCTATAATTGGTTTTCATTGCTTTGGACGGTCGCGTTGTGTGAAAGTAGTGTTCGAGTCCAAGTCGTGGCCTACTCACGTCAAGGTTTATATGTGCATCATCCGGTACGCCCTTATGTACCGAGGCCTCTACAGTGCCATAAATGTTTAAAAATCAGGCATGTCAGTGCAGTTTGTAAGGGTGTGGTAACTTGCAAACGATGTGGTGGATCTCATGATGATGGCAACTGCAACGCTGCCAGAAATTGTCCTAACTGCATGGGAGCCCACGACGCAGCCTCAAAGAACTGTCCTAAAACGAGGAACCAAATAACTATCATGAAGATGGTTAGGGACCACTCCACGCACAGAGAAGCTGCAAGGGCTCTCCGGCGCAGTACACGTCGTTCACGACACCGACGCAAACAAATTAGCAGTGCTACCCGAGTCAAAGAACTGACATCAAATGTCCAGGCTTCACCTTCTCGTCTTTTGCCTTTACCGACCAGAAATGAGGATGTCAGTGCTTGCGTACCTCTTCAGCCGACGAATGGACGAGCCAACCAGCCACCGGCCCGTACTACTTCAGAGTGGCCTTCTTTACCATCAAGACCCACGTTTACGCCTTCCACGCATAATGCTGCTGAATGCAGCGAGCAGGACGACAAGATGGATAATAATGACATCAAGAGTATGCTTACAAATTTGATGGGTTCAATGCGCAAGATCCTTAGTGGTCTTAACAATCCGGCAGCTAAAGCTGCTGTCCAGCTAATTGAGGTGCTGGAGCCACTTCTTGTTGTTCTTCAGTAAGCAAACATGGCCGCGATGTTCGAAGATCGCATGGGACAGACGCTTGTTATGGAGTGAAATGCTCGTGGTTTACGTGGTCGTTTCTCTGATTTCAGACAGCGGGTATTGAAATACCAGTTCCTAGTTATTGTTATCTGCGAACCAAACACGGATTCTACATTTCGTTTGTCTGGGTACGTCCAGCTTTTGGTCTCGCAGTGATCTCCGTGCAAGCAAGGTGCTCGTTTGTGTACGCCGCGATATGACGTACGTACGACATGACATTCTGTCGTATACAACGAATGATTACGTTTGCTTGACTACAAAGTTTAAGAGGCGCGCGTTGTCAGTTATCGGAGGATACATTCATCCAAGTGCGAAGATGGACTGCTCTCAACTTAGGTCTGTGCTTCAGGCTGCTCTGAGCCCTCACAAGTCATTGGAGATTTCAATGCTCACCATCCCCTCTGGGGTAGCACTGTAATGAACAGCCGTGGCAGAAATTTGTGCTGAACGACGAATCGCCCACTTTCATTCGGAGTACTTCTTACAGCAGCTGCCTCGACATTGCATTTGTATCTAGGAGTCTCCTGTCTTCTGCAGCTTGGTCCACGGATATAGAGACTCACGGTAGTGATCACTTGCCTACATATGTTCAGTTTAGGTGGTACTGCCGTTCAGCCACACGCTGCGTTCATCAGACAGACTGGCGTCTCTTCAAGTCATCTGTAATAACCAGCTGTCAGCGGACTATAATGCCATTCGAAGTAGAAGACATCATTTCTTCGTCCCTGCGTGGCACAACAAGACAAGTTACCATTCCGCTGCAACGATCAGCTATCGACACAATACGAGGCCCTTCGTACTATTCGTCGCCGCGCAGAACGGCGACACAGAAGAACAAGATCACCGTCAGACCTCTCATCCTGTCGTCAAGCTCAACGACACGTTCTTCGGCGTCTCAACAAGCTGGACAGGCAACGATGGAGGTCGTTCTGCGGTTCTTTGGACCCAAGACAGCCTCTCTCTAAAATATGGCGGATAGTACGGAGTTTACAATTTTCTCCACAACAAATTTGGCCATTCCGCGCGGTGGCTCTACATCAGGGTCGGAGTGAATTAGAGGTAGCCAAGGACTACTGTAGCTTTGTCGTTTCCACCGCTGACACTGTGACCCAAACTCTTACCACCACGGTGCCCCCATGCTTCGACGAACGCCTCAAAGTGCCTTTCAAAACGCAGGAACTGGACGCTGCAATTTCACTTTCCCGGCGCTCATCGGCACCCGGGCTGGACGGAATTACGAACGCTGCACTTCGCCATCTTGATACAGAAGCACGACAGATCCTGTTATCTTACTACAACACCTCCTGGGAGTCAGGAAATGTTCCAGATAAGTGGAAGTGCTGCCGCATAATCGCACTGCTTAAATCGGGGAAGTGCCCTAATGAGCTTTCATCTTACCGGCCAATCGCCTTAAGCAGCTGTGTTGGCAAAGTCTTGAAAAGTATGGCATTGTTGAGATTAGAGTGGCTCTTGGAAAGCAATAATCGCTTTCCTGCGTTCATGAATGGCTTTAGGAGAGGCCGATCAGCCATTGACAGGGTCATCAACTTGATCTCCGATGTTGAACAGGAAAGATGTCGAGGCAGATTAGTGGCTGCTGTTTTTCTTGACATTAAAGGCGCATACGACAATGTCTTACATTATGCCATCCTTGATGCGATTGAGGATCTAGAAATTGGTGGACGACTATATGCGTGGATCGTGAGCTACCTTAGCAACCGTACCGTGTATATGTCAACAAGCTATGGAGATACAGACCATTATAACATTCACCGTGGTGTTCCCCAAGGGAGTGTTCTCAGGCCGACACTCTTTAACATCATCTTGATTGGACTTGCTACTGAACTTCCTGACACGGTGAAGGTGAGAACATATGCGGACGACATCTGCATCGGGGCTTCTGGAGCTACGCGCCCCCAACAGCGTGCTCGACTACAACGTGCAGTGACCATCACAGCAAGGTACCTACGTCGCCAGGGTCTCATACTGTCAACTTAAAAATGCGCAGTGCTTGCATTTACACAAAAACAAATGACAAGATACCCACTAACTGCGAACGGAACAGAAATTCGTGCTGTTGTGCAACACAAACTCCTGGGTGTTATCCTCGACCGGAATCTATCGTGGTCAAAACACGTCACAGCCTTGAAGTCAAAGCTCAAGAGTTTTGTCCACGTTCTTTGGGTCATGGCCGGAGCAAGATGGGGCCCTTCGGAGGCAGCTCTCCTGCAACTGTACCAATCTTTATTCGTAGGGTATTTACGATACAGCATGCCCGTGCTTTCAAGCATGAAACCCAGTTGTGCGAGCACGCTAGAAAGCATCGAAGCTCAGGGGTTGCGCACATGTTTGGGCTTACCTCAATGCACATGAACTAAGGGAACTCTCGCCCGAAGCTCGGGCTTGTCCAATCAAAGTATATGTGCTCTGCGAGCCTCTTCGAGTCTACGTTCACCTGTTGACTCGACAAGGGCAACATCCCCTATCAGCGCTCCCTGCCAGCTACCGAGACTGCAGTTATTCAAGATCTATATCGTGGCTCGAGAACATAATACCACCAAGATTCTCTCCCCCACGTGTTTCTGAGACACCTTTGTGGCTCCTGCCTAGACCACTTGTCATACTTAAGATTCCTGGGATTATGAAGAAGTCCCTTCTATCATCGATCGGCCTAAAGCAACTTACACTGCAGCACATTTATGCTACGTACGACGGTGTGGCACACGTAATACTGATGGATCTACCACGTCGCGTACCTCCGCCGCGGCCTTTGTCATCCCGGTTATGAAGACAGCTCGACCTTTCAAGATAGATCACAAGACCACATGAGCAGCCGCGGAACTTGTTGCTATTCGAGAATCAATACGTTTCATGTCGACAGAACCCGCTCGTAAATGGACGATACTGTGCGATGCCAAAGCTGCTCTTCAAACCATCGATGGCTTCATGAGACAAGGTCCATATCAAACTTTATCGATTGAAATAGCAGAGCTTCTTGGCATTGCTACAAAAATGGACATGATGTAACATTTCAATGGATATCTGCTCATTGTCGCATAATGGGCAATGAAGCGGCGGACGCTGAAGCCAAGATAGCTTTATATAGTTCCCTGGAAGTGTGCATCACATTTTCTCGACAAGACACTAACATCCTACTTCGGCGCGTAATGCGCATTTCCATCTTAGAGTACTGGCAGAAACCAGAACACCAGCAAGGCGGCTGCACAAATGGGACCCGGAAATGAAGTTCCGTATGCCTAACAAGTTAAAGCGAAGCATATCGTGCGTTATCCACCGCATTCGCCTTGGTGTGGCTTACACGAGACGTTACACCCACTTCGCTGGCTGTAAGGACACAGGTTTCAATTGTGGTCACTGTCGGTTGCCAGAAACGCTCGAACATATATTTTGCGACTGTCCAGCATATGCAAGTGAACGTCAGCAACTGATATCTTCGATTGGGTGATATATTAGTCGACCATTAACCGATGAGGTTGTGTTAGGTCTTTGGCCTGACGCCAGCAGCACACATGTGGTTATACGAGCCGTCATCGCTTTCTTAGAAGCCACTGGACTGGATGCACGTCTGTAGAGTTAGCCTAATAAGAACATATCATCTCTCTACCTTACCATCGTCATTCATCACTCTTTCACTCCCCAGTCACCCTTCCCCAGTGTAGAGTAGCTGGCCAGAGCAAACTATAGCTCAAGCCGACCTGTCTACCTTTCTGTAAATAAATTCTCTCTCTCTCTCTCTCTTTATTTTGGCTACCATGCCACAGATGTTCGTTTTTAAACAAAAGGACTGATTCTTTAGCAAAGGCGGTGCTTTTGGCGCCAATTATTTAGGTTTTTCTGCTAACGATAAATCACAATTCAAAGATTCCGCATACTAACAGTCAGAAAAAGCTTACCAGATCCTAGCTGTCCTTACAGTTTCTCCAGAACATTAGTACCTGTTATTTTTTGCCTGGCGCAATGATATATCGAGAGAGAGAGTATAGTCAAAGTGGCTTTAACGATGTATAGTCAAAGTGGCTTTAAGAGAGGTGTGACTGCCGCATTACCTCTCTGACCTGCATAGAGTGTAGCACTTTCCTCTCGGTGCTTCTTTTGTAATGAATAGGAAACCATTACTCATTACTTTCTGTCTTAGCGCCGGTTCCTATCATTGAGAACAATATTCATAGTAGCCCCTCTTCGAAATCCGGGTCTGTGAATATAAGAATTATTTGTTCTTTCTCTAGGCGCCTCTACTCTGGGCTACAGTTACACCGATGTTTTCTTCGCTGTTCGCGAATTCACCAATTGGTCTAAAACAATATCGAGCTAAGTTTTTGATACTCTAAGTCTTTAATTACTGAGAATCTGGCCTAAATTTGTTATATTAGGTAACTCTAGCACATTCAGGTAGTATACTGAAAAAAATACTGAAAAAAATTCACCTACTACTCGGCCCATTTCTTGCATTGTGTATGAGCCATGACACGAGGTGGAAAATAATACGCAGAACCACTCCTGTTTGTTTTTGGGGCAATATTATCCACTCGCCAAACTGCTTTAAGCTTTCTTTCCGGAAACCCGTGGCCCGTATGCGATGCAGCGAAGGAGTATTTGGTATATGAGTAGGAACTTTCATGCAATAATTTTTAGGCACCCAAAAGAGGTGCCCCCATCTAAACCTAGTGCACACTGGATGCATGCACCTCAATAATTAACACCTATATGCCTTTCATAAAAGTGCACACCTTCTCAGCGCTGCGATGAGAAATTATTGCGGGAACTTTTTCAAGGAAGTGAGAGGACTGAGTTCCTTTTAAAAGAAAATAAATAGGCAAAAAGAGAGGGTCGCTGTAGAAAAATGTGACATCACTTCGCAAGAAAAAATGTTTGCTGTGGAGGAGTACTGTACCAATTTGTCATACTTCATAAACATTTTAAATATCAGCACCACTTAATCAACATCTTTCCTCTTGATCTTTTCTCGCTGCTGTAAGGAGTGTAAATAAACATTGACAAGAAGCATGCAGTACTGGCGCTGCATCTTGTAAGTGTTTGTTTCGGGCTGTTTTTTTAACTATGGAATCGTACTGATTGGCTAAGATTCACATGCTTTGGGTCTAATACATTGTACTTGTAGTGAGGTGCATGCAAAAAAGAAATCAACAACACTATTGAAGTGAATACGTGAAACAAGTTTTTGCATTATTCAAATTTTGATACGCTAAAAAAGTTAATACATTGCGTGAGTTTGAAGCACAGTCGGCTCGCCATTACGAACATCTAACAACACATTAGCCTTTCGAGGTGTGTTCTTTTAACAATATTTAAACTGTCACTTAACAAGCTACCCTTTCCTTGAATACCCCCCTCCCCACTTCTCAATTTCTTAGTGCCGCAATAAGCGTAAGTGCTATGAGCATGGCAGAGCGCTTTTAAATTAGAAAGTGAGAATATTCTAGTTTAAAAAACAAGCACTGCAGGCATGCAACGCGATAATTACTTTTTGGGGGAGAAAAAGGCACATATGGCTGACAAACTTTCTTTGTAGTTTACTTTTCTTTTGTAACGAACAGTGTACTCCTCAAAGTAGGCCTAAAGCTTCGGCGTTAACATAATCAGCCTGCAGCCACGGGCTCACCAGCCGCGCTCCGATTTCCGCTGAAGTTATTAGGGATATCGTGCATTAGGTGCGAGTTTTCACCACAAACGCTTAACAACGTTTGTGGTTAAAAGTTATTCTGGTGACGCGCGCTATCACGCTTGACCTTTGACATGTATATTGCCGTATTCATACAAGACAAAATTCGGTAATTGTTTAACGGTGCCCAATATTGTAAATAATTTCAAACTTGAAAAATTGTCAAAATAGTTTTTGTCTTTTCTAGCCTCATGCCAAACAGCCTACAAATAAAATGTAGAAGTTGGTTCTCTGACTACTTGAAAAAAAGTGCCGCCATATCCACGAAGTGAATGATGATGAGTGGGCGAAGCTCTGGAGGAAAACCTGGTAAACCATGAATCTTCCGTACATTTTGCCTACTCGATTTTATTACAATGCTCCGCCAAGCGTACGTCGCCGCACTAAATCGAACGATTGCCTTCCACCGATGACACGTGCCATATGTGACATCATTCCTATTTTATAACATCTCGCATATTTCATCATCAACTACAAGTACCACCGTCTAGTTTATAACATCTTGCATCTTGTCATCATCAGCTACAGGTCCCGCCATCTAGTGAGCACTGAAAGAACTAAACGAGAGGTGGCTACATGCAGGAGACGGTGCCGCCATCTAGTGAACACTGCAAAAACTAAACGAGAGGAGGCGCCATACGGGAGACGGTACCGCCATCTAGTGGACACTGCAAGAACTAAACGAGAGGTGGCTACATACGGGGGACGCACAACCCACGCCTTAAGGAGCTTCGCCCCTAAAATGAAATGGTTCTACAACTGCCCTTGATAGCGGCAAAGTTGGAATGTCCTTTCACGCTTTTTGTGCGCCGTTAAAAACAAACCCGTGGTAAAACAGCAAATATTGTCAGCTGTTTTAAATATCAAGCATGATTAACATTGAAAAACAGAAGAACAGCTTATAAGAGTTTTCTTGTGTATTATTAAAGCGCCATACGAAACCTATACCAAAAAAGATGTCACATGAAGGTGTGAAGAATTATGACACATCCATCCGCGAAAGCCGAGCGACGCATATATATACAAAAAATGCGCTCTTTCAAGTGAAAAGACGGAAGCCACTTTCTAATCCCCTTATGCTATTCGCAACTTCAGCTGTCTTCTTTTTTACGGGTTCAGTTATTCAATCGAAGCCGTCAGCGTGTGCTATTTGAAAGTCTTACAGTTCTGCATTTTTATATGTGTATTTAGTGTTCTTTAGGAACTTCTGTCAGTGAAACGTGCTCAATGCTTTCCTTTTTTGTGGGAATACAATCCATGAAATAACAGCGTGGAAATCAAACGTAGAGTAGGTTGTAGTTTCGTATCATGTGTTTTTCACCGGTGCTGCTCTGCTGTCAAACAAAAAGAAATATGCTTTCCTGATATTGAATAAAGAAACAATGCAAGAAAAACCTAATTTAAGACGCTTATACAATACTTCCCTGCTGAGCAAAAATGTAAGGAGGGCATGTGAAATGTCTTTTCTGAAGAAAGAAAAAAGTACAGAGAGATGTAGCAGCTTACCGGAATAGAGTAGATCCTAAAATAAAATCGAGGAAACGCTAAGCACAATCTTTGACGAGCTTCTTGGAATATAACGAAGGAGAAATAGCCCCTCACGCACACGATAAAATAACCGAAGGCATATATTGTCTGCATAGATTGGGATATTCTTATACATTATGGGTATGTATTTTCTTTGTTGCAACTCATTTGCGAATACTTACACCACGATAATTGTCTAAATTCTTCGGGAACACTTCAATAATATCTATTTAACAGGTCGGAAGCCTAGGGGAATGCTCTAGAGGCTTAGCATCTTCTCCATCCAAAATTTATCATACAAAGGGGGTGGCGATGTTTACTGAGAAATAAATAATGATATAGACGTTTTCCTTGTAACAATCAAGGTCCTTCAGCAAGTGAGTCCTTCCGAAAAAAAATCGTCATAACGGACCTGCAATTCATACTTCCCATAATCAACCTGAGCTGTGAGCAGAATGAAGTTTAACGGGTGCATCGCCTTTTAACTGAGTTTCATAACGCAATACGATATTTCTGTGCATTGCAGAATTCCCCTTGTGCCATGAGTTCGTACGTATTCAAACAGAAAAAAAGGAAAGAACAGGAAGAAAAAGAAAGATAGGAATGTTAAACAGCCTCTGACGGGTAAGCCAACGTACAGGGGGTGAAGCCGTAGGGCAGTTTTCAAGATGGAGAAAGAGAGAGGGGGGCGGGAAGCACGCACACACAGTCACAGCTCACAGTCGTCATAACACATTACGTATACATTCGCCCTTGCAAGTCAGTTGCCTTCAAGGAGTTGAGCACTGCCTTCGTCGCCTTCACGCGCGATGACCTCTTAGGTTGAAATTCCAGATTGGTTCCTTCCGTCAACGGTCTCCGCTCTACACGAACTAGAGCGGCTGTTACAGGGGTCATCCGGGCATTGTAGCCAACACAGTCCCAGAAGATGCGCTGTAATGTTTCCTCGCTATCACAGTGGTCGTAAAAAGGGTTGTAAGCCATTCCAATTGGGAAGAAGAATGACTTCGCGAAATCCACTCTCCGCCATAAACGGTAAAGCAGACCGGCGTCGTTTTGCCGTAGTCCAGTGAGGGTCTCGAGACGCGAATTGTTCAGGCAGTGGCGGTGTTGGTTGTACTTGCGGTATTCCTGTTGGAGAAAGTGGCTTCTTGTGCGACCACTCGAAGTTGGCTAGCAGGATTGGACCTCAGTAGGAGTATTGACTTGCTCATGTTCCCTGGAAGTGCTAATCGAGCAGATGTGGGCCCGTTCATTGCCTTTGCAAAAAGCTTATCACGTAAATATACAGGTCCCCTAAAGCCATTATTCAAATCCAGTTTTTTTTTTAGGTTCACTCATAGTTCTGCATTTCAAGGGGCTACGTGAAAGTGTACATTAGCGCACTACTGAGAAAAACTTGACGGCAGCCACGATGGAGCTCCCGATGCTCAAATAAGCCAATCACTCCGTCAATGTGCCTATGGCGCTGTAAAAATTGAACTGTTGGCCTTCTCTCTCGTGAAAAGAGTGAGCAACTTCGAGCTCGTCTTGACATTTATTGCGACTTTCTGCGCTGTAACATTGAATGGATCGCATGTGGCGCAAGCCTCGAACAGCCTCGGCAGCATTTCGTGACTTTCTTGATATCTTATTGGAGGGGCCCTTTAAAACTTGCTATTAAACCATGTGTGTATTGAAGGGTGCTCTCAGTGTAGCTTTGTGGTGGTGCAGGCTCTTAGTGATGGCTTGAATCATTTATCACAAAGATAAATGTAAGCATGTTTTGCAGTCATTCCGCGCATTTCCTTTCTCGCGCATGCGTACAGCGTCTACTTCTCTCGTCTCAGTTCGTAACGCCTAAACTCCTAGTTATATTGTATAAGAGTTCAACAATAATATAGTACAAGTGGGTGTTTTCATGGCTTCAACTTTAACCTAGGTAAAAGATTTGCCTTTCTGATTAGCTTGATCACACTAGCCTGCGGTGACTTTGAAAGTGAGAGAGCGACTTTCTTTGAGGTTGAATAATAAGTTCTTCATTTGTGTGACGTTTTGAGCAAAGCTAAAAAAATAACAAAGCAGACCATAGAAATAATATTGTAGGTGTTCTTCTCCAAATGCTTTCTTATAGTGATACAGCTCATAGAGGCAATTATATTCCCTTGCACAAGCATCAATGATAAACTTAGGCAAAGGAAAAAGGAGGAGTTTTTGTGGAGGATGTGTTGTGCCAGCGACTTGGAAAAGACGCGGTAGAGTTTAGCTGAGATAAAAAAAAAACGCCCCTTCAAAATTTCAAAGAAAGAAACATCGATGAGAGGTGAGGAGGGACGTTACAACAAATGGCTGAAGGTTGGGGAACGGTGCGTATGGAGAGTAACTGCATTTCGTGCGGGCGACACACTAAAACACCGGTGGCCGGGGGTGCGGATGCCACCGAGAACAAAGCAGCATGCAACGGAGCATTAGGAAAGTGGGAAGGAAATGAGAGAAAGAAGGAGCACACACATGCAAGTTTTCACTGGTGTAGCGTAGCACGACAAGGATTTGAACAGAGGAATGGAAGGAGGGTTGTAGGAAGAACTTGATCGAGTTTCTGGCACGCGTGTTGCCGTGGGAGCCATTCGCTTGTTCCCGGCTCTCCGCTGTTTTCCGGGCTGCGCTTCGGTCGATTCGCGCGAGCTGACAGGCGACAGTGGGCATTTCAGCGAGTGGTGCGTGTTCTTGCTGGCGAAGCACAGCAGTTTGCTTATTTCTGTTCCCTGAGTTAGACGAAAACTTCAACGCGCTCTATCGATATCGCATGCGTACTTTTTTTAGGGGGGGGGGGGGCGAGGTTTTTTTTTGTATAACATGAATGCGTATACTTCGATGTTGTCGACACAGTTCTTTACACCTCTTCTACAACAAGCCTACTTGCTGCCTCTCATCAGCACTATTGTTCCTTCTTTTTTTGCCTCTGGTTTTGCAGTTAAGTACACATAGTATTAAAATGTGCAACCTGCGGTGGAGAAGCATTGAGTGTCAGCTTATTCCTTTTTTTTTCATATCTGCCAGCGCCTGCATGTATTGACACATTTAGACGCACTGTAACACAAAGAAGTAGAACGCAATACCTGGCGTAGGTGCTTGAGGCACATGAAGCTTGTCTGCAGCAAATGAACGTTCGACAATGAGCTGTACACTCAGTAGACGTGGTGTCTAGACAATTTAATGAATTTGACTGTGAACATGCAAACTTGAGAAGGCGAGTCAAGCACAATATTTTTTTGTGGATTTCTATGATTTTCTTACTTCTGGGAAAGCAAAATTTTAATAATGATTTGCTTCTTGCTTTTCTTTACTATGTGTGAGCTTTCTGATGGTGGTGCTTCTTTTATATCTACAGATGGTAGCATGGACATCACACATAAACATGCACAAGAATAAGGTTGTCCCAGTAAATACTGTCAGCAACAACAGGCCAATTTCGTTAACGAGCGTGTGTAGTAAAAAAATGAAGCACATATTCTACAGCGTCCTAATGAAACGTCTAGAAAGTAACAACTTTTTTACTGAATTTCAGCATTGCTTTCAATGTGACATCTCTTATTCAACACTGCTAATAATACTCAACCTTGATTTTTTATACTCATTAGACCATTGACACCCTTTGAACACGTCGTGCAGACTGTATGTCCAGTGACTTTCAAAAAACGCTTGATTCTGTGCCCCATGTACTGCTGCTGCGTAAGCTATTTTTCCTCAGTAGTACTACTGCATAGCTGGATTGCATAAGACGTGATCCAAAATACCGAACAAAACGTGTCGTATTTCATGGCTCCCAATCTAAGTATGTTTATTTGTTTGAAGGCAGTTTTTCAGGGATCATTGTTGGGGCCTTCGCTGTTTCTAGTCTTTAATAGTAAGAGTGTTAGTAATAGTAGTCTTTAATTTAATAGTATTTCTCAAGATATTTCGTGCAAGATACATCTGTATGGAGATCATTGTGTGGTTTACAATTGTATTACATTCACCTCTGACCACCAATACTTGCAACACAATTTGTACAGCATTATGCACTTATGTGACAAGTTGCGTATCTTTCTGAACCTTAGGAAGGACCAACGCGTCCCCCGTCACTCGTAAATGCGACCAATACTTGTTTCATTATACATTATATACCATACAGCTAACGCGAGTCACTAAGTATAAATACCTTCGTGTTTACTTTTCATCAAATTTTACCTGAACTAAGCACGGTGAATATGTCACAGCAAGATGCTGCAGAGTGTTAAGCTTTGTTATGCGGAATTTCTAGTTAGTTTTTCCAAAAACCAGACAACTGCTCCAATTTTCGAATGCCCGCCCTACTTTAAAAAACGCCCGTGTGGCGTGAGACACCGAAAAAAAATATTTGTCAAATATGCCACAGATTGTGCAGGAAAACCACGCAGCTTGTTTTCCGAATAGCAACTATGACTTCAACGTCAATGTCACTGCGCTCATTATTAGGTTACGGGTGGATTTTGTTAGTTTCAGGTATATAAATTTAAGATTAGAGCACTCGTGTCTAACGTGCCTCGACGTGCTCGCTCCCTTTCGCTGCACGGATTGAGAGTCTCTAATGCAGCGCTTCCAGAATGCCATTCACCGATTTTCTCACGCAGAACATCAAATAAACGTTTTGTTCACTCTCTGCACACGCAAGACTATCGTCTTTCGATGACATTTGCAGTAAAGTATGCAGATACGGGGCCAATTTTTTTCATCAGATCTTGCGTATTTGCAGACTTAGTATCATTCACACGCTGTCACATATAGTATATATGTGATAGAAAATATCAGATATTTATTGCACGCTTCCTTCACAAATACTTACCATTGGAGCTGTAACGTACGCACTGGCTCAGAAACATTAATATTGTTTATGTATCGTTCTCACATGGTATCAACTTCTGTACTGCACTGTGTGCCTCTTGAGCACCTCTAGTGATCACTAAACTAAATTTCTGCTTAGTGTTTTTATTATATCGCACCCAAATATGTAGTAAAATAATTTGGCTAGCACATCAACAGTATCTAGGAGGTATACAAAAGCTCTACTGGTTTCTGTGGCTAAACATTTTCGAAAAATGTTCAGAACCAGCCCGGTGGACAAACAGGTACATATGTAAGAAAAAAAAAGGTAGCTGTAAAACCACTTGTTCATTGCGTGTCTGATAGCCTGAATAGGGTTTCCAAGCTCGCAGACAAAGTTTGTCTTTTCTACTTCTTCAAAAATGTCTAGCTTTCGCAGGATTACGAATTGTTGCCTCATAAAAGCACTACAGCCCTGTACCGTAGCTACCAATGTAAATATGTCAAATGCCACCCAAGAGTGGTGTATGTTATACCCGTGTGCTATGGTAAAAAAAAAAGTTGTGTTTATTTATGAAATCTGTGCTTGCAATTTACGACTGGTTAATTTAAGTAACGCCAAAGCAACCAGGTTTCAATCACTTTTTGCGAGCTCATTGATGTAGTAGTGTGAGTCCTTTCGATAACATGTTTCAAAAAGAATAATTACACTATGTAGAAAGAACTAGGCGATCATGATATTCCAGTTATAAGGGACACACATGCATGTTTCACATACACCATGTTGTGATGAACCCTTAATTACTCTAATAAACATGGCAGATTTGGTATAAAAGAATTCTATGGGATATCATGATACAGTAATACAATGATACAACGATACAAAAGATGCAATGAAAACAGTTGGTTTACAAACGAAGGCATAAAGAACAACTCATCGGGCTCTGTTGAGCACCAGGATGGTTGAAAAATGAGTTATGTGCTTCAGTTTTCAATAATGACGAAGAAGCCTGACCAGCGTCCCAAGAACTCGTGCTGTCCTAGAACGAACTTCTCGGTGAGGAACGGGAGAATTATTTGTTTCGTCCGCTTTACTATTGGCCACAAAGGACGTCGGCGGCAAGCCCCGCCGTGGTGGTCTAGTGGCTAAGGTACTCGGCTGCTGACCTGCAGGTCACGAGGATCGAATCCCGGCTGCGGCGGCTGTATTTTCGATGGAGGTGAAAATGCTGTAGGCCCGTTTGCTCAATTTGGGTACACGTAAAGAACCCGAGGTAGTTGAAATTCCCGGTGCCCTCCACTACGGCGTCTCTCATAATCTTATGGAGGCTTTAGGATGTTAAACCGCACATATCATTCGACGTCGGGAACAAGTCCCAGCCACGACCGTGCATTGGTTTCGCCAAAGGCTGAACAATAATAAAGAACTAGGTACGCGCCCGCGCAAAAGACGGCTGCCGGACAGGAATGTTCGCGCAACCTGTCCACAATATCCAACATGGACTGCATGCAAAAGATATGCATTCATTGCATGTTGATTGGTCTCGAGCATGAAGCAGTTGGGGCAAGTCAAATTGCGTACTACACTCCATCCGTTGCAACGGATCTCGAGTGGTGATCAAGCCCCAGCCGAACTGCCAAAGCCACGGATTGATATGTGAGTTTGATGTCTTAAAACGACCATATGATTATGAAAGACGCGCCAAAGTCACGGAGGTGGCCTGCCAACAAAGCTACAGTTATTAGTTTTCATGGGTGGTTCATGATAGATTGACAATGCTAGGGTACCAAGAGCCACAGGAGGGCGGTCATTTTGTCCACCATTTTAAAATTTGGAGATCTCTATCTCTGAGAACCTAGTCTCCAAAAGTCGGTGAATTGCCATAAGAGCTCGATAAAAAGATGGTGTGTTTAAAAAACGTGTTTAATTATTTAATGTACGTTGTACCTCATTGCGAGAGATCAGAACGCCGTCCCATTCTCATAACCATGGGAAATCCAGGACAACCAGCGTAGAGCTACAAATTGATTGAAACATATTAACTAAAGTGCTTAATTTTCAGTAAGGTTTTCAACATTAGCATCCCTACATGTCATACGGGACAACCAGAACAGGATTTTAGCCTCCTCCGTCTGCTGGTGTCACTTGCGCAACCAATATGATTGGCTGCTTAGGGTCTGTACCGAAGGAGGGTTGTGACGGCACCCGTTACTTCACAGAACAGGCACTCCAACCCAGGGCGCAGACAGCATGATTCATAGTGGTGCGCTGTATTATCGTGGAAGTCGAAGCGAAATCGCGAACCCTGTGTATAAAAAGCACCGCGTGAGAGATAAATAGCGCTTGCTCACCCATAACTTCCTTGACAAAACTTGAGTGGCTGCAATTGTGGTGCGAGCTATGTAGTCCGGTTGATGCTAACAGCCAACAAGAAAATAAAATGATCAAGGGTCCCCTACGGAAAACTTCTACCTCTCATCTTTACGCGTAGTTTATTGTACTTTAACTTACTTCAAACACTGTGCACTCCCCTCTCTTTTTGTATTTTTTTTTGCCTCGCATGCGATGTTAGAGTCTAGTACTACGCTCGCGTGCAAGCTGTTGAATTTTTCAGCATTTTTAGTGCTTTTCGTGGCCTATTCCTAGCATTGCTCTAGAACTTCAGCAGCGGCGCACGTAGTGAGGACACTAACTATATTGATGACTGAATATTTGCTGTGTATCAAAGCCAGACATCTCATGTGGTAATGAGACTGTTCCCGGATACTTATATTGCTTTTAAACATTGCCATCTACATTTCAGTCGAATATTCAGTCAGCCCTTCATTTTGAACCAATAGGTAGTATTTTGTTTTGTCTGACAATATGAATGCTATAATTCCTGCTGCATCCGATGGAAGCGCGTGTCGTCACTTGTGTAGTTATTTTGGACACTGTTATAAATAGGTGCGAGATCTCCAGGAAAAAGGATTTTAGCGTGAAGAATAGGTGGTTTAAGTTTATGCTCCTTTCAGCACGGAGATGGGGCGCTTTACGCTTAATAATAATTAATGAAGGCATTTCATCCCAGTGCGAAGGTGCGGTATGTGCTTGCCCTGCCAGGGATTAGGCGGTATCGTTCCATCTGTCTGAATTAAGGCGTGGCGGCAGAGTAGTACTTTTCGTTCTTCTTTGATCGTTGTCCTTTCGCCCTTTGGTGCCTGCATATTAGTTTTTCTTGTTTACGAATCTCTGTGTGTGTTCGCATGTTTTCTTAGAGTGCTAAACAAGTTAAGGGCACTGCCCAGAAATTGTGCCTCCCCCGAATAATAGGTGATGCAATCCTTTCAATGAACAAAAATGAACAAACAATCAGCTTTTTGAGAATTAGATATAGGCGCGAACATGAGGCCTTGGTTTTACAATAAAGTGTGCCCACAGTGTGTTGTATGTACTAAAAACTTCAGAAGCAGTCTTTTTTTTTAAGTTCATGGCTCGTGGTACCATCTTTTCGGCATGGTATAGTTATTTACTTCATTCCCTTTTTGAGTCAATTCGGTGATGAATCGTTTGTAATCAAATGCCAACAATATTTGTCACCGCACATCGTATAAGCGCTTGATTGCCCTTTAACTAATAATACGCGAAGAAAAGCTTGTTGTGTATTTGTATGCCTGAAAAAAGTCGAAAATATGTAAGCACCAAATGGCCCCGTATCTGCACGTAATCTCCAAATGTCGTCGAAAGACGATGGTCTTGCGTGTGGAGAGAGTGAACAAAACATTTATTTGGTGTTGTGTGCAAGAAAATTGGTGAATAGTATTCTGGAGGTGCTGCGTTAGAGTGCCTCGAGCGTGCAGCGGAGGTGAACGAGCGCATCCACGTCACACGTGAGACATGAGCGCCATCTGGCAGTTTTTTTTTTTTGGAAAACGATGCGCGTGGCTCTGAGACAGGTGTGTGTGCCCGTCTCAGAGGTGATAAGGTGTAAAATGCAAGGCGACGGGTAGGTGCCACCACCGTCTCGTTTCACAAAGCGTTGGAAACCATAGCCTGTTCGTACAAGCGTTGAATAGTCAGCGCAGCGTGATAAGCGCTAAGGTCCTTAAAATCAGCTAAGTATGCCTTTTCTAGTAAAACACGCACATGCAGAATATATACGTGTTGTTGTGGCGCCCCAGACAAGCGCAATAGTTGCTTGTAAAGACCATAGTCTTTCTTGGGGACCTTCGACAAAAAATTTCGGTTTGTCTGTCTATCTGAACATTTGTCTGTTTGTCCGCCCTTAACGATACCTCAAATGGCCGATCCCATCCGCAGCACCCACCAGTATTGCTCACGATTCAGCGTTCAAAATTGTGCAATTGTCAATTAAAAAGCAATCATTGCGCATATCTGAGGTACCGTAAGAACACGTCGATGTTTTGTATGTGTGCCTTTATACTAGAGAAGGCCCACACAAGTAATTCTAAGGACCATAGCGTTAAAAACGCTGCGCTGACAGTGCAACGCAGTGCTCGAAAAGGTCAGTGTTACCAACGTTTTGCTGAAACGACACGGTGGTGACACGTACCCGTCGCTTTGCGTTGTACACCATATCGCCTCCGAGAATGACACGCATCTTTCACCGCAGGCGCGCATGCCTTCCTTCGTTTTCAAAGATAACTGGCAGATGGCGCTCGCGTCTATCGAGCCTCGATGCGTTCGTTAGCCTCCGCTGCACGCTCGACGCACTCTAACGCAGCACCTGCAGAATACCTTTCACCGATTTTCTTGCGCAGAACATCAAATAAATGTTTTTTTTTCACTCTCTTCAGACGCAAGACTATTGTCTTTCGGCGGCATTTGCAATGTACCATGCAGATCCGGGGGTAAATTTTTTAATTGACAATTGCACAAGTATTAACGCTAAATCTTGAGCAACAGTGGTGGGCGCTGTGGATGGGTCAGTCATTTCAATACCCGATGCTGTCAACAGTGGACAAACAAACAAGTGTACAGACAGACAGACAGACAGACAGACAGACAGACAGACAGACAGACGGACGGACAGAGAGACGGACGGATGGACGGACGGACAGACAGACCCAATTTTTTGCTTCGAAGGTCGTCAGGAAAGACTATCGTCTTTAAAAATGATTGAGCAATAAATAGATTATGCATGAGCAAGACAGATGTCATTTAGACACGCATACAATTAAATGCCTCTATTTCAGTGAATCCTGCGCACCTGTCAAGCTATAAATTTAACTATGACTAGGTGATGAATGCCCATTTACAAAAAAATAGTGATGGCTACTTCACTACTCTGGGAAAACAATTTACTAGGTTTGCATCGCGTGTCACTGTTCTTCAGTGAAGTCATGCAGAGGAATAGTGAGGGTATAGCTCATGTTTTCTCTGGTTTTGTGGCCCATGCATGACACGTTTCGTTTTATTTTTTCCAGCAGAGTATCATACGACAATAACAACCTACGGCGGCGCTCTTTTTTTTACGAGTGACAGTGAAGTATTCTTCTCACACCACAATTCCGAATGAAGACAAACAGCGTAAGAAGACCATTTGTCATAGTTACAAAGAGCATATAAACTCCTCAGCTGCTAAGCACTTCATGGCATTCTTCTCAAGGGCATTAATCTTGCTGAAAGAAAACCTCGAAGTCTCTCATGTAAATATTTGCTTCTCATGTTGTCTTTGCTCTTTTTTTTCTGCCAAACGAAGATCAGCTTTTCATGTAACAGCAGATTCTGAAAGGACATTAATCTTGCTGTAAGAAAACCTCGAAGTCTCTCATGTATATATTTGCTTCTCAGGTTCTCTTTGCTCTTCTTTTTTTGCCAAACAAAGATCAGCTTTTCATGTAACAGCAGATTCTGGCATTCGAAACTGCGAAATGCTCCGATATTGCGGTAAAGATGGCTTTCTATGTGCAAGTTGCAGTCATATCATCTTAACGTTAACCATAAATCTTGAAGGCAAACTGCAAAAAAAAGTTGTTAGATTAGTGCATGGTCCCCTATCACACTGTATTGTAGAGCTAATGTAGTCTATATCAAGAATTCTGGGATCCGCTGTCCATTCTCGAACTCCTTTCTTATAAAAATTGCTGCACCAAACATCTCTGTTCTTATATGCAAACTAGCACAATGACCTATGCTAACGACTCATTCACTCACTCACTAACACGCACTGTTTTTAGACGTTTCATAGAATTTTTAAACATAATTTGAAATTGACAAACGTGATAATCAAATCTTGTGCATTTTTTCATTTGTAACTGACAGCCACAGTTTGCTGGAACTAAAGCTTTTCTGGTTTTGCGTCTATCTACGAAAATTGGCCTGATTTGGGTGGAACTCGGGCTGCAAACGACTTGCCTTCAGATTCACTAGCCACAGGAACTTCCATGAATTGATTGTTTAGTGGTGCTTCCCAACCTAATTGGGTTGAATTGGTTTTTAGGATTAAGTAATACACAAAAGTAGATATTGGCCTGGAAAATACAGTACCATAGAACAGTCCAGGATATTGTTACCAGGCATGGTACATGAGCCACCATTACAGACGGAGAGACGAAGAAGAGGGCTGGTGTGCCGTACGAGATTCAGGCGGCCATTCAGTTGCATACAGTTGCTTGTAATACCCTTGTTACACAGGCAGCCTAAACCACGGTTAAGCTTACTATGGTTACGTTAACCACGATTCACTAATGTTACACGTCACATGAAACCACGGTAATACCACTAACCGTCATTTTAAGAAACCGAGCTTGGCAACCTTGCTTAAGCAGATAACCAAGAAAATAGAGACGCCCACCACTGATAAGTGCATGCCGGTGAGCATGCGTGAAAAACAGATGAACAGAATGGCACAAGCCAGGAAAGCCTGATAAGATTGTGTAAAAATCATTTGCAGTGATCTGCGGAGCACGTAACGGAATGAAAAGGTGTACGTGGCAGTTATAGCCGAGTTGAATACGGAACTGCCACCTGACGCAGAGCAATTTACGCCGAGCAAGTCCGGAAGAAGATACACCATCTGAACAAGTACTGCAGGCAAGTACATGAGTATAGGTAGTGTTGGTGATTGTGATGCTGCAAAGGCGGGGCTAGCCTGGCCTAAAAGGCCGGTAATTGTTCCGCCTGAGCATCTTTTATCATATGGATTGGTCATCGAATGTCACTCAGCTCAGAGTCTCACAGGAAAGTCATCAGGATTCCTTGCACCCTCCTCCCTGTCGTCGTGGGTCCTTCGGTAAAACGGACATCTTCCAATGTCCCATGGTTATGACAATCTTTCTGCAAGCTGCGTATCATCTCTGTTCTTTCTCTGTCAAGCTGCGGGCACAGCCAAATGAAATGTTTGATGTCACTAATGTCCCCACAACGGCATAAAACGGGGAAGTGCCTCGCCCAGTCTCCAATCACCAAGCCGACGTGTGTGCAGAGTGAGTTCTTATACGGTAAAGAAGCAGTGTCGCTTGTTCTCTGGGAAGTCCTTGGAATATGCATGACTGATGCGGAAACTTGTGGATCGCTCTGAAGTGATTTCGTATTACATTCTTGTTGTTGTGGCATGTTTTAGGAGCTCTCAGGATATGACTGTGTGATTCAAACAGGCATCATCAACGGACTCCAAGCCTTGGGTGTTTCGGGAAACGCTCTTAGTTTCGTGCATGAATTTATTTGAGACCAGCGTGCCCAGCTTAAGCTTGAAAATCTCACGAGTGAAAAGCGAAGCGTTTTCCTCGGAATTACACAAGGAAGTGTACTATCTTCCTTGCTTTTTAACGCTGCCTTAAGCAGCTTTCCTGGCACACTGAAAGTAGCTCGGAAAGAAATGAAAATATCCATCTATGCCGATGATATCTGAATCTGCATTTCAGAGTGTCAACACAAACGTCTGGCCCGGATAGCACAAAGCGTTGTTTCAATCATTAAACGCCATTCGTCGGCGCTTGGCCTGTCTCTATAAGCGGATAAATCTGCATTCATGCTCTTCCAGGGGGTGCGGCGGAAGTCAACGCGCTTGTCTATGAATATCGGAGGCCATTCCATTCGTCGTGCAACGACTGTTAGTTTCTTGGACGTTACCATCGACGAAAATTACCATTACTACGAGCGGTGGATGGTATTGTGGCCACATCCATGCAGAGGCTCAACGCACTTCGTCACATGGAATGTGTACGCTGGGGCAACAATCCTATTTCCATGCTTAAGCTGAATTCTGCACTCATAACAAGCCGCATTCTTTACCAGCTACCACTGATGTCGTCATCACAGAGCCAGTTTTACATTAATATACTTTGGGGCCTATATGAAATTTTCCTCTTGTTGCTGCTGAATGTATTCGGAGAATATACCGAAGAAATTGGCTTTGTTGATTATAGCGTAAGTTAGTTTGCCCTACGACAGATGGCGTTAGTCACCTCAACTGCGGACGCTTCCGCACTGTGTAACATTGGCTAAACATGGTTGGTGCTAACCGCAGTTCAACGTGGTTAACCTGGTAGATCGTAACAGTGCTTGCTTTGCCATTGTAACATAGCTATAAGTATTGTGAATATACTCCGTTCTTTCATCGTTGTGGCTTTGTGTTCCCCATGACGATATGTTGTAAATCAACGTTTGTTTTATCAGAAGGAAGAGAAACATCTAGTTTCAGCACAAAAACATTCTGCGAGTCTAACATATTTTTTGAATTCAGCCTATTCAGAAAACTTATCCAACACCCAGAAAATCTGTCATTTTTAGAGTTTAGTGTGGCCCCAACCACTGTACGCTAGATGGTACTCATTGGGAAGCCAGCATTCATAAAATATTTATTCTAATTTGATGAGATTGGCATGGTTCCAAAAAAAACCGTCTTTTTATTGCTAGTCACAGGCGATGCGTTTGTCAACCTCCTTTAAGTATAGCAATTTCGCTTTATTCATATGTAAAACCAAATTGTTTTTCGCTGAGAAATGCTTTAGGCAAGAAACAGTTAGTTTTGCGGCAAGAGTGAAATAGTGATAGCTATATAAGAACATGGAATAAACAAGTAATATCAATGACGTTCAGTGATTCCAGTGCACACAAAATTACTTTCCTTTACACTGAATTGGCTGATAATCTTTTCAGTGAAATGAAGTATATATGAACAATATTGAATTCCAGTTGGTTTCACCTTCATTTTTCACCTCGTAAATAATGTTGAACCTTCTTTATGAGGGCCAAGTCATTTCTCGTAAATCTCAAAGCACACCTTCGGATAGGCACAGTCTCAGGAGAATCCTTTGCGCCCGGCAACTGCGGCACCACGCAGCCTTCCACACTTTCCAATCTCTTATTTAATATCGCCATGCACAGGCTCTCTCCACACCTCGCTGCAATCCCGAACGTAGGTCACGCCATTTATGCGGAATCGCGATGTGGGCATCGGGTGGCTATCTGGCTCAACTCGAACACTCTTTACAAAGTGCGTTGGAGGCTCCGAAGACTTTTTTACAAACACAGACCTTGAACTCTCCCCTGATAAACCAGAGCTACTGTTACACCGACAATCAGAGCTACTGTTACACCGAGCCTCTGGAAACTCTGCCATTAGAAAATTGAGCTGAAAATGGACAGCCCATAGCGGGGTGGGAGTCCGTAAAGATTCTAGATTTTTTCATTTTTGCCAGAGGCTGTAACTCGAAGTTGCTCAACAGGCTCACGGGGCAGGCAAGTATTGTAATAAGACTAGTAGCCCGCGTTTAAAATCGCAGAGGTGTGGCCTCAAAGATGACAATTTGATCAGAGCTTACCGGTCGTTATTTATAAACCATGTTATTTACATCGCGCCGTAAATTAATTGGGCTAAAGCGGAGAAGGCGAAACCCAGCTCTATAATCAGAACAAGCCTCAAGCGCGTGCTCGGCCTTCCACAGTTCACCAGCACCGCGAAGCTATTGGGGCTATAGGACTCCACAACCCAATCGACCCGTTAATAGAAGCTAACGTAGCTGCTCAAATAACGATACTTTCATCAACTAAGCCACAGATAAAGATTTTATAAAGTGTGGGTATTCAGTGTCGCCTTAAACATGGGACGAAAAAGCGCTTGTTCAGTAAAATCCGCACTTGAATCATGGTTGGCCTCGTCCTACGTAGCATCTACCTAGTGTATAACGAGAGTAGAAGAGTCGCGAGAGCCAAGGCCATACTTAAAAAGATTAATCAGCAAAAACTAGAAGCTCTCTTCGTCGATGCTGCCGTATATCACGGTGGGGATAAGTTCACTACTTTGGTCGTTGACGTGGAAGGCAACCTGGTCAATGCAGCCTCTGTTTATACAAAATTGCTCATGTGGCGGATTGCCCGCTTTTGTTTCTCGGACTCGCGTATGGCAGTTAGATCTTTCACGAACGTCCTTGTGTCTAAACAGGCGAATAGTATTGCGGCGAACGCACTTCAACAAACCCGGGAGTGCAGTGAAGAAGGGTACAACTTCACGTGGTTTTCAGCTCATCTAGATTGATGGTTCAATTAACCCGCTCGGATGTAACCCTAACGAACAGGCTCATTGGATGGCGCGCAATTTCCCGAGCCGCGCTCTCGCAAATAGCCATGCTCGTTATGAGGTCGACATTTATAAAGATCCGTTGTGTACTTTTCCAAAAATTGTTTCCTACTACCGTCTGGCAAGAAAAACATTTCCAGCCCTCGCCTCCCCCTTCCGATTTGACAAAGCCTCAGGCGAGAACAATCAGACTACTTGAAATTTGTTCGTATCATACTGCTCGATCACTTAGCCGGATAGACCCCGAAAATTTGCAGTCAAGCCGCAAATGCGGCCGCAGCTCATATTCTTTTGATCACATGCTCTGGCTGTGCCCAGCCTTTAATGGTTCTCCACCCATCACGAGGGAGCAATGGGATGTATGTCTAAAGAGCAGCAGCCTTTATTCACAACTCCAGGTTGTTCAGAGAGCACATGACATTGCTACGGAACTTGGACTTCCAATTCCATTGTGGGTGGTGCCACCTGCTTGATTGATATGTGGGGTTTAACGTCCCAAAACCACCATATGAATATGAGAGACGCCGTAGTGGGGGGCTCAGGAAATTTTGACCACCTGGGGTTCTTTAACGTGCACCCAAATCTGAGCACACGGGCCTACAACATTACCGCCTCCATCGGGAATGCAACCACGGCAGCTGGGATCGGTGCCACCTGCTTGATATGGCTGGAAGCTTATGACTCCCCTAAACAACTGTCCCTCAGGACTAAAATAAAGTTCTTGTCATGTTATGTCTTCTTAATATGCATTCCAGTTTCTGCTGCGAAAGTAAGTGCCGGTAAGACGCAGCTGTTATGTATCTTTCTCTTAAGGGATAGTGGCCGACTACCATTCATCAACAGAGAATTCTTCAGGAATGTGCTCAACCCCATCCTTATTCGTATAGTTATTTCAGTTTCACGGTCCGGCTTAGCGGTTACTACCCGCCCTAAGTAGCATATTCCTTTACAACTTCGCAAAGCGCTGTTCTCTGTCGAAACTGTTGATCATCACCTTCGTCTTATGCACATTCAATTTCAGGCCTAATTAATGTTCTGCTTTCCGCGTCCAGTTCAGTAATCATGAGTTGCAATTCATCTCATGAGTTACTCATCCATGTAATTTCAACTCCTAGACCCTTTGAAATCCTTTAGGTTTCTGCTTCATGAGGGACAACAAAAGAGCAGAATGTATGAGGAAACAAACAGGTGTTAAGGACATCAGAGTCGATATAAGAAGAATAAATAGTCATGGGAGGGCACATAGCGGGAAGGCAAAATAAACGCTGGGCAATAAAGATCACAGACGGGATTCAGAAGCCAATCATGTGAAAGGAGACATAAAGTTAGGTAGGTACAGGAGAGTAGGAAATCTGCGAATATTAGGTGGCAGCAGCAACCACAGGACCAAGTTGACTGGCGGAACATGGGAGAGGCTTTCATCCTGCTGTAGGCGTAGTGAGGGTGATGACGATGATGACAATGTCACCAGTGAATCACAGGTTACTAAAAAACTCTTGAATAAATCTTATCATTAACTGTTTTTAACTACAGCGGCCTGGAAACCTTCTGTAAACATGCAATAAATAGCATTCCAGGGTTCAACATAAATTGAGGATCATGCAGCGCGTGATAGAAAGGTAAATGATAGGTGTTAAGGGACAGGAAGAGGACAGAGTACGTCAGAGGAGAAAGGTAGGTCAAGAATATATTAGGTGAAATCAAGATAACGAAATGGACATGGCCACTCACGTAGCGCGTACGCATGATAACCACTGGTCATAAGGGGTCACTGACTGGATTCTAAGAGGAAGGCAAATGCGTGAGAGAGAGAGAGAAAATTGGTTGGGTACTATAGATTAAGAGGGTGGTGACTAGAACGTGACAATAAAAACGCACAGAACCGAGTTGAATAGTTAAACGTCAGAGAGACCTTTGCTCGGCAGTGGGCGTAGTCAGGATGATGTTGTTGTCGATAATGATGACGATGATATTATTCGTTCCATTAGCTTTCTGTACATGCATTCTAAACTTCATACTTCTTACTATGGGTTCACAAAATCACATGTACTGGTTACCACTATCGGAGGATAAATATTATTATTATGTATTTTATCAATTCATCAAACATTAGAGCAGTCAAAACCAGCACAACATTTCTTTTTAGAGCAGAAGTTTACAAGCTTTTCATTTTTCAGAACTTGACATCATTGCTGGTTTAGGCTCGGTTCATCCTCTTCAATTTCTGCTTGGTTTTCCAAAAACTTGTTTTTCGGCAAGTTGGTGCATACATGGTGCAGATGAATGAGACGCAAAAAACATTTCATGAAACAGGAGGAGCAGAAGAGGAGAAAAAACAGGCGCTGTTCGTTCTCCTCTTCGGCTCCTCCTGTTTCATGAAATGTTTTTTGCGCATCAGTCATCTGCACCGATTCTGCTTGGCTCACGCGACATGCCCATGAGCCGTTTCATCAGGCGTGGAAATTCTGTCATCATCATCACCACCATCATCATCATCATCGTCATCATCATCATCAGCCTGACTACGTCCACTGCAGGACAAAGGCCTCTCCCATGTTCCACCAGTTAACCCGGTCCTGTGCTTGCTGCTGCCAATTTATACCCGCGAACTTCTTAATCTCATCTGCCCACTTAACCTTCTGTCCCCCCCTAACCCGCTTGCCTTCTCTGGGAATCCAGTCAGTTACCCTTAATGACCAGCGGTTATCCTGTCTACGCGCTACATGCCCGGCCCATGTCCATTTCCTCTTCTTGATTTCAGCTATGATATCCTTAACTCCCGTTTGTTCCCTAATCCACTCTGCTCTCTTCTGGTGTCTTAAGGTTACACCTACCATTTTTCTTTCCATTGCTCGCTGCGTCGTCATCAACTTAAGCTGAACCCTCTTTGTAAGTCTCCAGGTTTCTGCTCCGTAGCTAAGTACCGGCAAGGTACAGCTGTTGTATACCTTCCTCTTGAGGGATAGTGGCAATCTACCTGTCATAATTTGAGAGTGCTTGCCAAATGTGCTCCACGCCATTCTTATTCTTCTAGATACTTCAATCTCGTAATTTGGCTCCGCGGTTATTACCTGCCCTAGGTAGACATAGTCTTTTACAACATGAAGTGCACTATTACCTATTTCGAAGCGCCGCTCCTTTCCGAGGTTGTTGTACATTACTTTCGTTTTCTGCAGATTAATTTTAAGACCCACCTTTCCGCTCTCCTTGTCTAACTGCGTAAACATTAGTTGCAATTCGTCCCCTGAGTTACTCAGCAATGTAATGTCATCGGCAAAGCGCAGGTTACTAAGGTACTCTCCATCAACTCTTATCCCTAACTGTTCTCATTCTGGGCTTCTGAAAACCTCCTGTAAGCACGCGGTAAATAGCATTGGGGAGATTGTGTCCCCCTGCTTTACACCCTTCTTGATTGGTATTTTGTTGCTTTCTTTATGAAGCACTATGGTAGCAGTTGATCCCCTGTAGATTTCTTCCAGGATGTTCATATATACTTCATCGAAGCCCTGATTCCGCAGTGTCTGCATGACGGCTGATATTTCTACTGAATCAAATGCCTTCTCGTAATCTATGAAGGCTATGTATAGTGGTTGGTTATATTCTGAGCATTTCTCTATTACCTGATTGATAGTATGAATCTGGTCGATTGTTGAGTACAATTTGTCACGGGAGATTCTGTCACGGGACCATAGCTCTCGCAACATCAAGTTAGGGGTCTGCAATCGCTTAACGTCACGTAACTGTTAGTCACTTGGCTAAAATTTATTAGTTTGCTTTGGACATTTACTCAATGAAGCACACTTGTGCTAACGTGCGTTGTTTCTTTTATGTGCAAATATTTAGCCGGTGGTCCAAATTTTTGGGATGGTACATAGCGTTCACTTCTAACGTGGAGATATACACTTTGAAAAAAATTGCTTGGAGGGAGTAAAGAAGAACACGCGTGCTCCACCTGTAAAATGACTGAGCAGAAATTCAATGGTGAGGAAGATTGCTTTTGCATCGACTTTATCGGCAGTATGGAGACCACGTGTTGAAGTGACTACACGATACACTACACTATGCTACATCCTTCCTTCTTTTTCTCTTGCTCACCCCCCCCCCCCCCGTCCTAAGATTTTCATACCCCTTGTTTTACTAAAGTAAACATAGCTTCCCTCTTGCTCCCCCTTCGTCTCACCCTCACTTTACTCCTTGTCACCATACTTCACCTTTCCCACCTTATTGTACTACATGGCTGTGGTTGTATCATGGCTATGTTTTAGGGGCGAAGCACGTTATGGCCGAAGCTTGTCCGTTGGCGTTGGCGTTTTGTGCCGTAGCCGCACTAGTGAGAATAACACTGATGACGATGAATAAAAAGCGCTTTTCGTACTTTATATTATGTTTCTGACATCAGAGCACAACACACGCAAAGTGTTCACTATATACTATGAAGAAGACGATGATGATCAAGGACGACTAGCTTGTGCAGTATATGACATCTTAATATTCTCGACGATGCAATTCGCATGACTTGAAACAACCAGAAACCACGAGGAGAGCGTGAACAGTCCTCCTCTTTGCCAACTTCAGGCCAAATCCGATACTACAAAGCAGTAATAATGAAAGGTGAATGAAGTACACAATTCAACACAACATACTATATGCCTGGTATGACCATTAAACCCTCTATGTGGCGCCCCGCCGCGGTGGTCCAGTGGCTAAGGTACTCGGCTGCTGACCTGCAGGTCGCGGGTTTGAATCCCGGCTGCGGCGGCTGCATTTCCGATGGAGGCGGAAATGTTGTAGGCCCGTGTGCTCAGATTTGGGTTGTCCCCAGGTGGTTGAAGAATCCCAGGTGGTCGAAGAACCCCAGGTGGTCAACATTTCCAGAGCCCATCACTATGGCGTCTCTCATAATCTTATGGTGGTTTCGGGACGTTAAACCCCATATATCAATCAATCAATCAATCAGTCACTCTATGTAATTGTAAACCTCTTTGTCACTCAGTCACTTGCGTGAATGGTGAATGTCACAGGTGATTTACAGTAACAACGAACCACACCACTGCTTCATCCACTTACCACGTACCTCGTTGATGTGCCATGATTTGTAACTCTGTTTTATTCTTGTTGCCTTCACACCACTTTTTGTCACACTCCCTTGCGCTCTTTTTCTTAGGGCGTTTAAAGAATCTGAGACAGTCGCCTTAACATATAAACGATGTCGGCACTCAGTTCTCCAAAGGTGGTGAGCTGTGCATGGCGTTTAAAGGCAAATGAGGAAGGAAATAAACACCAAGTGTGTACTGTGATAGATAATGAATCCACCTTTAAAATGTGCCAGAAGATGACGTGTTTTGAAACGAAAGCTTCTGTTATTGTGTTTGTACACTATGTGTTTAGAAAAAATGGTGAGCGATTTAGAGCACTTAGTACTCTACTATGACAGAGCTGAAAGCCATTCCGTGGGCCTCACACTTGATGAAGCTGCATCGACAGAAATTATATCCTAACTAGCCACTTGCTACTTTGAAATAGTCTCGACGCTGGCCAATAACATGTGTTTAGAAAAAGTGGTTATTGAATTAGAGCACTTGGTATTCTACTATGGGAGAGCGTAAAGCCATCCCGTTGGCCTCACACTTGATGAGGCCACGTGGACAAAAATCACGCCTTCAAAGCGACGACAGGAAAGGCTGGTTTAGAAAAAGTGTTGAACGATTTGGAATACTTGTACTCTACTATGGGAGACCAAAAACCATCTCGAGGGCCTCACCATTTATGGGGCCACATAAAGAAAATGTCCTACCAGTACCCAAGACCTCAATTCTAGAGGAAAGTGCGGTTAAGGTAAACAGGCTTTTGCATTATTCAGGACGAGAGGCGAAGTGGCAATAATTAAAGAGGAGCTTATTGGTGCAATAGCTCAAGATACCGCATTATTTGCATGTATACTTAGCCTACATTCAAGCATATTCATTAAACACATACATTCCTCCAATAAATACCACATGATACAGCATTTACTTTTGGGTTTTTTTGTTTTGTTATTATACGCATTGTAATGTACTACTAAACATGCGTGCATTCTTGGCGAAAATTTGGTATACAGAATCAGGTGCTGTGAAAAAAAATGTTTAAATAACGTATCACATACAGGACTTATGATGCTTAGGTCTGTCTATTCGTCCGCCCATTCGTCCGTGCTCTGGCACAGTTGCAAAAGGTCTCTGGGGCACGCCAACGGACGCCGGTTGAGTTGGTTGTGCCTCGCGCTAGACTGCACGGTACAGTGCTCGTGCTTTGCGTAGCGTCGCGGTGCCCAGCATGCCCTCTCGCGCAAAAAGTAACACACTTACATTGCGTTCTATTCTGACCAAACCGATGTTAATAAGTACACGCTTTCACGAGCACTCTAGAATTCATAAAGTGTCCTGCATTTCTTGACATCACTGCCTTAAGGGGTGGTGCCACCATTTTTGTGGCTTGCGCGTTCTTTGGTGCAAAGATTTCTTGTAACTCCATGAAGCATGATGCAAGCACGAAGATTTATTTTACTCAATGAATTAATTTTTCCATTTTTGTGAGGATAATTTTCGGTTTCGTTTTCTCAGTGCCGAATCAGGCTGTGACGTGGAAGTGTAGTTGGCTTGGTCACGTGCCACACAAGAATGTGATGCACGCCACGCTGGCTATTGTATGCTCTCGTACAGACGTGCCACACAAGCACCTGCAAAGCAACCTGTAGCAGAAGTGATGCTTTGATGGTACGTACGTAGCGGAGGCCTTCAGAGCTCTTTCGCCTTACTACCATAGACAAGCGCATGAGAGGGTGGTAAGGAGCAATACAAACACAGTGCCATGTACTGATATATTTGGCAGGGGGTGCTGCGATTTGGGGGGAGAGCGCAAATTCCGCCCAATACAATGCCACATTGCGGGGGGGGGGGGCAGGGGGAGTGCACTGCGGTGAACCTTTGTCCCCTCTGAAGGGGAAACCTGCTCCCACCTACGCTCACTACGTACGGATCTGGTGTGACGTCACTGAGTCTTTCGTTTCTCATCCTACAGAGCTACGACAGCTTTGGACGCCCATGCGATGGGCTTCAGTCGAGAGAACGAGCACTTACGTAATGTTTGGAGGATAATTTAACCATTTTTCAAACATGCTGCGTCCGACCGTTCGTGTGAGGTGCCCTAGCATACAGAAAAAGCCGCAAGTGGCTTGTTTTAGCCTCGAAATTTGGTGGCACCACCCATTTAAGGTGCCTTCTTACATCGGATACCTTACGCCTATTAATCAACTTCGAATGCTCTGTTAGGACTATTTCGTCTGCTGTGTTTCAAGCTTTCACGCCTTGACGCTTCTTAATGAGGTTCGTTTCCAGGGACAGCTTGCCAGTGTCCTGTCTAACCACCCTACCTTCAACTTCCACTGCACACTACATAATGATATTCGTCAGACTATCATTCATTGCGTCAACGCTATGGCTGGGTTCCTTGATAAGAGCTTAGTATCTGTTCTGAAGCGAGACTCAGAATTCCTGTACTTCCCCTCTCACTGCTAGCTCATTGATTGGCTTCTTGCGTATCAGTCTCTGTCGTTCCTTCTTCAAGTCTAGGCGTATTCCAGATCATACCACTCTACGGACACTTCGTCGTACCTTGCCCAACACTTTTACATTCTGCACAATGTCTCGGTGTGCACTCAGTATAAAGTATATTTTGTTCTTACTTTCGCCATTAGGGCTCCTACATGTCCACTTATGGTTCCCTCATTTTTGGTAAAAGGCTTTCAATATACGTAAATTATTGTGTTTTATGAACTCTACAAATACCTCCCTTCTGGAATTTTAAGTACCGATGCCCTAATCTACTACAGCATGGTCTCCAGCCTTCTCCTTGCCTACCTTGGCAGTGAAGTCGCCCAGCAGTGAAGTATACTGTGGTTTAGAAGCGATAGTCTTCCCTAGTGTAATTTGACAAAAACTTTTGGTTTGTCTGTCTGTCCATTTGTCTGTTTCTTCGCCGTAACAATACCCCAAAACGGCACCAAACGATACCCCGAACGGCCAACACCATCCGCAGCGCCCACCAATAGTGCTCACGATTCAGCAATCATACTTGTACAATTGTCAAATAAAAAGCAAATATTGCGCATTGCTGAGGCACCATAACAACACTTCAATGTTCTATATGTGTGTCTTTATACTAAAGAAGGCAATAATGTATACAATTAATTATTGTATGCAATTGTACACACTGGCGCTGAAAGACATGTTAGAAAAATGATGGTTTAAAGAAATATTTAATTTGGATAGTGAAATGCTAGAAATTTAGAGGACAGAGACAGATGCCTGACTTCAGGTGGATTAAATCCCTTCTTTTGTATTGTAAAGCTCGAGGATGGTGGAACATACGGCTAGAGCCAGCGTGTGGTGTATAGGCCCTGGAGTAACATGGCAGAAAAATAAAAACAAGAAATAAACACACACTGCAAAGGATGAGATGAAATCGAGCTTTCGGGATAATTCCCAGCCGCACTGTCTAGACGTATTCAAGACGAAGGGAACAGGATCAAGTTGCAGAAATGTTATGCAGCTCACTATCACTTGCCATAAAAAAAAAGAAATAAAAGTGACTACATAACTTGCCTGAATTCACACTTTAGAGCAAAAAGTGCATCAGTACGGTAAATACGAGAAACTGGACAAACAATATTTTCTGTAATAGATAGGCGGCATTACTTTTAAGACCAGAACTTCTCGAGACTCCCCGAGCACAATATTTGCTCAGTGAAATTTGACTATAGCTATCGCGAGAAACTGCAGCCTTTGAAGTAACTGATTCACCCCGCAGATTTGACGCGAAAAACCAACAAATAATGTTTCCAATTCAGTGCCTTTCAGGGGAG
Source organism: Rhipicephalus microplus (assembly GCF_013339725.1). NCBI lineage: Eukaryota > Metazoa > Arthropoda > Arachnida > Ixodida > Ixodidae > Rhipicephalus > Rhipicephalus microplus. The sequence goes on along the minus strand of NC_051169.1, from coordinate 82,014,886 downwards.
AAAGAAAAATGGAAGCACGGTGTAACGAAAAAAAAAACACTTCTGGCAAACGAGAACCTTGCGCACGAACTGTGAACCCCCCCTCCCCTCCTCCTCCTGCAATTTTGATCAGATGCATAAGGGACACTCTCTTTAACTTCTTTATGAGCAAACTCTGCAGCACACTTAGTGCTCTGCCCACTGTCAAAATCTACTACGTTCCAACTTCGAACAGCTAGTTCTGCATACCATCTCTTCGACACTTCAGATTACTTGTTTTCGCTGTAATCTTCTTGCATACACACGTATAAAATGCAATAAGCAAGTACTTACGTAACATCTGCACCTAAGCGACAAAATATTGCGAAAATATAAAAGAAATAAGTTTTTGAAGCGAAGTTCTGTGATGCGTTTTTTTTAATCTAGAGCAAAAAAGGGGAAAAAGGTAACAAGGCTGCATGAGAACAGTCAAGGCTTCAAAAATTGGGTTGACCTTTTTTTTACATCGTTTACTTTTGTTGGCTAAGCACTCGATGAGCTCCTTCCAAGGATTAATTGGCAAGTCGCATTGGATGATCGGCCACTCTCTGTGCAGATGCTGTTCGAACACCGTCTTCGTCCTTCAATGGCTCGAAAAGCAGTTAAAGTCCTTTTGCACTTTTGTGGACTACGGGTTTATGTGAACGCCTTTAACTTTCCTGTAGTACCACCGTCGCATACGCGTCAGCCCATTGACTAACATTTTTTTTGTGTCTCTCTTTTCTTTCCTTTCTCTCTGATCTTTATACTACCATTTTTCATCCTCCCATCGTAGGGTAGCGAACTGGGCATATGCCTTGTTAACATCCCTGCTTTCTCTTTTGTTGCTCTTGTCATTTTTCATTTACATGTGTTTCCACGTTGATTTCAAAAAATCAAATTGCAGAGACCCCATCACAATATTCATTTGTCTTTTGTGTGCTGAAATTTTCTTACTTCAAGAATTGATCATGAAGATGCTGATTCAGCATTTTAAACAAGACAGGAAGGTTATCTTCGCGTTTCGCAAACAAAACTACTAGTTTACGGACTGAAAAGTGTCGGCGGTAGCTGTTTCAAGATCTTTATTTTCTACACCAAGCAAAGTCGTTTAGCGGGTAAAGTTTTGTATGCGTACGCACGAGATACATGGCTTTATCCCCGTACAACAACATCTATGTTCACGTCAGGAGAACAGTAGTTGCTCAATATTATGAAGTTCTTCACTCATAGCCTGCTTGATTATCACTCTGACCACGGTAAAGTGGTAGGTGCTTTGCTGCTGACAAAATGGACACTGCATGTCCAGGCTCTTCTGCTCGTCCCCGCCATCGCATCATCAACTAGCGGCACATGCTCAGAGCTCAACACAGTTAACACGCGCCGATAGCTTTTACGGCCAGCGCTGTACCTTGCCACCGGAGGAGATCTTTTTGAGCAGAATCAACAGCACTCACTTGCCCTCTCTGTCGTCGACGACGTCACAAGATCTGCTTATGGAAGAAAGCCTGCACCAGTTCTTCGGCAGTGGGCACGGCGAAGTGGCAGGAGCCATGTTGCTAACCAAATCAAACGTTGTTTTTTTTTTGTCCAGGTACGTTCGAATTAATTTACCATACGAAATGATGATTTTACGTTATTGATCGTACCATGTCTACCGACATGTGTTCTGATGCTTGTGTGCTTGTAAACTATTTTTATGTGGTGATGTTGAGAAAACATCCAGGCCGACAGTCGAGGAAATGTTCCAGGAACTTTAAAGTAGCCAACCTGCAATACTTCGAGAACTTTTTAACATAATGAATAAATTGGAAGTAACTGAAACCACAGTTAGTGCCCTAAGCTATCGCTGGAATGAGTTTGACAAAATGATCGCAGACATTTGTGATAAATGTTAGCAAATTTAAACTTTTCAGAATAAATTCGGCTAACTTGAGCAAAGGTTAGGCAACCAGGCTGAAAAAAATATTGAGGACCGTATTCAAAGATCTAACTTCATGAATTATGGCAACCAAGAACAAAGCATAGAAGATAAAAAAGGTTTGAAATAGAAGGTGATTTCAGATCTTTTTGGCAGAAAATTGTGGTTCAATTGCGAATTAGTAGTGGGAATCACCGGTTTGGTAAGGGTCCCCAAAATAGGCCAGTCATTGTGCATTTCGAAAGCTTCACAGAAAAAGAGACCATAAGGCGGAATGCAAAAAAAAAGTTGAAAGGAACTGATATATAAATTAGTAATAATTGCAGATCTTCAACACGACATATGTGACGGCTTCTGTGGCAGTCCGAGAAAGGTGGTGGAGCCAACGGCAAGAAGGTTACACTTATTCACGATAAAATAAAACCCTGGTAGCAGGAAATATGGTCACAATGTACAAGCAACCCTGCACATATTGCGGCAACGCTGGGGCAACGTTGGTTGCTACTAGTGAAGTAGATAGCGTACTTTACGTGTGGGATATATACAGAAACGATCGGTCAGTTGTCGCACCGAAATTATTTACGCGCAACAACGCAGAGGGAAAGAGTAAATTAGTGGAACTCTGCCAGAACACAACTAATGACTTAATGAACCATGCTTGCGGAAGACCGAAATGTCTTGGAATATTTAATGATAATACCCGTAGCATCATAAACAAAACAAATAAACTCGAGTGCCTCCTTAGTAACGCTGCTGATATCCCAATGATAAACCTGGCTGCAGGAAGGCGTGCCAGGCGAAATAACAGTTGACAAATCGCACCAAATTTTTAGCCGCGATTGTACGACACGGAAAGGTGGTGTTGCCGTCATTTTAAAAAAAAGACTATCAGAAACATCACTAGCACAGCTGGGAAGCCTTGAAAGCTTTTTTTATTAATTATAGGCTGCTGCAAACAAATACTTCCACTGTGTGCAGTGTACACACTTTCGTCTTCGTCTCCTGAATTCTTGCTGTTTTTATGATATTATAGGTCGATAAACGTTAGCGGAACATAATTATGGCTGCAGAGTTTTGAATATGCCATCAATCAATTGGGCTTCCACAACAACACTCTAAGACAAAATTACACGAAAAATGAGTAACGGAGCCCAATAGGCGCACGAGATGAACGGATAGACCGTTGAGGAGGAACCACAGAGGGAAGCGTGCCGCGTGCAAACCACTTAGTCTCCTAACACGCTCCAAAAGGATGAACCACCCGGGGAATGCAGGCAGCGCGCAAAGCGTTGACAAAGTCACAAGCCGTCCTCCTTCTCTCCTGGCTTAGTTTTTCTCCGTATTTTGCTGGCGATGGTTCGCGTTGCGTCCCACTCGGAGTGCTCAACCACGGCCGCCTGAATTCGACGATCTAGGAATTACGACGTGGTGCTTGTGTGCACGCTTGGATCAGCGTGGGCTGTTGCTTTCAGGTTTCGCTGCACCCATTAAGTCTGGAGCAAGTCTCGAAACGTCACCACGCCGCGCTGTATATCCCTGGCTTCTAGATAGTCACGACCAACACCCGACACACCAGTTGGGAAGGCCAACATGGCGGCCGAGAAGACAGCAGGCCTATCGAATATATGGTTCAGTCCGACTCAGGGAAGAAATCAGTGCTGGATTCTTTTGCAAGTAGGTTATCATTCCTTATTCTACTCTAGTTGTCGTGTGTGCGATACAGATCGCGCTTGCAGGCAACGGGCTCGGTCGTGTTGTATATCGCACGCACGAAATGCACCGCGAAGGTCAGCTTGGGCGTCTGCAGTTCGCCTGTGCCTTGCAACCACCTGGAAATTGGCCGCCATTGTCGTCGGCCTCCCGTACGCTCACTCATCGAGTGTTCGCCTGTCTTTGTCGCCGCGATGAGCTCCGGGCTGACTATATTGGGCTGAGACCTCGTCGCTATGTTGCGAGTCGTCGAAAACACGTTGCGGGTTCTCGTAAAGAGCTTCGTTTTAGTATGTCGAGCGCTGTAAGTGCACAGCACGGGCTGGCGGGGCTTTTGCTAGCGTCGGAACTCAGCGAAAATTGGTCGCCATTACAGTTGGCTTTCTGCTCAGTCGGTCGCAAGCAGCTCGGCGCCGTCAATTGGCCGCGGCGGCGGACTCGCGTTTGCATGCTGCACTCGCTCGAGTTTGTGGAAAAGGGCTGCATTACCGTCGATTTCTTCGGCGCTAGCTCCAAATCAGCTCGGCGCTGTTCTTGGCGACGGCGAAGCGTACGCTCTCTATCCTGTTCAAAGTTCGCTGGCGGCAGACACTCCGCGTGCAGCGCCATGTTTGGTCTCGCGTTCGCTTGCTCGAGCTGAACGACGTCGCTCGCTTAGGACTCGCCGACTTGTTGGCGGCACGGTGGTTCGTGGAGTAGTGGCTGCGGCCGCCGCTCTTAAGCTGTTGCGCTACAAGGATCGAAATGAGTCTGACAATGTGTGACATCACGGTGAAATTATTAGCATGCCATATCTCACATATGTTTCTTTATTCACCTTGCACGTATTTCTCATATTCATTCGTATTCATCCTCTGTCACGTGTGACTCACTATTTTACATACTTATTGTGCAGCCGTGGGCACAGACCGTGCTGTGTGTGCGCTGGTGTCTGCGATGCCTGTCATCCATCTCTTTCGTTAGAGCAGCTTTAGAATGACTGTGCGAGATGTGAAGGTAAACCTGTTTATGTCTTATGTTTTGCACACATGTTTTCATATTATCTTGCACGTACTTGCCATATGCGTGCATCTTCATCTTCTGTCACGTATGTGTAACTATTTTTACTATCTTATTGTACGTACAGCTGTGGGAACACGACTGGCAAAAGGATGCGTGCGCTGGCATCTGCAATGCCTGTCATCTATCGCTTCCGTTGGAGGAGCTCCACAAGGAGTGAACAAAATGTGACAACGAGAGTGGACTTTTACTCTTCACCATGGAGTCACTTAAGAGAATGGAGAAACTTCATCTGTATGTAGAAAAATAAAAGATTTCGATGTCACACTTTTGTCTTTCGTTGTTGCCGTGACTGCGAAAGCAGTTACACATAGGTGGCTGACTAGTTTTTCACGTCTTCTTTTCTGCGCTATTTGTCGCTCTTTGCGCAGAAAAACAGGCTAAAAATGTATCAGGCCTGGCGGAAAATAAACAAAAACAATGTTTGCACTGGGGTTAAAAAGTTCATCCGAATGGAGAATTTGAGTGGACCAACCGTTCTTCCGGCGAGGTGCAACTGTGAGGACGAACTGTCGCACGGTAAGGTGTAAATGTGGGGATGAACTGTTGACCTATAAGGTGCAAATGTGAGGACTAAATGTTAGTCTTTTGAGGTAAATTGTGGCACTAACGGTTACTCACTGAGGTGTAAATGTGAGGACTAAATGTTAGTTCCCTGAGCTTGTCAGTGGGGACTAACTGTCAGACCCGGTGACGTTAGTCCTAAAGGGATTACTGGCTGTGGCAGCCCCATTGGTCCCCAAAAGGACGAACCACACACCCTTTTAACACCCTTCTGCCTCATAGTGTACATTGAACCTGCTCGGGAATACATTACAAGATATAATGCTGACAATACACTTAGTTCTAGTAGTTGGTGAAACCACCCTTGAATCTCGTGGGAGTGGGGTAATACTGAATCCTATATTTATCAGCAGAAGAATTGTTCATTACTCCGTTTGTGTAGAGGATGATATATAGGATCATAAGTCAGTACTTTTTTGTTTTTGCACCATAAATAACTGCGTGAAAATTGGGCCAAAGACCAAATCTGTCAAAAAAACAAGCCGTATGTATCTTCCCACGGGGGATCTCGAGTAAATGCATCGCGTAATTTGCGTAATTTTGCGTAATTGGATATGGTTCGGGATTGCCTAATTGTTATTTTGTCTTTATTGTTTATTTATTGAATAAATGAGAAATGTTGCCTTCAGCAAGTTGTGGGACGCTGATGTTTGGTCGGGCCCCACTACTGATTGAAAGTACTGTTCCTTCTACTCGAGCCAAGCGAAGCGTCAGGTCAAGTGTAAACCAAGTAAAGCCGCCCTTGACTGAATTCCAAATGTGCGCACCGCCGCTTATATACACATCGCCCACGTTTGAGAGCGAGCAGTACGGGGAGAGGTGCGCACTCCCTCGCGCATGCTCAGCTTACTGAACGCCCGCGTGGAGGCTGCTTTGGGGGTGTCTTTCTGGGCTGGCACGAGATGAGCGAGCATGCGCAAAGAGATGTGGACGGTGGCGCCAACGCCGACGCGCCACATCGTGCGGCTAGGAAAGGCTCCACATTTAAACTTTATTCAGGTGAATAATAGCGTGATTATCGACGAGCTGTGTAAACACACAGATAACTTGCGAGACCATGATGTCGTCACTGTCTGGAATAAGTTTAAAGCAACTGTTGAAAAGTGCATTGAAACTTTTGTTTCTACCAGGCGTATTTAGTCGAATGGCCTCAACCTCGGGGTTGATAGAAACAATATTCATTTGAAGTGCAAGATTAAATGAGCAAAGTAAAAAGGGGTCGCCAATAACGAATCGCTGCGTCAACTTCAGGGAGAAATTCACTGTGTGCCGTCTTACACACAAAAAAAAAACAAATATTTTGAGACTAGTTTGCGAAGTTTTACAAAACTTATCCCTAAACGTTGTGACATTTTTTTAGCGAAAACCTACTACCAGGTACCAACGTTCAAGCTTTTAATTTTCTTACGCCAAACGTTGTTGAGGAAGCAGAGGAATGAAGCATGAAACGTAATGCCGCAAATCAGGCCGTCTCTTCAAGTCAGTTCCCTTCGAAATTCTCACTTAACAAATGCATGACATAACACTATTCTTGTGGGAAACACGCGTGGCTTGTCACAATGCACGCTAACACAAACTGCAATTCGCAATAACACATACACTGAGAATACGCTTGGATACACTGTGTTTGGCGAAATGTGTCCAAAATTCTAAAAAAGCAGACGAATGCGATATATATTCAATCACCTCTGAGTCACTTCCGACGTAGCCAGAAGCATCTTAAGATTACTAATGGCATCATTGGCGACAGTAATAAATTTATGGTTATTAGTTTTTTTTGAAAAATATAATATATTTACGAATGTACGGGACTGTCGAGCTGTTATTTCTTTTTCTCTAATTCACATAATGTTTTAGAGCCCTACCGGTATTGAAGGTTAAAAGCTGAGGGCCCTATTTAAAGCTCAAGGTACTATAAACAGCAACAAAGAGATGATGGGTCAGAAATAAAGCTTTTAAGATAGACAACAAAGCACTACAAAACTCTACATATAACATCAGTATCACACGTCTCTTTTCGTTACCTGTATTTCTTTCTCAATAGCGTGCCACAAACTAATTCTCTCGAATTTTTTACGGATTTGTACGAACGTTGGTGGCAACCTGAGAATAAAAAAAGGGCAGATCTCACGTACAGTGGCAATTAGTTATATGCGAATCACGAATGAGGAAGGTTTACGTCAGTTTAAAATCAGAACAATGTTACGAAGCCGAGGTAAATTATGCCGTACATAACTTCCATGTCATAATTATTATGTTTGGACGTGTCATCTACCTTCATCATCTATTCACGCCACCTGATACCAAATTTGGTATATGTAGAGCTAGCAAAACGGCCGCGAGCTTGCTATGAGCGTAGCAAGTAGGCACGTTTTACATGACATGCATATCATGATTATTATGTTCGGACGTGTCATTTACTGCGCCGTCTATTGACGTCATGCAATATCAACTTGATATATGTGAAGCTAGAAAAACGACCACGAAAGCATCATGAGCGTGGCATGTGGTCGTGTTGTTATATGACACGCATCTCATGATTATCATGTTTGCACCAGTCACATACCTTCGTCATCCATTCACGTTCCGTAATCCCAAACTTGGCATATGTACAGCTATAGCGAAACGGCGAGGAGAGCATCATGAAGGGCACAGTATACTGCGACGTAACGTTGACGAGCGCACGCTGGGCGCAACGGCGCTACGCTAGCAAAACTCGAACACTCTATAGTCTGACGCCAGGCGCAACCAGCGTCTGTCGGCGCAGCCCGGCAGTAACCGGTGCGAAATGCGACATGCTGCATTTCACACCAACCACGTTACCCAGATTGCACCGCGTCTGCCTAGCTTCGTGATGAAGGGAAGCTGGGCGTGCTCAAATGCGCATGCGTCAAAGCAACGCAGTGCAGCGCGTGCCTGCGAGTATATGGCAGACAGATCAGCGCCTGGCGTGGCACCGCCGGCATAACGCGACAAAACGAACGCTGGAGCACGTCTAAGTGTATTGGCGCCTTGAGTGTGGCATGTAGTCATGCTCTTACATGGCACGCATCTCATAATGAATATGTTTGCACCAGTCACGTACCTTCGTCATCCATTCACGTGACGTAATACCAAATTTGGCATATAGGAATCTCGCGATATGGCCGCGAGCGCATCTTGAGTGCGGCATGTAGTCATGTTGTTGCATGACACGCATGCCATGATTACCGTGATTGTACATGTCATTTATCTATGTCGCCCGTTCGAATGACGTAATACTGAATTTGGTACACGTGAAGCTAGTGAGACGGCCGTGAGCACGTCATGACCTTAACATGTAATAATGTTTTTACATGACACGCATCACATGATTATCATGCTTGCACCAGTCACATCTCTTTGTCGTCCATTCACATCCATAATACCAAATTTGGTCTATGTGAAGCTAGCGAAATGGCTGCGAGGGCATCATGGTCGAGCGTGGCATGTAGTAATAATGTTACATGACATGCATCTCAGGATCATCATGTTCGCACGAGTCACATACCTTCGTCATGCATTCGCTTCACGTAACGCCGAATTTGGTATATGTGAAGGTAACGAGACGGCTGCGAGCGCATCATGAGCGTGGCGTGTGGTCAAGACTCATGACTTACATGACATGCATGTCATAATTTTCACGTTAGGGTCTGTCGCTTGTGTTTCGCATGCAATCATGTCATACCATACCAGTTTTACAACATGTCATGTTAACGAGACCCGCAAGAGCAGAAAGCTCATGAAATGGAAATCATGACATTCATGACATATATATCATGATTTTCATGTTATGACTACTCAAATATGCTTGACATACAGTAATGTTGTGTCATACGAAGTTTGGTAGCGATACCATTATCCAAACGGCCAGGAGAGCTAAAAGTCGTAGGCGGCTAGATAGACAGACAGATAGATAGATAGATAGATAGATAGATAGATAGATAGATAGATAGATAGATAGATAGATAGATAGATAGATAGATAGATAGATAGATACGCTCACACTCACTGAAGTTCGCTAAAAAAATGCTTCACATTTAAAAAGTAAAGTGACCGCTGTCCGTTAGTAATATGCGCGTCCACCTGCAGCTGCTCTTTACTATGAAGTAACTGTCACGACGAACTAATGAAAAAAAAAATGGCAGCATATCCACGGAGTGAATGATGGAGAGTGGGGCGAAGCAACTGTCCGTCCATTCGTTCTTGCTTCTGAACGTCCATGCGCCCGTCTGTGTGACCGTCCGTGCGTCCATCCACCCGTCCGTGCGCGTGCGTCTGTTCGTGCGTCCGCACGTCCACCTGTGCGTGCGTCCCGGCGTTCGTCCATGCATCCACCCCTGTGTCCGTCCATGCGTCCATCCATTCGTGTGTCCATTCATGCATCTGTCTGTGTAACCGTTCGTCCATCTATTCAACACTGCAACTACCACCATCTCGCATCTTTTCATCATATATTCTCCATATAGAAGCACCGCCATCCAGCGGACATTCCAAAGACTAAACGAGAGGTGGTACACGCACACTTTCTTACGTCTTGCGCTTCGTGTCCACTTCCCACCTTTAACCACCTCGAGTTCATGGTATATACTAGTTCACTGTATTCATGGCACTGCGGCCTATCGCTCGCTAAACCTTTCTAAAACCAAGGAGGTTACGCCCAGCAAGTATAACGTAGCAACTCTTTCTTGTCAGATAGTGCTGAATGTACATGCCATTCGTTGCTAATGGGGAATGAGAGACAAGTGAATTCGGCTTTTATTAGCACGTACGCAACAAATTTTTGATTGGTCAACAGCGCACAAGAGAAATCTCCCACTGGCACCACCTTGCAAGTCAAAATGTAAGACTGGTTACACACTACGACTACTACTTCTACTACGAGGGACGAACGGGTGCCGCTATAGGGAGCTTCGCCCCTAAAATACAGCATGGTGCTGTTCGCGATGAGAGGCGCTATGCCGCTGTACCGAGACCCGCAGGCGTCAATTCTCAACAAGAAGCCAATTCGTCTTTTCACACTCAGCGTCCTCGCCGGCCACCGTTCGTTGATGGCGTTTTTCATTTTGCAGCATTTGAAGTGCAACAAAGTTGCAGAGCTTCATCGTGTTCCGTCGTTTCGGCAGTGTGAAGCAGCAACACGGCGTCTATTTTTGCGTCGCTCGGATGCACTAAGCATGTCACCTGAGGTGGACCGCTCTTTTCGTCGTGTAATTCGTGTGCAGTCAGTTGTTGGTGGAATCTTAATGTGGACGTCTGATTTACCGCCAGGAAAAGTCTGCGTCACTGTTACCACATGGGCGTGTTTGAGTGATGATGATGATGATTATGATGATGATGACGATGAGATGTGTAGTTTAATGGCGAAGGGCCATTTAGTGGCAAAAAAGCGCCAGTACCTGATCATGAATTTGAAGTGTGGTTATGAGCAATGGCTGTATGAAGACGGGTAGAACATCTACATGCTGAAATCATGAGTAGTCTGTAATGAATGCATCGAAGGAATGAATCACATGTGGTTGCGGTAGCAAAAGTATCGAGTATAACCAGCACGAATGCTTCGTCAACACCCTCGTGTGCAAGAACGGCGAGACAAGTGTTTTCCCTAAAGTACCCACCGTAGTAAGAACCTCTCTCGAGAGGTCTTTCTACGGGTTTCTTTGAAATACGTTAGGAAAAAATATGTCTTTTAGAAACGCGAATAATGAGTTGTGTTTAAAAAGCGATTCATTGCCTAAAAAAATTGCAGCATAACAACGGGGTAAATGATGGAGAGTGGGGCGAAGCATCCGTCCGTCAATTCGTTCTTGCTTCCGTCCGTCCGTGTGTCCGTCTGTGTGACCGTCTGTGCGTCCACCCGCCCGTCCGTGCGTGCGTCTGTTCGTGCGTCCGCACCTCCATCCGAGCGTCCGTCCCTGCGTTCGTACATGCATCTGCCCCTGCGTCCGTCCATGGGTCCATCCGTCCGTACAGCCATCTGTGCGTCCGTCCCACGGCCTACTGTACTCCTGACCTGCCCAGCTGGCGGGGGTCTACGGAGCTGCCTGCGCCGGCTCGGATGCCGAACTTCGCCGCCTAGGGGGCGCTAGAGTTACCCGAGCTGAACGCTGGTGGATGCACGGAAATGCGTGGGTTACCGTCGGTTCGAGAAGAATTTCATCACGCATTTAGCAAATAGGGCGGGTATTTTGAATCTTTTTATTTCATGTGACTTTGAGAATCTTCTTTTGCATTTTAGTTGACATTTAAGTGCAATATTTTTCAAATAGGACCGCAAATCAGATACAAACACATGTATCAGCGTGCAAAACAAGAAAGAATGATGACAGAGAGAGGTTGTAAAAAGTGCTGGCCCACCAAATGTTTATTTAACTCATGATACCGGCTGTACGTGTATACAATGGTAGACTTGTTGCAGCACACTCAGCTGGATTGAATTTACTGTCTGGACAATAAAGGTCAAGGACTATGACATTTGACAGTGGCCGCGGCGTTGAGCGCGCATAGAAAACACCCCAATACATACAATTTTGCGCATCAATACGTTCGTATCAAATGGCAAATGTACATTGAAGGTACATAAATAATCAATAAAAAACACCCTTCAACTGTTTTGAAACGAAACAGCACCAACAGCAAACAACTTTACCTACAAGACTGCAGCGTTTGCTCTTTTGGGAAGAAGATTAACCTCTGCAACTTCACGGTTCAGCTTGGCTATTTGCGCTTTTAATTCAGCATTATTCCTTGCCATGGTTTGGCAATTCCTGCGCGATGATTTCGCGGAAGCCATCACACAGCGCATCTTCTGGCTGGTTATAGTTGCTTGCGTGGTCAAGGAGTGTCGGTCTTTTTTTTTTTACTTTGTCGCAAGGTGCAGTTTCAGGTGGTTCTGTGCGTTCAAATTCGGTGAGAGGGTGCATAAAGTCTGAGGATGGTCCCGAAATTGTGTTTGCGGATGGTACTGATGACATGTCGCTCGATTTCACGCTCTGCTGCGCCGGGGCTGAACCTGTTTTCTTTCTGCATTAAAAAAATGCGTTCTGTTATACGCCTTTCCTTGAAATTCGTTTTCATTGGTCTAATTTGTATGCAAGAGCCGTGGGGAGACGTCAAGCATTAAACATTGTTAGTCACTTTTTTCTTTGTGCACGGTCCATGTTTCTGAACATTTGAACGTTTCAAGGTGCGGCGAACTTTTGCCACGGGCGGCACCATGTACTTTGGGTAGTGTGGAAATACTGACGGCACAGCATCCGCTTTCAGTCAGTATTTTTATCTTTAGTCCCGGCTTATAATTGGTTGGAGCAAAGTGCACACTGCACACCTTCGACCTGTCATTTGGGAGCCAAACTTCATTGCCAGCACCTTGAAAAGAAGAAGATGAACATTCAGTGAAATATTGTGAATAAAATACAAAATTTCTTGTTCTTTTCTAAGGAGTATATCATGCAATTAGAAATTTATACCATGGTGGCGAAGTGAATAAAACACAGTTATGAAGTAAGTGTATGACTTCACCTCGTTAACCATGTGACACACGTAACTGGCTGAGATACATTAGCACTACATAAAGCGGATGACCACTAGAAAGAAGACAAGGACACACGCTACTCACAACTTTTCATTAGGAGAAAAGTTTTCACGTATATGTCCTTTTGGCATGCATGCACGTAGACGGGTGTACTAACACGTTTATATTAGACGCGGTAGCACATAATTTTAAGTTCGAGGTCGAACTAATTAAGCAACAGAGGATAAATATTCACTTATGAAATCCTCTTTGCTCTTTTTGGTGATGTGTGTTTAGAAAAAGTTGTTAACGATTTAGAGTACGATGTACTCAACTATAGGAGAGCAGAAAGCCGTCCCGTGTAGTGCAGAAATCAAATAATGTAATTAAACTACCAAAGCAATCTCGAAGAAGCTGCGTCTTCTCACAATGGGTGTGTTTGAAAACCTAGTTGCATAACCACATGTAGTGACATGGCTTCCATATGTGCACTCTTGTCATCTTTTCTTTTTTTTGCTAATAAAAAGTTGTGAGTATATCACGTCGTCATTTACTTTCTTGAGGTGGCTGGTTTATTTATTTTTTTGTGTTAATATGCGTCTCAGTCTGTCATGCACCCCCAACCAGCCCAGCAACTCACTCTTTTAAAGACACGTAGTCATTTACAACCCATTATATTTTCAGCATGCCAGACAATGCCTAATTGAGCAGACTTACCCTTTCTAGAAATCACCTTGATCCATTTTTCATTGAACCTCGGTAACTGAAAACTCGTGAAAACTGACATCAGAAGCTTTCCCTTGCCTTAATTTGCAGAAAGGCACGCAGCACACCACCATCGTGATGGTTCATTTGCACCAAGAAAGCTGGCTTCGCTGGTGTACAGACTGCACCTACCTGCACGCTTCTGTCACAGCGCGGCACGAGGAGACGGTGGTAAAAGATTGTCATTATACTTTTAAGTTTATTGAAAAAGAGGCTTTTATTCAATTTTTTTCAATCGCCCAGAGTGTTTGTTCGCGTACACATTGCTACTTTTCTCCCAGTGTCACGCGAGCGAACGACAAAGAAAAAAAAAAGCGCGGCAGTTTCTGTTTTGGCCGCCAGTAACCAGTGTGGATGGGGTAAGTTGTAGCGTCACAGAGCGCAAAGCGGCAGGCGCCAGTACCAGAAAGGGCGTGCTGGCGCTTCGCTCGCTGGGCAGGTCAGTACAATACAGTAGGTCGTGGTCCATCCATGCGTCTGTCTGTGTGTCCGTTTGCCCATCTAGTCAACACTCTAAGTACTACCATCTCGCACCTTTTCATCATATATTCCGCATATAGAAGCACCACCATTCAGCGGACATTCCAAGAACTAAACCAGAGGTGGCACACGCACACTTTCTTACGGCTTGCGCTTCGTGTCTACTTCCCACCTTTAACCACCCTGAGGTTATAGTATATACTAGTTCACTGTATTCATGGCACTGCGGCCCCACTCTCGCTAAACCTTTCTGAAACCAAGGAGGTGACGCCCAGCGAGTATAACGTAGCAACCTTTCCCTGTCAGATAGTGATCAATGTACATGCCAAAGGCTGCTAATAGGGAATGAGAGACAGGAGAATTCGGCTGTTACTTGACGCGCACGCTGCGAATTTTTTTATTGTTCAAGAACGCACAGGACGCACAGGAGAAATCTCCCACCGGAACCCCTTTGCAGGTCAAAGCGTAAGACATTTTACGTACTACGACGAGGGACAAACGGTTGCTACTTTAAGAAGCTTCGCCCCTCAAACATTGCAGTGGAAGATGTTTTCTGTGGGCTAATGATAAGTGCTTTTTTCGTATAGCCTGTACTTCGTTGTAATGTTTGAGAACGTGAAGCATGGTAAGTGACTGGCCACAGTTATGACATGTAGGTATATCACCACCCAACAGCAGGTGTATGTATATGCGTTGTATAGGTGACAGCCAAAATCTGCAGAGTGCGGCTTCCCTGGGCGTGACCTTGACGCCTGCGTGTGTGGGTAGGTACTTGGTGTTACAACACAGGATTATTGATGATCTTTTGTGGTATGCGCTGTGCTGTTCGAGTGAGAGAAAAAAGAAAACTAACCGAACCTCCTGCGCTACACATTACAGAAGTAAACAAAAATAAGTGGTGAGAACTTGCGATGTTGTATGCCTTATAAAGTGAATTGTGCTCATCCGGCGTGCATGTGATTTCAGCCACCGGCTCATTAGAGCCATCATTTCAGCCACCGGCTCACAAATTTGTTCCAAGTTGAAGTGCCCACTTCGTAAGCGCTTGTCTGACGGTCGATGAGCTAAATCCTTGCACGACAAAACCGCGCCAGGATCATCAAACCGCGAAATGACGCGCGTTATGTAATTGAAGCAGCGATCATGAATAACATGCATCCATCGTGATTGTTACGGAAACGACGCCACTAAAACTTTTATTGAGTGAAAAAAAAGAGAGATTTCGTTTTTAAGGGGTTTCATAATAATCAGCAGAATCTTATTAGGAAGCATTACTTTGGTCTAGCTGGTTTTTTGTATTGCATGCATATATTACATCACGATAACTTGTTTATAGTAAATTAGAGTCTTGTGAAAGAAAACATGAAGGATGTATTGCACTCCCCTGTAAAAGCAAAGTCTGGCATGCAACTCACTCGCATTCACTGGAGTTAGAAAACCGACTTGCCTGCACAGACACATCTGCGCAAGGACGCATCCATAGTAGGTAGTGGCCCCTGTTGCCACCAAACTTGGTGGCACTTAAAAAAAACTGAAATATTCAAGGGCTGGCCGGGTCATGGCAACATCATGGAATGCAAGTTGTCGAAGCAAAAAAAAAGCCTACCGCTTTTAATGAGACCCACTTGCGCCGCGTGTATCGTCTTGGCATTAATTTAACGAAAACGCGTGCACTGTTAAACACAACGTGCGGTACGTGCTTTTATTTTGATGAAACGACGGCATTTACCTTAAACACGAAGACAAGCACGGTGACGCGAGATTCACATTCGGTAGTAATGGCAGCACAAGAATTAATATTGATAATGTCAGCTTCTAATCACTTCTCCTTTCTTCGCTTTCAGTCATACTTGCTATATTTACAGAAGACAGCGAACAAACGAGGCAGTGAAAGTGTCATAGAAGTTGAAAACGACAATAATAAATGTGAATAAATGCCTTATTTCCTTTTGTGAAATCACAAATGATGGATCAGTCAATAAATAATTTTTTTTTCATTCCATTCCATCGATTAGCCAATTATAAACTTAACGTCAAATGTGGCGTTGTTTTAGTTCCACCATAGGCACTGCGCAAGTATATATCGCTTCCAGAGATGTACATTGCTTCTTCGTAGACTAAAAAATAAGCGCAGTGAGGGTTGCTATTTATTAAACAGATATATTGCTAAACTGCCACGTAACTCTGTGCCATCTCAATTTTCTTTGTCGAGCTTTAGTTTCTTAATTTCTATAATCAATAAATTATTGCAGCATAATTGTTTTATGCGTCAAAGTTATGGTCATTGTTTGGGAACTACTTCCCTTTTAGCGTGGGGGCACGAAAAATAAAGACAACGTAGCTTCGAGAGAGGAGCTTACATTCATTCTTAGGGT
Source organism: Rhipicephalus microplus (assembly GCF_013339725.1). Classification (NCBI taxonomy): domain Eukaryota; kingdom Metazoa; phylum Arthropoda; class Arachnida; order Ixodida; family Ixodidae; genus Rhipicephalus; species Rhipicephalus microplus. Next base: position 81,998,484 of record NC_051169.1, on the reverse strand, counting down.
GTCACCAACGATAGTGACAGACCTTCAAGCGAGTACAACTGTCTGGTGTAACGAAATTGGTGGCAACACAGACTTAAGTCGAGAAGGTGGAGTCACTCAAGCAAGATGTCTATTGCAACCATGTAACTTGGATGGAATGACGCTATAGCGCAGGCACGCGTTTGGCTAATATGTAAGCGGGACAAAAAAAAAGGCGAATGCATATAAAGAACAGCCGGCCCAGTGTACGGCTGTTGTTTTTTTTTTGTCTCATTCTTTTACACTAGAATTATATTCATTAGCGTGCATAAGGATGTTCAGGTCTTTTTATTGATCTAATATATAAGAAGATGTTGTCGCACATGTATGGCACCGGCTACTCTTCAGCCCTTGAGTGAAAGTTTAACACATATCTTAAAAGAAAACATACAAAGCAGTACATGGAAAATAGAACTCTCGAGCACAAATATGCGAAAACATACTTTTATGCACATATCAAAACACAATGGTAACGCAATGTTCGAAAGTCAAGTCTATGGTATTGTCTCTCGCTAACATTCGATCTAACCAGCACGAAACAGTGCACAAGTCTGGTCTTCATGTAGATTTATTCGCTCGTGTGTACATAACAGTCGACAGGTCATTGACTGCAGCACACACATATGATGGGTGTCATGTGCTACTGTGCATAATAAGTACAACATGTGTTTTACAAATGAAAGTTCGTTATTTTTTAGTACTTGTCAGCAATTCCACTGTCTTCTAAAAAAAAACGTTTTAACGCTTTCAAAGTGTGCGTCTGTTAAACTTCAGTTGGCCATGGGCCTAGAAGTTAGGGTGCGATTAAGGTCACCACCTTACCATAAGCTTTTGTTAACATAGTCCAACACAAAGCACATTCTGCCGATAACACGTGTGACCTCTGCTATCACACTACCCTGCACCGCCTCACTTATTTTGTACGATGATCGGGATAAGCCTTGACGCATATTACTGAAGGAAGAGTAGGACTGTGTTCACAGAAAGCAAGCCATGTTATGATCTAGGAGCAAGAGACGTGTATAAGATAACATCGACTTCTGATAATCCATGGTTTCGCCTTGGTGTTCAATAGAAGTACCGTTATCGTTTTTACATCTGTCCTGAGGATACTGCCATGTCCAGTTGGCCAAACAAGAGGATTATTGTACTTTTTTGACATATACTTCCTATTTAGAGGTTATCCTACACATATAAATGTGTTCATTGTGACAGAGCAGCCGTATGTTGCTTATTTCAATTTGATCACGCACGATGGCCACGTCAAGGTTCTGTTATTAATCTCGCGTGTGGTAACCTGTGCTGTATTGACCTCATCTTCCTTCTCTTGAGCCAAACAAATGACCCCTAGGATGCTCCCCATTTCTCTAAAGGCTCGATTTTGTCTATTCAGATAAGGATGTTCACGAGACGAAAGAGTGGTATCCAGTGCAATCTCCTTTTTCTAATTTTGTTCCTGATCTGCTAAGATCTTTCCATCTACAAAAAAGAATATGAATTGTTCACTGCAGTGTTTGTCGTTCATACTTTCCGCTACAAGTGCACACAAGTTTTCTTATACATCTTGCCTTCTAGCATGCTAGATGACAATGATGTGGCGTTTAATGGCTTACATAATCATCTCTGTATTCAGCATTAGCCATAACTAATGATTGGCAACGATAACATGCGTGTTGTTAGACGATATGGTCACTCGAGACTGCAATTCGCGCTACAAAGTTTTCCAATTGTTTTTGGCTAAAACTAAAAATGTCACATTACGCAGCACATAAATATTCACAGGTTTATTCATGGGTAATTCTGTAAGGCACTCGCATTAACAGTTAGTTAGGTCTTCCTCATTAGCGGACATCCGTCATTCCAGCTAGAAATGCGGTGCACAGTTCTTCGTATATATTATGCTTGCGATATTGTGCTGCCGTCTTTATTCAAATTTAGGGAACGTCATTTTTTTATCAGTGTTTTACTTCTACGAGTTTGTGTTCCGTCCAACACTATAAAGTTCAGAGAACTTACACAGGAGATCGTTGTCTCGACAGCTGCCGCCTGCCGCGACAACTATTATAAGCGCAATATGACACCATGATGCTATACCAGCGGTGTTCTTTCTTGCCTGTATGCCCGTATTTTCCGGAAAAGCAGTAAAAAAACGAGAGCTCACTTTTAATAGTGTATGAAAGCTTGCACTCGTGTCAGAATGCAACAAGAAGACTTTTTTTTTCTTTTTACAGACGATGAACTGAGAGTAAGGAAGCACGTGGCACGAGAACAAAAAGGTAGTCATTGAGTCTTTAAAATTATTGCGCAGAGTACGAGCGTGTGAGGGATGAAAAAGAGCGCAGCGTAAGTGGAGCACCAATGCTGCTTTTATGCAAAGCGCATAATAAGGGGACGGCAAACTTCGGTACCCGATGGCAGAGAAGGCTGCTGAGAAAATAATGAGGCCGTGCGAGCGGAGAAAGTGGCGTAGCGTTTACAAAAAGAGCTCTTTTGATTAAAGCCCATTCGTTGTGGGCGTGCTAAGCCATCTAGCCGATACAGTTAGGGTTAACTTGTGGTGCGCTCTAATGACGAATGTTTATATATGCCATTTTATTCGAAAGATTCTCGGTTCTAGTTAAGGAGATACCATAGGAGTCAGAATTAGAGACATCGAGTAAGCAAGAACTAAATGCAAAAGTGAGAAGAGACGGAGTGACGGTACATAGCGATAATGTAGAGATTTGGCAGAGCTTGAAAGCTTCATTCACCTTACATTTATTGATCGTACATAGCAGCGTAAAAAGGCGGAGATTTCGCTTCGGTATCTGCTCTAGAAAGTGAGTTTCATGAAAGTGCTAGTCCTAATGACACCATGTGTTGAAATATTCAGATTCTGGTGGCAATATTGGACGTCACTGCGGACATCACACCAGATACTGAGCAATAGCAGAGCTATCTCTCTAGAATTATGTTCAAGCCGGAGTTGAAATAGCCAAAATTGTACAGGTGAATGCGACCCTGATTGCCTCTTTTAGAGCACACATTGCCACGCAGTTCCCTACAATAAATACAAGGGTGCAATGTACAAAGCAGTCCACTGTTAAAGGGAAACACCGGAATGCGTGTTGTCGGCTCGGCGTCACAGCCTGCCTGCAGCGGCAACTAGTTTCGTGGAGGAGAAGTGAACGCAGTGGGAGGGATAGTTTGTTATCTGCTATACAGATGCAGCCACGCTGCAGCTCGTCTTGAGGCCAGCCATCGCGCATTTCAATTTATTCCGCAGGCTTCATGGCCGTGCTCAGATGGAAAGTTATGGGAAAGCTGCAAGAAAGATGATCTAACATACTACTACAGTGGTATTTTCGGTGGCTAAAAAAGGATGACTTCTGTGTGGTCGTCTTTTTTTTCTGACATAGCCTCATGAAGAATATTTTTCTTGTCGAGCGAGACCCCACCACGGTGGTCTAATGGCTAATGTACTCGGCTGCTGACCCGCTGGTCACGGGATCGAATCCCGGTGGCGGCGGCTGCATTTTCTATGGATCCGGAATTGCTATGGGCCCCTGTGCTCTTATTTGTGTGCACGTTGAGGAACCCCAGAGGGTCGAAATTTTCGGAGCACACCACTACGCCGTCTTTCATATTATATGGTGGTTTACGGAACGGTAAACCCCACATGTTGTCACACAAACAATCTTGTGGAGAGCGCATTTAGTGTGCGCTAATGCAGATTCGGTCTGCTGCAGTGTGTAAGCTCAACAAATACTCTACACGCGTCTTTAACTGCCTTGAACAGAAAGCTTTTTCAAAGCGGGCAATTCCTTATCCAACGATAAGGAGAACAAAAGACGGCAATCAGACTCCAGGAGGTAGCTATCGGATTATAAATCATTCCAGACATTTCCATTCCAGCTCGAAGGAAATGGACTATATGAAAGATTTCGCGACCTCGGCCGCGCTTCCTAACTGGCTGATGCGCAGCCACAAAACAGAAGACAAATGAGCGCGCTCACTACGCTCACTGCTCTTGCACGAAACTAGTTGCCCCTGCCGGCCAGCAGTGGCGCCGATCCGACAATACGGACTCCAGTTTTTCCTTTATTGGTGGACTTATTAAAGCTCCTTACAAAACTAGTAATGGGACAACAATAAAAGCTAGGTGAAATGGTCGTTTTTGCAGTTTCATCAGGCCATAGTAGTATTTTACTCATTTGTTGCACAGTGGCAGACGTTTGACATTGACAAAACCTTGATGTGCAAGATTAACGTCAGAGGATGTCACTACACCGTTTTCAGTATTCAAAATCCGGCACCATATTTATACACTACGTCGATGAGGTGCGAAAAATGGAGGAGTCACTCGAAAACATGAACGTAAAATGTTCTTCCTGGTATCACCACGGTTTTTGTTGATTGCTTTTATTTCATATTTTGAAGATTTCCTTTCAACGATAGGAAAAAATTTTTCAGACACGCTTTACGGTATTACGAGACATTGCATGTCTTTTCTTACTGACTTCTTCAACGTAGCGAAACACACATTATGTTCCGTGAAAGTAATAAGTTTCATAACTGACTATGCACTATTACAAATAGGTTGGAATATAAATAATGCTGCAACACATACGACACGACAAAAAAATCATTTTAGAGGTGAAGCTCTTGTTAGTCTTTGCATCGCGTCAGGCGTAACCGGCGGTATCAGACAGAAAGACAAACAGATAAACATACAAACAGACGGGCGCACGGACGGAGAGATGGATGTATGGACTGAGGCACGGACAGACAGACATGCAGATGGACGGACGCATGGATACATAGACAGATGGACAAACAAACTGACAGACAGGCCTACACACAGACAGACGCACGGACAGACGGACGAACGCTTTGCCCCACTCATCATCATTCACACCGTGGATATCTTGCGATTTTTTTCGTTGATTGTGAGCGACTATGGTTGACTACTTTTGTAAAATACTTAGCACAAGCTACGACAAATAAACCGAGCATACGCGTAGCCTTAGGAAATTCGAGCAGTGCATATTGGATAAATTGTGTAGATAAAAAAATATCTTAACGGGATTTGCACTTATTTCAACAACTCTGAAAACTAATGGTAGTGGTATATATGTACGACTTTTATAATGGCAAATGGTGGCGTCAACTGGCTGGTGCAAACATACTGCTACAAAAAATACAATAAGCTTACAGTGCACAATTATCAGTGAAGCATAGACAATACCTTCTAAATTATTCTAATGTTTCTTTTTTTATGCACGGCATGACAACGGTGTTTTTGGTTATTCCGACACGTAAAAGATGCGCCTTCAAAACTGCTGCTAAGAAACTTTCCAGTCTACTAATTAGGTATGTCAGAAGTCGCTTTATGGGAGGTTTCAGCGACATTAGAGTGACGCCTGTATCTGTGCCCAGTCTCTCCCATGATGAGTTCGCGATTGTGTAGGGCTGATGGCAAGTGTTGAATACTAACAGGTATTTCAACTATAATAACGAAATGTGACCTCGAAATGTACTACAAGAAGCAATCTGCCACTGTGGTGTGCTGCCGTTATTATACGTCCACCAGCTAAAGCTTGCTTCAGCCATTCCATTTAGGCTTTCTGGCTCTCTTCAGAGCCATCAAAGCTGAAGCAAGAGCTCATTCCCAACGAGCCGCCGGCAACATCAAATGGCCGCACGCAGTGCTTGGAAATTATTTCTGTAGTACATTTTTTCGGCAGTCGGGTGTTGGAGGAATCATTTTTCGGAGCACTGCCGTCAGTTATCAGGCCTCCCGGCGAGTGCTCATTAAGAGCTCAGCATCCGTGGGGAATCATAAAAAGGTAAAAAAAAGTACAAAAACTGGTTAAGGTTGGTGAAGCTGCTAGGATCTCTACTGGTATCCCGCAGCTGTGTTGCCCATTTTCTTCACCACCCTCCCTATGAATGCATACAATATTAACCTTACAAACCGAGGTCATCTCTCTTCACTTGTCGGCACCTCGGGGTAAGCGCACACGGAAAGTCTATCTAGAATTCAGCGTCTCGCAGTGCGTACGGGAAAACTTGTTGGTGGTGCTCTTTCAAACTACAAGTACCTGAACTTGCACCTCTAGAATACTTCAAAGGTTTCCAAAGAAGGTTATGCATAAAACACAGGCTAGACTTCAAACAAAGTAGCGGCATTTGTTGGCAATTTTGGGTGTCGCATATACAGCCTTTGAAACCACCCTTTTTATGACTCCCACATCAGGAATTGGAGATAAGAAAAACAAACCACGTTAATAGTGATTTCAATCTGTAAAGGTGAATGACCCAAAAAGCTGCGTAACGTCAATTTATATCTTTCGATAACTTTTTTATTTGATTTGTTATTGTAGCAAACTTTTTAATTACTTATGTTTCCTCAAAGCAATGCCACGTCCAGTTTTGTAGGCATGCAGGATGTGCAAAATGCTAACTTTTGTTTTAACCTATAACAACACGCTGGTTGTTTCTATGTTTTTCGCCTTCAATCGAGTTCTTTCTCTTGCTAGCTCTATTCATGCTTTTTCCTACCTTACATTTATTTCTATCTTTCTTCCACGTTCTTTCTTGCTCTATGTTGTTATCGTTCTCTTTTTGTTTATTTCTTTCTCTTTCAGCATTTGCCCATTTCTTTCCCTTATTCCATCGTTCTCTTACTCAAATTAGCTTTTTTTATTTTTTTTTCTCTCTTTGCGAACTTGTTCATTCACCCTGCGCCATAAGGCATTGCTGCCAGAACAATCGTGAGATGTCTTCTGGAAGTGAAGCCTACAATAAAAATGAGCATCCGGAGAGCCCATGCAGGCGGAATTATAGCATTGATGCCAATGGTATTTGTGCACCGCTAACGGAGTTTCTCCGAGCTTAAGCAGTTTTTATGGTAAAATATTTGACAGTGAAGAGAGAGAGAGAGATAAAGATACAAGGAAAGGCAGGGAGGTTAACCAGACGCACATCCGGTTTGCTACCCTGCACTGGGGAAGGGATAAAGGGGAGAAAAGAGGTTGCACAAAGATGAGAAGGCGCACACAATCACGAGCACACTCGGTGAGCACACACAGTTCACAGGCGGTCGCTCAGGTTTGTTGACTTAAGGTATTGAAGCAGTGCTTTAGTTGCTTTCTGCGCAACTGAGGCAGATGCCCAAGGTCCTAGTATCTTCCGCACACAAAATGGTCCGGGGTCAAGTCGATTCAAAACCATCCGTAGCTGGCGTCGCTGTGTGTCGTAGCAAGCGCAGCTGCAGAGGACGTGTTCGATGGTTTCTTCATCTCCGCAGTAGTCGCATGTAGGAGTGTCTGCGATACCAATGCGAAAGGAGTACACCTTTGTGAATGCAACACCCAGCCAAAGGCGGCATAACAGTGTCGCATCGGAGCGGGAAAGTTGTGATGGTAGCTTTAGCTTTAGCGAAGGATCCAGTTCATAAAAGTGACACCTTTGGAAGCTGGTAGACGACCAGAACGTGCGTGTGAGATCTCGAGCCAGCAGGTAAAGTTGTCTTGCTGCATCATTCCTTGATAGAGGAATCGGGACTACACGGGTTTCTTCATGGGCTGAGCGGGCTGCATCATCGGCTAGTTCATTTCCGGTAATACCGATATGTCCAGGCAGCCATTGATATATAATATCATGCCCTCGTGCTAGAGCTTCATGATGGCAATGTCTTATTTCTTGTACCAGTTGGTCATGGCTCCTCCTACGCATGGCAGACTGCAAACTCTGAAGCGCTGCCTTCGAATCACAGAATATGACCCATTTTCCTGGACGTTCTTGAACGAGATATTGTAAAGCAGCCCTTATAGCAGCAAGCTCTGATGCCGTAGATGTAGTCATATGTGACAACTTAAATTTGATTGTCATTTCTGCAGCCGGATTTACAGCGGCACTTGATGAGCTGCTGGATGAGACGGACCCATCAGTGTATATCTGCGTTCGGTCTAAGTACAACTCATGTAATAATAGCAGTGTTGCTTGCTTCAATGCTACTCTGGAGTGACTGCTTTTCTTTTTGATTCCCGGAATTTCTAGACGTATTTGTGGCTGGTCGAGGCACCACAAAGGGCATGCCGTTCTCGCAGCTGGCGTATATCCTGATGGAATGCTGTTTAGGTGCTTGGCTATGACGTCTGAAAACGTAGCACGTGGTCTTCCGGAAGGTAGAAGGGCCAAGTGGTGGTCGGGAACACGGCTAGCATGTCGAATGTGCGCTCTGAGGCAATCCACAGCTATATATGTCCTGACCGGATGGTCTTTGGCAAGCATGATTGTGGCATAAGTAGAAGCGCATCGGGGCAGTCCTAGGCAGATACGCAGTGCCTGACCCTGCAAACTCTCCAATGAATGAGTATTCGATTTGCAAGTGTTAGTCAGTACCGGCAAGCTGTAGCACAATAGACCCAGAAATAGGGCCCTGTACAGCTGTAGCATGGAGGCCACAGAAGTTCCCCATGCTTTACCGCACAAGAATTTCATGATATGCACAATAGATAGCAGTCTCTTCTTCAAGTACGCACAATGTGGGCTCCACGAAAGACTTCTGTCGATTATTATGCCCAGGAAACGATGCGTCCGTGCATATTTGACACTCTGCCCATTGATGTAAACAGGGTATGGCGTCATTGGTTTGCGTGTAAACGCCATCAACGCGCACTTCACAGTTGATATATTTAGGCCTTGCTTCTGAAGGTAGGCTGTTGTGAGTGTTGCTGCCCGCTGTATTCGTGCACGCACCTGAGGGCGAGTAACTGCAGCACTCCAGAGGCAAATATCATCGGCGTATATGGATAGGCACACCGACTTTGGCAGAACCTTCACCAGACCAATGAGGGCCACATTGAACAATGTCGGGCTTAAAACACCTCCCTGAGGTACTCCGCAGTAGGTGTAATGTTGGGCAGTTGTACCCTCATATGTTTGTACAAAGAAACCTCTGCCAGTTATATAATCTTTTATCCATTGAAACATTCGTCCACCAACGCCCATCGCTGCGAGAGAAGTGAGGATGGCATCGTGAGCTACATTACCATATGCACCCTTCACGTCAAGAAAGAGTGCCACTGATATGCGCTTGCGACTTTTTTCTTATTGAACAAATGTCGACAAATCAAGGACACAGTCAATGGAGGAGCAGCCCCGACGAAAGCCTGCCATGCAAGAAGGGTATTTGGTGTATCGTTCCAAGTACCACTCGAGACGAAATAGAACCATCCTTTCCATCACTTTTCCGAGGCAGCTTGCGAGGGCAATAGGGCGATACGCTGTCAAGTCCAATGGTGATTTTCCCGATTTCAAAATTGGTATTAATCGACTAATTTTCCATTCTCGGGGAACACTGCCGCTGAGCCAGGAGTTGTTGAAGCATGTTAAAAGTTCTTTTCTAGCTTTTTGTCCAAGGTGTCCCAACGCACTATAAGTAATACCATCAGGACCTGGCGATGACATGCGCTTAGAAGCGACTAACGCACCTTCCAGTTCTTCCATGGTGAACGGAATGTCCATTTCTGGTAATCGCGTCTCAGGAACGATCACGGCGTCGATGCTCTCGTTCACAATATTCCCGGCAACTCTCGTGCAAAATTCTTCAGCCACCTCGAGTTCTGTTTTTCCCTGATGGAGTGCCAAAGCTTTAAAAGGGTGCCGTTGTTGTGGAGAGGAGCGAAGACCACGAACTGTTCTCCAGATATATGACAGCGGTTTATGAGGGTCTAGAGATTCGCAGAATGCTTTCCAGCGTTCGCTCTCCAGTTTGTAAATGCGTCGTTGAATCTTTTTCTGGAGCCGCCTTGCTTCCCTCAGATCGTAAATTGATCTTGTGCGTCTGTATCGTCGTTCTGCACGCCTTCGTATAGCTCGTAATTTTTCCAGTTCGATGTCAAACTGTGTAACTTTAGACGAAAATGGTAATTTACATTTGGACGCTTGCATAGCTTCCACTACGGTATTTTCCAGGCTGCAGGCGAGGCCGTCTTGGCAAGCGTTCTCAACACGCGATGCAAACATCGACCAGTCAGTGCCAATTGCAACACCGGAAGAGAAATTTTTTACGATACCATCAATGGTCACGTAGGTGGGTATGTGATCACTCCCATGAGTCTCAATATCGCAAAACCACTTAACTTTGTGAGAGAAGCACCGTGACACCAATGTCAGGTCAAGGCAAATGCCATACGTGAGACCCCGCAGATATGTGGGGGTACCATCGTTCATGATGGAAAGGTCGTAATCGGAAGCGAATGTAACAATGTTCCGGCCCCTGGCATTCATCCTAGTGCTCCCCCAAAGCATGTGATGGGCGTTGAAGTCACCGGTTATGATCCAAGGCCCATCGGTTCTCATTAGGATGTCTTTTAATCTGTCGCAGTCAAATCGCGATGACGGAGATATATATCCACCAATAAGCGTGAACGAAACTGCATTCTTCTTCACACGAAGACACACGTACTGATTGTCGTCATTTGAACTTATTGGGTGCGAAAGATAAGTCAAGTCTGTGCGAATGTAAACAATTACTTTGCTACGTTCTTCGCAAGCGGCTGAACAAAAAGCTTCATAACCGGACAATCTATAAGGCGTTGACACGTTTGGTTCACATATGACAAGTATAGGGAATTGATTGGCCCGAACAAATTGGCGCAAGTCCGAGATACGGGACTTCATGCCTCTGGCATTCCACTGAAAAATCGACGCACTTTTAACTTCAGTGCGGAAGTGGAGATTTTGTTGAGCCATTGTGCTTATACGAAGTTAGCAAGAACTGGATTCAGTGCATCCAGTATTTGCAGTGCACTCTTAGCAGACGGAGATTGTATGCTGCTCAGTAGCGTGCGAATCGTGGCAATTAATGATTGCACGATTGCAGCCACTTGCCTGTCTTGGTTGGAAAGATCTCGAACCGGGACGATCGCAGTCACTTGCCTGTCTTGGTTGGAAAGATCTCGAACCGGGAGCGTGGACTGGCCGTCATGAAGCTCCTTCGGTTCGCTTGATGCTGCTTCCCTTGGAAGTGCAGGCCACTCTGTCGCAGTCAGGGTATGCTCACTGGCTTTGTCCTTTACAGCCTTTCCCGCGGCATGTGGTCTGGGAGGTAAAGGAGGTGGTACTGATGAGGGATCACGCAATCGTGTCGAGGAGGTAGCGGGCGTCCTCGAAGACCGACGTCGACGTGAACGACGCCTTCTGACTTTAGCTGCGGCTTCTCGGTGAGATGAGTGATCGCGCACCGTCTCCTTCAAGATGGCAATTTCCTTCTGAATCCGCGGGCAGTCCTTCGATGTGGCTTCATGGGATCCATTGCAATTAGAGCATTTCTTGACAGTTGCGACGCACTTATCCGCTTCATGGTGCTCGGCGCAGCGGTGGCATACCACCGAATTCTCGCAGACGCTGCTCACATGTCCAAGTTTCATGCATTTACGGCACTGGAGAGGCTTTGGAATGAAAGGCCGCACAGCATGTCTGAAGTACCCCACCTTCACATGAGAGGGGAGTGATGTGCTCTTAAACGCAATCTTCACACAGCGAGACTTGCCTAGCCGGGTGACATCAACAATTGGAGTATCAGTTGTTGACTTGACAAGAAGCTGTAAGTCCTTATTGGAAATAGCGACATCAATGTCGTAGATCACGCCGGTTACTACATCACATCCCAAGGGAACATGAGAGCGCACCGGGTTGCCGTCCAAGTCAGTTACACTGCGCAGAACGCCCAACGCACTTGCGTGCAAAACGTCCACAGCCAGTATATTCTTTCTGGCGTTCACTCTTATGTCCGTGATCTCATTTGGCACGAGCGTTTCCAGAGACCTGACAGTGAAGCTCACTGAGAATGTTGGGGGCTGCCTGCTGAAAAAGTAATAGTTCCCACATTTGCGAATTATCTGGTTATATAAAGCTTCTGAGTATGCCTATACATGCTTTTTCTTTAGAGCTGCACTCGCCCATACAAACCTGAGAGCGAAGTTCGAAGAAAGCCGCTGAAACACACAAATGCAAAACTATGGATGACAAGTTTCAAAACATGGAGTAAAGATTGCCAATTCAAATATTTAGGCTAACACAGCATAATTTATGTAGCAGTCTGATCTATTCAAATTTATTGTCTTGTAGTATTGCAGCCAGATACCTTTTTTTATCAACTTGGAGTGGTGGTGGATATATATATATATATATATATATATATATATATATATATATATATATATATATATATATATATATATATATATATAGGAAAAATATTGGATCGAATTCGCTGGCACAAAAACTGAATAGAAATGCAGAGCACCCTTAAACACATATGTGACGGCGTAGTGACAACCGTATTTCTTTCATCAATTGAAAAAATTGGGCTAACTTATGCGACGTCAAAAATTTATATGCCCCCCCCCCCCCCCCGAAAACACCTACAAGCCAGGAAGCGACAGAAAGCACTGACATTTATAGGTGCTTTTCAACAGTCCTCACAAGCACTCGTGTTTCCCTAAAAGGAATGAAAAGTTCAGTGAGGACGAAGCGCATTGACACCGATAAGGGGTTGAGTGTGTGCCTCTCTTCCATTGTACTTCGGTTACTTTTTGTGTTGTGAATGTCTTGTGCAACGAATGAACAACCATAACAAACCTTCACGTTAACAATCAATCCGCCAAGGGTCAACTGTGACACGTAAAGCTGTGCTCACTTGTCGCCGACTAATAACCACATTATTAGAACCTGTATTAATTCCATGTCGCTGAACACATCTCGCTGTGCGCAGATGATGACGCATATATTCAGCTTTGCATACACTCTTAAGCACGTCAAGGAGAAAGCACTAGGTATGGCCCATTAAGTGCAGAAAAAGGTTTAATATAGTGGTTATATACACAAGTTTTCGCATGACCTGATTGTAGATAAACTCAGCGCACTGATACAGGCAAGTGCCATTTCACATACGTAGCCGTTACTTGAAAATTGAACTATGATTGATTTCGAATTACACAAAGAGACATTTCAATCTGAAGTGAGTAGGCAACAAAAAACTAAAATAAATCCCTAAACTTCCAAGATAATCCAAATGCAGTAGAGTGGCAGCGACCGACTATCATGACACACTGCTCTGTCACCTAGGCACTTAAACGGTATCAGCCGCGGCCCCACTTTATGGATGATTGCCCTCAAGTATCAACTTCGCTTGTAGAAAATGGAAGAAAGGACGGTGATGCCGAAAGTCCGCAGAAACATTAGTGTCAGCGATTCACTGGCGAGCGATAAACATGCATGGTGACATGATTTTTTCGCCGCAAAGCAGGATGTTTTGATCAGAGCGCTGACATTTCACGTATAAAAAAATTAAAGCATCCAAAATTTCGTAACATGAGCAAGAATATTCGCATGCAGCGATTAAAAACACTTTGACGTCAGCCCAGAAAAGTTTGTTAAAGATGACATGACCCCCCCCTCCCCCCCAAAAAAAACTATAGCTATAGCTTACGCCCTTTGCATGATCTATCTTGTGTCATTATAACCATCGGCGGCGCCAAAAAGCTGAGATGCTTCGAAAGTAATGAGCCGCATCTACGTGGAGGGCACCATACATTGTGCAGCACAGAATAATGCTGCAACGGCTTCCAGTTGTCAATTCCAACTTGACAAGAGACATCGGCTTGTGCTGATGTGCCCAAACGACGGCGCGATAAGCGAGGTCTTTCGCTTGAGTGTTTCCTAAAATCTCGTTACTGCACATGCATGATCAAATCGTATAGGCCACCAGACTTAGGACAAAAATTGTAAAAAAAACCTATTGCCACAGGCATCAATGCCCACCGGTGATTGAAGCGCGACTAGGTGTGGAGGGTCAAAATAACCCGAAAATTAAAGGCTGAATATAATATTTTTTTTCAAATAGCCGATATTTTATGTATGTCAAAGCTAACTATAGGTTTATTTTACGTTTTATCCGACAGCTAGCTAAATGGTAGACGGCCTCAATGTCTGGTCGAGTGCCGCGAAATGAGGTGGAAGAGGTGCGTATCTAAGGAATCTGCTATCAAGCTCGTCTTTATAGTTCTGTGAATTGCCGCGTCAGCAAGCCTCACTTTTGCGTGGTGGGTTTGTGCGCGCTTTCCGTACGTTATATATTTGCTTATTTGTTGTTTAGTGGCGTCAGATTTCAGAGCGAAACTTGCTTACACAAGTTGTAGACAGCCGCTGCTGCGTCTGTCTTCGCTGGCGTACGGAAAGCGTGCCCTCGCCTCTGGTGACACTGATTGCGGCACGCTAAGCAACAGGACTCCATGCTCTACGGTTGTCAAAGCGATATGCTCGAGGCTGCTTTCTCGGTGTAGTAGTTTTCTAAGATTGGGAAGCGTGCGTTTTCGAAATATTATGCTATTGTGCTCGTGAAAAGTATGTGTCACAGTTTCCTCCGAAAAGTTTTTGGTGTTTATTGCGAGTACATTATTTCGTTAATGAATCAACTCGTTTACTCAATCTTTCTTGTTGATATTTCTTTTTTTTGCGCTCGCGGTCAGCCATAAGGCGCATTAAGATCGCGTATTTATAACTGCAAGTAAAAGGTTAGCAATGAACGAAAATTTTCATTTCGCACCTCTTTAAAATAAATGCACTACGTCTCCACCACTTCTTGTTGTGACGTGATGATTTATTTTGTATTTTTTATTAGCGCTCAGTTGTCTCCTCGATACGTAAATGGCGACGATAGTACGTGCCGCCAACTACGAGATACATGTGCTTTTACAGAAGTTATGCAACGAGTTTGCCTATAACTTCCCACTTGGGCTTCATCGCAACAATAGTATCGCACAAAATATGTCCACGAAAGTGCGCATGTGGGTCGATAAACTGCTAATACGAAGCCTTTAAGTACTGCTCTCACAGTTGTTTTCACACGTGCTTCAGGCACCTGACGCCATTGTTATGTGCGCGAAACGTCCTTCTCTTTCTTTTCTTGCTTCTTGTTTATTTCACTTTTTTGTGCCACAGCACAGTAACTACATACAAGCACCTGAGCGATAGAATACAGACCAGCAGGCAGAAAACCGAAGCATTACTTACCCTAAAGGTCTGTGAAGTGTGCAGAGCATGCTGCGCTCGTATCGCCTTGCTTAGTAATCACGGCGGCAGGTTCACTCGAGGCGCGAGACCATCACGAAACGAACTCGCTTGCAGTATACAGAGTGTTCTAGTGCTCTGGCAAAGCGTCACTCACGTTAAGCGTCGAGAACACAGTCCACCTGCCAGCATCAAACACACATGACAGCACCGCTGAGCGATTCGGGAACGATCACTGTGAGGCAAAGGAATGCAAAGAATGCACCACGCAGGTCACGGAGAACGCAGGAGCTCGCCACGGTCCACCGCAGGCGTTATCTGGCGCCGCAAGTCCCGCCGAGTCGGGATCGAGACACATACTTACATAAAGAGCGGACACTCCCGTAGGGCCCTGCGGTCGATCTACTGCGCTCCTTTCAGCGCCACGAGTAGTTAGTAAGACCAAAAATGTGTTCAGAATAAGTAAATAAACACAGAAAACTTTTCTTTTCGATGCTGGTGTCTGAACCCGTACCCTAATATTCTGAAAGCGACTGTCTTTACCACTAAGCAACACATTCATGCTTCCGCAAAGGGAATACATGTACACCTAAACCACACGAATGTGTGCCCTTGGTCCGAAACAAATGCAGAAAGACAACACTTTGTAGTGAGACCTTGATGATTTTGTGGAAGCAAACTAGACATCCTCAGCTGCTCACGATGTAAAGCTGACACGAAAAATTGCAGAAGCCAATGAAGTTTTTTCTTTGAAAAAAGTTTGATGCCACCCTTGGGTCTCCGGGGTCCAGCTGAGGCTTATTGACTTACGAGTAGAAACGAGCACGGATACGCCATCTAGCGGCTGTTCAGATACTTCCTAGTCAGCGGCGTGAAGGGTCGAGTGGCCACTTTTTACGAAACTATATTTCTTTATGGCGCTGGACTCGGCTCACGCCAAGCAAGGCCCACACGGCCTCGGAAAGTCTCAAGTTCCATCTATCCCAGAAGGGGGGGGGGCAAAAAAATTGACAGCTAACGAAGAAACAGAGTGGCCCTTTTCAAATCTGCTTTTGGGCACGCCGAAAAATGCGCGAGAGGCATCATAGTTAACTCAAAATTTAATGCGACGAGAGCCACCTTAACAAAATAAGTTCTCTGAATTGTCTACACAATTGAAGGGTAACATTTGAATTTCACGTTGTGCGTAGAACTTCTGAACACTCGATTTGTTTAGCGATCGCAGTGCAACGTGACTTCTACAATGGATTATTTTATAGGTGATGGTGACGAAGCAGAAAACATGCTCCGCCGCTGTTCGGCAGGGTAAGCTCACGTGCATATGCGCAGTTAGTGGGCCCGCGCTGCAATTTTCTTCTTTATTTCTCCCCCCACCCTTCATGCTGCCTTTATGCCCACCGCGCATAGGTCATCCAACTTTCATGGCACGTGGTGCTGCTGCTATATGCCGGTCGGTAGCACGGCGGCTTAGCGTGGTATTTCGAGAAGCATCACAGATTTTTTAGCACTGGGCTCCCTGCAAGCACACTTTTAATCAGTATGTTGAGACGCACTGCATCTATGCAGTTAGTTATCCAGTAGCTGACTGAGAGTGTAGGTGGTCAGCCGTGAAAACACATTTCGATGAATTATTCCCATCTTTTGACGCCTTGCGTGACTTCGCACTTCTGACACACCATTTATGATGAGTTACGGAGACTTATTCTGCTACACTGCATTCATATAGTGTTTAATTAGGAAGCAGTTTTAAAGGAACCCTGAAACACTTTTTATGTAACCATGGAACGAGTTCAATGAAAAAGCCTATTGCCTCACAATTTCAAACGCCGCAATTCTTTTTTAAGAATCCGTCCGGTACGAGCGGAGTTACAAAGATTTGTTGCACGCTGCAATCAAATTATCTTTTCTCTCGTCCCGACGAAAGCGCTTGAAGCTAAGCAGGAAGATGGCAGGGGCAAAGAACATACGTCACGCGCGCCTCGTGACCTTGAGCACTTTTTTTTCTTTTTTTCTTCGAATAAGCGATTTTCTCCGTGCGGTCACGCCCCCACGCGTGGACAAATCACGGCCTTCAGCGGCGATATCTGTAACAACCAAGCGAGTCATGTTCAAATCAGCCAACGGCTGTTAGATGGCCTTCTACGTGTGATTTCTGAGCGTCTTCTACTGTTTTTTGAAGGAAGAGAAAGAATTTTAGCTGACTCTCAGAGATTATTGCGATATGTCAGGCGGCATGGTGAGCTATACCATTTGGCTTGCGTGTTATCGCGAACCTCTACTACCAATCGTCCGCGTTTTCTGACCATGCTCAAAAAGTGTTGCAGGGCTCTTTTTTGGAAAAGGAGATCTTTGTGGTAGAACACCTGCTCACCACTCAGATGGCCTGGATGAGTTTCTTCGGTTTTGATTCTTATTTTACTTGCGTCTTTGTGAATTTTAGACAAAAAATTTATTAAAATTTATTAACAACCAAGCACACCAACACAGACAGGAATGCGGGAATTTTCGGGAAATCGCCTTTTTGACTATCTCGTTATTATCTTCCCCATGGTTTCAACACAATCTACTCAGATCAATAAGGTGCTTTGGGAAGATTATATCATCTCCTATGGTTTTTCTAGCTTTAATCCAGCGTGGGTGCTTCTCGTTGACCATTTTTTTGGAAGCGCTTTGCTTATATATGAGGAAAAGCGAACAGAACTACAGGCGGCCATTTCCTGACCCCAAGTAGTATTTGCATTCATCTCTTCGATTGCAGCACGGTTCTCAGAGCCTGTGTTTACACAAGCTTCAGACAGCCCTGGACCCAGTATCAACCTGCCAATGCACAAGAATTGTGTGCGCTGGCTAGCGAGTAAATATTGAGATAGAACATATATCCCTCGGCGAGCTCAAATGAAAGTCTGTGAGTCACCTACACTCCATATTTTTACGTTCGACTACGTGTGATTCCGACAGGAATAGCCCGCTGCGCCACAGCTCGACAAAACAATGTACTTGACTATCACTGCATCTCCACGGCGGAGGATGTAAATTGCGAATTTTTTGCGAGGCCTTCTAAATTTATAAGTAGACTCTTACGTCCCGAAACCATCATATGATTATGGGAAATGCCGTAGCAGAGGGCTCCGGAAATTTCAACCACCTGGCATTTTTTAACGTGCACCCAAATCGGAGCACATGGGCGTATACAACATTTTCAACTCCATCAAACATACAGCCGGAACAGCGTGGATTCAATCCCGCGACCTGCGGGTGAGCATCCGATTACCTTAGCCAGTAAACCACAGCGGCGGGGCCGTTAGGCCTTCTTCAGGTCCTCCATATTGTATTCAGTTGGTAGTTCACGTTTAATGAACTAGTGCCGGCTCAGTTGTATTGTGCCCAAACATTGCTAAGCATAGTCGTAAAGCGGTTTCTTTTCCTAAGTTGTGTAAAATAGAAGGCAAAGTGTATGGCTCAAGATGTCAAATAAAGATGTGAATATCACCGCAATATTTTTTTCTAAATTGAAGAGTGCCCCTGAATGAATTTGTACATAGACGAAATACACAGAAAGAGGGAACAATTTTAACATAGCTGACTATAGGTGTTTAGACTGTGGTGAGGCTTCTGATATTATTTTCAGATCCAACTTTCTATACAGTAAAAATTTTTACACCCAGAAGGGTGTAAATGAGCTTGTCCCGTGGACGACACCCTAAGGGTGTTAATTCAGCACCTTCCAAAAAGGGTGCTTTTTCATGCACCCTTAGAATAGGGTGTACATGTAAAAAAACTGTAGGGTGTTAAAAAACACCCTTAAGGAAGGGTGCCTTCGATGTCCATCACTTTTTTAGCACCCTCTGAGGAGGGTGCGAGAAGGGTGCACAAGGGTGTTGAGTGCCCATGGCAGGGGTGCCAGTATTCTTTTAGACTGCACTAATAGATATCAGCATGCACTGATTACACACTACTTGAAGAAAGTGGTCCTCATTATCAATGGTGCGCCACCTGTCGAGCTCCATTCATTGCGTCTGGGCAAAAATATAAATGCGTACTATCGTGTATGAACTTGTGCTGGATCTATATATACTTCGCAGTATATGCATAATGCGCGTTACAGAAAATGAAGCCTTGCTGCCTTTGCATATTGCGTTTATTTAATAGGCAAATACAACAAACTTTTCTTCTGCCACACAACTTTTTCACCAGATATACGTTCACGTATACGTACACTACACATGCAACACCTCAAATGTTTATTATATTTATTCAGTTTCACTTCATTGACAATTCTTTGCAACATACAATTACACTGGTTTCAGCTTAGTATACTGCTTCAAGTACATAGAGACTACAAATGAAATATACGTTAATATATCCCTACAATTCTTTCAAGTATCTACAATCTCAGTGGTTTCCAGTTTAATACTCCTTCATGTACACAATCGGTTAATAGGAATGAAATACAGGCAAATATTTACTTATGATTCTTTCAAATATATACAATCACCATGATTTCACTATATACGCCTTCATGTACACAATCGTTCCCAAGAAGTGATGCACACAAAAATATATATGGATAGTGTTTTCAAATGTATACAATCACAGTGGATTAAGCTTTGTATTCCTGGATGTATAAGAATTGGTTATGAGAAATGATGTACATGCAAACATATACGGGTTTTCGCACATATAACTTTAGCGAATACTTAAGAAACCAATACAATGATCAGAAACACAATAAGCTAAAAACGAACACAAAACTGAGTCAAAACACACAAAATCAAAAGAGGTAATGCATAATTATGGCTAATGACACAGCTTGGTCACTTTATGCCAAATGTCCCAGCCATTTTGGGAACCATCTCAAATGTATTCGAAAAACTTGTGCAGCATTGAAAATAGAGAACTTCTGGAATATTTAGGAGAGGAAAAATATTTGGTCACGTGGCTGCCTTCTGAACTTCCTGGAATGCCGTCTAGGTGTTGTATGTGAAAAATTTTACTTTAAAAGCAGCACTCCTTCTTTTCATACGAAACTCGGTCTACGTGTTACGTAGCAAGAGCTTAATTTGGGAGAGTTGGTTCATCGTGGTTGTGTGCTAGTCACAGCGTGTCAACTTTAGGAAGAGACAGAAAGGACAGCAAAGAGCACCGGCTGTCAACTGAATTTAATGAATGTGCTACGAGCGCTTTTATACGGAGTACAAGAACCGTGTTCATGCGCGACGACACGTGTGAGCACTACAAAATAATCTTTAACTGTGAAAAGAATACTCCCTCTCGGAAAGGATAAGTGAACGTGTAGTGATGCACTGATCATTGGTTTACCTGATAAAAAATACTTCTACAAACGTTATATTGGCATTAAGTAAACCTATTCTCGTGACGAATAGGGCAAGATTGACTATTCCTAATGCTGTTTAGTACACACACTTTTGAAAGCTTGCAAGGGGTGGAAAACAACACGCTAATATCATATCTGCTGGCTATTTTTTTAATTGTGAGACACATGATGTGGTATAACATGCAAAGGTTTTGGTCATTGTTTTTTGTTGGTCCTGTCTAACTTTACTTTCTGCAGGAGGGTTTTGCAAACGGGTGTGGTGATTCTGTTGGGATACCCAGCATCTTTTAGTCTTTTAATCTGGTTTTTAAACCTGACCTCACCCTTGTGCTAACATGACTTCTGAAGGGTGGCCTGAGTACATGTGGTATCAATTCCTCTTTCTACTAATTTTGAATGCCCACTATCAAAAAGCAGAACATTCTTAGCACTCCTGGGCTGATAGCACCAGCCAATACCCAAACAGCATCATCACACTTGTTTGCGAAACCCTCCTGTAGAAAGTAAAGTTAAAGCAAACAGGGCCAAAAGAAAAAGAGAATGACCAATCACCTTTGCATGTCACACGGTACTACGTACATAAGGTGTCTCACAATTTTGGGAAAAGAGCCAGCAGATATGACATTGTTGTTTTCCACCCCTTGCAAGCTTTCAAAAGTGCATGTACTTACAGCAAGAGGAATAGTCAATCTTGCACCATTCGTCACTAGAATAGGTTTACTGAATGCCAATCTAATGTGTATAAGATACCGCTAACATGTGGAAAAGTAAACATAGGACAAACTGGGCAATGGTTCAATGATCAAGCAAGACAGCATGCTTAAATGTTAAGAAGGACTATAGTAGTCTCATGGCCAGACACCGTAAAGAATGTAAGTGTAGTCCTAGGTTTCATAAAACACGGTTTTTGAAAAAAAAAAGCAAGCAGAAAAATGAGAGATTTTAGAACTCTTTATCAGGAAGGCCAAGGATCAATGCATCAGTACACCTTCACTTATCTTTTCCGAAAAAGAGTATTCTTTTCTCGGTTAAAATTATATTGTCATGGTCACACATGTGTTGTTGCAGATGAGCCCTGGTCTTGTGCTCAGTATAAAAACGCTCGTAGCACCTTCAATAAAATTCAGTTGACAGCGCTCTTTCCTGTCCTTTTTGCGATAAGATTTTTATTACAGAAAGAATTTCATTTTCTTACAATTTAGGTATAATGATGAGTTTTCATTATATCACAACATGGAGCAAATTGCATCTCAATATGGACAAAAATCACAATTTTGTGAAATTCGTGATATTTTTTCGTATATTTCAGCAGCTTGAGAGGTCTAAAGATATTTTATCCTCAATATATACCTTCTGTAGAGTAAGTATTCACTGCTGAGATATTCATACAAAGTGCAATATTGCAATAAAAAATGCAAACATAACACATTTTGGCTTTATTCTTGGAAGCGAATGTGGCAAAAAAATTGCACTATTATTATTGAGCTTCAAATACCTTACAGAAGCACATTTACTTAACAGGTAGACCGAATTTGCTTTAGAAAAAACAAGCGGTAGTTTTAAAACGAAATTTTCCACAAACAGCACACAGACGGCATTATGCCAGGAAGTTATAAGCCAGCCACATGAACAAAACTTTTTTTCTCGCTGAAATATTCTAGCAGTTCACTGTTTTCAACGCAGTAAGTCAGCACTTTTTTTTCAAATACAATTCAGATGGTCGCCAAAGTGGCTGGGACGTTTGGAATGGAATGGTCCAGCTATATCTAAGCGAAATAACTTACACAAATAACAATGTTTGTTCATCTACCATGACCACACTAGAAAAAGTTGTTCAGGCATTGTGACACTAAAATTTTCAGCGTCGTACTGCCTGAACAACTTCTTTGATAAACTCCAAACTCACGCCGAGAAAAAGCCGCTCAATCACGGTGGTTGTTAAAGGCCTTGCGGCCATAGACAATGTTGAAAATAAAAAAAATCAACTCATCAGTGCTGTCACTCCTTCTTCGTCATTACTGACACGGAAGATTTTTCGGTTATCCATGTGGAGGTTCAAGAAGTAGGCTTGCTCTAGGCTGGGGCCGGGGGGTAGACTACGCAGGACGTCAGCGGCACCCTCTCATCCTGTAATAAGAGCAAATATGACTTCTCATAAAAGGATGTTCGTGCTGTTCTGGCAGCACCATATATAAATATTGTGTAGTGTGTATCCTTCGAAATGGCGTGTAATTGACATTACACTGAACTCGAAGCATACAACCCATACATTCCAATAATTTCGTATGATAAAGATAAGAGTTTTCCAGCATAGAGCAAATTCCCGAAATGTGGTGAAGTGTAAGACTACAGCTCAAAAATGGCACTTACGAAAGCCTGAACTCACCTAAGAATCAAATTCCTTCTAGGGTAGTGAGCCAGTGTGAAAAACAATTCCTAAAGTACAACGTTCAGAACATGTAACATTAATCAAAATGCACAAGAAACTTACCTCTTCATGTACAGACAGTGAAGACATCTCTGCTTTCTCTTTTACATGAGAACAAATGATCTTCGGCGTGGCACTAGCGAAGAGGTCTGCAAAAAAAAAAGTAAAAGACTTACTGACTTTAATCACGCCTCTAACAATCTGAGGAATTGTTACAAGTCACCAATCAGTGCGATTCTGACTGCCTCTATAAGGGCATCAAAAATGAACACTTTTCTCGTTCTTTCTACCCTCACAAGACGCTCCGTCAATGGAATCTAATCCAAATTTGACGCTGTGCTTCCTATTTGCCTGCTTTCTAGACGTAGGGCTGCGAACATGTGTTTTGTGCACCTAATCTAGCACAGAAATTCGTCATCTATAATTCAATCATCTTAATTCATTGTAATTTGATAAAAGATGTGATAGCTCGTCCTGTTTTTAAAGAGTTGCGGGCCTGCAATAGGCACTGCCATGCACGTATGAAAGTACTTCTTTAAAAAAAAATTTCAAAGCTTGCTTTTAGAAAAAGCGTCTGGCATATTTCGACAACCAAGCCCATCCTCAGATGGCAATCAGAGGCACGCTATTAGCGATTATTGACTATGGGATTTACAAACGCAACCCGTGCCTAAATACTCAGTTAAACACAATCACGCAAGTAAGAGCGCTCGAACGACACCAACGCGCGCGGACGCCGACTACGTTGCAGCAGCCATGGCTTATGCTAGAGCAACCACACATAGCTCCAACAGTCACGTATACTTTCTCGATTCTGTTATAACGCCGAACATTATCGCAGATGAAAGCGAAGCACGAAAAGAGCAAACAGAAACGAGGGAAAACAACGCACGGCGATGGCCACAACAACGCGCCTTTGGAAGTCTGCTAGATCTTTCCCTGTTGCTGGTGGCACTTGTCCTAAATAGCTTAAAAGACCGAGGCGCACGTGCTGGGAGCATCGCGGCATATCAGCACCTCCAACTATACCGTCTTTAAGCAAAAAAAAAAGCCATTTCGTACAGTGCGCCTCTGTACATAAGTTTTGCTTTTTCTTTCTTTTTTTACGCTTACACCTACAGAAGCACGTTGCACATTTGAGTATTAATAGAAATGTTATTACGATGTAGCCCAAAGCACATCTTAAAACAATATCAATCACTTTGTGCAGTGTAGAGACAATGTGCGATCAGCAACTAATCCCGCCCTTGTTAAGTGATCACATCACTCACTGTATGAGTGATGCAGGCACTTACACAACATCGCGCATAGCAGTGTGAATTCGTGAAGTCACACGTTTAATCGGGCATCTGCAACAGGCCTGCGAACGCATGCTGTTGTAAATGGTTGGCAGCCTACTTCGGCAGAGCTGCTGCAGGCGCCCAGCTAGCGCTGTATGATTACTACCTACGAAAACAGTACACTCACCGTTAACAGGCCCACGTTGTCCGTGTCCGCCACTCCATGAATATTCCTTAATCCGAGCGTCACTTCGAACACGGTGTCATGCGTGACCACCATTGAATTTGCGCCTGTTCGCTAGAACACACACAGCGACCAAGACCCCAGACCAACGCAACGCATTTGAAAGACGATGAGACAGAGAGAGCGACGTTGAGAGAGAGAAGGAGCGGCGGCGCCGCAGCTGTCGACGCAGGTGTTCGGTGACGCAACTATTCGCTTATCTACGCCGCCGTTGTGGGAGCAACGCTGGCCGGGGTGAGCGGGGGGGGGGCGGAGCGGGGAACCCGCCAGGACGGCGCCGAAAGGCAAACGCTATGGCGCATACGGCGGACGGCCGTTCGACCCCGAATGACTCCTTGTAAATGGCAACTCTCCTTCCAGCCAGTCTCACAGCGACGTAGGTTATTTACCAGCCTCGGGTTCTTTGAGTATTTTGACGGAATGCGATTGCAGTGGGCGAAAAATAGTGAAGGAAAACTTGCGGAAAACAAAGTGCACCATGGAATGGCCAGAAACAATAATTATTTCGTCCTCGGTGGCATTAGCGGGAGAGCATCGCTACACATTTTTCCAGAGGAATTTCTTTTTGCATTGTCTATGTCTGGCACTTCCGCGTATGGTGCCGCAAACACTGAATGCGTAGTCGAAGCTGGAACAAATTAATCCACAGTCGCGGATGTTTAGAAGGCTTGTCACGCACCACGAAACGTGCCGAGGTTGTTATAACAAACTTTTTGCTGACCACATGATCAGCACATAATTCCATATGGTTACCCAATGAGCTAGCTAAGCACCTGTAGCAAAGGCACGGCACGTTCTTGTTAAACGTTGTTAATATAAACGATGATTGTGCATAAGTGCAGTGACAGCTTTCCGTGGGAATTGGTCATAACCCACGTTTTCGGGCGTAGAAGCACCTCAGCGGACCTAATCAGCTACCACAGCAAGTTCGTAAGCAACGATCAGGTACGAAAATGTGCAGCTGTTTTCCATGTACTGAATAGTCCGTGCACAGTGCGTTGACCACCACCATTCCTTAAGCCACCTCCCATGTAGACTCCCAGTCTCAACAGGTGTGGGACCTTAAACAATAAGAAGCAGTGCCTCCCCCCCCCGCACACACACACACACACGAAATTCGAGGGCGCACGGGCTGATACACACGCATACTTATTCACAGGCGCACACACATACACGTATACACACAAGCGGCCACACACACACGCGACCGTAAACGCACGCATGCATGGGCGTACACATGTGCACAGGCACGCTTAACACAAGCACGGACTCGCGCTTACACGCACACACACCCATACTCGGGCGAACATTATTTGTGTGTATATAATCCATAGCAAACATGCAGCTTATAACCAACGCTAAGGAAAGCTTTCGTAACATGGATTGCAGTTAATTGCCATTATAGATGAAACGCGATTTGCTTCTGCAGACATTCTGCTGTATTCGGAGAGCACCTTCACACATTCTAAGTCAATTAGGCCGTCATTTAACGCAAGGTCCACATATTCGTGCAGTAGCTGCGCGGCTCGGCCGCCAATCCGAAGGTCGCGGGTTCGATGCCGGCCGTGGCAGTCGAATTAAGGCGGAGGCGAAAAGGTAGTAGCCTTTGCATTGTGCGATATGAGCGCTCATTAAAGAACACCAAATGGTGAAAATCTCTGCAGCTTTCCACTACGACGGCCCTTATAATCATATCGAGGTTTTTGAGACGTAAAATCCCAAATATTATAATTATGTGTTCTTATTATGCTGCATATTCCATCTGATGAATCGGCACCTACACCCTTCTCAGGCACAAAAGCACCCTTAGAGCCTATTTTAGGGTGCTATCGAGGCAAGCACCCAAACAAAGGGGTGCTTTTTTTTCAATCAACCATTTATGGGTGTTAAAGGGTGTTGCAAAGGGTGCTTTCTCGTAAAAGCACCTTTTTACACCCTTTTGGTTGCAAAAATTTTTACTGTGTAGAGCACACGTTGCGACCGATATATTCTACAAGAAATCATGAACGCGCGAGAGAATAAGAAAAAAAAAACGAGTATTGAAGGTCACTTCAATTTTTCTAGTCTTTGTGCATAATTTGAGCCTTGAATGTCTGGATTACATCACGCTAATTGTGTTATATCAAGGGCTGTCATGATGATGCGTTAATTGTGGACAAATAACTTAGTTTACTATATGCTGCGGAGTTACTGTTTTCATGGATGAATGGCATCGTATACCCACTCTTCGCCTGAGAAAGATGATCATACAGTAAAAACATCAACTCAATTGGGTAGGAATCCTAAATGGCTACTTTAATATCAAAGGCAACAGGCATAACTTCATCAAAGTCAAAAGATTTACCGTTCTGGCACAAGCACCTACATAAGGTATTGCATTTGTAAAGGTATGTTCACTGATTGACATTCTTTTTTACTAATCACCCACTTTCCTTCCATCTATGAATGTAATCTGTTTGGCGCGTTGCTCTGTATTTGACACAGATATACGACGCTTTTTTTAGGTTAAAGTGTTTTCATGGACATCCGATAAATGTTATGTACAATACAACCAATTGTGTATGGTATTTTTAGAGTGCGTGTTTCACCTGCCATTTTACTTGTATTTTCAGCTCCGACTCTTCCAAGTCGGATCTGAAAATACAAGTAATACAAGTTTTACAAGTAATACAAGAAATACAAGTAATACAAGTAATACAAGTAATACAAGAAATACAAGTTTTGGCGCAGAGACACTGCTCGTGTCTCTGCGCCAAAATATCTGCTGACCTTGTGGGTAGATTTAGACTCATCCGATAGAAGTGGCGCACAGAGAACTTAGTGTTCTGGAAGCAACGCGGCCACCGAAAACGCCGGAATCCTCAGCCCAGCATGTTTTATAGCTGATGATTTGAATCGAAATTGTGTTTACAAGGATGGATAGTGTTGTGGGCTACTCTCTGAGTGTTACTTTATTTCCTGGGTGCAGGTTCACCCAGTAAGGTGTTTACTCCTTACCTGTTTAAGCGTTATTTTTTTCTCCACCTGAAACAGCATAATTTTATTCCAAAATCGCTTCAGTGGAAAACAGCCATAAATAATACACGAGGTGCGTTGAACTAAGATAGTTCAAAGCTGACACATCTTGTATGAAGACCATACCCATTAGTCAATCAGCAAAGCATTTCTTATGGTGAAAGAGGTATTTTATTTTATCCATCAAACAAGTAAGACAGACTAATGCAGTTACCTACAATAAACCGACTTTGAAGTTTCGTGTGCTAGAATAGTCAAGAGCTGCAGAGATTCATCATAGGCATAATTATATCGGGACTTAACATGGTACGCCTGTAATTTTAGAAAAAAGGAGAAATAAACAGTTAGCCAGAACTAAAATACTGTTTTTAGAATGAATTTGAGAGCTAAACTCTAACACAACCTGTAAATTTGTTGTGGTAATTGCTACTTGAATAGTAGCACCAACCTTACCCGGATTCCTACCAGGATATTCAGCAGAAACAAAGCAGAAAACATACTAAAAGATGAAATTTTTGTGGTGCTGCTGGTAGTTTATCCTATTTATTCCTTGTCTGGACTTTCATTCACGGCACAGTGGTCAGATATTGAGCGGCAAGGTGTCCTTTACACTGAGTGGGAAGTAGTGGGAAAACAAGCTGTTTGTTTTGATGCGAATATTGTGCTATAGACAAAAATAGCAAAATGGGGTCATAGGCCACTTCACCCCAGTCAGAACGACAAAGAGGTTTCGCGCTATAACAATCGTGATGTCATACCAAGTAGCCCTAACCACCATGCTTCGAAACCAGGAAAATAGTGTTGCACTGTCGCTGTAATAGAGTCGAAAACTCTTGACTAACACTCCCAGACTTTGCATTCACATAAATAGAAACAAAGTGGATCGAAATGCGACGGCCGCCGTAGCTTAGTTGGTAGTGCATCGTGAACGGTATTTGAAAGTAAAGATCTTGGTTCCTTGCGTTTGTCTCTTCGTCCACTTTGCTTTCTTCAAGTCTATCTCACAATTACTACAGTACACTGAGAACAGTATTATTAAAATCTTATACATCCTCTTTGGCTTGATTATTTGCTAGTATTCATTACGTTGTGTGAAACAAAATAACAAGTCAGCTCTCTAAGTTCCGTCCTTGTTGTATAAAATGTAATACGATATAATTAAGGATTTCATAGCAAAACAGCTTAATGGCAAAAAAAGTGAATCAACAAAGAAAGATGTCTTGTTTTCTGTTCTCTTCACTGCCTTTGTTCAGTGGTGCGTTTCAATACAATAAGGAAACAAACGTTTCCCGCTCAAGTGTAAACCGATAAAGCAACACAAAACGCTTGAAATAGCC
Organism: Rhipicephalus microplus; assembly: GCF_013339725.1. Lineage (NCBI taxonomy): Eukaryota > Metazoa > Arthropoda > Arachnida > Ixodida > Ixodidae > Rhipicephalus > Rhipicephalus microplus. The sequence goes on along the minus strand of NC_051169.1, from coordinate 81,969,764 downwards.
AGTTTTGCAACTGTACACACATTAGCGTTCCCTTGCCTAATCTTTGTCACGAATGGTAACAGCATGTCCGATGTACACCAATGAAAGCAGCCCGTAGTTCCAGTACCGGTTCGCTGTAGCTGCTCTAAGCTAAGTTAGTCTTAGCGGTATGTCATGCCAGCGAAAGAACACGTATTTTTTTGAATATAGGATGAAAAAACGGGCACTACCACTGCGCAAAATGTGGCACGCCTTGTTAATTCGAAAATGCGTTTTAATGAACAGCAGCCCAGATTGCCAGACTGCCTGAATACGCATCCTCTTTTCGTCGATCACGAGTCACGGATTAAACTGTCTGCCAAAAAACATTGATATAACGTCAAATTAATTTCTGCTTTGTTTTGACACACTTGAATTTGGAAATATTTTTCTTCTAACTCGAAATGCGTTTATTGTTCTTTGTATTTGTATACCACCTCAGAAAGTCGAGATTCCATCGTTTGACTTATGTTAACATACGCAACAGGTAATTTCTCGCCGCTTTTAATTCATTGATATACGAGATTTAACGGCCCAAAACCCCCATATGATTATGACAGACGCCGTTGTGGAGGGCTGCGGAAATGTCGATCACCTGGGGTACTTCGTTATGCACCTAAATCTGAGCACATGCGCGAACAGCATTTTCGCCGCTGTGGAAAGTGCAACCGCCGCAGCCAGGACTCCATCCTGCAATCTGCCGGTCAGCAGCCGAGTACCTCAGCCACGAAACCACCACGGTGGGGCACTCTCTCGCCGGTTTTAGTTTTGTCTTTTGCGACCGATATGAATTTACTTTTACTCTATACCCCCCGCGTTTCATACATTTGTCAAAACTTGCAAAACGTGCAAGACTTATAGTTTTACTCTGCCCTTTGTACAGACCAAGACTCCCAGAGTCGTCTTTGGATTGCCGAATAGCACGCCGACGAAAGCGACTTTTTTCATTCCACGAGACCATCCATTACAAACTGACATTGTGGTGGAAGCCTTCAGAGCCAAGAAAAGCATTTTTCTCAGGCTCATTGCCATCACCTCGCACCACTGCTTTCATGGACACCACGGACGTCGATTTCTAACTATGCCAGCTACCTTGCATCAGGCTTCAGCGCCACACACACACACACACACACACACACACACACACACACACATATATATATATATATATATATATATATATATATATATATATATATATATATATATGTATATATAAATATATATATATATATTGTCACGGGGTCGTGACGTGGCCGAAGACAGGAAACTTTGTGTTGGAATTTAACTGTTTATTTGGGCGAACCTGTGCCCGGTAAAGGGAAAGCCTAATTACAGCAACAGTCTTGCACAGATAGCAGTCTCGGACTGATAGCGGCGAACGCAGCGTCGGCCTTTGATCAACAACTGACAAGCGGCGAAGCGCGTCGGCATTTATACCCTTGCCGTCGAATGTTCTAGCGTTATCGCTGGTGGTGGCGTAGGTTCCAGAACAATCTGTACCGTTCGCACAGTGGGCGTGATCTTATCGAAATGATCTACTACAGTCCGGAACCTTCTCGAAACCTGCAGCCGCGTCTTGCGCCGAGAATCATGTGGTGTTTCGGAACGATAACAAAAACTTGGGAAATGGAACGTGGCATTGCCCCCCTCTGAAAAAAAGGCATCGTCCCGTTGCTCTTACTAAAGATGAAGGTGCAATAATAATGCAAGAAAGTACAATGAATAAATTACAATACAGCAGTAATACAAAAAAACACTGTTTCAGTTTGTTAACGTGCATGAAACGGTTTGAGGCGCGCGACATGGACGACTTCAGGTCGCGATCGGCGTCGTTGAGAGTTCATGATGCCGTCGGGGACAACCTCGTAATCAAGTGGGCCGAGACGTCGAACCACCTTGTACGGTCCGAAGTACCGTCGCAGAAGCTTTTCACTTAGTCCACGTCGGCGTATCGGCGTCAACACCCAAACACTTTCACCGGGCTGGTATTCCACGAAGCATCATCGAAGGTTGTAACGGTGGGTGTCGGTCGTCTGTTGATTCTTGATACGGAGACGCGCAAGTTGTCGGGATTCTTCGGCGCGTTGAAGATACTCGCTCACATCGAGGTTTTCTTCGTCGGTGACGTTGGGTAACATAGCATCGAGCGTCGTTGTCGGGATCCTTCCGTAGACCAATTTGTATGAAGATATCTGCGTCGTCTCCTGCACCGCCGTGTTGTATGCGAAGGTCGCATACGGAAGAATGGCGTCCCACGTCTTGTGTTCGACATCGACGTACATTGACAGCATGTCGGTGATCGTCTTGTTAGGCCCCTTGGTGAGGCCGTTGGTCTGTGGGTGGTACGCTGTCGTCCGGCGGTGGTTTGTTTGGCTGTATGCCAAGATCGCTTGAGTTAAGTCGGCAGTGAATGGTGTTCCTCTGTCGGTGATAAGGACCTCCGGGGCGCCGTGACGTAGGACGATATTTTCGACGAAGAACTTAGCTACCTCGGATGCACTGCCTTATGGCTGGGCTTTTGTCTCGGCGCAGCGGGTGAGGTAGTCGGTAGCTACCACGATCCACTTGTTTCCTAAAGCCGACGTCGGGAACGGCCCCAGTAGGTCCATACCAATCTGCTGGAAAGGTCGGCAAGGTGGATCAATTGGCTGCAGAAGTCCCGATGGCCTTGTAGGCAGTATCTTGCGTCGCTGACAGTCCCGGCATGTCCTCACATAACGAGTCACGTCGGTGGTAAGACGTGGCCAGTAGTACCTTTCTTGTATCCTCGCGAGCGTGCGGGAAACACCGAGGTGCCCTGCCGTAGGATCGTCGTGCAGGGCCTGCAAGAGTTCTGGTCGCAGAGCTGAAGGCACCACAAGGAGGTACTTAGCTCGAAGCGGTGAAAAGGTTTTCTTTTGTAGAAGACCGTTTCGTAGAAAGAACGACGCAAGTGCGCGCTTGAATACCTTCGGGACTTCGGCGGTCCTGCCTTCGAGGTATTCTAGTAGGGCCTTAAGTTCCGGGTCGGCCCGCTGTCGTTCAGCGAAGTCGTCGGTAGTTATCGTTCCCAAAAAGTAGTCGTCATCCGGGTCGTCGGGTAGCGGTTGGTCGACAGGCGCACGAGAGAGACAGTCACCGTCGGAGTGTTTTTTGCCGGACTTGTAAATGACAGTAATGTCATATTCTTGAAGTCTCAGGCTCCATCGTGCGAGGCGACCTGAAGGGTCCTTCAAGGTGGCTAGCCAACACAAGGCGTGGTGGTCGCTCACAACTTTGAAGGGCCTGCCGTAGAGGAAGGGGCAAAATTTTGACGTAGCCCAGATGATGGCGAGGTACTCCTTTTCTGGTGTGGAATAAATTGCTTCTGCTTTGGATAGCGATCGGCTGGCGTAACTAATAACCCTTTCAAGTCCGTCAGCCCTCTGCACAAGAACGGCGCCAAGACCTACGCTGCTTGCGTCAGTATGTATTTCTGTCTCGGCGAATTCGTCGAAATGGGCAAGTAACGGAGGCGTCTGGAGGCGATGTTTAAGCTCCTGGAAAGCGTGTTCCTGTGGCGTTTCCCACTTGAACTCCGCGTCGGCCTTGGTAAGGTTAGTGAGAGGATCGGCGATGCGGGCGAAATTTTTCACGAACCGCCTATAATAGGCGCACAGGCCCAGAAATCTGCGCACGGCCTTCTTGTCAGTGGGCGGCGGGAAGTCGGCAATGGCGGCTGTTTTCCGTGGATCGGTACGAACTCGAGACTTGCTGATAACGTGCCCCAGAAACAAGAGCTCCTCATACGCAAATCCGCACTTTTCTGGCTTCAGTGTGAGTCCGGACGTCTTGATGGCTTGAAGTACAGCTTCAAGGCGCCGAAGATGCTCGTCGAAACTCGAGGAAAACACGACGACATCGTCCAAGTACACAAGGCAAGTCTGCGACTTCAATCCTGCCAGTACACTATCCATAAAGCGTTGAAAAGTTGCAGGCGCTGAGCAAAGGCCGAAGGGCATCACCTTAAACTCGAAGAGGCCGTCCGGTGTTATAAACGCCGCCTTCTCTCGGTCTCTTTCATCGACTTCGATTTGCCAATAGCCAGTCTTGAGGTCCATTGACGAGAAGTACTTGGCGTTATGAAGCCGATCAAGTGCGTCGTCTATTCGTGGGAGAGGATACACGTCCTTTCTTTTGATTTTTTTCAGGCGGCGATAATCAACGCAGAAACGTAGGGTCCCATCCTTTTTCTTCACTAACACCACGGGGGATGCCCACGGACTCTTGGACGGCTGGATAATGTCATCTCCCAGCATTTCATCAACTTGTCTCTTCATGGCCTCACGTTCTCGCGTCGAAACCCTGTACGGACTCTGACGGAGTGGTCTGGCATTTTCTTCGGTTATGATTCGATGTTTCGTGATTGGGGTCTGCCGAATTTTCGATGACGACGAAAAGCAATCTTCGTATTGCAGGAGCAGGGCCTTGAGCTGTTCTTGCTTATCGTTCGGAAGTCTGGGATTGACGTCGAAAGCTATGGGAGGGGCTTGGTTCCTCTGAGGAGGTTCCGCAGAATCGGCGAGGGCAAAAGCACTGGTGGCTTCGACAATTTCTTCGATGTATGCGACCGTTGTTCCTTTGTTCACATGTTTGTACTCATTGCTGAAATTCGTGAGCATAACCGTTGCTTTGCCTCCCCGCAGCTCTGCAATTCCTCTTGCGACGCAAATATTTCGGGTGACCAACAGAGGCTGACTGCCTTCAACGACGCCTTCCAAGTCAGGTGATTTAGGAGCGCCGACTGAAATAATGACGCTTGAGCGAGGCGGAATGGTGACTTGTTCTTCCAGCACATTCAAGGCATGGTGTCCTGAGGGCGTGCGCGGCGGTAGTGCTTCTTCTGTGGATAACGTTATCGACCCTGTTTTTAGGTTGATGACAGCACCATGGAGGCATAAGAAGTCCATGCCAAGAATGACATCTCTCGAGCAACGCTGTAGGACTACGAAGTCTGTGGGATAAATACGGCCGTTAATGGTGACTCTCGCTGTGCAGATTCCTGCAGGCGTTACGAGATGACCTCCGGCTGTGTGGATTTCAGGGCCTTTCCAAGCTGTCCTAACTTTCTTTAACTTTGCGGCGAACGACCCACTGATGACAGAATAGTCGGCTCCAGTATCGACGAGAGCAGTCACACTGTGGCCGTCGATAAGAACGTCGAGGTCGCTAGTTCACCGTCTCGCATTACAGTTAGGGCGTGGCGTCGGCTCACGGCTGCGTCGGCTTGTTTCGCTGCTTCCATGTTGCGTCGTCCGGCCATCTTCGGTAAGTGAGCTTTTGTCTTCAGGGCTTCGCCTGGTTGGTGTTTTGTTCAAAAAGCTCCGTCGTGGCGGCGTCGTCGTCGGAGGATCTTCGGTAGTTCGTCGCACAGCAACCGCACCTCCATCGGTTGCTGCCCTTAGTTTCCCAGATACGGGCTAGGAGACCGGCCCCACGGTGGGCCAGAGTACTGCCGGAGGTTCGGTGACATGCGGCGCCTGGGCGACGGCGAACGGGAAGGACTTCGTGGTGTTCATTGAGTTCCTGCCAGGTAGTCGGCGATGTCACGTGGCCGATCTCCTGGATGCGGACGCGGTGCATTGACGGCGAAGCCACGCAGTCCCATCTGTCGGTACTGGCAACGGCGGTATGTGTGCCCGGCCTCGCCGCAGTGGTAGCAGAGCGGGCGGTTGTCAGCTGCACGCCAAAAGTCCGTTTTCCTCGGTGTACTGCGCTGGCCCGCTGGGGAACGGTAGGACGTCGGTGGGGGTGGTGGCGGCGGTGGCGTCTGGCGATGGAAGTGCGACGGGGCGGCGTTTTGGCGTGGACGGGGAGGAGCGTTGTGGCGCACTGCAGCGGCGTAGCTCATAGTTTCTGGCTCGGGCGGTGGTGTTTCGGGAATTCGAAGCGATTGCCGGACTTCTTCTCGCACAATGTCGGCGATCGAATCCACTTGAGGCTGCGCCGAAGGCAACAGTTTGCGCAGCTCTTCCCGCACGATAGCTCGGATCGTTTCGCGGAGGTCGTCGGAGTCACTGGCTTGAGCAGCAGCGCATTCTGGAGTCAGGCGACGATTATACTGTCTGGTGCGCATGTCCAGCGTTTTTTAGATGGTGGTCGCCTCGGATACAAATTCTTGGACGGTGTTCGGTGGATTCCTCATTAGTCCCGCGAAGAGCTCCTGTTTGACCCCTCGCATGAGGAAACGAACTTTCTTTTCCTCGGGCATGTCTGGGTCAGCGTGACGGAATAGGCGGGTCATCTCCTCTGTGAAAATTCTAACCTTTTCATTTGGTAGCTGAACCCGGGTCTCGAGTAGAGCAGCGGCCCTCTCTTTGCGAGCGACGCTCGCGAACGTTTGCAGAAATGCGCCGCAGAAGATATCCCACGTTCGGAGCGTGGAATCCCAATTCTCTAGCCAGGTCCTTGCGGTGTCTTCCAGGTAGAAGTACACACGACGGAGCTTTTCTTCGTTGTCCCAGTGGTTGAGGGCGGCCACACGGTCGTATGTTTCTAGCCAGGTTTCCGGGTCTTCAAACGATGAGCCATGGAACGTTGGTGGTTCCCTGGGTTGATGAATGACGATCGCGGGCTGGGACGCTCCGGTTGTCATTGTCGCTGCAGTCGAGGTCATGGTCTTGGTCTTCCGCGCATTGTCTTGTAGAAGGCCGTACTCCGGTTGGAGACCTTGCTGTCGGCGGCTCGTTCGCTGCTCTTGGTTGGCGTCGGTGTCTTCTCCGCGACGGGGGCTGGGTTCACGGCTTGACGGGGGCGTCCGGTACATGAACGAAGCAGCACCTCCACCAGATGTCACGGGGTCGTGACGTGGCCGAAGACAGGAAACTTCGTGTTGGGATTTAACTGTTTATTTGGGCGAACCTGTGCCCGGTAAAGGGAAAGCCTAATTACAGCAACAGTCTTGCACAGATAGCATTCTCGGACTGATAGCGGCGAACGCAGCGTCGGCCTTCAATCAACAACTGACAAGCAGCGAAGCGCGTCGGCATTTATACCATTGCCGTCGAATGTTCTAGCGTTATCGCTGGCGGTGGCGTAGGTTCCAGAACAATCTGTACCGTTCGCACAGTGGGCGTGATCTTATCGAAATGATCTACTACAGTCAGGAACCTTCTCGAAACCTGCAGGCGCGGCTTGCGCCGAGAATCATGTGGTGTTTCGGAACGATAACAAAAACTTGGGAAATGGAACGTGGCAATATATATAAATATAAATAAATATATATATATATATATATATATATATATATATAGAGAGAGAGAGAGAGAGAGAGAGAGAGAGAGAAAGAACGAAAGAGAGAGAGAGGAAAGGCAGGGAGGCTTTGACCAAGCTTGGCTCAGTTGGCTACCCTACACTTGGGTTGGGGGAATGGGAGAATATAAGAAAAGAAAGAGATAGAAAAGAAGACAAGTAAGAAAAAGAAGATGAATAGTGATCTCGAGACTACACAGCACGATCTCACACTGTTCTTTCACAAGCGGTCGTGAAGTCTGGTGGTCCTTAAGAAGCACAAGAGAACTTTCGTGGCTTTGCGCCTATGGGAAGCCGTCGGCCAAGGTCCCAGGATTTTCTTTTTTATAAGCGGCCGTGAATTCAGCTGACAGAGCTTGGCTACCATAATACGTCGTTCATACTGGTATGCTGGACAATAGCATAGAATGTGCTCAAGCGTTTCCTCGCAGGCGCAGATGTTGCATGCCGAAGTGCTCGCCATTCCAAGTAAACGAGAGTACGCCTTCGTAAATGCCATGCCCAACCTCATGCGACACCGTAATGTTTCAGCGCATCGTAGGAGCCCGCATGGCAAACGAAGTTGCAAGTTTGGGTCGATCGAATACAGGTGCGTGTTGGAGAAACCCGGCGTATTCCATTGTAGGAGAGTTGTACGGCGAGCAAGTGATTGTAGTAGCCTTGCAGCGTCCGTTCTCAAAAGTGGTATGGGTGTACGCAGGTCTTGGTCGTGAGCCAATCAAGCAGCTTCATCCGCGCTGTCACTGCCGACAGTTCCACAATGACTCGGCAACCACTGAAATACAATATCGTGGCCTCCTCTAGCGCTTCGTGGTAGTCGTACCTTATCTGATATACTAATTGTTCGTGTAACCTGTGCTACATAACAAACCGTAGTGTCTGCAAGGCTGACCTCGAGTCGCAAAAGATGGCCCATTGGTTAGGTTGCTGCCGAAGAATGTACTTTACTGCACCTTGAAGCGCTGCGAGCTCTGCTGCTATTGAAGTCTTAGTGTGAGAAAACTTGTATTGAAGCAAGACATTATCTGATAAAACAACCACTGCTCCTGTAGTGCTGTTTGAATTAGTTGACCCATCGGTGTAAACATGTATGCGGTCGAAGTACCTTTCGTTTAACAGACGCAAAGTGAATTGCTTCAGAGCTGGCGGTGACATGCGTGCCTTCTTAACGATTCCAGGAACTGATAAGCACTCGTTAGGTTGAAGGAGACCCCATAACGCAGCTGCTGGATGCATCGCAAGTTTGAAGCCAGGTGGTAATATGAGCGAATGTTTTGTCACAGCACCGCAGAACGAAGATTGGGGCCTCCGTGTTGTCAAACACGCTAAATTATGTGACGGTAGCCGTGATAAATGCTGAATGTGCGCTCTCATTGTCTCGACAATATGCGTTATGACCAGCTGTTCTTGTGCGATAACAATAGTTGTCACTGTTGATGAGCATCTTGAAATGCCAAGACATATCCGAAGTGCTTGAGGTTGTACGCTCTGCAGTGCACAGTTGTTAGTCTTGCACGTGTTGGACAGGACAGGAAGGCTATACCGGAGAATTTCGAGAAAGAGGGCTGTATAAAGCTGCAACACGGAGTGCACGGATGGGCCACATGATTTTCCGGCGACGAACTTGAATACATTCTGAAAGCCAATGAGCTTTTTCTTCAGGTATGTGACATGCGGGCTCCAGGTTAGATCACGGTCTACGTGACACCTGGGAATCTATGACTGCTCTTATATGCAATTGATCTGCCGTCGACGCTCAATGGGTAGAAAGACATTGGTTTGTGTGTAAACGCCACCGCTGTGCATTTTTCTGTGGCTGGCGAAGGAATGCCGATGTCATTGTTGCCGCTTTCTGTATCCTTGCGCACACTTTAGGCCGTGTCACGCCAGACGCCTAAATTCAGATATCATCTACGTAGAGCGATACATAAGCCGTCTGTGGCCGCATTTTGGTGAGCCCCACCAGAACCAGTTTTAAAAGAGTCAGACTCAAAACACCGCCTCGTGGCACCCCATGACTTGCGAAATGCTTATTCGTAGGCCCATCTTCAGTTAGAATGAACATAAATGTATTTGTGAGGTAGCCTCTTACCCATCGAAAGACACAACCTCCAAGTTTAGCTGCTTCAAGAGCATTGAGAATAGCCTCGTGGGTCACGTTGTCATAGGCACCTTTCACGTCTAAGAACAGAGCTACCGACAGCCGCTTCATAGCCTCTTGTTGCTGAACAGAGGTCACTAAGTAAATGACACTATCAATTGAGCACCGACCTCATGGAAAACCAGCCATAGCATCAGGATAGGGTTATGATGTTCCAGGTACCAGTGCAAGCGTGTAAGCAGCATCCTCTCCATGACCTTGCCGACGCAGCTTGCTAGTGCTATAGGCCGGCATGATGCAAAATCCAATGGAACTTTCCGGGTTTCAATAAAGACACCAGGCGACTGCACCTCCACTCATCAGACACAACTCCATCATGCCAAGACTTATTGAAAATGTCCAGGAGACAGCGCTGTGTCTACGGGCCTAGGTGACGCAGGGCAGTATAGGCCACTCCATCCGGTCCTGGGGACCATGAGCGTCTGCATGTGCTCAATGCCGCATGAAGTTCTTTTATAGTGAATGCAACCTCCATTTAGTAATCTCGTGTAACTGGATTGTCCTGCGGCAATATATCGATCGGTATAGAGATGTAACCGGTGATCTTTGCACATCTAAGCGTGCTACACCACCGTGGTGCTGCGTTCAACCTGAAATGCACCTCACATAGTATGCGGTATCCGAAAGAAAACCTGATCTAGCGTCACGACTGCTGTAACAGCTATTTCTGGCGCCTTTGCATAAGAAATACGCTGACTGCGCACATGTTTATGCTGACGCATCAACTACTCCGCATTGTTCGTCTGGAGCAGTGTTCGTCCCAATTTCAAGACGGGCCACACAACGTCATCGATGGCTGCTTAGTATGCTGCTCTTTGCGCTGCACTTCACGTAGTCAACCGCGAATGGGCCAAACGTTGGTGAGCACTCAGTGACTCAAAGGCAGCTCTGCAAACTTTACAATCACCCTTGTGGCACAGCCCATAAGAACAGCTGGACTTTGAGGTTCAGCACCTTCTTCATACTGCGTTTGAGAAAGGGCACCACGCCACATTTCAGTGGCTGCCAAGTCACTGCGGCGTGATAGGCAATGAAAAAACATACAATGTCTCCCAATCAGCGCTTCAAGGCAACATGCTTGAAAAAATACCGTTATCAAAAACCGACGCTGCTAGTCATCTTCGAGTGGCCACACAAAACATCACTCTTTCCGCTTGGAGTACAACAGGACTGTGCAATCAAAAGCACTACAGCCCGAACACCTTACATCTGCAGACACCTATTGAACTACGGCGAAGTGATGCAGCCCTACTTGGCCATTTGTGGGAAAGAGTGGCTTTCACAAAGTCATTTTTATTTCGTATTGAAATGGATGACTACTCCTTCTGTGACAACTGTTGTCGCGAGGAGATACTGCCACAAATCTGCGGCTGTGCTCACTACAATGCGCAGAGAAAGTTGCTTGCAGCCGCCTTAGCTCGCGTAGATCGCAGACCGATGACGGCAGAAACCCTTCTGGAATGTCGTCCAAAGAGGTCATCGCTGATGAAGGCAAAGAAAGCAGTCCTGAGTTTTTTGAAGGCGAAAGACTTTTACCGGCGGTTATACAATGCCAGTGTTATGATGACTGTAAAGTGCGACTTTGAGTGCACAAGCTCTCTTCTCTCTCTCAATCTTTCAGACTCCTTTATCCCGGTCACCAATGTAGGGCAGCATACCGGTCGTTTGAAAGTGCTTAACATCCTTCAAGAGGGAAGTGCGCCAACTCGCCCAATTGTCCCTTCTGATGCAGCTTGGTGAGGACAGTTGGTAAGTACGAAGGCGCCTCTTTTTCACGCACTCTTTCTTTATACAGACGCCCGTCCTCACACGTTTTCGTACGGCTCGACTGCTGACATAAACAAATAGTGGCGTTTGAATTAGACGTAATTCTTGCCATGAGGTGGCGTATTTGTGCTTTAATATGCACTAAATTACGTACTTGTAGCACTACCATACGCTGGAATTACGGTGCGAGAGAGTAATGACGTTTTTGGATGCGCTCTGACGCTAACATAGCTGGGGTCATTGTGGCATCTTGCGCAGCAGATATCTGCCACGTGTTATTTTCTATGTGGCTTGAGATGCATGCTGGTAGCTCTTCCGCTTATTAAGTTAAGTCAAAGAATAGACCAAACAAGGCACATGCTGGCGCATAGACGATGCCACCAGACACTTCAGCGAATATCGTCCCCACAATTTTTTTGTGCGCTAAGAGGTTCATGAACCTACCTTTCAAATCGGGGAAACGACATCAGGGCCAGCTAAAGTGGTGTCTCTTAACGTCTATTCGGCGATCAAAGTTTTTTTCCGAAAGATAGTACTGTCGAATGAATTACTGCTGTGCGTAGGAAACGGCATAGTCGATGAATGGCGGTGCACGAGATTGTGCTCAGTGTTAGCACTTGTGACTCTACCACATTTCACTACAAACATAAAGTGGCCTGCAGGTGATTTCTGATTTGTAACGTGCAGTGGTGAAAGTCAAACGCTACGCAAGAATGCTGTTATGCTTTTGAAGAAGTTGCTACGCTACATCAATTAGTTTTCAACGAAGAAGTTTTCCACCAGCTCAGTGACCTTTAGAGCTCAAGAACCCGCATCTTGTCTTTAGGTCATGCAAAATAAATACAATCGATTGCATTCATAATCCACCTGCTCGCATAGACCTGGCAAAAACATCGCTTTTATGCAGTTTTCTACGCAAAAGTTATCTCTGGAACTTTCGTGCTAAACACAATCTTGTTGAGTATTAGGGCCTATGAACTTTAAAAAAATTGGCAGATCCCACGTACAGTAGGAATTCATAATATGCGAAGCACGAATGAGAAATGTCAATATGTCATTTTAAAATCAGCACAACGTTACGAGGTGGAGGCAAATGATGCCCTACATGACTTCCGTGCCGTGATTATCATGTATGGATGTGTCGTTTAGCTTCACCATGTATTCACGTCACGTGATACTAAACCTAGTATATATGAAGCTAGAAGAACGGCTGCGAGCGCGCTATAAGCATGGTATGTTGTCATGTTCTTATATGACACGCTGTCAGGATTATCATGTTTGCACCAGTCATATATTTCGTCATTCATTGACGTCAGGTAACACCACATTTTGTATATGTGGAGCTATCAAAACGGCCACGGGCGCATCATGAAGGACCATATATACTCCAATGTAGCGTTGACGCGCACGCACGCTGGGCACTGCGACGCTACGTTGGCGAAACGCGAGCACTCTTATGTCAGATGCCCGGTGCAACCAGCGTCCATCGGCGCGGCCCGACAGCAACGAGCGTGAAATGCGACATGGTGCATTTCGCGCCAATGCATTACCCAGACAACACCGCGTCTCCCTCTTTTCGTGACGGAGGGACGCCGGACGCGCTGAAACGCGCATGCGTAAAAGCAACGCAGCGTGGCGCGAGCCTGCGGGTATACGGCAGGACAGGCACCTCGCGTGGCAACGCCAGCGTGACGCGACGAGGAATGAACGCCGAGCACGCGCACCGTGTCACGTCTAAATGTATTAGCGCCTTGACTGTGGCATGTAGTCATGTTATCACATGACACGCATCTCATAATTATCATGTTTGCACCAGTCACATACCTTCGTCATTCATTGGCGTCTAGTAATACCATATTTGGCATATGTGAAGCTAGCAAAACGGCCTTGAGCGCATCATCAGTGTGGCATGTAGTCTTGTCGTTACATGACACGCATGTCGGGATTATCATGTTTGGATGTGTCGTTTACCTATGTAGTCGTTCACGTCACATAATCCCGAGTTTGGTAGATGTGAAGCTAGCAAAACGGCCGCGAGCTCATAATGAGCGTAGCATGTAGACATGTAGTTACACGACACGCATCTCATGTTTATCACGTTTGCACCAGTCACATACCTTCGTCATCCATTTATATGCTGTAATACCAAACTTGGTATACGTGACGCTAGTGAAACGGCCGCGAGCGCATCATGAGCGTGACATGTAGCCACGTTGTTACATGACACGCATGTCATGCTTTGCAGGTTAGAGTCTGTCCCTTGTGTTCGCCATGCAACCATGCCATGCCATACCAGTTTTGCAACGCGCCATGTGAACAAAATCACCGCAAGAGCTGCAGGACCATTAATTGTTAATCATGACATTCATGACATACATGTTGTGATTTTCATGTTATAACTAGTCAAATATGTTCTTCATACAGTAATGTTATTGTTACGCCATACTAATTTTGGTATCGATACCATTATCGAAACGGCCTGGAGAACTAAATGTCGTAGGCAGATAGATAGATAGAAAGATAGATAGATAGATAGATAGATAGATAGATAGATAGATAGATAGATAGATAGATAGATAGATAGATAGATAGATAGATAGATAGATAGATAGATAGATAGATACGTTCAAAGTCGTCGAAGTTCGCTTAGAAATGCTTCGCATTTTAAAAAGCCTGCAAATTTTGGGGAGATGGCTCACATTCGTTTGCAGTAACAACCTTCGGCTATTCTCCGCGAGACGACAGACCGTAACGAGCCGCTATGGCAGCATGCAGAACACCTAACAGGTATCTTCGGGAGGTGGTGGCCCATAGGAACAAAAAATATCAATGCGTGCGCGGAAGTAATTGATCTAGTGTTAACAAGGTAGCTCACGCTAAATTAACCTCCAACGGCTAGATGATGCAATGACACAAAAAGAAGAAACATAGCCAGCACGAGAAGATAGTGACTTCTGATACTTTTTAGGTCATACTGTTCTGCTTTTTCTTCCTGAACATGAGGATGGCAAGAGTATGCATAAAAATAGAAGCGTAAAATAGTGTAACTGCATGAAGGAATCATGGAATTTAAGTTGTAAATGAAGGTCGTTTCGGTTGCACACTTCTAATTGCCGACACAGGTTGTCAGCAATTAAAAGAATGCTACCGGAACTGGAAATGCATTGCACTGACGCCAGCAATTTAGTGTTTCTTATACTCTATCCGATGTGTTGTTTTGTATTTACACTTTTAATTAAGGTGCAAGTTAGTGGCCTTATTGTCACAGTTTTCTGTTAGGGACGTAGTGGCTGAGAAGAGCAAAAATGACAAGAAAGCTCTAGCTATACAAATATAGGCAGCATGGGAGATCAGTACCTTTCGCAACCATTCGTAGGCCAGGGTCGTGCCTTACAACACAATTCTCTAGGCCTCATTCAACCGTCGTCGTTTCCTTGTTCATGGTGGCGAGAGCTAACAAAGCCACTTCACCTGTCATGTTTTGCTCCTCAAAGTCAAAGTTCCACTTCATATTGATTTCGTGGAACAACATAGTAATGTGGTTCTTGTTTTTTGAGCCTGCAGAACAACAGTCCTATTCTGAAAAGTTCATAAAAGAATCTTCTTGCAACTCGATGTTCATGTCAAACAAACTGCTAGCAGCGAAAGTCACTGTGATTATACATGTCCACAGTATATTCATAATTATTCATCAGCGGCCGTTTAACGATTGCTCATGTCTTTTATTCTCCGTCTGTTTACACAATCTGTAGGCGCCAAACAGAAAAAAAAACATCATCTTGAAGATTGTCAGTTTTTCTTTTTTGTTGCAATAAAAAAGTCAAGATTGCCAGTTTTCTGATTTAGAGTCGGTAACATATAAACTAGGTGGTCGAAATTAACCATCTGTCCGCCAAAATAAACAGTTCTAGTAGTTGTGTACGTCACGGCTTTCAGTGAATCAGCTTCTCTTACTCATTTTTGATAAATGACAAAAGTGATACAAAGAACTGAAAAGTGACGGTTCTTCTCGCCAACCACACTTGACATGAAAGATGAAAAAAGGTCCTAAAGAACCGAAATTTTTTAAGAGCTTGCTTATTTTGTTCGCGGTTCGTCCGATGCCGGTGGGCGGCGTGTACATCAGTGTTGCAGTGTATACACTTATTTGGGGCGCTCCAGGTCCCCACTCCGGCAATTTAAACAATGCTCACTAGATGGCGCACCGCCACTCAAAGCGTCGGTTTTCGATGGCCTGCACGCTCACTTTCTCGAAAAGGATTTGAAAGAAAAAAAAGTCAAGAGAAAAGTGTGTTGCCGTAACTGTCTTTGTCTCCGGAGGTCACCTCAACAACGCCTACAGGTGATGTATATTGGGAGAGAGAAAGCAATGTGAAAAAGAGAGGAAAATCAAAGAGTGTTAGTAGTGTGTGGTAAAGCCGCGCGTGTACACCTCCGAGCCGGTAGGAGAAAAAAAAACCATCAGGCAGGTAGGCAGGGTGAGACTCGTTGATTCGTAGGCACGATTCTGATCTTCCTAGGCACCGCAGCACGAGGCAACTACTTACGATAAGTGTTACGCACGGGTACCGATGTCCTCGAAAGCCCTCTTTTGTACCAGCTTTCAGACCCGTTGAAAAACGCCTGATAGCTCCACGTCTGCTATTATTGAGCGTTAGGAATTTGACTCACAGCAGCGGCCAGTAAGGCATAATAGGGCAGGTGGTCAACATGCCAATGGACGCGGCCAACACTGTGCAGTGCTGGCCGCGGAACGTACCCAACAATGCTGCCTTCGACATAAAAATCATGTACCGTCTCTCTAACGAGCTTTCCTACAAAAACGGTCTTGCCGAAAAACGCCCAGGGCACCTCCGAACAAATTCCTCTAACGTCGTTCACTTTGTGGGTATGGTGGTGATTTTTTTATACTTTATTTTATGTGCTCTACTATTTCTATAGTAGAACGACAAACCGGGCTTGAGCATCAGTGTTAAAGTGAACGAATGGCTTAGCTCAAAGAAAAAGTAATACAAACGCCACCTAAACAGCTTGAAATAAATGTATTGCATGCACAATGAAGCGAAAATTCAGTTTGTCACGAAAACACAAAGTCATGGCAGATAGATTTCTGTAAGTTTAGTTACAGACACACAGTGAATTGCATTCAATATTTCTTAACTGACGAAAACCCTGTAAGGTTGTCGGCGCACAGAACCACGCCAAGTCTGTCACATTGCAGCACAACCTTCATTCGATGGTCAATTCCTACTAATGACATAATAAATGGGTAAATCAAAGGCCAGTAGGTAGCATATTTGATGGAGGCGACAACTTTGTAGCCCCATGCTATTTGATTTGTGTTAATGGTAAAAAACTTCAGATGGTTGAAATTTCCGGAGCCCTCCACACGTTTTGGGACGTTAAACCCCACATATCAATCAATGCAAGGCCAGTCGATGTGTCTCGCTTTTAAATGACCTACTGTCACACTGAAGCAGCCCGAAATTTTTTATTAGATGCAAAGACACAAGCCCGGAAGCATTTCAAGCCAAAATGTTTTGTCTCCACCAGCTTGGTACATCCACTTAAAAGGACTATACACTACGACGAGTCTCGAATATCACACACGCCAGCGTCACAACATATCCAATAGTTTAGGGGTATGCTGATGCAGATGCTGACTTTCTTGATGATGAGGAGGCAAGGACACCTTTGGTCTCCACTTGAGACAGCTTCTTAATGACGTCACTAATTTACACAAGGCGTTCTAATGGTAAGTAGATGGGGCAACAGTTGTCATCACTTCTTCCACGCTTTTTCCTTCCCCCGTAACTCTGCCCATACAGCCTCGTCGTCTGCTGGCCTTCTGACGAGTCTTTGCACTAAATGTACCGCGACGCTTTAGCTGTCTCGTACATACTATACTTTCTAAGTGTTTCTGGATTCAGTGGGTTTCTGAAGAGCAGTAATTAGGTGTAGTGGTCACTGCGAATGCAGATTTCTCACCGTAGCAGCAGTAGGCTGTAATACTTATTATCGTTCAGAGAGGTTGCACGCACAGAGGGTGTGGCCGATGACCATTACCTGTTATCAGCGCAAAATACGAGGGGCAACCCTTTCGACAAAGATACTGCAGCAATCACAGCGCACGCTGGGGGTGCATAAAATGCACAACAAAGAAAACAGTTTAACACAATGTTGTGCTGTTTGCTTTAATCTGATCCTTCTTATGCCGGCTCATACAGAATGAAAGGCGCATCTGCCCATTGAACTAACGTTTTGAGCTGAGGCTTACGGAGAGCTTCGCGTTCTTTGTCAAAAACATCGTAGCGCGAAAAGTGTGTACATAATACCATTAAGTTTATCGTTGCCTTTTATGAAGGCATGATGAAATGTTTCCGTATATCTTATGACCAAACATTCTAGTAGATTTCAACACGAGAAGTGGAAATCCAGAAAAGCCCATGCCGGATCACATCGTTCCCTGCTGAGGAATGAGTGACTTGCTTACTGAACACTGTATATAATGGGACAAGAAGTAAAAAAAAAGACCAACTTTAGACACACTGGAAGTCGTAGCCCGGAGTACGAGGTAGCTTTCGCGATATTAAAAAGCTGACCTCAAGGATTATATTGAATTTTCAAAGCTAGGGAAAGACAAATAACTGATAATTTTCTGCCCGTTGCGCAATTACGTGATACACTTTTCTACACCAGATATACACATAGAGAAGCGTTGTAGGTGAAGAGTACAGGTAGAGAAATGAAAACAGCATTCTACAAGAAATACAAAAGGAAATGAGCGAAAACAGAGATCCACAACATAAGGTGGTGTGCAGTGCACTGCCTGTTATGATTAGAAAATAGGCATGAAAGTAAACTTGGAAAAGGTGTCGGTTGTATTATCGGTTCTGGCGCCCTATTGTTGACACGCATAATATACGAAAAATGCGGGAGTTTTGCGCTAAGTCGTGCAAAGCTTGGCAATGCCAAGCACTGGCTCGTCACCACTCACCAGGGCAACCAATTTTTCTGTTTATTTACATTGATGTTGAAAGCATGGCAGCCTTCTTTGTTTTTTTTATTTTGCTTTTTCTGTGTCACTCCTTGTTAATTGCTCTCTTTTGTGCACTTTTGCTCTTTTTTCTGCCTACAGAGTGTTCATATTCTCTCCTTCTTTCTTTCTGTTTTCCTTTTAATTTTTTATATGCTTTCGTTTACTCACTCAACTCTCTCATCCATTCCTCCTCACTGTCACTCCCATTATTTACCCCCTTGCTATACAAGGCTATTGCAGGCTTTGTCAGCCCCCTCTTGATAGCCAAGTGGTTAACACGCTTAATGTAGAATCGGTTCTCGGTTTCGAGTCAACCACCTCTTGGAGAATTTCTTTCATCAAATTTCTTTTTTATCTCCTTCTCTCGAACAAGTGCAAAAAGAGAAAGAAGTCGACGTTGAAGGCACAATCTGGTTTGTGACGATAGTTGTATTGCGTCAAGATATCTGATGCCGAGCAAGAAAAGGTGGGCCATTAGAAAAAAATAATGCTGGGATATCTCAGTGAACATGACATTATTACCTTGCTCCTAAACTGAATCATCCCTAAAATGGGAGGTCTGCGTAGGTGCTTGAGCTCTACCGCTTTTAGCTCTCGCATATTCTTTTCAGGACGTGTGTATCTGCTTCCTTTAGTGAAACAGAGCTACGACCTCAAGCATTACGCTTCTCACGGCGGTGACACGCTGCTATGACTACTCGATTCATAGTAACAAATTACGCGAGACACTGAATAATAAGCGTAGTTTCCACGAGCGCAGATGATCCAGATAAAAAAAAATAGTCATTTTCCGCAAATATCGAACCATGTGTAGTTGTTTGTCATGATAAATCCCTATTTGTGCTCATTTGTGTTTTTTCCTACCATGTCCAATATAGTGTAACGCAATTTTAGAAGTCACACAACAGAATTTACCACCATGTGGTGGTACGCCTGTTTGGTTTTTTTTAATTCGAGCACTCACAAATGCTTATATAGTTATAAGGAGCAGCAACTAGTTTTTTTTTTTATGAATCCTGAAACACATTGATTATCAATGCTGATTTCGGCGGCAGCTGAAGACATACTTGAGGGTATATTTTATACTCATTAACCTTGCCGCCCAGCAATCTAGAATTTTTCAATAGAAAAGACATATCGAAGGCTTCACGCTTGCACTGTGTGTGAAATATTAGCCAAGCTTATTTTTTTCTGGCTTTAAACAAGGCTCGACGTAACAGGGCCCCTTCACAAAAGGCCTTTGAGAAGAAACTGATAGTAGTGCCGTCACATAGAACAATACTTTCTCAAAAGTTGTTCTCTGATACAGCTTCCCAATGTTGGATCAATCACAAACCACTCTCGTGTTTTCGAGAGAAGTGGTTCAGAATAGGTCGACCAGGTATACTTCCTTGGCCGCCCTATTCGCCTACTGTAGAAGCAACCCTGGCACAGTGATGAACGACGATATGTGGGGTTTAACGTCCTAAAACCACCATATGATTATGAGAGACACCGTAGTGAAGGGCTCCGGAAATTTCGATCACCTGGGGTTCTTTAACGTGCACTCAAACCTGAGCACACGGGCCTACAACATTTCCGCCTCCATCGAAAATGCAGCCGCCGCAGCCGAGATTCAAACCCGCGACCTGCGGGTCAGCAGCCGAGTACCTTAGCCACTAGACCACCGCGGTGGGGCACAGTGTTGAACGAAGAGTTTACTCGCAAATTGTTGTCTCCACGTTGAAGAAACTTAAAGATGAAATTGGTTTTAATGTATTATACATCTAGCTTGGCGTCACCAAAAAAACATAACTAAGAGCAATTTTTTATTTTTCTAAACATAACAATCAGAAGCTAGAAATCCCCGAATACCAGCTTAGAACAAGCATGTTCACTACTTCTATTTTTCTGAAGGGTGTAGCAGAATGGTACACTCTGTCTGAAGAACAAGTATGTTCTGCAAATGAATGAATACTTGTATTCATCGTATCCCCCCCTCGTAACGCAAGGCAGTGTGAGGTCATTTTTGAATAAAGAATAAACAATACTAGCATCTTATTTCTTCACCTTTGTTGGCACAGCTGCAACGTTTGCTACAGCGACCTCACAGGGCGTCACTGTAGTTGGCAAGATACGCTCAATTGATGTAGTGCTCGAGGCAATCTTTGAAAAAGTGCGTGGAACGCCGTATGTAACAGCTTCTTTTCAGCTACAGAAAAATATACGCTTGCACAAAAAATGGACGTTTCACTCTCAGTTCCTTCTCGGCATGATTTAAGGCACTGCCTAGCTTTGAAAGTGCGTAATCTTGTTAAGAGAAGGCACGAAGAGTTTCAGTGCGTTTTCTTATTACTTAACTTTTAACAGACACCGTGAACTTTCCTGCGTCCTTCTAGCGAAAGCATTGGGTATGTATGTATTGGTATCATTCAATCGCGCGGTAAATGTAATCGCCAAGCCCACCAAAGCTAAGACGCACACTTGAAAAAGCACCACATTTGTACCGAGAACACGCCCGAGAGCTTCACTGTGGTTTTACTAAGCGATCATGCAAAGACTAGAGGCATGGAGTTTCGCAGATGGCAGCGCAGCAGAATTCTCGCCTTAACTGCACTTTCTTTGGTGAGCCGAGGTTATTCCGTGGAATAAAGGAGCACTTGGAAATGGAAGCATCTGGTCAGTGCACTTGCACTTATTTGCTGTCAGATGGTGAGCTTGAAGAAGCATGGGGCTACGGTGCTTTTTAATATGCTAGATGGTTAGTGCATTCCGCTTATCGGTGAGCGTGCACTCCATGTCCTAATGGCGTGTTTAGATACTTCATGTTTTCTACAATGCATAGAAGCCGAAAGTAGAAATATGCAAGGCGCCTACTCATTCCCTTAGAGACCATGCTGAAAATGAGTTGTGAGTTTTGTGATTCTATCTATGCTGCCCGCAAACCGATTAGACCATGCTGAAAATGAGTTGTGAGTTTTGTGATTCCATCTATGCTGCCTGCAAACCGATTAAAGTTTAGGGAGTGTTCGTTTCCCTATTGGGGCTACTTTGTCCTCCGGTAGCTTTAAGTGCAAAGCATTTATTAGCAAACTTCCGCAGTTTGGTCATATTTATTTATTTATTTATTTATTTATTTATTATACCCTCAGGGCCAGAGGCATTACAGAGGGGAGTGGTACAGAACAAAGGCATAACATGAGGTAGCATGGTTACAAAAAACGTTGTGTACATAAAAAGGAAAAAGGAAGACAAAACAAATTAGTATTATCGCGACAATGTGGTCACACAAACACAGATTAAACATCAGATATTTCTGCATATACAATATTGGCTAAGGCAGCACGGAACAGTTGGTTATCGGTGATACCCGCAATTTCAGCGGAAAGGTGGTTCCATTCCCGGGACGAACGGGGCAAGAATGACTGAGTGGCAAATTTGGTATGATAATAGTTAATGCCAACCTTGTGACGGTGGTCAATGCGATGGGAAATGTATAGTGGTTGGGGTAAGAGTTCGTTGCGCAGGAAGGAATGATAATATATTTTATGCAGCATGGTTAACCGAAAACGTTTCCTGCGTGATGATAAAGATGGAAGGGAAAGGCTGCTTTTCATTGAAGATATGCTGGCAGTACGGTTATAGTTTGACGGGATAAAGCGAGCGGAATTATTTTGAACAAGCTCGAGAGAAGCGATTAGATTTTCTTGGCTTGGATCCCTACTGATGTTGCGTACTCTAACTTGGGGCGTATTAAGGATTTGTAAAGCGATAATTTTAGTGACGATGGGGCTCTAGAAATCTAGAAAAATTGCGGCGTAAGTACCCTAACATGCTGTTAGCGTTGTTGATAATATGTTCAATATGTGTTGACCAGCTGAGGTTAGTTGTAATGTGCACTCCAAGGTACTTATATGATGTAACTAGTTCTAAAGCTATGTTGTATAGGTAATAGGTTGACTGATGCTTGGGGTTGCGGGATACGTGCATAACCTTACATTTGTTAATGTTTAACTCCATCAGCCAAGTTTGGCACCAGTTAGAAACAGCGGTTAGATCAGACTGAAGGATTCTAATGTCGTCACTATTATTAATCGTACGAAATATCACACAGTCGTCTGCAAACAAATGAATATTAGAGCACAATTTTGAAGGGAGGTCATTAATATAGATAAGAAATAGAAGGGGCCCTAGGACGGATCCTTGTGGGACCATTCATCCATCCACCCATTCATCCGTCCGTCCGTCCATCCATCCATCCATCCATCCATCCATCCATCCATCCATCCATCCATCCATCCATCCATCCATCCATCCATCCATCCATCCATCCATCCATCCATCCATCCATCCGTCCGTCCGTCCGTCCGTCCGTCCGTCCATCCGTCCATCCATCCATCCATCCGTCCGTCCGTCCATCCATCCATCCATCCATCCATCCATCCGTCCGTCCGTCCGTCCGTCCGTCCGTCCATCCATCCATCCATCCATCCATCCATCCATCCATCCATCCATCCATCCATCCATCCATCCATCCATCCATCCATCCATCCACCTAGCCGCCTATGACTTTAGCCCTCCTGGCCGTTCGGATAATGAAATCTATACGAAAACTGGTATGGCATAACTTGACTGTATAACAAGAATAAGTGAATAGTCATAACAAGATAACTTTGAGTTTTATGGCATGCATGTCATGAATGTTAACATTTACAAGCCATGGTCTTGCGGCTCCTGCGTGATTTTCTTCACATGATATAATGCAAAACTGGTATGCTATGACACGGTATAACGAGCATAAGTGACCGGTTCTCACGTTGAAACTATGAAGTGCGTGTCCTGTATGTCATGACTACACGCCACGCTCATGGTGCGCTCGCCGTTGTTCCGCTGTAGCTTCACATATGCCAAAGTTGGTATTAAATGATATGAATGGTAGACGTAGGTATATGAATGGTGCAAACATGATAACCATGCTATGCATGTCATGGCGTGGAGGTTGACATTACTGGTGTTGATTGCTTGTTACGGCAGATAGATACAACTAAAGCAGTTGAACCAGATGGTCTATCACCATTTGTTCTTAAAAACTGTCACAGCGTCATTGCAAAGTACTTATGCGTTATATTAGAAATTACACTAAATACTGGAGTTGTCCCACATGACTGGAAAGTTGCAAACGTTATCCCGGTTCATAAATCAGGTGATAAAAATCTTGTCGAATGTTACAGACCCATCTCGCTAACAGCAATTTGCTGTAAGTTATTTCAGCACATCATATACAGTGAAACAGTTACATACCTAGAGTCAATCAATTTCCTCATCCCATCTCAGCATGGTTTGAGGAATATACGCTCATGCGTAACTCAACTAGTCGAATTTCAGCATTACATCGCACAATCTATAAACAGTGGCGCTGAAGTAGATGCAGTGTTCCTTGACTTCCGAAAAGCCTTCGATACCGTCCCACACAATCTGTTAGAATTCGCAATGCTCTCTGGAAACATAAACCTTTAAGTTATCAATTGGGTAAAGAACTATCTAACGATCGACAGCAGATCGTAGTGCTTAACGGCTCAAAATCATCTGCGGTAACCGTTACGTCTGGTGTACCACAGGGGAGCGTATTAGGACCCTTGCTTTTCCTGATTTATATTAATAGCATCGTTGATGGTATTAACGCTCTCATTAAGTTATTCGCAGATAATTGCGTAGTGTTTAGAGTGATTAAATCGCACAAGGATGCTGAAATTCTGCAGCAGGATCTGTACCGAATATCAACGTGGTGCCAAAAATGGAAAATGAGTCTAAAAGTGCGTAAATGTTGCTGTGTATCATTCACCAATCAGATTAGTAAACTAGACACAACATACGAAATAAATTATTCAATAAGTAGCAATGAATCCTGATATAAGTATCTGAGTGTCTATTTTTCCGACAATTTCAAGCGGAATAAACACATTGACATAGCTGTGGCCAAAGCAGGTCGGATGCTATACTTCATACGCAGAAATTTTAGGCAAGCTTCACAGACCGTGAAGCAAACCCTTTATTTTATGTATGTAAGACCTATTTTAGATTATGCTTGCGTAATGTGGGATCCCCATCAGCAATACTTGATTGACGCACTGGAAAAAGTTCAAACACAAGCAGCTAGATTTGTTAGCGACAACTATAATTCCTTTGCAAGCATCACAGAAATGAAACGAGCATCGAAATTGGAGACACTGATGGTAAGGAGGCAAAACTGAGGCTTAAATTTCTTCATTGTATATATTATAATGGAATGCTATTAACCCTCTCGATTATCTGTTAACACCAACGTACGTCTCTAATCATCAAGACCATTCACGAAAAATATTAGAATACTGCTACAAAACGCACTCTTTCGGTAGTTCTTTTGTCGTAAAAACAATACAGGAATGAAACCGTCTACTGGATGATCTCGTCAATGAAACTGATAATGAATCTTTTTTTTTTCTTCCTTGTAACAACGCCTACAATATCAATGCCACTAAAAATGGTTTGTTGCCTGGAAGAGTGTGGCTGTTTACAAATCCATGACTGCGACGTTGTTTTCGTTCACCAATATTCAAATGTTTTTTTTTCTCCTAAAATATCTTAAGTGCTGTTGTATTTGTTGTATCTATTGTTCGATTGAAACAATGTAGTCAAAGTATTATGTGTACTTCCCCCACGTAATGCCTTACGACTATGTAGGTGACATGTAAATAAACAAATAAATAAATAAATAAATAAATGTTGGTGTATGACTACATCCCACACTCATGATGCGCTTGCGGACGTTTCGCTAGCTTCACGTATATCAAATTTGGTATTACGTGACGTTAATAAATGAAGCGGGTATATGACTGGCGCAAAGACGATAATCATGACATTCATATAATGTAAGATATAGAATACATGCCACGCTTATGATGCGGTCGTGGCCGTTTCCCTAGCTTAACAAATACCAAATTTGGTATTACGTGACGCAAATAAACTACGAAGGTAAATAACACGTCTAAACTTGACAATCATGATACGCGGGATATGTTAAAGATGGCTACATTCTACGCTCATAGCGCACTCGTGGCCATTTCGCTAGCTTCAAATACACAAAATTGGTATTACGTGACTTGAATGGATGACGAAGGTATATTACTGGTGCAAACTTGATAATCATGACATGCATGTCATGTAACAATATGTGTGTAGAACACGCTCATGAAACGCTCGCAGCCGCTTCGCTAGCTTCACATGTACCGAACGTAGTATTACGGGACTTGAATGGATGACGAAAGTATATGACTGGTGCAAACATTATAATCGCGACATGCGTGGCATGCGAGAACATAACAACATATCACGCTCATGTAGGGCTCGTGGCCGTTTCGCTATTTTCATATATACCAAATTTGGTATAACGTGACGTGAATGGATGAAAAGGCATATGACAAGGGCAAACGTGATATTCACGACATGCGTGCCATTTAAGAACCTGACGACATACCACGCTTATGAAGAGCTCACGGTCGTTCTGATGGCTTTACACATATATACAAAATTTGATATTACATGACGTGAATGGACAGCGAAGATATATGACTGGTCATACGTGTCCTAATTATTATGACACGCATGTCATAATAATCATTGCATGCGTGTAACGTAAGAACATAATAATATACCATGCTTGTGAAGCGTTCGAGGCCGTTTCGCTCGCTTCACCAATACCAAGTTTGGTATTACGTGACGTGAATGGATCATGAAGGTATATCACTGGTGCAAACATGATAATTGTGACATGCGTGTCATGTAACATGACTACATGCCACACTCATAATGCACTCGCGGCTGTTTCGCTAGCTTCACATATACCAAATTTAGTATCACGTATTGCAATAGACGACAAAGGTAAATGACATGTTCAATCATGATAATCATGACATGTAAGTCATGTACGGTATCATTTACGTTCACCTCGTAACGTTGTGCTGATTTTAAAGTTACATATCAACCTTTCTCATTTGTGCTTCGGATATTATCGATGCCCACGTTACGCGGGATCTGCCTTGTTTCGCTCTTGAATACACACGATACGTCTCAAACACGTAAACACTACTACGTTGTTGACACATCTCAATAGGGTACATACCAGACTATGATGAGTTTTCTGATAGATCACACAAACTGCGTCCTTTCTTCTCTGCAAATATACCCGTTGGCAAGGAAGGAAGGAACAAAAAGAAGGAGGCAGGAAGGTTAACCAACGAAACAACCGGTTGGGTACCTTACACTGGGGGATTGAAGAGGGGGGAAAGAAACATGTGAAAGAGGCAAGACAAGTAAAAGGAAAAAGAAAAAAACAGTATATTCGCTGCAGCGTGTAGAACTCGACCGCAAATCAGAGGCGTTCACACAAACACGTCGTCCTCAAGAAAACACAAGGGAGCTTTCACCGCCTCGTGGGCTGTTGAGAAATGTGGACGGTGCTGTAATAGTAACTGCACAGAAAGAAGCCGGCCATCCAGTCACCACAATGCGTTGGCAATTGCTTGTCTCTCTGAGGCAAATCGAGGGCAGTGGCAGAGCAGGTGTTCGATATTTCCATAGGTGCCGCAATCATCGCATGCCACACTGTCAGCCATTCTGATTAACGTGGTATAAGCTTTCGCAAAACCAACTCCCAGATAATGGGGATAGAGGAGCAAAACTTCACGCCGATGTAGGCCGGGTGAAACTGCAGATGTA
Source organism: Rhipicephalus microplus (assembly GCF_013339725.1). Classification (NCBI taxonomy): domain Eukaryota; kingdom Metazoa; phylum Arthropoda; class Arachnida; order Ixodida; family Ixodidae; genus Rhipicephalus; species Rhipicephalus microplus. The sequence continues at coordinate 81,942,774 of NC_051169.1, read as the reverse complement.
GTGAAGGGTCAAGTTCGTGTAGTCTGGTGCGCCGTATGCTCGGTGTGTTCCACTCAGTCAGTGTGAAATTCCGGGCCAGTTGACAAATCTGCCTCGCAGCGTCCACTCCTGAAAGCGGAAAAGGAACGCCGTTTGTTTCCTGATGTGACGTGCGAGCAGCATGATCTGCAGGATCATTTCTGCTCATTCCACTGTGGACAGGTATGCACTGAAAGAAAATGTCGTGGTCTTTTTCTAATAATAGGTTGTGAAGTTTCACGGTTTGATAGATCATCTGTTCATGGCACTTACGTCAGGGAACTGACCGCACGCACTGTAACGCCGGTTTGAATAAAAAAACTAACAACCCATTTACTTGGTCTTTCTTCAGAATTCATGCGTTGCAGTGCACTAAGCAGAGCCTCGAGTTCTGCCGCCATGGATGTCGTCACATGTGAAGCCCTAAAACGCAAATTTACCCCTTTTGATGGTATAATCACTGCTTCACTGTGACCCGAACTAGACGACATAGTCGAGCCATCAGTGTAGATGTGCACGTGGTTACTGTAGTTCTGGTTCAGTAGGAGTAGACTCAGTTCTTTTAGGGCGTGGGTCGGGAGTTCCGATTTTCTATGCATTCCTGGAATCATTAAGCAAACTCGATCGCCACAGGCTCAAGCCCGAAGCACGAAGTAGTGGCTGTGATGCAGTTGTGTACGCCACAGTAACTGATGAACGGGTCTTGCAGACAGTGGTGCCACATGTGGTGTGAGAACTTTCAGCAGCGAGGCCCGCCAAGTGGTGGGAAGGGGTCCTGGTTAATAGCCTCAGGTGCATGCGCGTGGTCTCTGTTTTGATTGAGTCATCTTAGGCAATGGCAAGGGTTTCAGGTGTTGAAGTCACTGCGGGGTAACCCAAAGCATATCTTAAGCGCTTGGGCTGAAATGCTGTGAATTGTGCGCAGGTTAGTCTTGCCGGTGTTAGATATCGCTGGTAAGCTCTACCACAAGAATGCGATGAAAACACCTTCTACAGTTGTAGCATGGATGGTATGGGTACTTCCCATTGCTTTCCTGCAAGGAATTTGAACATGTGACATGTTGCGATCAGCCGCTTTTTCAAATGGCTAACATGCGGAGTCCATGACAGGTTTCTGTCTATTGTTACTCCTAGGAACCTGTGGCTTCTGGTGAACGACATGTGTTCTCCGTTAATCAGTATGCGGTAAACAGACGTTGGTTTCTACGTGAATGTTACCACGTAGAAACCACGTTACCACGTACCACATTTTCTGCAGGACACCTCGCGACGTTGTTCACGAAGGTTGCATGACGTTGTTGTGGCAGCCTTCTGAAGATGGGCGTGAAGTGGAAGCCTTGTCAAACCTAAAGTCCGAATGGAGATTTTGTCAGCATAGACAGAAAGATCTAAAGTATTTGGTAGGTGTTCCACTTGTTCAAAGAGGGTTAAATTGATAACCCTGGAGCTTAGCACACCTCCTGGAAGTCCTCCTCGGCTCCTGTATTACTGAGGTGTTGGGCCATGCGCTGTCCCATACAATTATCTCAGCTGTGTGTAGCTATAAACCCAAATATATATATATATATATATATATATATATATATATATATATATATATATATATATATATATATATATATATATATATATATATATATATATATATATATGTCTTGCCACCAAGACCAACTCTTCCAAAGCACTAAGGATGGCGTCGTGTGTGACGTTATCGTAAGGCCCCTGAACGTCTAGAAACACGGCAGCATAAGTCTCTTACAGGCTTTCTAGTCTTCAACGTATATCACCAGATCAACAGCGTTGCCGATTTGTCGATTGACGAATGACCGCGCCTGAATCCGGTCATGGACACTAGATAATTTTTGTAGTACTCTTAATACCAATACATTGTTGTTATAATCACTCTTTCCATTGTTTTTCCCACACAAGTGGCAAACGCGATATAGGTCGGTATGAGGCAATGTTCATAAGCAACTTACCAGCTTTGAGAAGTGGAATAAGGCTTGGGGAACCACACAAGTCTACCAGGAGTCGTTGTATAGGCGTAAACGTGACTTCCGAGCTTCGTCCTTGAGGTTACAAAGGGCACAATACGTAATGTCGTCAGGTACAGGGGCTCGAAAACGCGTGCACAGTGTCGGTGCCACTTCTAGCTCATCCATAGAGAACGGGCACACCATGCGGGGATTACATGATAGCGGTCGGTTCTGAAGCGTTGCCATTCTTGTTTCCGTGAAATCGGACACGTGGCAATTCTTCTACAGAAACATTCTGCGACGTCAATCTCTCTACAATGTAGGTGAAGTATCGGAGATGTAAACGGCTGTAGCGGACCAAAGGCTGTCCTCAGACCTCCGAACAGTAACAGACGCTTTCGCAGATCTAACGACTCGCAGAAAGGTGCCCAACGTCGTCAAACTAATTGATCTATGTGCCGTTATATTTTCCTTTTAGTGCATCTAGCCAGCCTAAAATCGCCCATGCACTTCTTCTATCTGTATCTACGTTCTGCAGGATGAAGTACTGCGTAAAGTTACTCAAGCTGGATGTCGAAATCGGTGCTCTTGAAACTAGTCAAAAGCGTATGCTTGGTATTCTGCAGGGCATCCTTTACCGAGGGCTCTAGGTTTTAGGATGAGCCGTCACTACAACAGCTTTCCAATAACACTCAATTTATGCCAATTGGTGTATTTCAGGGCTCTGGAGAACTTGGAGCTTGTGAAAACTTCCATACTCAGATAAGTTGTAATATGGTCGCTGCCCCGCGTTTCCAATTCTGAAATCCAGAGCACTTTCAGGTAAATGAGTGAGAAACCAATATAAGGCCTAGAAAACGACTATTGGCCGATCCACGTGAGTAGCTAGGGCTCTTATCATTAGAAACGAAAAGTTCGTACTCCGAGGCAAAGGACACAATCTTTATTCCTCTAGAGTTGACCTTGGAGCTTCTCCATAGGAAATGGTGGGCATTAAAGTCACCTATGATCACCTATGGGCATGGAGTCAATGTCAGATTACCGCGTAAGCACTCGCAGTCGAGGCGGCTTGATAGAGATACCTAAGTTTCGAGAATTGTGAAAGTAACCTTATTCTTCTTCACAGTAAGGCGCACATATTGATTCTCTTCGTCAAGCGAGACTGTGTTGTGAACGTAACTGATGTCAAGGCGGATGAATACAATAACCTTGCTGCAGTCTCTATTGGTGGAGGACTCATATCCTGACAGCTTGATTGAAGCAGACAAGTTTGATTCGCAAATCACAATGATGAGAAATGGGTTGACGAATACAAACTGTCTGAAGTCAGACATGCACAACTTAAGACCTTTTGCATTCCACTGAAAGACAGATGCATTCTTGAATTCTACTCGAGAGTATAGTGCCTCGATATGCGCTGTTCTACCCTAGAGCTGCCAGCACTGGACTCAGGGTGTCCAGCACTTGCATTGCTCTTGTAGTGTCATCATCACCATCATCATTTCTCAATCACCGCGCCGCGCCTCTCGCGCAGCTGATGCTAGCTCGAGCTCCGCGAGGATTGGAACGAGCTCACGCAACTGGCGCGTCGGACGTGGACAGCCACCGCGGCTCCGCTTCAGGCGTGGAATAAAGTGGCGAGATCAGTACGGCCCCGTCTGCCGCCTTCGACACCGTCTCACGTCTCTCTTCTCTCACCGCTACATTGGTGACCCGGAAAACACGCCTTTCGCCGAGCGGCCCGCGGCCATGTTCCCGCAACTCTGCCCGCCAGTGCCACCGTTCCAATCGACCTACCCCAAGGTATGGTTCATGCAGCTCGATGCCGTTCTTGCGCTGAATAGCGTCACGGACCAGCCGCTGATGCACGCCATTTTTCATGACGCCCTTCCGGTAGAGTTGCGTCATAACTCTGCCACTTCAACCTCCAGCCAGCAGCCTTACGATGACCTCTGCTCCGCGGTGCTTGCCAGCTATGGCCTCACCTACCACCCGCTGCCGTTTACCCGCGACTTTCAGGTTTTCCCTGCGTCGCAGCTTGCTGGACCCTCCGGCCCACAGCTCTCATCTGACCGCAACCTAACTTCCCCGACTACGTCTCCTACAACATCTCGTCCGGTCGCTATCAACGCGAGTCTCGCGTACGAATGCCCATCCGACGAGGTTCAGAATATTCGTGCTGCACGCGACCAGTCAGCCACGAAATCCGACGAGCTTCTTCAATACGTTCCTGTAGCCAACGACCGGGTCACCACGAGGTGCATTTTTTCGAAGTCCTCAGCCGATTGTCCCTCGAGCACTCTCGCCACCCGCATGTCTTCTCCGGCCTACACAGACCACGATTTCTCAGACATGTCAGACTCCACGACGGCTTCATCGCCGCATGCCCCGGAGTCTGCCAAGACTACGGATATCCTCACGCTCACTATTCGCCCCTTGGTCGTGGAGACTTCAGCTTCGACGATGTCCGAAGGCGCCTCCCCACCCACCTCGACGCTCTCTGCGTCCTGCCAGCAGCGACCATCTTCAGCCCCGCAGTCTCCCGCAGCCGAAGTTAAAGTCATAAGCCGTCAACCACAGCCAAACTTCTGAGAGGCTGCGACTATGACTGACGCAGCTGAGGACGACGTACCTGGCGCGCCTATGGCATAGCAGACTACATATGCCACACATGCTGTAGAGGTTGTCATCGATCATGCATACCTGCACACCAACCCTCATGCGCGAAGAACCGATGGTCTTTGAGGTGTGCCACCCGATCCTCCATCAAAGCTCACGTCTTCTGAGCTTCACAACTATTCCCCAGAGCATTTGGCATTGGATGCAGTCCGCCACACAGGCTCGTTGGTAACAACAGCGACGACGTGCGGTCCAACTGCATATCTGCCGCCCTTGATCGTATGCCAACGAACTAATCACGTTCGGCATAATACAGAGAGGCCCTCTTTCAAGCCTCTTGCTAAACAGTCATGTGTTGCAGCCTTGGCCTTCAAGACGGCGCAAACACCTAGGAGGTTTTCCCGACGCAAGGGCCAACCACTTGCCGTGCACATGACTAGCCGCAATGCACGGCGTTTCCGCATCCGTCGACTCGGCCACACGCCCCGGCATGCCGGTCGCAGTGCTACACGGAGGCCGGTGTTTCATCGACAGAGACGTCCGCACCAGCATGACCACGACGCTGCTCCTTGTCGACAGCATGCTCGGCACCCTGTGCGCTGTCCGAGACCCCGCTGTGGCTGTGAAACTTCAGTGCTCGGTCATCATGGGTGCGTTCCGATCCTTCACACTATTTCGCCCACATTGCCGGCGCGAGCTTTTCACCGCCTGTCCACAGTTCCAGCAGTGGGCACGTTTGTCAGCCGCGTCTACTCGAAACGGCGGGTGCGCATTCGAATGGTCCCGCCGCGTAATAGTGGCATGGACGTGTCTATGAACACAGCGACCCGGCACTTCCTTCTTCGTCCCTTGCGCTTCTCCCAGAGTCTCCCACCGGAGACACACCGCCTACTGATGGCCCATAAACGTTGACAACCTGGACTTGCCAAATGAACACTTTATGGATTGCCGTTCATGTATATAGCATTTGTCGCCCTCTTTCTTTTTCATATCCCTTCAAATCGCGCAAAGCGCTAGGGGGGGGGGGGGGAGCCCTGTAGTGCCATCTTCACCATCATCATTTCTAAATCACCGCGCCGCGCCTCTCGCGCAGCTGATGCTAGCTCGAGCTGCGCGAGGATTGGAACGAGCTCACGCACCTGGCGCGTCAGACGTGGACAGCCACCGCGGCTCCGCTTCAGGCGTGGAATAAAGTGGCGAGATCAGCACGGCCCCGTCTGCCGCCTTGACGCCGTCTCACGTCTCTCTTCTCTCGCCGCTACTCTCTCTTCACAGACGGAGTCTTCATAGCGCTCAGTAAAACACCCATGACGCTGATCAGCGATTGCAGGAAGCTTATCACTTAATTGTCGATCTTCATTCATCGCATCAGTGGTTCGAAAGGTTGTCGAGGGTGGCGCAATTTCACGCAACTCCAAAGTAGGTTAACCTCGTGGAAGAGAGGGCCACTGTCCGGAAGGTGCGACTGCTGTCCCTGTCCCCTGTTTCGCAGTATCCATCTTCATTGAGCTTGGTGTTCATTGGTTAGTGAGTTTATTGGAGGATGGCATCTCTCAATCAGCAGAGCTGTCTTTTCGTGATGGTCTTCGGTATTGACGCCATCATCGGCAGAGTGTAGCGGTAGCTTCCCTGTGAGATGAATTGTCCCGCACCATTACCACGTGCTCGTTTCGCACCCACGGGCATTGTTCGGATGAGGCTTCATGAGCGCCATGGTACATCGTAACACAGTGGTACCACAGGTGTCTTTTGAAAGAAATTCAGCGCACCACGGGCATACAACTTTCTCCCCACACACACTTTTTACGTGTCCTATCTTGAATCACTTGTAGCATTGCAGTGGCTTCGGTACGCATGGACGTACTGAGTGGCGAACGTGGCCAATTTTGACGTACGAGGGAATACAATTCTCAAGCAACGTGAGTTGCCAGGTCTCGTGATATGCGTGATAAGAGTGCTTTCTGTAGCTGCCTTTATTAATATTGGCAAGTGATTAGCTGAGACTGTAAAGATGCACATCATAAATGGCGCCTACAGTGCCGTTACAACCTATAGCGACCATTGCACGAACTTTCACGTTGCCGATTTGTGTTATATTCTGAAGGCTTTGCAGCGCACTACGGTGCATAACATCTACGGCTAGGACATTCTTCCTTGCATGAGTTCTCACATCTTTCATCATTCGGCGTGGTTTCCTCGAGAAGCACAGCGAAAACTTGCCTGTTGAGGAGTCGCAAGCTGGGCGATGGCTCTTCGGCTATGAACAGCATGGTGTGCAACCGTAACGGTGCAGTCGTAACGGTGGAAACACTTGTTGAAGATGCCATCCACAGCATTTTTCGCTTTGAAAATTCGACTCATGAGTACCTTGAAGTCATCGTTCGATGACTGGAAGCCATCCCAGTATAAATCGGTTGCCTCGCTGTCCATGCCACTCAACACGTTGCCACGTTTCCTCGATGAAGCACTGCGTGACGGTTGCACGCCAAGAATATTCTTAGATGTGCCTGAAGCATCACCGCAAAGGAGGGAAGTGATAGCTCCCAGAATTTGCAGGAATATAAATTGAAAATACTGAGACATGTATATACAAGTGTTCTGTGACAAACTCATTTCGTCATCGTGCATGCCTGTTTACAAGGCTAACTGTTGGTATTAGTCTCCTTCATTCTTAGGGAAGCAAGAATGAGTTCTGGAATTTATGACAGTTTGGTGGCACATACCCGTTTTTTTTAGATAAACTCTGACGCATATATTGCACAATTGCTTAAACAACTTTCACAAAGCACGTTAGCGCATTTACGTTCACGAGTATACAGTGCTCATGTTTGGATATTTGTTCGTAAACAACCAAACAGGGTACCACCTCGTGCCAGGCATGTGAAAGCCAAGCCAACTGCGTAACAACTATTTTGTCTTTTTTGTGTGTAGGCTTATCGTTAAACCTCACTGGCACCGCAGAATAATCTGACAAATTTGATGCGCAGTGTGCCTATGGCTATAGTGTATGTTAGTCTATATCTTAAAGGTGCATAAACTAAATTTGAAGAGTTACTCGTGAATAACAATATAACTAGCGTAGCAATCACGCAAGCACAGGCTGGAGGGGTAATAGTGGATGCTACTACATTCGCAAACGCAGGTTTTCGCACGGGCACGTAAGATATTCTCACAAAGAATTCAGCATATACCATAGATTACCATCGCGAAAATGATCCACCAACGCCACATTAGCATACAAAACGAGTACAGTGCTGTTCTATCGTTCTGTATATATTTGTGTACGTGATATCTGTACCTTTGGTCGCAAGCAACACTTTGAAGCTTTATAATAATATTGAGGACAACACAGCTTTATTCTTTCAGCTGAAAAGAGGTGCGTGTAAGAGCGCCGAAGAATACTACCATCGACTCTAAAACGGACCGGCAGCTTGGCAATTCGAGGCACGCGCCTGGATTTCGGTGCCGTCAATACAGGCTTCGTATTGCTTCTTTCTTGCATGGTTTTTGCATACTTCGCCTACAGCTGTCGTTTGATGGGCGCTGCGACAACTTGCTTTCGACAGTGAGGCCGGGGCACATTTTGCAGGTCTCTGCCATTTTTTCTATTATTCCACGCCGACCGAGGAACTGGTGCGTTTGGCCCGAAACAAGAAGATATTGGTTTTCTTCTGACACCTCGCAGGACCCTTCGTGTTCTCGGCGGGTCATTCTTTTTGCATTGTTTACTCACAACTTTGCCCTGCAGCAGATAACAGGGATTTGTCATTTAGTTGCACTGCACGTGCGCCTGTTTGAATGTTTTTGCGTCTTATCTACACATTGTTTCTTCTTACGTTTTTTCCCCATACGTAGGGGTTGGATTTAGCCATTTGTTTACGTTATAATCTTGTGAGAAAGCGGTGTAAAATTGTATCACAGTTGTCAGTGCGTCCTATGTATGATTTACGCACTTCGTGTTAAAAACTATCAGTTAGAGAAAAGAATGTTGCGAGCACCTGCATAGAAAAGTTTCTTAAAGCAGGTATTGCGGAAGTTTTTTTATGAGAGAAAGAAAACAAGCTGCGCATGTATAGAAAAAAAAAATGGCAGCATATTCACATAGTAAATGATGGAGAGTGGGATGAAGCATCCGTCCGTCATTCATTTTTGCTTCCGTCCATCCATGCGTCCGTCTGTGTGACCGTGCGTGCATCCATCCGCCCATCCGTGCGTGCATCTGTTCGTGCATCCGCACTGTCCATCTGTGCGTCCGTCCCTGCGTTTGTCCATTCATCCGCCCCTGTTTCCGTTCATGCGTCCATCCGTCCGTGCAGCCATCCGAGCGTCCGTACATGCATCTGTCTGCGTGTCCGTTCCTCATCTATTCAACACTCCATGTACCACCATCTCGGATCTTTTCATCATATATTCCGCATATGCACCACCATCCAGTGGACATTTCCAAGAACTAAAGTAAAGGTGGCACACGCACACTTTCTTACGGCTTGCGCTTCGTGTCTACTTCCCACCTTTAACCACCTCAGGTTCATGGTATATACTAGTTCACTGTATTCATGGCACTGCGGCCCAACGCTCGCTAAACCTTCCTAAAACCAAGGAGATTACGGCCAGCGAGTATAACGTAGCAACCCTTCTTGTCAGATATTGCTCAATGTACATGCCAATGGCTGCTAATGGGGAATGGGAGACAGGAGAATTCGGGTTTTAGTTAACGCGCACGATACGAATTTTTTAATATTCAACAACACACAGGAGAAATCTCCCACCAGCACCACCTTGCAGGTCGAAACGTAAGGCTGGTTACACACTACTACCAGTACGACTACTACAAGGGACGAACGGGTGCCGCTTTAAAAGCTTCGCCCCTAAAATGAAATACGGCGTGTAGGGCGAAGATATAGGCTGCACGTCGACTCAGATGCACACTTCTGGAAATTCCATTCCTCAATTTCTGTGAGTGTAAAGGAAGCCTACCACGCTATGTGTACGAAGTTGAAATGCATTTCATGGTCTTTAAAAAATTAGGTTACATGACTCGCATATAAGAACCATCTATTGAATGAATGCCCTAAAGCTGCCTTCAATTGTCTTATACCAATAATCCGATATTGTGGTTTCTTCGAAGTTGTTGTAAGCCTGCTTGGTAGCTATATGGAAAATGAGGCCATGGAATAATCGGATATGACAACGAATCAGAGACAACGTGGGTACCCTGTGGTCCCCTCCAACAAACTTTCTTGTCCCTCGTACTCTCAGGTCGCGCACTTCTGCATAGTGTGCTGTGCCTGAAAGGCTTCCATGTCACCACCAGCAGTTCGGCATATCAAAAGGAGTCTTCTAGTCGTTCAACATTGACGACTTCATCTCGAATCTAAACATTCGGTTGATCTCTGTCTGGTTGGGTATGAAATCTGGGAAATGATTTAAACTCCAACCAAAAGCATGTGAATAAACCCGACGTTTCGGAACGGACTTGGTTCCTTCCTAAGGGAAAACTGGGACTGCGTAGCAGCAGCGTTTTCAAAGAACTCGAGGGTGGGTAACAACCCTCTCTCTTTCTCTCTCTCTTGTTGTGCCGTGGAGGGCAGTCCGTGTGTATGTACTGGGGGAAGGGTTCCGAGAAAGCGGCTGATGTTTTGAGCCGTTCGCTCTATATGCCACGAGTCGAGTAGTAACCATCTACTCCAGTTAATCTCGTTTTCACGGATGGTCATTGCTTCGTAATTTATCCGGTAGTCCTACGTCTCAGCATGCTCGGCCACTGCGCTGCGCTTTTTGTAGAGCTTCCGCACGTCGTTGGCGTGTTGTTTTAGTCGTTCCGGTGTAATTTCAATTTAGCGAAAAGTCAGTGCTCTATCTTAGCACAGTACAACCCCATTGAAATGGTCTCTAAAGCTTTCCTAAATACAAAATATAATAAAGCTGAAGATATCTTGATTCGTTACACTAAAAGAGGATAATATGTACAAACCAGCAGATCAAGTGAAATCTAGAAAAACGAGCGCTTACTTTGTGTCATGCACGTGGACTTCAAAGAGCAATGAAAAGTGTAGATGCGAAAAAAGGTTTTTGAAAAATGTCTCTTGAACTTGACGCAAAGGCAAAAGTCATTTTATTTTTTGTTTCAAGTGATTGCAACAATTCGAACCCTCCTCTTTCCTTTCTCGCATTGCCTTCTGCATTGCTTACGAGACTTGAGGTGTTCGACTGTTTCTACATGTTACGTGGTTTTGAACTGCCACCAGCGTCAGTTCACCTTGCACCAAGCGACAACGTCATGTCGTGTCAACAAGTGACATTTCTTAGGCATGACTTGTGCCTGACACCATCATCGATGACCGCATTTCTATTTCGCATTTTATGATGACACTCAGTGATACTAACCCAAGCAAACATTTTAATCCTATACAAACCATCGAAAAATTCCTAGATTTTGAGAAAAGTGTTTAATTTTTAATACCATCATTTAGGCTGACTCACTCTTAAAAAAACTAATAAGATAGTGCGCTGTTTCATAAAGTTCTTCTAAATCTTTTTAGGTGTAAAAACTCAGTTAACCATCGATAGGTGCTTGCGAATGTCACCTGTCGCCACCGAGACAGATTAGCATGTGAAGTCAACTTTGCCAACGCCAGATTCAAGAAATAGATGTGATAATTCAAGCCAACCGCAAGTCTGTAATGCCTTTTTTGTACTCGCAGATTTACAGCTGATTATCTCTTCTTAATCTTCCACATTTACAACCTCTGCTGAAATATTTTCACTACATGTAAGTGGGCGCTCTATTACTGGCTGATAGCCACGCCTTTCCTCTGTACATTTTATCAGCTCCCCGTTTGGCGAAATCTATTCGTCACTTTTTCGCTCTCGTGCAAAGGGCTACGACAAAAACACTGAAACATCCTAACAGTCTTCTTGTTTTTCTGTACTGCACTGTTTCCGCATATTGAACCAATACCACCTTACCAAATCTTCAGTCTTACTCTGGCTCCGTTCGTCAATAATATTCTTGGATTATTTCTCATGGAGACATTGCTCCATGAAGGCACGTTTTGAGCGTAATTTTGGCACTTTTTTATGTGTACTACAATACAGAATTCATCTTTGTATCACAGTGGCTGTGTTCTAATACTCACTGTAGACGGCTAAATAGACAGCTAAATGGATGGCGGCCATCCTAATTCCCATTGCAATTCTCACGTAGCCGGCAAAGTAGACATCTCCGAGAAAACAGCATCGTAGACAAATACAATGCAGGCTACTTTGTTGTCTAAACAAGATGGCGGCTCATTGAACCGCTCAGATAGATCGGATATCGCCGAAATGGTCGTCTGGACAGAAGCTGACGCTTTCCAGGACAGACAATCTGAGTAACGCTTACTTGTTTTTGATTTAAACACGAAATAATCCAGAAACTACTACTGTTACGTTTGTTTATTTTAGCTTTTCCTTCTTGATGCGAGGTGGCGCATTGTCGCGTAAAAGCAGCCTAAATGTGTTCCATTTTTCGGACAGCATAGGCTCGAAGCTGTCTTCCAAGCAGTCTTCGTAGACTGTCTGCGTGCTGTCTAAGAATTCGAACACAGCCAGTGCAGCAGTCACTCAGGATTGATATGCGCGTGCTTATCACTTACCACTATACAGTTGAATTATCCCCACTATGTGGAGAAAAGTGATGTCTACTTCACACGGTCCATCAGACAATCAAGACAGTCCTAAATAGAAAAGAAAATGAAATAATCTAAATTGCGTTCAGAAAAAGTCATTAGTGATGCAATTGCAATCATACTGAAACTATGAGATATCAGTGAGCCGTCCCTTACAATACCATAAATGTGCACATTGCAGCCTTCTAGTTGAAAGAGCATGACCACTTAGTTATGCTATAATCAGGCCGCATAGTGTCACTTTTTAAGGACCTTACAAAAATCCATAGATTAAACAAAATAAAGGTATGCTTAATTCCTGAAGAATGCTAAAAATCCGTAGATCTTGCAATAATTTCCTAGTGTTGTAATCTTTGATGCCAGTGTTTAGAAAAAGTGGCCAATAATTTAGAGTATATGACACTCTCACTCTACTACGGGAGAACCTAAAACCGTCCTGTGGACTTCACACACTCTGGGCCATATGTCTGTTTAAATAAAGTGCTTAACAATTTAGAGTTCTTCATACTCTACAATGGTAGAGCTGAAAGCTGTCCCAGGGGCCTCACACTGAATGAGGTCGCCTACACGAAACATGTGTGTATGAAAAAAGTAACTAACGATTTAAAGTACCTGGTACTGAGCTGAAAGCCGTCCCACGTGCTATGCCTAATGTGTGTTTAGAAAAAGTTGTTAATGGTTTAGAGTACTTGGTACTCTACTATGGGAGAGCTGAAAGCTGTCCCATGGTGCCTGTACTCATCGCCATACTGAAGTTAACACCAATGTGTGTTTAGAAAAAGTGGGTAACGATTTAGAGTACTAGGTACTCCACTGTTGAAGAAAATGAGTGAGTTACTGTGCGCATAGATTACTAAAGGAAACGGGAATGTTCTTAAGTGCCTGTAAAACGCTAGCACGTACAGGTTATCGATAGGTTTTCTGAGCACTAATCATAATTGCGAGATATGATACACAAAATAGCTTTTGTGGATTTTTCTACTATGCAGCTGAACAAGTACTGTTTCTTTGCAAATTTTGATGTGTCCTCATTGTGACAGTTTTCTTGTGTGTTTTCTTGATTGCCTCATCACACTCTGCACCTGCCTTATGTATAAATAGTCTGTTACAACCTATGGTCAGTGACAAGCTAACAATATTTAAGTGCACTACCGTCTATTTTTATTATGCGTGTACAAGTGTTTAATACGTCATAACAGTCACGACATATCAGAGACAAATTCAGCCTGGTGCCGTTCGCGCCGAGAGGCAATGTGCACTGATCTGCTGCTGCACCGAGACCAGCCAGCATTCAGTACGTTTTCCTGAGGTGTTTTGTTGGTCGAGAAGCTTTTTCATGCACTCACACTCAGCATCACCCTCACCAGACGTCATTCGAAGCTGGCGTTTCTGATTTTGCAGCGTTTGAACACCGAAGCGGCACAGCCTGATCCCGTTTTGTCATTTCGGCCGCGTGAAGTAGCAGCACGGTGTGTATTCTTTACGTCACTCGGGTGCACCAAGGATATCGCCTGAGAATGACCACTGTCGAAGATTGTCCTCGCGGCCATTCTTGTGCAGTAATGTGAAGGTGAAGTCTGATTGTGTGCGTCGGTGGTTTACCACGCGCAAAAGCCGTGGCATCCGCGTTGCCACATGTGCGTGTGTGTGAGTGTGTTACATGGGTGTCTCGACGTGAGAATCATGAGGAGATTTTGCGATATGCACTGTGCTGTGCGCTCATATGAGTTATGCAAGTGTGGACGAGGCATGAGAAAAAAGCAACCAAGAGAAATTGCTAGCTCGATACAGCAAAGAAGTAAACAAACCAGGAGGGAAAAAAAATTGCCCGCAGCTTCCCTCGGGGGAACACTGAGGAGGATGCGGACCATATAATTGGTTAACGGGGTGTTAAAGTGCGACTTACTTGGGTCGATGGCTAAATTAGTTAACGTGGTTGTGAAATGGGGTGTTAAATTGCGACTTACTTGGGTCGATGGCTAAATTGGTTAACGTGGTTGTAGGAGGGGGTGTTAAATGAGTGAACACGTACACACGTATGCGAAAGGGCGGCGCTGGTCGAAGGGACGTCGATCATTGTGTTTGTGGATTCGTTGGAATTCATTTCACCGCGACCTTGGACGTCGACGCGCCGTACAAACCAACCGACGAGCGGCAACTGAGCGAGCGAGCGCCGACCCTTGAGTATATATACAGCACGACGGCGCATGCACTGTCAGCTGTTGAATGTTCTCGAAGCGCGACGCCACATGCGCGTCCACTGGAGAATCAGGAGAATTGTAGATGTTGAACGCGGTGTGTAGAGGAGGAAGGGTGCACAGATGGTGGAGGAGTGAAGCGCGCGTGGTGTGTAGAGGAGGAAGGGATGCACAGATGGTGGAAGAGTGGGCGACGGCGCGACGGCGCATGCGCGCGCGTCAGCTGTCGAATGTTCGAGAAGCGGTGCGGACGGCGCACTACAAGGCGCGAGTATAAGATGCTCCGCATCTAATATGCAGTGGTGTATGCCTCAGAAAGTGAGCTGTGGTGAACCGGTGTATGTGTGTGAATAATTTGACGGGTGTCTATTAGCTGCGGCGTTCTAATGGATCTGATTTCTACCAGCTCAGAATTATGTGCCAAGTTGAAGTGACCATTACGTAAACACTTGTCTCACGCTTGATGCAGGAACGCATTTCATGAAAAACCGCGTGCGAGAATCTCCAAACAATAAATGACACATTCTATGTAATATGGATGCAACAATCATGACCGATGCAGTGATCATAATCAATCACATTCACTTGCGTCGATCGTGATCATTACTGAAGCCACGCCGCTAAACCTATTATTGGCAAAAAAAGGAAGATTGCAATTTTAAGGCGTTGTATCACACCTAACGATACCTTATATGAAATATTTACTTTTTCTAACGTAAGTTTGTTTTAATTTAAATATTATCTTAAATATGGCATTGTTTTCTTTATTACCGCCATTGGTACAGGCCAGAAACGTCACCTTCGAGAGATGCACATTGGTTCTTCATGGTCTGCGAGACGTGCGCGTTTTGCGGGTAGCGATTTGAACAAATGATATACTGCTCAGCTGAAGCTGAACTCTGTGCCTTTTCAAGTTCCTTTATGCAGCTTTATTTCGTATTTCACTCTCAATGACGTATTGAAATAAAATGGTTTGAAACGCGAAGCATTTCTCACACAACTTCGGCGACTTTGAGCGTATCTATCTATCTATCTATCTATCTATCTATCTATCTATCTATCTATCTATCTATCTATCTATCTATCTATCTATCTATCTATCTATCTATCTATCTATCTATCTATCTATCTATCTATCTATCTATCTATCTATCTATCTATCTATCTATCTATCCGCCTACGGCGGTTAGCACTCTTGGCCATTTCGATAATGGTATCTATGCCAAACTTAGTATGGCATAACACGACTGTATGAAGAACATATTTGACCAGTCATAGCATGAAAAACATGACATGGATGTCATGAATATCACTATTTACCTTTCATGGCCCTGCAGCTCTTGCGGTGGTTTCGTTCACATGGCATAATGCAAAACTTGTATGGTATGACATGATTCAATGGCGAACACAAGCGATAGACCCTAACATGAAAATCATGACATGTTTGTCATGTAACAACATTACTACGTTCCATGCTTACTACGTTCCATGCTCATCATGCACTCGTGGCCGTTTCGCTAGCGTCACTTATACCAAATTTGGTATTACGGTACGTGAATGGATGACAAAGGTATGCGACTGGTGCAAAGCAATCATAGATGCGTGTCATGTAATAGCATGACTACATGCCACGCTCATGATATAGCTGGTGGTAGTTTCGCTAGCTTCAGTTATACCAAATTCGGTATTACGGGACGCGAATGGATGACGAAGGTATATTACTGTATGGTGCAAACATAATAAACATGAGATGCGTGTCATGTAACAACATGACTACATGCTACGCTCATGCATGTGATCGTGGCCGTTTCGCTAGCTTCACATGTACCGAACTCGGTATCACGTGCCGCAGAAGGATGACAAAAGTATGTGACTGGTGCAAATATGATAATCATGAGATGCGTGTCATGTGAGAACATGACTACATGCCACAGTTAAGACGCCAATACACTTTGACGTGACGCGGTGCGCGTGCTCACCGGCGTTCATTTCGTCGCGTCATGCCACGTTGCCACGCCAGGAGCCGGTCCTACCATTTACTCGTAGGCGCGCGCAGCACTCCATTGCTTTGATGCATGCGCGTTTCGGCGCGGCCGGCGTCCCTCCATCACGAAAAGATGGGGACGCAGTGTTGTCTGGTAATTCATCGGCGCGAAATGCAGCATGTCGCATTGCGCGCTGGTTGCCGTCGGGCCGAGCCGACGGATGCCGGTCACGCCTAGCGTCAGACTATAAGTGCTCGCGTTTTGCTAACGTAGCGTCGCTGTGCCCAGCGCGCGCGTGCGTCAACGCTACATTGGATTATATTATGCCCTTCATGATGCACTCGCGGCCGTTTTGCTAGCTCCGCATATACCAAATTTGGTGTAACATGACGTCAATGGATGATGAAATATATTTCTCGTGGAAACATGATTATCCTGACACGCATGTCATGTAGGAACATCACAACATACCATGCTCAAAGCATGCTTGTGGCCGTTTCTCTAGTTCCACATAAACTAAATTTGGTATAACGTCACACGAATAGATGCCAAAGGTAAACGACACATCCAAACATGATAATCATGACACGGAAGTCTTGTAAGGCGTAATTTACCTCGACCTCGTAACGTTGTGCTGATTTAAAGGGACATATGAACATTTCTCATTCATGCTTTGCATATCATCGATTCTCACTCAACGTGAGATCTGCCAATTTTTTTAATTGACATTTTATTTTGTGCGCTTTGAGCAAGGAATACAGTTGAGCGGAGTGTCAGACAGTAAAGAACAAGGGTGTGTTATTGGTGCAGCTATTAATAGGAGAGGGAACATATTCGTGAAAATCTTCCGAGGGCGCGTTAGCTGTTTGTATCGTTAGTGGGCATGCGCAATACCGCTGAATTGTAAGCATGTTAACACGAGGCGCTTGCCTTTTTCAAGCATAATAGGTTTGCAATTTGCAAGGGGCTACAGATATTGCCCAAATTTGCTGTCATAATAAAGTCGCGGGGGTGGTCTTCTTTTGCGTGTTGATCTCCTCAAGTGCGGACTTGCTCTGTTTGATATCTCCGGTGGATGATCGGTTTAAAACATGTGTTGTCTTACACTGCTGTCATGTCGAGTTCGTCGTACGTAAAATCTTCGGCAGGCGACTCCTTGCGGAAATGCTGTGCTGTAGCAAGGTGCTGCTGGTTCCGGCACATGATTTTTCTGCCCTGTGTCTTCACGCGTAGGCCCTTGGTTGCTCTGCCCCATTACTCTGACTTTGGTATCCCGTCGCTCTCCGCGTACTCGCGCAACTTGTCCTGCCTCTATTTGAGCAAGGGGGCATCTGGGTTGTTCTGTCTGTCGATGCTTTCACACAGATGTGCTGGGAACCTCGGCGAAATCCGGTGACGGTGTTTGCAGCAGTCGGACAAACAGCAGTTCATCTGATGACCGACCATCTTCCTTTGGAAAGGAACTGTAACTAAGCAATGCAAGGCAGAAGTCATCTCTCTTCTCAGTATTTTATAGGATTCTTTAAACCACATGTGCCCATTTTTCAGCAAAGCCATTCAGAAGAGCACGAACACGCGATTGGAAAATTGTAGTCCGTTTTCAGGCACACATGCACAGGTAGGCCGTATCTTGCAAATTTCGCGCTTAGTTTATCAACGACGGTAGCCGCTGAGATGTGCTGCAGGTTCTATACCTCCGGAAAACTTGGTAAGGCAATATACGCGCAAAGAAACGTCTTCCCAGCATACTGGAAGATATCTAAACCTATCCTACACCATGCATGCGCAGGTACTGGCGGAATAAGAAGAGGTTCACTACTATGTTTGTAAGCGTGCTTCTGAGACACAGAATATTTATAAACCACATTTTCGATATCAGTGTACATACCGAACTAAAAAGCAAACAGTGAGCACCTTTCTTGAACCTATTTAGTCCCATATAGCCATCATAAATTCTTCACAACGTTTCTTGACACGTACTGGTTGGAACCACGGCCTCGCACGCTTTTAATTTCACACTTCTCAAAATCAATAATTCACTTTCGAATTATTTTTATGTGGGGTTTGACGTCCCAAAACCACGCTATGATTATGAAAGACGCCGTATATAGTAGAGGGCATCGGAAATTTCGACCACCTGGGATTCTTTAAAGTGCATCCAAACCTGAGCACACGGGCCTACAGCATTTTCGTCTCCATCGAAAATTCAGCCACTGCAGCCGGGATTCGATCCCCCGACTTGCGGGTCAGCAGCCGAGTACCTTAGCCACTATGGACCACCAGGGTGGGGTGATTCACTTTGGAAACGCTTAGACTATCCATGTACAGATTGGTCATTCTGGGGGCAAGTAATGACACTTTGCAAGTAGCTGTCGTTTCGAGTATTTTTATAGGCGCTCTAACGTATTGCTTTCAAGTGACAACCCCACACTTACGGTGTGAACTTCAATGTCTTCGTCAGCCTCATACCTTTTGGACTTTGCGACAGCGGCGCGCAAGAGCAAGTCTGGCAACACGAACTGCTTTTTGCGAACTAAGTGCAAGTCAAAATTGTATTTAGCAAATTCAGAAAGACGCGCTCTAGTCTCAGCGGCATGTCAGCAATTGCCTTTCTCGAAATATTGATCAAGGAGTGGTGGTCTGTTTCGAGGAGGACCCTGCACCCATACACAAAATGGAGAAATTCGTCACATCCGTATACCGCAGCCAGTGCCTCTTTCTCAATCTGTAAATAGCGTTTGGGGGTTCGAAAGTACACGCCTGGTATACGCTACAGGTTTCCAAGCGTCCGCGTAACGCTGTAGCAACGCTGAACCAGTGCCCTTTTGTGGCGCATATGAAACGGTTTTTATGTCACATGTTGGATCGAAAACAGCAAGAACCGGTTGGCTATTGAAAGGTGCACATGATTGATTGATTTGTGGGGTTTAACGTCCCAAAACCACCACATGATTATGAGAGATGCCGTAGTGAAGGGCTCCGGAAATTTCGACCACTTGGGTTCTTTAACGTGAACCCAAAATCTGAGTACACGGGCCTACAACATTTCTACCTCCATCGGAAATGCAGCCGCCACAGCCAGGATTGGATCCCGCGACCTGCGGGTCAGCAGCCGAGTACATTAGCCACTAGACAACCATCGGAGGAAAGTTGCTCAAATTTGATTCTAACCTGTGGGCATGCATTGTTAGCCGTACAGCCAAAAACACTTATTTCATTGACAAAATCTCAGAGAAAGTTTGTTCTGCGATTGCCGGCTCGAGTTTTGCAAAATAGTTGATGACACCTAGCGTTCTGTGGACTCCTTTCTTGACCCTCGGTGACAGTAGATGGAAAACTGATTCGAATAAATCAGGGCTGAGAATGACTGCGCCAAGAAAAGAAAAAAAAACTAACATAAACTTTGCGTTTTGAAGCAGTCGGTGCCTTCCTTCAACGCCCTTCGCGCTGACTAAAGGACTGCGCTTATCCTTTCGTTGTGCTCTTTTATTGAAAAGTCTCACACTAGAATGTCTTAAACATACACGCATACGCCAGGTATGCCGTCAACATTCTCGTTCATGTACCTTAATTTGAAACGCCAAAGAAATGCCGAATGGAAGCCTGAGAAAGCAATAATGGCCAAACAGGGTCCAAAACATTCAGGTCCCTGGCGTTTCATCATGCTACGGCATTTGGTGAAAACGGGATTTAACGTCTAGCCCTGAAACGCACCGCACTCCCGCAAGTTCGGCTTCGATATCACATTGCGACGAGGCATTTGCAAGTGCTCCCGCTTAAGACCTTGATTACCTTTTCTAGGATCGATACGCATCTGTAGTTTACCGTCCTTCTTCACAATAACTAAAGGACTCAACCAGTCCGTCGAGTTTTCAATCTTGGAAATGATACCAGCCTTGAGCATCCGGTTGAGTTCAACGTTCACTTGTTTACGCAGCGCCAGGGTACTCGTCTAGCCATCTTGACAGTAGGTGCAGCGTCTTGTCGCAAGACCATTTTGTGCAGCCGCTGTAGGCATCCGGTGCCGTTTAAGACGTATTCTTGCATGAGGTCTGTAGATCACGTTTTTATTTATTGCACCGGCAGACCTGACGAAACGTCCTAGGCGTTCGCTTGCTTCGAGACCAGTAAAGGCGCGTCCCTTCTTTACAGAGAAGTCGACTTTAATAGCCGGCTTGCCGACTGTTACCTTCACTCTGGCTTCTACAAAATGCTTGATGATTTCTCCTCCATATGAGCATGGCACTTAACAACTTTCTCTTCTCTGTGCCACCGACTGTGGTGTGTCGTAATACTAGTATACGGCAAAAGGTTGGCTTCTGCACCAGTGTCCACTTTCAGCCTAATATGTTTGCTGCCCAGTTCTGCTTCCACGCAGCTTTCACTGCTTCCAAAGCAGTCAAAGCTGTCTTGTGCTTTTTGAGGACTACAGGCCTATGTGACCACCTTTAACTTTTGTGTAGTGCCACCGCTGCATACGCGCCAGCCGATTGACTGACAATCCTCTTTTGTTTTCTCTCTCTCTTTCTCTTCTCTTTCCTCTCTCTCTCTCATCTTTATGCCCCCTTCCTATTCCCCAGCGTAGGGTAGCAAACCGGGCACGTGCCTGGTTAACCTCCCTGCCTTCCCTCTTGTTGTTTACCCCCCCCCCCCTCTGCTTCCACGACCACCCAGTCAGAATGACTCTCGACGGCATCTAGGGATACGTCAGAAATCGTGATGGCTTCATCAGCACTGGACTCTGCCACTAGTCTGTTGCTGTTACATCGCACCGCAAAGTAATTCGTGCTTTCGCATCACCTACAGTTGCGTCGAAACGCGTGAGCATTTATCGAGCCATGCTGCCGGCCACAAGCTAACATCTCGCATTCGAAGACTTGCAACGTACCCAGAAGCTTCATATACGGATGGCCCTTCGAGAATGTTTTGCTCCGAGAAACGGTCAAACGTTATCACTTTCTATACCCGCGTTTTTTGAAAATATTCGATGAGGCAGCAAAGGCGTTTCTTTGTATCAAGCATGACCTAAATACTGGGGGTGCATCGGTTTCTTTTGGCCTAGCTTAAACACGGTCGACATGGCATTGTTCGCGTCACCAAATTTGATTTTTAGCATTTGACAATTCGGAAGTTTTGTACACCTACTCAGCTTTCGCTACTGTCAATTCATTGTTGCGTAGCAGCTTTTGGCGCACTTTGATGTCGCTCGATCTAAGTACAATTTGGTCACGGGTCATCGAATTTTTCATTACACCGGAATGGCATTGTTTAGCCGGGTGCTTAAGGTTCCTTCGAAATGGCTCGAAAGGCTCACCTACCGCTTCAACGCGGCGTTGAAATAGGTACTCATGTATTTCATTCACCTGCACTGCGCAGTACTCATCAAAGTTCTGGATAACCGTCAAATAGTTCTGCCTTGTGGCGTCTTCAGTGAAAATAAAGTTGTAGATTTCCAACACGTCATCATCAAACTGAGCAGCAAAACCATTTTTGTGCCATCGTCCCGTGGAAGGTATCAAGGAGCTGAGGTTGCTAAGAAAAGGTCGAATTTTCGCTTAGAAGGCTTCCACTATTTGGCAATGTCGCCACTTAGCCGTAATGGCTGGATAGGCTCTAAGAAAGTTATCTAGAATGCGTGTTTAGGAAGTACGTTTTATTTGTGCAGCTATTTAGACGATTAAGATAGCAGAGGGAACACGTTCGAGATAATCTACCGAGGGCGCGCTTGCTGTTTGTAATGTTAGTTCGAACGCGCAATAGCGTTTGATTGTGAGGATGTGAACACAAGGCGTTTGTCTTTATCAAGCATGACGCACAATTGCTTCGATGCACTGTAGCTTTTGAACAAGTTCACGGTTCACACACGTTCCCCATTATATAACACTTTGTTGGACTACAATTCTTTGAATGATTTCTTGCTTTTTTGCACTTGAAAATTGAAGATATTCTATTTACGTCCCATTAATTTGTACGTATGAACGTATGGTCTTATGACCGTATTTGAACGTATGAACGTATGAACGTATGGAGAGCCGAAGCTCTTAAGACCCAGTCTTGGTGTCCCCCATGTGCCACACACCGAAATCCAGGACTTATTACCTTCACAGCGAAAAACAAAAACTTCTTTGAGATATCAACTTTATGGGTGCATGAACCAAGTATATGGCTGCACAATACATAATCACCTGAGCCGTCAATTCCTCTGTCCATACGTCCACCCATCCATCCGCCTGTCCATCCGTAGGTCTGTTCCGGCTTCTCTCCATCCATTCATCCATCCTCAGTGCATCTATCCATACATCTGTCCATTCATTCACCAGTGCATCCGTTTATTCTTCTGTTTATCTGTCTGTTCTTTATACTAGTCTGCGTCTTTAAAGTGGACGTTATGGACCTTAGGACCTGGCTTCGCTCACTCGTCATCATTCACTTCTTGGATACGCGTGAAATTTATTCTTTTTGCCGAGTACGGCTAGGTTTCTTCAAAAGGTCTTGCAGAAGATTGAGGTGATTATGTAAATTTGATTCTAAGACTTCAATGGGGAAAAACAACTAAACAATGATATGCCGGCCACAAGCTAACGTCTCGCATTTGAAGACTTGCAACGTACCGAGAATCTTCATATATGAAAGGGCTTTGGAGAATGTTTTGCTACGAGAAACGTTCCGACATTATTACTTTCTATACCTGCGTTTTTTGTATAGTATTTGATGGGGCAGGAAAAGTGTTATAATGTTTTCTAACATGCGTGAATACATTTCAATGAAATGTTCGCCATTTCAATGCGTAGTTCACCAATAAGTTGTCCATTTTTTCTGACTAAAAGCACGTGTGTACTACTTATTAGGAGCCCACATATAATAAAATCGTTGGGGTTTACCTTCCACACACCTTCATAAGATTACGAAGGACGCCAGCGTAGAGGTTCCGAAAATTTCGACCACGTAGCATTTTTAACATGTGCCTCTAACGAAGTACACAGGCCTCAAGCATTTGCATCTCCATTAAAAATGCAGTTGAAGCGGCCAGAATTTTATTCCTCGGCTTTACTGTCAGCAGTGAACTAGCTTAGATACTGCGTATCATGGCCAGTAACACAGCATAAAATTATTTCTATAAAATGTCTTTGAAGCGAAATATGCTGTCTTCAATCAAGAGGCTGATGATTTAGAGCATCGAAGTCTAATTTTCTCTACCTGTACTGAAGAAGGATACGTCAGCAAAAGCACAAGTTCAAGTGTGAATATTATGTTCGGGCACAGTATCTCAAAAAGCAACAGATACTACCAGTATAACGGGGAGTATAGGAAGCACAAGCACAATTCTTTGTCGCCTGATTGTGTAGGCGTTTTACACAAACGATATCCCATATATCTAGAACAAACGATAACGCTAGTGCAAGTTCCAGAGCGTAGCATACCTTTGTAACTATCGCCCTTGAATTAGAATAAAATATATGACTTCGTTGAAAAAGCTTCTGATATATGAAGGGGCACCTTGCAACAAAAAATAACGTCGTAACATTTCTTAGTGAGTAAAAAAATGAAGCAATTGCTTAGTTCATACCAGAATATACGTAGCATGAGCTAATGGGGTGCCGGTAAACTCAACGCTTCCCGCATGACACTAATTTCACAGCATCAAGTATTTCATGTGCCATAGTCTTTTACAAACGTCGCACACATATCCAAACAGATTGTTTATAGAGTCCGTATCGAAGGTTTGAGTTCACTCCAGACCGCACTGTTTCTGCTATTTATACCAAAATTGGTATGGCATAACATCACGGCATGACGAATATGAACGACTAGTCATATAAAAAATATCTTGAACACGTTGTCCTAAACTGTGTGATTTATGCGCCAGAGCCGTGGTTCTCCTATGGCCATTTAATGAATTTCATTTCTTCAAAAATTGGTATGACGAGAAATTTCCACACGACCTACATAAATGACAAATGGTAATATGTAAATCATATGTCACGTGCAACATGACCAGCATACCACGTTCATGGAACATTCCCGGCATTTTCGTTAGCTGCCCCGCCGCGGCGGTCTAGTGGCTAAGGTACTCGGCTGCTGACCCGCAGGTCGCGGGTTCGATTCCCGGCTGCGGCGGCTGCATTTCCGATGGAGGCGGAAATGTTGTAGGCCCGTGTGCTCAGATTTGGGTGCACGTTAAAGAACCCCAGGTGGTCTAAATTTCCGGAGCCCTCCACTATGGCGTCTCTCATAATCATATGGTGGTTTTGGGACGTTAAACCCCACAAATGAATCAATTTTCGTTAGCTGGATTTATACCAAAATCATGGCTGGGTTAGAGGAGTGGCACGCGCACACTCTTTGAGTACGCGCGTACCGATCCTCTAATCAGGCCGGGACCAAAGTTGATATTGCAAGCTGTGACTGTATGAAGAACTTAGGTAGCACGTGGTAACACGAAAATCATCACATGTCGTGTGCGACAAGACTCGCATGCTCATGGATCACTCACCGCCGTTTCGCTAGGTTGATACACAAAAAAATTTTGGTAGTCCGTGATGTGACTGTGTGACGAACATAAATGACAAGTGGTAATATATAAACTATGACATAATATGGTCTGAGAACTGAATAATCTCCCTGTCCTT
Organism: Rhipicephalus microplus; assembly: GCF_013339725.1. Taxonomy (NCBI): domain Eukaryota; kingdom Metazoa; phylum Arthropoda; class Arachnida; order Ixodida; family Ixodidae; genus Rhipicephalus; species Rhipicephalus microplus. The sequence goes on along the minus strand of NC_051169.1, from coordinate 81,917,678 downwards.
CGTTCCTTTTTCCTCTTCCCGTTTCTCCTCCTGAGTCCCATGGCCGCTACACGGCGATTCGCTGGTGTGATGGGTCCAAAATTCGGTATTGTGCGAGGTGATGGTATGACAAACCTAAATCGGAAGTGAAAATATGAATATCATGACATGTCAGTGCAACATGACTTACATGCCACGTTCAAGGCACGCTGGCGGCCACTTCTCTAGCTGCACTATACAATAAGTTTGGTATTGCGTGACGTGTCTGTATGGAAAACATAATTTGCAAATTGTAGAATAAAATAAATTAAATCTATGTCATGCAAGTGGCATGCTTATGATGCCTTCAGGGCTGTTTGCCTAGCTTGATACACAACAAATTCGGTATTGCAGGACGTGAATGTATGAGAAACATGACCAAGAATGGTAAAAATAGGGGGACCCTTAAGCTTCCCCTTTAAGAGTTGAACGCGGTAGCGATATCTGGCGCATAGTGCGCCCTTTAAATGCTAAGTGAATGCTTAATAATATGTTTTGTTACACAAACACACAAACACACACACACACACACACACACACGCACGCACACACGCAGACAAACGCGCGCACGCGCAAGCGCGACGTATCTACAAAAATGGTACAATTTTTTTTTTTTATCTAATTAACAGCGCCTTTATAACAACTTCATGGAAGAATTCTACAGTGATATAATCACATGGTCCTGTAACATGAACTGCACGTAGACGTGACACTTAAAACTTGTATTCGTAAATGATCACATTCTGTCGTCAGTCTTGCGTTAGATATCTGGCAATAGTTCGACTTGTTCTTCTAAAGACCTCTTCCGGCGAACCGCAACAAGCCTCACCTTATGGTCAGTGAAATGGCAACTGCAGTACTTTGCTTCTTTAATGGTGTCACGAGAATGAAAAGCTAGATCTATGCAAGTGTTGTAGTTTGTTGAAATGGAATTTTCTTGAAGGGGCATAAAGAATCTCACAATGCCTCAGATGGCAGTACGTTATCGAGCGTTTGCTGTTTGCGCGATAAACTGTTCTGGAAAGGAATGATATGTTTTTGAATGATACATTTTTAGGGCTGTTTGAAAGACCCTGTGTGTTTTTAGCGCGGCGATGTCTGCACTATCTCGGCCTTTTTGAGGTAGTTTTATGGTCTCCCAAATGCGCCTACAAACCGCCGAATGTGCTCGTTTTCGTTGTGACACCTGTAAACAAAAATATGTTAAAGGGGCCTTGCAACACTTTTTGTGCATTGTCAGAAAACGCTGCCAATTGGTAGTAGAGGCTCCCGACCACACGCGAGCCAAATATTATAGCACAGCACGCGGCCCGCTACTCACAATAAATTATCGAAGTCAGCTAAAAAGTTTTTGCTCTGCTCTCGCCAAAACACGTTATATGCACAAAAACGACACGTCAACGACCCATCTATCTGCCATTGGCTGATTTGGACATGGCGCGCTTGCTCGTTACGGAAATCGCCGCTGGAGGCCGCTACTTGTCGACGGTGCGCGCGCGAATGCGTGGCTTTCTCAGAAAGCCACGCATTCGAAGAAAAAAAAAGTGCTCAAGATCGCCAAGTGTGCGTGACATTTCTTCTGTGGCCCTGCCATCTCTCCCTTCGTAGCTCCCAGCGTTTTCGTCGGGACGTGAGAAAAGAGATGGCAATTGCAGCATGCGACAAACCTTTGTAACTCCACTCGCACTTGACAGATTCCTAAAATTTCTGCGGCGTAGAAGTCGTGAAGAAATAAGCTTATCCAGTGAATTCATTTCATGGTTACTTGAAAAAGTGTTCCACGGCCCCTTCAGGAAGACTTCTTTCACTACATGGCATTTATGTAGTGCTTTTTTACCTAAGCAGGTGCAAGTAGCATCGTAGCTACTTGCACCTGCTTGCATAGCTACTTGCAGCACGGGATGGTTGTGACGCTAGAGATCATTTATATATAACAAATCGTTATGATGCAAGTGCAGCCTTATTGCACAAATTATTGAATGACCACCATTTAATAGATGTGGGAGCGCATGCACCTTCCTCGGTGAGGTTCACGCACTTTCAAGGCATCTCTCATGCTCGGCTTGACCGTGGATACTCTTGGCACGCAAAATAACACCGCTAACAACGCCAGTGAAAGCATAAATGAATGCAATGCTGCAGATGAACACCACTTGGAAGGCCTTAGAGACAAGCCTCCTGACAATGAGGAACAAGAAGGAATGGATAGCAGTCAGACAAGGAAGCGTCAGGCACCGGTCACCGATGAAGGAACAACGAGTGCGCCAGACACGACAGAGCAAGTGTCTTCGTGTGGTCCACGTGTCACCTTCTTTGGGGAACGAGAGACGCGCCGCCTATGCCAGCGTCCTGAGGAAAGTGCTCCTAAATAGTGCAAAGGAGGTAAAGCCACAGGTTGCCCTGTGGCTAAAGGTGACCTACAAAAGTTCTAAGATATAAAAATGGCTACCACGCTAACGTTTCCCATGTGTGTAGTGACACTCAACGTACGTGGCTTGAGGAATGTAAGGCGTCAGTGGCAGTTGCGCCACGTGCTTGAGCAGTACAACATTGATGTACATGCAGTGCAAGAGACTAAGATTTCCGCTGCTCGTGACGCCGATCTTGCACTGGAAGTTTTCCGTGTATACAATTTATACATCAGCCCAGCACGTGGTGCATCCGCTGAACGCTTTTTATTTGTTAGAAAGCACTTGAATCATATTTTGACGTCACTACATGTTGATGGGGAAGGACGCCTCATTTGTTGCGACTTATCTTTTCATTCCCATAATTGGAGGTTTATCTGTGTTTATGCTCCTTCCAAAGTGATTTTTTTCATTCTTTAACTTCGCTACTAAACACTGACAGAACTTTGGTTGTTTTTGGAGACTTTAATTGTGTTTGTGACGCTAGAGATTCATATATAACAAATCGTTAAGATGCAAGTGCAGCCTTATTGCAGAAAAACTATTGAATGATCACAATTTAATAGATGTGGGAGCGCATGCACCTTTCTCGGTGAGGTTCACGCACTTTCAAGGCATCTCTCATGCTCGGCTTGCCGGTGTATATGTATCTCTAAGCTTATGGTCTCACATTCATAATTATGCTGTAAAGCCCATATTTTTTACAGACCATTGCTTGGCCACTGTTTCTGGGGGTCCTGAAAATTTTCGGTAAACCCTTCTAAACTGGGACCTATGGAAGCTTAACGTACAGTTGTTGCGCGAAGATTGTTTTGTTAAAATAGTAAAAGAATCGGTACAAGAGGTAACACACTGCCGACAGCTGCCAAGTTTTGCTCAATGGGAAAAGTTCAAAGAAATAGTTAATTATCAGGCCATTAGTATTTCATGTGAAATAGCACAAAGAAAAAACTGATAAACGCTATCTTTATGATTTACTTCATAAGCTCCATACTTTTGAAAGTCAACAGCCGGGATTGCACGGGGACGAGATAAATGTGATACAAGCACAGATACAAAAACATGATACAGACTTATACAGAGGAGCTAAGATTCGTTCCCGTGTTGCCCATTTCACTGAAGACGAACTCATTAAAATATCCCTCGAGTCTGAAAAGAGATATGCACTTTCTAAACGGATACAGCAAATTGAGTCGCGGGGCTCCCTTTGAACAGAGACATGTGAAATAAGAGCCGCATTTGAAGATTATTACAAATGTTTGTTCACCGCGGCTGAACTTCAGGAGAATTTTGAGGAAGAAGCTAACCCCTTCATTGCCCTTGTGCCTCAGTTACAAGATGAGGATAGACTCTTTGTAGAGGGGCCAATAACCAGAGTGGAAATTAGATTTGCAATAACAACGTTGCAGAAAAACAAAACTCCTGGCCCAGATGGCCTTAGTGGCAAATTTTACCTAGCTTTTTAGGCACTTCTGATACCTTTCCTTGAGCAACTTTTTAAAGAGGCTTATGACCGTGCTGAACTTCCTCCTTCTTTCTATCAGAGCCATAATACATTAATCCCAAAAAGTGCTTATCCTGACGCAGTAAAGGGAGTTAACGAATACAGGCCTATATCGTTATGTAACGTAGACTACAAAATATTTGATAAATTGTTGACAAATCGGCTACAGACAGTGATTACTAAATGTGTAGGTGACCACCAAACATGTGGAATTCGTGGTCGCTCTATACAGACAAAAATTCATATTGCACGTTCAGTTCTTGAGTGTATAGATGGTAGCATGGACCAAGTATCCCTCCTTCAAATAGACCTTGCAAAAGCATTTGATAAGATACAGCATGCTTTTTTGTGCCGGCTCGTAAGACCCCTGCAGTTGGGGGATGTACTATACAATGGTATCTCTCTATATTATAAGAAGTGCACAACTAGGCTAATTGTAAATCACACACTTTCCAATATAATAGAGTTAAAATCATCTGTACGTCATAGATGTCCGCTGTCAACTTTGCTTTTTGCAATTTATCTGGAACCCGTATGTTTAGGTGTGCTTCTAAAATCCAGCGTAAGAGGCTACCGATATGATGCTGAGGATGTTAAAGTTCTAGCTTATGCAGATGACATTGCCTTCATTTGCGCTGATAAACCAAGCGTTCAAGAAGCAGTCAACACTACTTTACATTTCTGTGAAGTCACTCGCGCCAGCATAAATTCTGATAAAAGTAGAGGATTCTGGCTAGGCATGTGGGCCTCCTTCGGTCCTTCGCAAAGACCCTTCGGTCTCCTTCGGTCTTCGCAAACTCCTTCGGTCTTCGCAAATATTCATTGGAATGCGACTCCTATGAAATACTTTGGTGTTCCTCTCGATAACTATCGTAACAGCGGCCCACACTGGACCGCTGCGATAACTACGATCCGGCGAAAGGTGGCAACATGGCACGGACGGGAGCTTTCCATTTTTGCCAGAGCGAAAGCGTGCAATATATTCCTTGTATCGAAGCTTATTTATATTCTGAAGGTGTTGCATTGCTCCCGGGTACACATTCAAGCTTTTCATAGGATATTTGCCTTCTTTATTTGAGCTATTCCTGAGAACCCATGAGAAGAGACAATCCTTTTATTCCACTTGAAAAGGGTGGCCTCGGCCTTGTGCATTCGTTCGTGCGACCGCTGGTGTTGCGATTTTTCTACCTCAAGGATGTGTGCCACCTATTTCCATTAGCGGTTCTTCGTAGCCGTCTATGTTACCACCTTCCTTTTATTTATGTCACAACAAGCGTAGCTAAGGAATTGCCGTTGCGGGGATTCCTAGTAGAAATTGTTGATACTGTCAGTTTTTACATAGCCAGGATCACCTTAGAGTATTTGTATACTATTGACAGACCAAATTTAACCGCTGCACTTGTGAATAACCTTTTCACCGAAACTGTTTATCGAAAGCCATATTCGCTTCTGTCTGGTCACGATGTATTATTTCGTGTACATAGAATGTGTATATCTCCTTCAGAGAAAACACTTTTCTTTAAACTGCACACTTCCACGCTGCCAGTGAAAACGTGGCTGAATGAAAAATCATTATACGTACCCTGGACAGTGAATTGTGGACTCTGCAACCAACCTGAGACTATACAGCATTCTTTTATTCATTGTCGTGATGCTTTTTATTTTTGGGACATTATAAAAAGAACGTAAAGAAAACAACTTTTAATCACAGCCCGTGGTATTAGGTTCCTTTCGTTCAAAAAGAGTCTGACTGATAGTACTCCTTACGACTTGTTTATGTTGTTGGGTGTCACAGAACGAGCGCTCAAAAAGGGCGCGCCGCCAAATTCTCGCGACGAACCACCGGAGTGACGCCGCGAGGTCAACCAAAAAGAAAGAAAAAGAAAACAAACATCTAAAGGCTCCCCGGGCGCGCGAGCCTCTCCTCTCGGAAGCGTGGCTTCGCCGACGAACCTCCTCACCCCACATCGGCGGCCGAGCAAGCACTGGAAATTTCTAGAAGGAAAGGGGCGTGTTATGCCGGGTTGAGTCATATGTCGAGGACGTCCCCCGTACAGTCTCGTGCTATCCCCCAGCTTTTGCTGCGCATCGCGCCGACGAAATGACGAGAACTTTCTGGAATGTCGTGCGGAAGGTATTTAACCGAGCAGTGGAAACGAGAGATTAGGAGAAGACGGAAGTTTGCGCCAGAGCGCGTAGGTTATACCGCCGTGTAGTCGGCGAAGGTTTTGTCCGTAGAGACAAATCGGGAGAAGAAGATGATTTCCACCTGAGGGGTGACGACTCGAGCTACAGGCTAGAGTGTGTGTTTACCGCTATCGAGCGAAGACGCGTGGCAACAGCTGCGTGTGTGAAGCTGACGTGTTCGGGCGAAGAAGTTTGAAGCTTGGAGAGTGGCCTATTGAAGACGTGACGTTTTTTGGAAGAGAAACTTCGGCGAGGTTTCCTGAAAGAGAAACTTCGGGGGCTGCGGAACGACAACAATGCTGGACTTTGAGTGAGTGATTCTCGGAAGAGTATCATCTAGACTTTGGTTCCAAGAACTTTGGACTGAATAGGTTTTCTATCTCTTTAGTCTTTAAGTGTCTTGGTTGTTCAATGCATGTGACTGCATTGTAGTGCGTATTGTTGTCTGTGTCCGTTGTTTCAAGTGTGGCTGATTGTACTGTGTAGTACTTTGTTTGTTTGGTGACATATTGTACTCAACTATTGTGGAGTGTGCATACTTGTGTGTGTTGTTTTTGATCTGCCATTATTCAGAATATAATTCTGTTTTGTTTATCAACTCTCGGCCCTTACTTGTTCTTTGGGCCACAGCCGGCGTCTTCTGGTGCGCCAAAAAGGACCACTTCTAAATTGTCCACGCTTTCGTGGTGCGGTTCGGGGGGCCGATACTTCGGCCCTTGGAGTTAGCCCGGCGATCGCCTCCCTAATTAACGGGACCAGTGTGACAATTAATCTGGCGTCCGCGACAGGACCTTTTGGTGCACAGTGTGTCCAGAGTAGTGAGAAAGAGCCTCGAGTTGTGTATAGTGCTATCGGAACAATTTTGTGTGTTGCTCAGTGTTCTCGTTAACTTGTGCAGGAGAGTGCTCCGATAGACTGATTTAGGCAGATACTTTTTGCACGCGGCAAGACTTCTTTTGCGAGACACAATGGATCTCGAAAAGTTTGTAGCTCTTGGTGAGAAGATGGGTCTTTCTGGCGCCGAACTACGGAAGTGGGTAAGCCAGAAGGAGAAAGAGGCGGTGGAGAGAGAGAGGTTGGCAGCTGAGAGAGCAAAGGAAGAAAAAGCAGCTGAGTTGGAGAGAGAGAGAGGTTGGCAGCTGAGAGGGCCAAGGAAGAAAAAGCAGCTGAGTTGGAGAGAGAGAGGTTGGCAGCTGAGAGAGCGAAGGAAGAAAGAGAGCAACAATTGAAGTTGGAGTTGGAGAGAGAAAAGTTGGCAGCTGAAAGGGTGAGAGAAGAAAGAGAAGCAAAGGAGCGACAGCTGAAAGAAGAAAGAGAAGCGGACATGGCTGAAAGGGAACGGCAGCGGCAGCACGAGATGGAACTCGAGCGGCTCCGTTTGCAACAGCGAAGTGAGACTCCGGTCCAAGCTAGAGTTGAAAGCAGCGAACGAGAAGAATATGGCTTCCGCTTGAACCCAAGCAAGCTGCTCGTCGCGTTTCATGAAAGGAAGGACGACCTTGACGCGTACCTTCACAGATTTGAGACGATTGCAAAAAGCCAGAATTGGCTGGAACATCAATGGGCAACTGCTTTGAGTACTTGCTTGAGTGGTGAAGCGCTCAGTGTGTACGGTAGGCTGACGCCGACCGATGCAGCCAACTATGCAAAGGTGAAAGCTGCTTTGCTGAAGCGATTCAGATTTACTGTGGAAGAATTCCGGGACAGATTTCGGACAGGAAAGCCAGCTGATGGAGATACGGCTACGCAGTATGCCGCCCGACTTTGCCATTATTTCGACAGATGGATTGAACTTTCAGGGACAGCGCAGGAGTACGATGAGCTTAGAGAGCTCCTAATTAGAGAACAATTTCTTACTAGTTGCCACCCAAGCCTGTCGCTGTACTTGAAAGAGAGGAAGGCTGAGTCACTTGAAAGAATGCTTGAATTGGCTGATCAATTCTTGGAAGTGCAAGGTGGAACTAATCTGGACAAGGTTAAGAAGGAGTGTCCCGAAGATTCGAAGAAATCGGCTCCTGAAGAAAAGAAGCGTGCACCGGAGAGTGTTCCGCAATGTTTTCTGTGTAACCGAGTGGGTCATCGCGCGAAAAATTGTCGAACGATCTTTACGAGCCCTACGGTAGTAAAATGTTTTAAGTGTGGTCAGACTGGGCACAAAGAAGATGCATGTCGAAACGGAGCGAGTCAAACTCACCAGGTATCCTGTGTGCAAGCAGCACCAAAATCCGATAATAATGCCGTCACCGACGGATTCGTAGAATTGAAAAATGGGGAGAAAATTCCTATTGTTGGTGCTGTAATGTCAAAACAGTCAACCGGTGTTACGAAGCGAATGCCAACGCTGCCTGGAAAGGTTGCGGGCAAGAAGATTATGGTTTTAAGAGACACCGGTAGCTCCACGGTTATCGTGCGGAGAAATTTGGTACGGGAAAGTGAGTTGACAGGCAGAACGAAACCGGTTTGCCTAATTGACCGTACGGTTCGGATGCTTCCCGAAGCAGAGATTGAGGTTGAAACCCAATACTTCAGCGGGAAGGTTGCGGCTCTATGCATGACGCTCCCCTGTACGACCTCGTCATCGGAAACATCGACGGGGCGCGAGGGTTGAATGATCCAGAACGTTTGGGGGAAGACCCGAAGATAGAGCCCTCGCCAACACAGCGGCCGCGAGATACAGTGGAGAAGCATCCCGTGATGGATCTCACTAGAGCCCAAGGTGAAGCCGCAGCGCAAGAGACAGTGAATGAGAAGTTGATCGTGTTGAATGAGTTCACGGGCCGAGCAACTAGACTTACGGCGGCACGAACTCAACCGACCGACAGTGTAAAGGAGACGGAGTTGGCCAGCCAGGCCAAATGTCAAGACATGAAAAAGCGGGTAAATAACCGGACAGGATTGGTTGAGCGTCATGACCCGTTAGCAGTGTCGGAAGTGACAACGATGGCTGAGACGCCGCCTCAGAGACCGTTGTTGTAAGGGGCTCGCCGGAACAAAACGAGCAAAAACAATAAGAAGAGATCGAGAGGGCACCGCAAAAAAAGGCGCAAGCGCCGTTCGCAATGCACAGGATAAGTGCTGAGGTGGAAACGAATTGTGTTTTTGGCAGGGCTGAGTACTCTATGTTGTGGTAATGTTCTTGTTATCCTGTGTCACAAGTGTCGAAGTGTTTGTGCTGTGACGTGATGTATAGTATTGTACAATTGTGGTAATGAGAGCTTTGTATATTTGTATTGTTTTGGAATATGTAATGGAGTGTTGCATTCATGTACCTGTGGCTATATTCCATGTGTTGTGGAATTGAATTACAATGTACAATTGTATTGAGTGATCTATTGTGAATGTGAAGTGTCATGAGCGACGGATTGTGTTACAGTCTCTGACAGTGTGTGGTGACTGTTCGCGCTCGTTTGTGTGGTTTTGAATATTATGAGATAATATTCTTAAAGTGGGGGGCAGTGTCACAGAACGAGCGCTCAAAAAGGGCGCGCCGCCAAATTCTCGCGACGAACCACCGGAGTGACGCCGCGAGGTCAACGAAAAAGAAAGAAAAAGAAAACAAACATCTAAAGGCTCCCCGGGCGCGCGAGCCTCTCCTTTCGGAAGCGTGGCTTCGCCGACGAACCTCCTCCCCCCACTTCGGCGGCCGAGCAAGCACTGGAAATTTCTAGAAGGAAAGGGGCGTGTTATGCCGGGTTGAGTCATCTGTCGGGGACGGCCCTCGTACAGTCTCGCGCTATCCCCCAGCCTTCGCTGCGCATCGCGCCGACGAAATGAGGAGAACTTTCTGGAATGTCGTGCGGAAGGTATTTAACCGAGCAGCGGAGACGAGAGATTAGAAGACGGAAGTTAGCGCCAGAGCGCGTAGGTTATACCACCGTGTAGTCGGCGAAGGTTTTGTCCGTAGAGACAAAGTGGGAGAAGAAGATAATTTCCACCTGAGGGGTGACGACTCGAGCTACAGGCAAGAGTGCGTGTTTACCGCTATCGAGCGAAGACGAGTGGCAACAGCTGCGTGTGTGAAGCCGACGTGTTCGGGCGAAGAAGTTTGAAGCTTGGAGAGTGGCCTATTGAAGACGTGAGAATTCCTGGAAGAGAAACTTCGGCGAGGTTTCCTGGAAGAGAAACTTCGGGGGCTGCGGAACGACAACAACGCTGGACTTTGAGTGAGTGATTCTCGGAAGAGTATCATCTAGACTTTGGTTCCAAGAACTTTGGACTGAATAGGTTTTCTATCTCTTTAGTCTTTAAGTGTCTTGGTTGTTCAATGCATGCGACTGCATTGTAGTGCGTATTGTTGTCTGTGTCCGTTGTTTCATGTGTGGCTGATTGTACTGTGTAGTACGTTGTTTGTTTGGTGACATATTGTACTCAACTATTGTGGAGTGTGCATACTTGTGTGTGTTGTTTTTGATCTGCCATTATTAAGAATATAATTCTGTTTTGTTTATCAACTCTCGGCTCTGACTTGCTCTTTGGGCCACAGCCGGCGTCCGCTGGCGCGCCAAAAAGGACAACTTCTAAATTGTCCACGCTTTCGTGGTGCGGTTCGGGGGGTCGATACTTCGGCCCTTGGAATTAGCCCGGCGATCACCTCCCTAATTAACGGGACCGCTGTGACACTGGGACTTTATTCATTTTGGAAAAGTCGCATGATCGATAGACACGCTGAGCCACCATGGTCGACGAGATCTGTCTTCCGAGAAGCAGCTGCTCAAGTGCGCAGTGCTGCCGAGACTTTTGACCCCTTTCCGCAGTGGCTTTCCGTTCTTGACGCTTGTGTGTGTTTGCCTGACTTCTGATGAAGTATGTTCTGTGCACTTACTGGTGATAATCTCATTAATTAAAGCAAAAAAAGTAGCATCGTAGCTTTTTGGTAGGACACCTGCTTGCCATGCCAACGGCCCAGGTTCGATCTTTAATGGGACCGCAAATTTTTTTCATTATTTTATTTGCTTCTTTCTTGATTTTTTGCGCACGGACGATTTTTTCCTCACAACCAACGGGGCCGACGCTGACGGCGGAATTTCTGTGGCAGGAACTCTCTAACGCTACCGCGTTAACATAGGTATAATGACATACCGTGTTAAACATAGCTTGCATGCCATACTGATGGTGCACTCATAGCGTTCCACATCCTAAACATTCACAACATTGTTATCGTGTAACGTTACTGTATAAGCGACAGGTGGTAAAGCGACAATCAAGGTATGCGTGTCATGTACAACCCCACTCACGTGCCAATTTTATGGTGCATTTGCGTCTAGTTTGCCAGCTTGATCAGCGTCGAAATTGGTATTGCGGGACGTGACTCCTAGACGAACATAAAAGACAATTCCTAACAAGTAAATCATCACATGCATTTCGTGCGCAAGATGACTGTTTTTTCTGCTTGATTCGCAATACATCGATTTTTGCAGTTTATTTCTGCCCTTTCTTTTTCCCGGCAAAATGTCAAATTTCAGCAAAAAGTGTCAGTATAATTAAGTAAATTAAAAGTTGTACCGTACCTTAAGATTTTCGAAGTGGAAAAGTACAAAGCTCGTCAGGTGACACCGAAGAGGATGTGAAGAATGAGGATTTGCCTAGTTACTGCAATCAATATTCGTCAACTCATCCAACTCTGGAGAATCACGGTCATGTCTGATTTCACAGTGAAATATTAGGCGCTCATGATTTGATAATCTATGTGAGAAAAATGAAGAGCAGAACTGGGTGGTTTATTCATGTTTAAGGTAAACAAAGAAATTTACGGACGAGTAAATGCTGTTTCAGATATCAAAAAATTAACTGACTGGAATGATTTTTATTGTTGGTGAATAATAAATATATCCAGTATATTGAAGCATGGCAGCTTCATAAGAGCATAGGTGAATGGTGCTAACTCGATTAATCTTACTAACGAACAAAATACTTCAGCAAGAAAGTTGACTATTTCTAAATTAGCGCATCCCTGTATGGACTCATCGGAAGTGACTAAATATCTGGTAATATTACTCCTCATCATTCTGTATGCTTATTGATACGAGGCAGGTACGCAGGTGCGTAGTACCATTTGGTATAAGAATAAAAATTGGAACAAAAGATAGGCTATTGTTAATTACGAAGAAAAATCTATCTAAAATGTTTCTCCGCAGTGATAATTCATTTGAAAGCCTTAATTAGAATTACCCTAGATTGAAATTAACTGAAGCAAAGGTGATACTAATCCTCCGTCAACTTCGAATCTGAAAATTAAATGTGTCAATCGATGGAGACTTCTGACACTGCTGAGCTGGAAAGTCGTCTGTGTCCACTGACGATAGATGCTTGGTTTTGTAGTTGTGCCGAATAATACTTGTTGAGGGTTATTTTCCTTCCGTGAGGAAAAACAATTTAACAATGGGAAATATGAAGATATGAAAGTTTTGAAGTGGTACAACTCACTGTCTGTTAGTCTTGTATGCATTTTGCAAAGCGGTCACAATGCCTGACTTACTTGATATTGAACAGTGCATTCTGATTTCGACATCGAGCATAATTCCAGAGAAAATCTGTCTTGATATCTTTCATTAGCTGGACTAACAAAGATGACACAATCTCCCGCTAAAGGGAATCATTTGCGGATGGGAGGCAGCGGAATGAACGGCATGCACAGAAACCCATGTACGTCATCCTAAGCCAGTTCACCTAAGGTCCCTAGATGAAACAATCTTTGAGGTAGCGTCATTCATTGTTCTCGAGTCGTCCTTCTCATTCTCTTCATTACCCCACCTTTTCTCTGCTATCAGTGTCTGTGATTGGTGCATTCCTTCGACGTGATCTTGCAGATGGCTGATGGTGTTATTTATGCGAAGCATTTCTTAGCGAACTTCCGCGACTTCGAGAGTATCTATCTATCTATCTATCTATCTATCTATCTATCTATCTATCTATCTATCTATCTATCTATCTATCTATCTATCTATCTATCTATCTATCTATCTATCTATCTATCTATCTATCTATCTATATCTATCTATCCATCTATCTATCTATCTATCTATCTATCTGTCTGTCTATCTATCTATCTATCTATCTATCTATCTATCTATCTATCTATCAATCAATCAATCAATCAATCAATCAATCAATCAATCTATTTATCTATCTATCTTTTCTTAGCGAACTTCCGCGACTTTGAGCGTATCTATCTATCTATCTATCTATCTATCTATCTATCTATCTATCTATCTATGTATCTATCTATCTATCTATCTAGCCGCCTACGACTTTTAAACTCTCCTGGCTGTTTCGATAAGGGTATCGATAGCAACCTTGATATGGCATAGCATGACTGTATGAAGAACACATTTGAGTAGTCATAACAAGAAAAGCATGACATGTTTGTCATGAATGTCATGATTTACATTTCATGGTCCTGCAGCTCTTGCGGTGGTTTTGTTCACATGGCATGTTGCAAAAATGGTATGGTATGGTATGATTGCATGGCAAACACAAGTGACAGACTCTAATATAAAAATCATGTCTTGCAAGTCATGCAACAACATGACTACATGCCACGCTCATGATGCGCTCACGGCCGTTTCGCTATCGTTACATATACCAAATTTAGTATTACAGTATGTGAATGGATGACGAAGGTGGGCTACTGTTGCAAACGTGATAATCTTGAGATGCGTGTCATGTAACAACATGACTACATACCAAGCTCATGATGCGCTCGCGGCCATTTCGCTAGCTTCACATGTACCAAACTCGGTATTACGTAACGCGAATGAACGACATAGGTAAATGACACATCCAGACATGATAATCATGACATCAGTGTCATTTAACAGCATGACTACATGCCACACTGATGATTTGCTGGCGGCCGTTTCGCTAACTTCAGATATACCAAATTTGGTATTACGTGACACCAATGAATGGCGAAGGTATGTCTCTGGTGCGAACAGGATAATTATGAGATGTGTGTCACGTGGGAACATGAATACATGCCACAGTCAAGGCGGCAATACATTTCGATCTGACGCGGTGCGAGTGTTTGCCGGCGTTTATTTCGTCGCGTCACGCCGGCGTTCCTACGCCAGGCACCACTCCTGCCTTCTACTCGCAGGCGCGCTCCAGGCTGGGTTGCTTTGACGCATGCGCGTTTCAGCGCGTTCGGCGTCCCTCTATCACGAAATTATGGAGACGCAGTGTTGTCTGGGTAACGCATCGGCGCGAAATGGAGCGTTTCGCATGTCGCGTCAGTGGCCAATATACTTCAATGTGGTTGCCACATTGCAGTATATTGGCTTCTAACTGATGCGCTCGCGGCCTTTTTGCTAGCTCCAAATATTCCAAACTTGGAGTTACGTGACGTCAATGAATGACAAAGTATGTGACTGGTGCGAACATGATAAATCCTGGCACGCGTTTAAATAAAGAGCATGACAACATACCACGCTCATATCGTGCTCACAGCCATTTCGCTAGCTCAACATATACTAAATTTGGTATCCCGTGACGTGAATAAATGACGAAGGTAAACAACACATCCAAACATGATAATTATGACACGGAAGTCATGTGCGGCATCATTTACCTCTGCCTCGTGACGTTGTGCTGATTTCAAAGTGACATATCAACTTTTCTCATTCGTGCTTCTCATATCGAATTGATTGATATTTGAAGTTTAATGATTGATTGATATGTGGGGTTTAACGTCCCAATACTACCACATGATTATGAGAGACGCCATAGTGGAGGGCTCCGGAAATTTCGACCACCTGGGGTTCTTTAACGTGCACCCAAATCTGAGCACACGGGCCTACAACATTTCCGCCTCCCCCGAAAAGGCAGCCGCCGAAGCCGGGATTTGATCCCGCGACCTGCGGGTCAGCAGCCGAGTATCTTAGCCACTAGACCACCGCGGTGGGGCGTGCTTCGCATATCATCGTTTCCAACTGTACGCGGGTGTGCCGAATTTTTTGTGCAAATGGTTCATAGTGAGCACGCATGCGGATATGGCTCTAGCTGGATTCTCGCCGTGACCAAATACGAAATCGTAGCCAGGACATAAACTGAAATTGAGCGTTTTAGTGTACGCCATACTCTTTCGCGTTGCTCATTCAATGCAACATCCGCGTTTTTCTACAATGCTGCGTTGCCATAAAATAGAAAACGGTTTCGCTCTCTTCAACTTACTTCGTGCTTTCCGAGATGGAGCGCACAGTGAGGTGTAGCTATGAAACGTTTCACGCGAATGGTGGTAGTGGTTTGTTGGAGAAAGGAAAAAGACGCTTATTTCTGCAGCCCTTAAGGGAGCACGGCAGAGCGTCTTGAGTAGCGCCTGAAATTAATCAGGCAATCTTTGCTTATTTTTTAGTATCGTTGCACGATCAGTGTGCGCTTAAGCTATACCATGAAATCAGTTCACAGCGTCCAGGTAATGTTGTTTCCGTGTGCAACTGTAGTTGTGCTTGTGCGGAATGACCTTTTTTTATATACAGTACATAAAAAACTAGCTTCTTTAGTGTCTAGTGTATCTTCGAATCGATTGTAAATGTTTGCATATGCGAGGCCTTAAGTTTCAGAAGAAATTCCTCAGTGTGCCACGAGGAAATGTGTGTTCCGCGAAATTTTGTATATCAATATATAGAACTCTTAAGGCCTCCTCTACAACTTAGTGCTAGTTGATCTTGAGCAGAGAATGAGAAGCGGCGGCAGCCCCCAGAAAAGAGCAAGCACCCCCCAAGCTCCCCAAGCTCTCTTCGACACGAACAGGAAAGTCATTGTGTGGCATCGAAAACTATTGCAAGGATTGCCTTGCAATGGTTGGTGCTGCTCTTTCATCGCGGAAGACGAAGGTGACCTCCCCAGAGCAACTTTCCGCTGTGTATTGTGAGTGCTTCAGTGGTTTTGTTTTTGTCCAGCCAGCAGTCAAGAAATTACGTGTCAGATTCAGCCAGGATGGATAGAGGGAGTCCGGCAGACATGTTCGGACATTTGTCTAGCCAAGTAGTGCAAATTTTTGCACTGGTCCTGTTTGAGTTACTGCCGCAAAAGACAGAAGCTTCGTCACCTCTGTAAATGTACAGATATGTCAGGGAAAATAAGCTACATTACATCTTTTTATAACTGATAGCCGGCAACATTTTTCATTGTACAGGAGTTTTGTTCCTCAATTATGGGTGTCAAGCCCTCCACAGAAAAAGCGCTGCACGTCTACTTACAGAAGGCCCCAAAGGCCCTACTAGTAGGTTTTTTGGCTTGTTACCATAAGCACCTCGTTTGGGTGAGAATGACTATTTTAACGTGCACAGCGAAAAATTAGGGTGGCCGGTCGTTTTGTGGTCATCATGTTTCTCGCAATATTCTGTGCGCATGTTATGTATTACGTTGTCAATTTAGTTCACGTGCATAGAAGAGAGTTACGCAGTCTCAGGGGACTTCAAGCACCGTGTTGTAGTATAAAAAGCCAGAAAGCAACCTATCTACAATTTTTATGAACTCATTTGCTTAATCTGATGCATGATACATCACTAAACTTTCGTGCGTATTCATCAATGCAAGCTCCTCTTAGTGTTATCCAAAATGAAGATGAGAGCCGACAGATGGAAAAATCTAGTGGGGTAATGAGGGTGAGCAGTGGAAAGGCCTCAGACAGGCTGGCCAATGTTACGATAGGAGGACCTATTGTTGTAGAAGTCACCGTGACATTCTTGGCGTGTTAGTTTAAATGAGG
The DNA here is from genome assembly GCF_013339725.1 of Rhipicephalus microplus. Classification (NCBI taxonomy): domain Eukaryota; kingdom Metazoa; phylum Arthropoda; class Arachnida; order Ixodida; family Ixodidae; genus Rhipicephalus; species Rhipicephalus microplus. The sequence goes on along the minus strand of NC_051169.1, from coordinate 81,900,853 downwards.
TTAGTACGGACGTCGTCTTTTGGTGTAGGCGTATGACCTGTTGGTAATGTTCGTTTCAAAAGAAAAAAAACTATGAAGCAGAAGAGTGCAGCCCTCGCTTCCTTTCAAATTAGGTTGCGATGATACAAAGTGTTCTACTGTCGTAGTTTGGGGTAAGGCAAGCAAAAAAAAGAAGAAAGAAAAAAAGAAGAAAAACGAAGAAAGAAAAGGAGTATGCAAGGTAAAAGTAGAGTTCTACAGCACTCCTTTCTTTTGTTCGTGTATGTAGCGGCCACCACTTTGTAGCACACCGCTCCTACTTTGCATCCCCTCTTTTCTTCTTTTCTCTCTTCTTTCTTTTTCACCTTTTTTTACATTTGCATTGTCCCATCTAGTGCAGGAATCAATGACACACGGCTTTGCTATAGCAAAGATGTCTATGTGATTTTTGATTGAACAGTGCATTCAACTTTATTCAGCTTGATTGCAGGCTGATCAGTCTTGCAATAAGTGCTTCCTGTCTATCACCACACAATATCAAATGCAAAGTTTGCGCTTTTATACTGGTACATAGCTTGTGTCTTAGACTACTCAAAATGAATGTTAGTTTGCTGCTGTTTATGGTAAATAAATTATTTATCCAACATGAAAATATTTTACCTTGTGAACTTTGTCGAACCTGCCTTTCTTTTTCTTTTCTATGCTGACGTTGTATGTACGGATGGCAGTAACAGAGAGGTGATAGTTTGAGCTTCGGAAGACTAAATGGTGGCAGTGAGGCAATTCCACATCGAACATCCCAGCCATTTTGCCAACCATCCTCAATGTATTTTGAAAAAAAAATATTGTGTTCGTTTACTGTAATGCAAACAGCAAAATGCTAAATCATATCGCAGAGAACAAAATTTTACGTTAATTGGGTGCCTTCTGGACTTCCCAGGATGTCATCTGGCTGTTGTTTGTAAAAAAATATTTCAGAAAGACTGCCTCCTTTTCACTAAATTTGGTCAAGGTATTACGTAAAGATGCTTGTGTGTAGTGCTTGAAGCTCAGTAATATTAGCGCATTTTTTTTCGCCACAATAAAAGCAAGAAATCAGTTCTCTTTATATGGAAATCTATGTGATTACACTTTTTGTTTTAAAGAAGAAAATAATTTTTGAAGTTTACCAATAATAGCTGTTTTCGCATTTGGTATACGACAGCTTCTGTTTCGAAGTTCCCCATGGCCCTCAGTGCGAGGCTTCAAAAATAATTTTCTTCATTGAAGCAAAAATTGTAATGATAAAACTTGCCATATAACAAGAACTGTTTATTTTCTTTCAACTTACACATGAAAGTAACTTTTAATTGCATGAACACATAGTGCGAATTGCATCTCAATGTGGACAAAAATGAGGATATAGTGAGATTTGTGATCTGGGCCCAAGAATTTTTTTTTTCGCGAGATATACCTTCTGTGGAGTAAGTATTTATTGCTCAAATGTTCTTACAACGTGCAGTATTGTCATAGAAAAAATGCAAACAATAAAGAGCTTGGCTGAGTTCTTCAAAGCCTATGGGGCGAAAAAATTTCACTAATATTACTCGGCTTCAAATACTTTAAAGAAGCACCTTTACTTAATATGTGAATCAAATTTGATACGGCAAGAAAAAGCGTTACTTTTAAATTTTCTCACAAACAATCCGCACACGACATTCTGCGAAGTTCTGAATGTATCCCCGTGACCACAATTTTTTTTCTCTACAAAATATTCTAGCGAGTAACTGTTTTCGAAAGAGTAAATGAGCACTATTTTTTAAACTATATGTGTGTGATGGTCGCCTGGCAGTAGGGTTTGGATGTCTGGTGTAGAATGACCCAGTGGAAAAACAACAAATGCCTGGAAATCCTTCGACGCTCGGGCAATTTTAAAAGCATTTTCTTGTTAGCAGCGATGTAATTAAGCCCTTGTCTCCACGCTTAGGCCCAGAAACAAACCACAAGCAACCAAAGCAGTCCTAAGAGTCGTCCAGTTTCACTGTTCCAAGGCTTTTGCAGCCTTGTTTAGTGCAAGCTTCGCCATTTTTTAAAATTCAGATTCGAGCAACAGGTTTTGGATGCACAGTGCAATTTCAGCTAAATAATTTCACACCAGTTCCTTAGATAAAAATCGGCAAGTAGAGGTAAAAATACCATTACAAAGGCATTGTACGTAATAACAAAGAGGTCTGTTTCCTTTTTTGTGGTGCTTTGTCTGAATGCTGTGCTTTTTTAAGTGTGAATACACTTTATAAGCGACCCCAAAGCATCTACCGCCGTCGGCGGCGTCCGCAGTCTTCTCTCTACCTTTAAAAGAAAGAGGACTTGGTGGGCCGCAGCGCGACGCTCTACCGAATAAGCCACGGACGCGACGCTGATATCGGTGTCAGTAACGCGCCTTATATCTTTAACGCCGCTGTGCGCGTCCCCCTCCCCCCTCACTCGCTCCTCCGCTCTCCTCGCTCGCTGCAGCTGCGCCGCACCCCTCTCTCTCGCGCGCCCGCCTTCTCTCTCAGTCTCCCGTCGAGAGCGGGTCGTGCGATGGATGTCCCGGAGGCAACACTACCATCAACAACGAATGCAGTACAACCAAATGCCAGCACTGCACCCGTCGTTGGAGGTGACGGTACCGCGGTGGTTTCGCCGACGTTGGAAGACAAGGCGGCGCTGCGAAGGGCTCGTGAGACTGAGCGTAAGCGGGCGAAGCGTGCAGCGAATGCCGATCTGCGCGCTCGCGAGGCCGAGGACAAGCGGGCGAAGCGTGCAGAGGATGCAGAACTTCGGGCTCGTGAGGCCGAGGACAAGCGGGCGAAGCGGGCAGCGGATGGTGAACTGCGCGCTCGCGAGGCCGACATGAGGCGTCAGCATCAAGCCGCGAACGCGGCCCCAGAAGCGGAACGACAACGCAAGCGTCAGGCGGAGAAGGGCGATGAAGGCCGGCGTCAAGACGCCGCTCGCAATCGTCAACGGCGAGTGGACGTTCCTGAAGCCGTTCGAGCCAGTCAACGTGCCGCGCGGGAGAGGGTGCGAGCCCTGCACTTTGCTCGTCCGGACGCGCGTTTCAAACGCGACTTTGTGGATCGCAGCTTCGGTCACAGCTGCGCCGTGTGTTACCGGCTGTGGTTCGATAACAACCTGAGCTGCATTTCCGGCGTGAGGAACGAGACCAACAGGTTGAACGCGTTGCGGGTTCTTTGGAACGAGTCCTCATAGCATCACCCCATGCATTCGCACTTAACTATGTTCACCCTCGGGGAAATGCTTGGGAGTTTTTGTGGTATAGTAGGCGGTCCTCGAACAATGACAGCACGGGAAGAACCACGTGCTTGCTTACGCCAGTCGTCTTCTTTTATCTGCCGAACGGAAGTTCTCCATCACTGAGCGTGAATGCCTAGCTTTAGTGTGGGCCGTGGCAAAATTCAGGCCTTACCTGTATGGCCGAACTTTTTGCGTGTTTACAGACCATCATGCTCTCAGCTGGCTCTCATCGCTAAATGAGCCATCTGGACGTCTCGGTCGCTGGGTGCTGCGTCTTCAAGAATACTCGTTCGCGGTCCACTACAAGTCGGGACACCTGCACACAGACACAGACTGTTTGTCACTTCATGCGGTTGAAACGCCCGACTTTACAGACCTTGAATCAGGCCCTTGCATTCTCTCCATTCACGCTTTGGATGATATATCTCCACCGAACAACGACGTGACCCATAGTTACCCTCCATCATCGAGCGTCTGACCTATGCTGAAACAGACCCTTGCGTTCGCCTGTTCGGACTTCAAGACAACATTTTGTACTGTCGCAGCTTTTGATTTTATTTAAAAAATTAGTTAACTTAAAGGACATTTTATTTAAATTGAAAAAAAAAACTTTGAGGACGCGACATTTATCATTGCATTTCATAAATAATGGAATGCACATTCCCTAGTTGAAGTTGCTCAGTCAACCGTCAACACGTTTATTATATGCAGTTATAACTACCGGCAATCGAAGAAATGCACACAGAACACACTAACGAACTGGATAATATTTCCTCGGCCCTTAGCTCCCTCCTAGTATTGGAAAGTTCGATTAACCGCTAAACCGCGACGGGGGAAGATGAATGCCGCTTACGCTTTCACCTCTGAAGAGAAAGCATAGAAATGCTGGACGAGGAGAGCCGAAAGGAGAAACGGTAGTAGGGAACAGCTGTTGCGAATCATCACCGACCCTCACAGCTTCTTCGTTTGAATATTGTGAAGGGCTCTTGCTCTTGCGTGTTTAACGTTATCGCCTCGATGTAAATCAGTGGCCATCACTAATGGTTCCATTTTCCGCATTATACAGCGATGGAAGAAACGTATATTTAATAGAAAAGCTTGAATAGTATGCTGGATTGCTTTTTTTTTTCTTAACTTTCGTGCGTAGTTATTTTTTCTTCGTTGAGTTTGACTGTTTGAATTGCCTCTATAAACAGCGTCTGCGGCTGGAATGTGCAACAACGTACTAATATTACTTTAGATACCCCCTGCCTGTATTTATATTCGTGGTAACTCTTTTTCAAAGGCCGCTCTCATTGCGCTATAGCACTCACTAGCTGTAGTGTGCTACACCATGTTCGATCGCTTTTGACTCGGCTCATCCTCTCTCTGTGGCGCGGTATGACAATAAACAATTAGGCATTTATTCTTAATCTTATCCTATCACTATTTTCTCTTATATTCATTTTATTTAGCTACCGGGATGACAAATGTAACCCGATAACAACTAGTGGGTCATTATTTAAACACCCGTATACGTATGCCAATATGCATATATTTTGATAAATGACTCGATAAACAAGATATTAATGGTATTCTTCTCGTTATCTATAAAATTAGTTTGGAGATTGTTTTAAACTAACGGGTTACGTTGGAATATAATTTTCATAGAAAGTATCTTCTTTGATGCCACTAGCGGCCACGTAATTAGGAAGGATATAAATATTAAAGTTTAAGGGTTCAACTTGCTTTCTGATTAGCAATGCCAAAAAAAGATGTAGTAAATCGGAAAAGTCAAAAAGCTATATCATACGCATCGCGTGCGCATATAAAACGTTGTAAACGTTTTTATTAGTTAAAGGGTCGTAAACTGTAATTCGTGATTAGTAAAGGTTCTTAAATATGTGCAAAGCTCATGCATGCGTCATGTATCTGTTTTAATGTAGAATGACCCATTGACACATGAATGGATGACGCATGCCTGAAGTATGAATGCCTCTTGCAGATAATAGTTCACCTGTCTTCTCGGCCTGTGTGCTGTTAGGTGACGGTCTATCTGATTTTTTCTATTGAATTTTAACACTTGTGCGAAAGGTTGAAAGGTTTTTTCTCACGTTCTTGTGTTTATCAAACAAAAATTTTTACTTGCGAGCTGACGCTCTTTTGCGTCCCTTCAGTACTCTTCCATCTTCGTCGAAGTCCCGCTGTACCCGAACACACCACGCTGTCGTATCAACTAGCCCCACTTTTAATACTGTTGTACTCAAATCATTAGTCTAGTACACTACAGTTTTAGAAGTCAAGAGATGGTCTGAGCCTGCCCTCTATTGAAAAAAATGCGTAGGTTGAAATAAAACAGCGTGTCTAGAGGTGGCCCGTGAACAAGTGACGTCACCTATTTAGACTTATAAAATACTAACAAAGGCGTAATGTCTGTCTTCCTTGATTTGGAAATTTCCCTTCACAGCATGCTAAGCCTAAAAAATTGATCATTTGGATGTGGTTTTCCAAAACGGTGCTGTATCGGCAGAAATTTTCGGCTCCGAAGCTTAGGGACGTGAATCTAAAGCAAATGGAAGAATTAGTTTTGAGCTTACAAGCTACAGAACCCATGGCGGCACTAGATAGATTCGAAGTGGACGACCACTGCTTTTGGGCGTGCAGAAATGATTTTCAGGCCCAATAATTGGTCCACTCATGTGCTGTGGAAGCTGCGGCTGCGTTAACTACGAGTACAATTTGAGACAATGTCATACCATTTGTTTGTATTCTATAGACAAAAATTTAATGCATCCGAGGCACATATTTGTTTTTTACTGCTCTCTTTGCATGCTATACCACGAACACGGCAGTACTTTTTTTTCGGTATCATAGAAATACATAAATAGGTTCATATTGCTACATGCATGTTGAAATTTTGTGGAACGATGCGCGTGTGTGCCTGACAGAGAGGACGAAGCGTTGCCTCCGTTCGGCCATTACTATACTCTTCTTGGAAAGCGCTGGACTGTGGCACCAACAGTGACCACTTACCGATAAGTTTCAAAATTTCTTGCCCGACAATTCCATCTTGTTCAAATGTAAGGGTATTTGTAAATTACAATAAATTTAGGAATGATCTGAACTCAGCATTAGCTTCTCACTCGGAAGAGAGCGACGATACACAAGCACTGAAGATAAACGCAGTCAATAAACCATCCTACAAAAGAGCCGAATTTACTTTTGAATCCACAAAAAAGAGTATGTAGCCGTTGGTGGAGTGGTGACTGTACAAGAGAGCACCGACGGCGTCAGGCAGCTTGGAAGCAGTTCTTACATAATCAATCCCCCCAAAACTGGGCCGATTAAAAATTCAGTGCAGCGGGCTTTAAGAGAGCTGTAGCTCAAGCTGAACAAGAATATGACAGAAGATATGAATACCTGTCGAAGCCTAAACATATGAAAGCACTGTTCCGATATATGAGAGTTCGAAAAATGTTGCCATCTCCATTTATTGCAGCTTGTGACAATCTGTCGGCGCAAGGAATGACCACTACCTTAGAGGCAATCGGTAAAGATCTGGAAAGCAGATTTACTTCAGTAGTGGCAAACAACTGGCACAAGTCTACGACAAAGTCTGACTTTGACGAAGTGACATAGACTGAAGTATCCACCGTCATTAAACATTTACCCTGTGCGTCTCCTGGCCCAGATGAAATCACAGTACCCATGATTAAAATTCTGTTCAATTCATCGCTTAGTGACGTTGCCAATTATATTAACTACTCCTTAAAAAACTCATGGGTGCCACAGGATTGGAGAATAGCAAAGGTCATTCCTATACTAAAAATCCGGGTGTAGGATTAACAGTCGATAATATCAGACCAATCTCTCTAAGATCTAACATTGCCAAACTAGTAGAGAGGGTCCTACATAGCTCAGTAAGTATCTGCATGGCAGACAATTCAGTAATAAAACCGAACCAAATCGGCTTTAGTAGTGATGTTTCTATTTGGTCTGCCCATGCTGATTTAGAAAGCCGAATACAGCTCGCTCGAAAAAGAAGCCAAAACACTGCTTTAGTAACGCTTGACATAGCCAAAGCGTATGACAATGTGGAGCACTTCATTTTGTTAAGTACGCTAATAGATTGAATTTCCCACAATACTTAGTAGTGTGGGTAGCAGAGGTTTTAAAATCAAGAGAATTCTATTGCGTCGAGGATGGATGTTCCTCATAAAGATTTAAACAAACGCGCGAAGTTCCCAAGGAACACCCTTATCTCCTGTGTTATTCCGTGCTTTAATGAGCACAATTCCAACAGACCAAAAAAGTTACTGTCTACATTTAGGCTGATGACGTCGCATTCTTTGCTGCTCACTGTGATATTTACTCACTACAACTTAAGTTACAAAGATATATTAACATGTAAAATTTTATTGCAGTCGATTTCATTATCATTATATCTCAACAAAAGTGCCCTCTTGGTGTTTCCACTTGCAGACCCAATTTCAATTTCAATTCTATATAAACTGGAACCCATCCAGCAAGTAGACTCTATAAATATTTGGGAATCATTTATAATGACAAACTTAACTGGAGTTCACACATAGAGTATATATCTACCAAGGCAGGGTGGGCTTCAGGCTTACTGCACAAGCTACGTAACCGGAAATATGGGTTACGGAGGCACACCTTGATAATCTTGTACAAGATGTACATGCACCCCATCATGGAATTCGGATGCAAACTATTCTCAGGTGGCCCTGCTTATAAAACAATACCTCTAGTTGTCTTGGAGCGAAAAGCACTGCGAATGTGTCTAGGACTTACTAGGTTTGTGGCTATCAACGTACTGTACCAGGAAGCGCGCCTGCCTACACTACTTTGTCGATTTTGCATCTTGACCGTACAAGCATTTTTAAAATTTTATAGCCTATTGGCAAGAAGATCTTAATATGCTTTTATCGCAAACCCCAACGCCTTTTTTATTGCTCATTGGCCACGGTTTCACACACCTCAGATAATGTTTGTACAAAAGAATCTACAAAGTATAAATGTGAACATTAGAAATGTAATTGAGACTAATGAATCCAATTGTCATGTTATAATTGAGTATGATGATATATTCCCCCAAAACACCAAGTTACATTCTCTCAAATTTTTAAATAACATATTATTAGATTACTTGGAGCATGCTGAAACTAAAATATAATAGCTACAGATGCTTCAGTAAATAATCAAAAGGCAGGTGTAGGCATCGCCCCTGATTCGCTTGGACTGGTCCTTTTCAGTAGACTGCCTAATTTTACTCCAGTTTTTGAAGCGGAGCTCGTGGCGACTATTCTGAGCTCTTCGAAAACTTCCGTCATATCAAAACAACGCAGTCATAATGACGGATTCTCTTTCAGTTTGTGAGATCTGACAGCTTCAGAGAACTCTCGAATTCTAAGGACATTCAAAACATTAGTACCCCCGCAGTTCGAGACTCCTGAGGTTACCATGGGTTCCGGGACACTGTGGATTAAGATTAAAGGGATTGGCTGATTTCTTAGCACTGAGCCGCACTTGATGGCCCAAGTTTTATTCATACTGCCAGATGTTGAATATATTACAGCTATAAGATATCGAAAATTAGCAATCTCCACTGATACGATAGAAAAATTACATGGAGATTATAACCACCTTAAGTTTCCATGGTGACCCCACTGGAGCCAGTCCAGAAAGCTCGAAGTTTAAATTTTAATTACTAAATTTCGATGTCGTGTCCCTCCCCTTCCTAAACCTGTATCTACACAGAGCTGGTCAGACAATATCACCCCTCTTGCGCATTCTGCGGAGAAATGGAATCACTAGAACAGTATTTTTTGTATTGTCGCCGATACGCTATACTTCGAAAAATGTTACTAGTTATTCCATTTCTGAAAATAGGCGTTAGATTGACGGTGGAAACTGCACTAAGCTTTGGTGCCTCAGTTTTGGGACATTGCCACAGAGATGCTTTCAATGCCATCTGCGATTATATTCAGGAATACAAACGTACACCTTTGTGATCTTCAATCACATAATTATTATTTATTACTCCCCCCCAAAATTCTAAATGGCAAAAGTCAGACGCAGCTGAGTGGTAATCACAACACCTGAAAATCTCAAAATTTCTCACTTGAATTTTCTAGTTTTTTCTCGTTTGCTATCTTTTTTATGTGGTTTTCCTTACATTAATCATATTATAATACAAATTCATTACACATAGGTAAAAATGATCAAATAAAAACGGCAATACGCTTTTTTGGCCAATTCTTCTGAGTGGGTATGAGCCATCAGTCCCAGGGAAACAAACAAACAAGCTTGGTGGCTGGTCAACTGATCACGGTGTTGCCGCTGGTTGGAAATATATATTTCATCGCAGCCTCAGTTGATACGACGTCTTTTCTCTCCCGTAACATAGTTGGTGGAGGTGGAACGTTCCCCGTCCTCACCACGAAGCTTCGCAGTGGCCGCACCGTCCAGCCTCCGGCCATTGCTTCCAATGGTAACAAACCCGTCATTGCCTCCAGCTGGAGCTTCAGCCACTTTTTACCTTGCGATGTCCCACCCCCGTCATCCCGGCACGTTCTCCGCCCAACCTGGTCTTGACATCGACTACTGGCTCCGCATGTATGAGCGTGTTAGCCAGACTCAGCGATAGGACCCTACCATGATGCTCACCAACATATTCTTTACTTGGATGGCACCCCGCGTGTATGGTTCGACGCTCATGAGGGCGAGGTCACCAGCTGAGACATCTTCAAGGAACGACTACGTGATATCCTTGGGGACCCGTCAGGTCAACAAATGGCCGCACGACAAGAACTCACCACCCGTGTACAGTCATCAAATGAGTCGTATATTGTATGTCTCGTACATACAAGATGTGCTCGCGTTGTGTCGCAAAGTGGACGAGCAAATCACCGAGAGTGACAAGGCGGGCCACATACTCAAGGGCATCGCTGACGATGCTTTCTACTTCCTTGTGTACAACAACGTCACGACCGTGGATCTCATAATTATGCAATGCCGCCACTTCGAATTGGGCAAAAGCTGCCGAGCTCTGCGTCTATATTTTCGCGGCTCCCAAGCACGTCTGTCACGTCAGCCTGCACCGATATCGGTGCCACACTACCCTTGCACGAGAATGTTACACGCATCGTTCGGTGCGAGCTTGAGGCGGCTCGTCCAGCGCAGCTTCATCCACTTCCACTTGACCAGGGCACCGTCCAAACTTCCCCGGTTGTCTCAGTTATTCAGGCAGTCGTGCGGCAAGAAATTGCTAACCTTGATTTCCCTGTCACCTGCTCCGTTTCACGACCCGACATATACCGATGCGAGTGACACTATCACGCCTCGACCCATACTTTGTGCCCAGATCCCGCCATGCGAATGGAGGACCGCCGACGACAAGGCGATCTGCTTCCGCTGTCGCAGAGTTGGCCATGTCTCCCACTACTGCCGCAGCACTTGGACGCCCTCCCACTGGAGCCCATTTTCTTCTTCTTTTCCCTCATACATGGACCCCCGTTGGTATTCGCCCAGCTGTGAGTATCCTGCTTCAGCCGCACCCAACAGCCGCTCTACCGCTCGTTCACCATCACCACAACGCCGCCGTTCTCTGTCGCCCCAACACCGCCTATATCCATCGCCAACTAACTATAAACCCTCCCGGTGCAAAAACTAGATCATGCAGTTCCTAGAGGTGGTGCTGCATAAAGTGCGACTGACCCAAATTATCCATTGACGCTGCCTACTAATAAGAACTTGTTGGAAGTGCTTGTGTACGGTTTTTATTTGGCGGCTTTAGTTCACACTAACTCAGATGTCAATAATGAGTGCTCGTCTGTGTCACCGCCTTAAAAAAGTACTCAGGCCAGCCGCAACACAAGCCGTCCGTGTCACCAATGGTGGAACTGTGACCTCCATTGGAATGTATACCGATCTTATTAGCTTTGCCGACCGCCAAGTTCTTGTTTGATTTACCGTGCTCGACAATTGCCCTCATGACCTCATCTTCGTGATAGACTTCTTATCGACGCATTCTGTCTTGAGGGGGAGACGCAGGGGGCGCCGACCAGTGCGGACGCGAGAAGATCGGCTCCCGTTTCTGTTAATGTGACGAAGAGTTCAACAAAGAAGAGGACTGGGAGGAAGCCCTTAACAGCGGCGACCTCTTGGTTCAACTTCGGGCTGTCCAGAGGGCCTGCGAGAGGGCGGAGGGCCACGGTCTTCCGGTCCCTACGTGGGAGCGGCCCGCGACTGCTACGGATTCCCCCTAAACGGGGCCGTTACGACGCAGTTCCTCAGGACCTGAATAAAGTTCTTTGTCTGTCTGTCTGTCTTTCTTGATCGACACTTCCGCCGGCACTCTCTCTTTAAAATTACCTCTTCTGCCACATTCTCGCCCCGAGCTGCCGAAAAGCCTCTTTACCACAGACTTCAGTCGGATACCACCAAAAGTCCTCAAGTTTACTGAATTGGCAACAAGTTCCCCCGTTATTGACGGTGATTATGTCGTCGTGCCTATTCCTCGTGTTCTCCTGGCACGCGACATCAATGTGCCACACTCCTTCGTAACCATGGCCTCTAATAGGACATGTCTCTCTATTATCAATTTCGGTTTCACGCAGAAAGTACTACCACACAGAATTTCAGTCGCCACGCTGCGACCCTTTATAGACGCCCACGTCACCGCCTTATGGCAGACGCATGCCTTGATCTTCCATGTCGCCCGCAGGGTGCCATATCCCTTGATGCGGCTTTGCGCCCCATATTCGACCTGATACTCAAACTTGAGGAATCCGAACTCCCCATGCCGCCTACTGGCTGCCTACCACGACATATTTGACATCGACAGCAGTTCACTCGGCCAGAATTCACTCGTAAAGCACCGCTATAATACTGCTGATTCTCCTCTCATTCACCGCCGACCAGGCTGGGTGTGTGTCACAGAGCGTAAGACAATTCAAGAAGTTAACAAAATGCTAACCAAAGAAATTGCGGAACCCTCTTCAAGCCCTTGGTCATCTCCCGTTGTGCTCATTAAAACGAAGGATGACACGTGGCGCGTCTGCATTGATTACCGCCATCTTAGTTCAATCACGAAAAAGAGCGTTTATCTTTGCCTCGTCTTGAAGACGCCCGCTATTGTCTTCATGGTGTACGATACATTCCTTCAATTGACCTACGTTCTGGCTGATAGCAGATTGCGGTGGACGAGAAACACCAAGAAAAGACTTCGTTTGTAACTCGCGACGACCTATACCGATTCAAAATGATGCCGTTTGGGCTATGCAACACCCCAGCCACGTTCGAGTGTATGATGAACTCGCTATTACAAGGGTTCAAGCGGTCAACCTGCCTGTGCTACCTGGACGATGTCCTTGTATATTCGCCTACAATTAAGACACACCTTCAGCGTTTGTCAGCGGTTCTTGACATTTTCCGCACTGCGGGCCTTCAACTAAACTCGTCAAAATGTCACTTCGGCCGCCATGGACCACCATGTCGACGCATGAGGTGTGCAGCCTTACGAAGAGAAAGTTTGTGCTGTTACGAGCAGTAAAACTCAACCTTCTGCCCACTTCCTCTGTTCCCTTGAGCAGAGCTCTCCCAGCGGCGTAGCGGCTGTTGCTACCGAAGGGAGTGGAAGGTTGGTTGCTTCTCGGTGTCCGTCCTGTTTTGTCGTGGCTGCTGCTGTTTATTCGGGGATGGAGGCCAGCACATTTCAAACGTTACAACAACTGGACTTTATATACAGAAACTTATGTACATATTTACAAGACTTGACCGTCGGAACCGTCGCATGTTGCCTCGGCCGAGCCGATAGTGCAGAGCACTCTTTCTTGTGACCAGAACCACCTCCGCGAGGACCCGGAAGCCAGGTTTTAATACCTCAGTTGCCCCTCCCGATTCTCCTCACGGCCAACTAAAGCAATTTAGTACGTTTATTGGACAGACAACACACTTGTTGCCGTCCCCTCCTCTCGCTCTCTTCTTCCCGCACTCGACTGCTCGGTCGGAAAGAGAGAGACGAAAGGACCGGCCTGCCCCCAACGTTCCGCGAACTGTGCGAACGCACACAATCGTGGCGCCGTTCGGCTGCGGGCCTCCTGCGTTACCGTGAGATGACTACGCTGTCCAGCATGACAGCCGTCCCACGGACTCTACTCCTGACGGATGGGTGGCTATGCACTGTCCTCCCGTCACCCGCCGGCAAGACTCGCTCCCGTGGCCTGCGACGCCAGACCTTACACGCCTTTTCCAAGATTCACGCAAGCGCTCAAATGCAGCTGCGCGAATAACACCATAAAAATATGGCGCCGCACGTCCCCAACCCTGTGGCCATACTTCGCAGTTCCTTGAACGTCAGAGGCGTTTCTGCAACGCGTGCAATACCTTCTCTGCTTAACCTTTGGGGCACCACCAAACGGACGCCACCACATCGCAAAAAAAAGAAAAAAAACCACACGAGGTCACTGTGCACACAAGTACAATCTATAAAGCAGGCAAGTAAAACAACAACAAACTTCTACATGCTTACAGTTGTACATATACACAAAAAAATACTTCCCTGAAACACACACACACCCTTCGGCATATGGTCCCGTTCAAATTCAACCAAAATACCAATAACTCCTGCATGCTACACACACGCACAAGAGAAACAATACAATTCACTAAGGCACATAGACCTTTCAACGCGTGGTGCTGTTCAATTGTCCACAGGTTCGCGCACGTCACTCTTGAGTGTCCAGCCTGCGCTTAGTCCTCTAATGTCTAGACCCCGGAGCACCACTGCCGATTCCCCGGCACTCATTAGGCACCCTCGAAAGCGCATCTGCGTTGCCATGCTCGGCGCCTTTTCTGTGCTGCACCACTACATGATACCGCTGAAGCGCCAAGGCCCAACGGGTAAGCTTAGCCCCAGAAAGAGTGCCCTGGGTGAGAAAAATTAGTGGGTTGTGGTCTGACACCACGGTAACCTGTGCGCCCAAGAGCCAGAAATCAAACCTTTTCAGACCCCAGATGACTGCAAAGGCGTCTCGCTCAATAGTCGACCAGCGCGTTTGAGTTGGAGAGAACTTGTGGCTCTCAAATGCGATCGGCATCTCGGTACCATCGTCCGCACGTTGCGACAGGCAAACTCCAGCCGTGACCGCGGGCGCGTCTGTAAACAGCTAATACGGCCTCTCGGGATCTGGGGTCGATAATGCTGCTACCTCACACAGTGCGATCTTAAGCCGCTGAAGCGCCCTTTCAGCTTCCGCGGACCACGGAATTCGGTTCGGGATTCACTTCCCCGTTAGCTCTGTCAGGGGCCTCGCTACCTCTGCGTAATCTTTCACATAGCTTCGGTAGTAGCCACACAGGCCCAGTACGCTGCGTAGTTCTCTTTTAGTCTCCGGCGCCTTTAAACCTTTGATCGCTGCAAGCTTCTCAGGGTCAGGTGCATGCCGTCCCGAGCCTACCACATGTCCCAAATACCAGATCGATGGACGAGCTATCTGGCACTTATCCTTCTTGACCTTCAGGTTAACCTGCTTTAGGGTCTCAAATACCTGCCCCAGGTGTTCTGCGTGCTCTTCGAGCGTTTCGCTAAAAACGCCTAGATCATCCAGGTATGCACAGCAGTATCCGCTGTGTGGCCTTAGCAGTTCGTTCATTGCCCTCTGGAATGTCTGAGCAGCGTTTTTAAGCCCGAAAGGCATTACCGTCCAGGCAAACTGTCCGCGATGACACGCAAACGCTGTCAGCAGGCGCGAAGAAGACTCGAGTGGTACCTGCCAATAACCTCTTCGCAGGTCGAGCAGCGTTATGTACTTCGCTTTTCCTACGGTCATTATGAGTTCTTGCTGAAGGGCCATTGGGTATGCGTCCGCCACCGTCCCCGCGTTTACTGCCCGAAAATCGACACAGAGTCGCATGCTGCCGTCTTTCTTCGGAACGCATACCAGCGGATGGGCATACGGGCTCTCGCACGGAAAGATCAACCCCAATTCGAGCAGTTCGTCTACCTGCCTCCCCACCTTGGCCTGTAAGCTTTTGGGTACCCTGTACGGATGCGGGCTTCTGCGGACAAACCCGTCTTGCAAACTTATCTCGTGTGGCCTTACTGCCACTACCGTTGGCCCCCCGCCAAACTGCTCCACATGCCTCTTGAACACTTCGCAGATCACCCCGCATTCCCGTTCTACTAAATGGGCTACCATATCGCGCGACGGAAAAACTTCTTCACTACGCATTGCCCCTGGCTGTGGGGCGCACTCTATTTCACCGAAATCACCGTCCACCTCGAACATTACTCCTACCAACATAACCCTGGACTGATATGGGCGCAGCTGATTCGCGTGCACCAGTTTCCGGTTACCTGCTGGCATCTGCACGAAGTATGAATGCTCGCGGTATCTCTCGGTGACACTGCCTGGCCCTTCCCATTTCGGAAACATTTTCTCTGGTGGTTGATCATCAAACACCAGCACCAAATCACCAACGTTAAACTCTTTTGCCTTCGCCCTTTTGTTGAATTGCGCAGCATAGGTGTTTTGCGATTTCGAGCTGACCATTTCCGCAACCTGCACCGCGCGCCTGAGCCGCCCTCGTAATTCTTCCATGTACGCCGCTGGCGACGCCCCCAACTCTCCCGGCACTGCAGTTTACCCCGTCCAAGCCCTCTTAAGTATACTCAACGGACCCGTTTGTTGCCTCCCATACAGCATCTCAAAAGGCGCTACTCCGGTCGTATCGTGTGGGACTTCCCCCCCCCCCCCCAGCAAGAAAGGCACAAATTGATCCCAATTCCTCCCCTCCTTCTCTATTATGTGGTATAGCATGTTCTTAAAGGTCCTGTTCCATCGCTCGACCGCCCCATTGCTCTCAGGGTGCCCCGGCGTGGTAAATCGAGGGGAGCAACCAAGTTTCGACAAAAACTCTCTTGTCAGTGCCGCTGTAAAGTTAGTGCCGCAGTCGGACGCTATAACCTCGAGTATGCCTGTTCTGCTAAATACTGCCAGTAGTGCATCGCAGGTTGCCCTAGCGCTTAATGAACGCAAACACACCACCTCGGGCCAGCACGTGCATAAGTCGATGACGCATAAACAGTACTTATAGCACCTGCCTGATACTGGCTCCAGCGGTCCAATAACGTTCACGTTAACCCGCTGAAACGGATATCTTGGTCTCGTAAGGGGTTCTATCGGGACGCTGTCCCCGCGACGCCAGTCTGCCCTCGCCTGGCAACCATGACAACTGTTGCAGTGCCGTCGTACGTCGTCTCCTACGCCTGGCCAATAAAAACTGTACTTGATCCTAGAGCATGTTTTACGGCAACCAAAATGCCCGGCCCAGCTTGACTCATGCGCCAGTTGCAAAACTTCCCCTCTGCGGCATTCCGGCAGTACCAGCTGCGTTACCGATTGCCCCAACACCTTGTCCTTATGATAAAGTAACCCGTCTATTACTAGCATATTGCCTTTTCCTGTCACTGCTCCTCTCCACGCTTCCTGTAAAGTCGGGTCTCCCCGTTGTTTCTCGCGAAACTCCTCTGACGCGGACCTCTCCTTCATGCCGACGCTCGGGGCTTCGTTATGCAACACGCTGTCGTCCCGCTGATCCCCTTCATCGTGGCTTGCTACAGCTACCTCGCTGATCAACACTTCCTCGGTCGCGTGTCGCTCTACCAATTTAACACGAGTGCCCACCTTGTCCTGACGCTATACGGCCTCGGCGTGCTGAGGCTCGCTTTCGAACTCTGGCCGAGCGCTGCCCACTTCTGAGGTACCCTTCACTACCCCTTCGAGGGTGCTCTCCTCGTGTAGTAGTTTCCATGCTTCTTTGGAAAGTAGGCAAGCTGTTCGTGCCGTTAGATGGTCCGTTAACGCGCAAAACACTGGGACTGGTTTCCTAACGTTGGAAAAAACTCCACGCTCGCGCGACATAGTCAGTAGAATAACTGCGAGCTTTGCCTGTACTTTCTCCCCGAACGCCGAAGTCAGGTTGACCATCCCATGCGATTGCACCAACTCTGGCGGGACCATGCTCTCACGGACTACTGTGATTTCCGCACCTGTGTCCAACACTGCTCCTATGTGTTTGTCTTTGCAGTCGAGCGATACTGGGATTAAATCACTGTGTGCGACTGGGGGACCTTCAATCGAAACACGCGCCGCTAAGCTGTCTTCTTTACTGTTCGGAAGCACTTCCGTCGGCTGTTTCTGACGCTGCGGGCAATTCCATTTCTAGTGCCCCGTACTGCCGCAACTGTAGCAGGCCCTGGGCTTTGGTTTCCCCTCCACAATACGGTTTTTCCCAGACCCACGGCCCTTCATTGTCTCTTCGTCGGATCTAGCCCTGCTCGCGCTTTTCGACTCCACCAAGCTTTGCTTCGCCTGCCTCGCGGCGCTGTTCGTCCCCTGTGCTTCAAACGTTCGCAGCAACGCGGATATCTCTGGGGCGCTCATCTACGTTCTACCTTCTTGGAGTGTCACGTATCGCAAGGCCTCCTCCGACAAATTTTTCTTTAATTGGTCGGCCACCAAAAGCTTGACCAGGCCCTCCAATGTCGACACCCTTTTTGCCTCAAGGTAAAAGTGGGGGTAGCTCTCTAAACGTGTCGAAAAAGGTCTCCACCCCTCGTTCGCACGCTTGCCTGACCCCAAAAATCTTTTTAGATATTCCCCGGCTGAAAGTCTGAGCTCGTCCAGCACCGTTTGCTTGATTACCTGGTAATCTTTGTGCTCTGTTGGGCTTAGCCGCATGGACGAAAACGGGACTCTCTCCGCTACCAACGGGAAAACTAAACGTCCCCAAAACTCCCCCGGTACCTCGTACGCTTCAAGGGCACTTTCCACGGACTCAAACCACACCGGTGCTTCAGCCTCGGCTGGAAATTTGGGTAACACCCCTGTGAGGACTTTTGAGTAGCGTCTCAGTTCGCTACACGGATAACGCCTGCCGAACTCTGGTACACTCCACCGAGAGCTTCCGCCCATCATCTGCGACAGCCTCTCCATCTCCAACCCCAATTCCTGCAGTCTACGCTCCGGCGTGAGATTTCCGAAACGGTCATCTTTCTGGCAATCCCGCGCACTATCCTCTCCCGGGTTTCCCACGTCGCTCTCGTCCCCCGACTCACGACTCATGGCCTGCGCTCGCCTGTCCGGGTTAAAGTGGGCAAACCTCGTGTCCATAGGACGCCTTAAAACTCAAAAATAAAGGCAGCGGCACCCCTGAGATGTAAGAACACCAAAGGACTCACCACTTTTGAAGTTTCTGCTCGCTGGTTGCTCGATGTCGCCGGGGTTGTCGCCGGAATGATGAATTGGGATGACCGTAGCTGGACCCCTGGCTTCCTCGGGTCGATGGCTGCCACACTGCCGCCTCCTCAGCTCGGTGGCTTGGCTGTTCGTTGGAACAGCCGATGTCTTGACTTTTGGTCTTGCGTGTTCTCCGCAACACGACGATCTCCTTGTTGCGCAGAGTGCCCCTTGTCGTCGTCGTCTCGATCCTGTCGGACTGCGCCAGTAAAACTCAACCTTCTACCCACTCCCTCTGTTTCCTTGAGCAGAGCTCTCCCAGCTGCCTAGCGGCTGTTGCTACAGAAGGGAGTGGAAGGTTGGTTGCTGTTCCCTCCTCTCACTCTCTTCTTCCCGCACTCGACTTCTCGGTCAGAAAAAGAGAGACGAAAGGACCGGCCTGCCCCCAACGTTCCGCGAACTGTGCGAACGCACACAATGGTGGCGCCGTTCGGATGCGGGCCTCCTGCATTACCGCAAGATGACTATGCTGTCCAGCATGACAGCCGTCCCGCAGACTCTACTCCTGAAGGTTGGGTGGCTATGCACTGTCCTCCCGTCACCCGCCGGCAATCCGCAGTCCGGGGACCATTTAGCTGGTTGCTAGAAGCGGCGATTGACCACGGTATTCTTGCCAGAAGGGGCGCGCTTACGCCGAGATTATCGTCTCCTGAGAATAGGCTTTTTCGGAAGCGCGCCCCTTTGAGACCGAGAAGACTCGCTCCCGTGGCCTGCGACGCCAGACCTTACACGAGCTTTCCTTTACTCCAGTCTGTCAAGGACGTCCACTGTTTTGTGGGACTTTGTTCCTACTTTAGAAGGCTCGTGGAAGATTTTGCAACAATCGCTTGGCCACTCATCGACCTTCTGAAGAAAGAGGTGACTTTTACTTGATGTTACGCTGAAGCTACCGCTTTTTCTCACCTCATCACACTCTTGGCTATTCCACCTATATTGGACCACTTTGACCCATCTGCTCAAAGAGAAGTCCGAGCCGATGCGAGTGGTCACGGGATTCAAGTCGTCCTAGCCCAACGCCAACGGGGTGACGGCCGAGTTATCGCCCACGCTAGCCACCTTCTCACAGCCACCGAACGCAACTATTCAATTACAGAGCGAGAATGTATTTCTCTTGTTTGGGCAGTCACGAAGTTGCGCCCATATTGTCACGGGGTCGTGACGTGGCCGAAGACAGGAGACTTCGTGTTGGGATTTTAACTGTTCATTTGGGCGAACCTGTGCCGGTAAACAGAAAGTCCAATTACAGCAGCAGTCTCGCACAGATAGCAGTCTCAGACTGATAGCGGCGAACGGAGCGTCGGCCTTCGATCAGCTACTGACAAGCGGCGAAGCGCGTTGGCATTTATACTGCCGACGTCGAATGTTCTAGCGCTACCGCTGGCGGCGGCGTACGTTCCAGAACAATCTGTACCATTCGCACAGTGGGCGTGATCTTATCGAAATGATCTACTACAGTCCGGAACCCTCTCGAAAACTGCTGGCGCGGTTTGCGCTGAGAATCGTGTGGTGTTTTGGGACGATAACAAAAGCTTGGGAAATGGAACGTGGCATTGCCCCCCTCTGAAAAAGGCATCGTCTCGATGCTTTAACTAAAGATGAAGGTACAATAATAATGCAAGAAAGTACAATGAATAAATTACAATACAACAATAATACAAAAAACACTGTTTCAGTTTGTTAACGCGCATGAAACGGCTTTAGGCGTGCGACATGGACGACTTCAGGTCGCGATCGGCGTCGTTGAGAGTTCGTGATGCCGTCGGGGACAACCTCGTAATCAAGTGGGCCGAGACGTCGAACCACCCTGTATGGTCCGAAGTACCGTCGCAGAAGCTTTTCACTTAGTCCACGTCGGCGTATCGGCGTCCACACCCAAACACGTTCACCGGGCTGGTATTCCACGAAGCGTCGTCGAAGGTTGTAACGGTGGCTGTCGGTCGTCTGTTGATTCTTGATACGGAGCCGCGCAAGTTGTCGGGCTTCTTCGGCGCGATGAAGGTACTCGCTCACATCGATGTTTTCTTCGTCGGTGACGTTGGGTAGCATGGTATCGAGCGTCGTTGTCGGGCTCCTTCCGTAGACCAATTTGTATGGAGATATCTGCGTCGTCTCCTGCACCGCCGTGTTGTATGCGAAGGTCACATACGGAAGAATGGCGTCCCACGTCTTGTGTTCGACATCGACGTACATTGACAGCATGTCGGCGATCGTCTTGTTAAGCCGCTCGGTGAGGCCGTTGGTCTGTGGGTGGTACGCTGTCGTCCGGCGGTGGTTTGTTTGGCTGTATGCCAAGATCGCTTGAGTTAAGTCGGCAGTGAATGCCGTTCCTCTGTCGGTGATAAGGACCTCCGGGGCGCCGTGACGTAGGACGATATTTTCGACGAAGAACTTAGCTACCTCGGATGCACTGCCTTTTGGCAGGGCTTTTGTCTCGGCGTAGCGGGTGAGGTAGTCGGTAGCTACCACGATCCACTTGTTTCCGAAAGCCGACGTCGGGAACAGCCCCAGTAGGTCCATACCAATCTGCTGGAAAGGTCGGCAAGGTGGATCTATTGGCTGCAGAAGTCCCGCTGGCCTTGTCGGCGGTGTCTTGCGTCGCTGACAGTCCCGGCATGTCCTCACATAACGAGTGACGTCGGTGGTAAGACGCGGCCAGTAGTACCTTTCTTGTATCCTCGCGAGCGTGCGAGAAACACCGAGGTGCCCTGCCGTCGGATCGTCGTGGAGGGCCTGCAGGAGTTCTGGTCGCAGAGCTGAAGGCACCACAAGGAGGTACTTAGCCCGAAGCGGTGAAAAGTTTTTCTTTTGTAGAAGACCGTTTCGTAGAAAAAACGACGCAAGTGCGCGCTTGAATACCTTCGGGACTTCGGCGGTCCTGCCTTCGAGGCATTCTATTAGGGCCTTAAGTTCCGGGTCGGCCCGCTGTCGTTCAGCGAAGTCGTCGGTAGTGATCGTTCCCAAGAAGAAGTCGTCATCCGGGTCGTCGGGTAGCGGTTGGTCGACAGGCGCACGAGAGAGACAGTCGGCGTCGGAGTGTTTTTTGTCGGACTTGTAAATGACAGTAATGTCATATTCTTGAAGTCTCAGGCTCCATCGTGCGAGGCGACATGAAGGGTCCTTCAAAGTGGCTAGCCAACACAAGGCGTGGTGGTCGCTCACAACTTTGAAGGGCCTGCCGTAGAGGTATGGGCGAAATTTCGACGTAGCCCAGATGATGGCGAGGCACTCCTTTTCTTTTGTGGAATAATTTGCTTCTGCTTTGGATAGCGATCGGTTGGCGTAACTATTAACCCTTTCAAGTCCGTCAGCCCTCTGCACAAGAACGGCGCCAAGACCTACGCTGCTTGCGTCAGTATGTATTTCTGTCTCGGCGAATCCGTCGAAATGGGCAAGTAACGGAGGCGTCTGGAGGCGATGTTTAAGCTCCTGGAAAGCGTGTTCCTGTGGCGTTTCCCACTTGAACTCCACGTCGGCCTTGGTAAGGTTAGTGAGAGGATCGGCGATGCGGGCGAAGTTTTTCACGAACCGCCTATAATAGGCGCACAGGCCCAGAAATCGGCGCACGGCTTTCTTGTCAGTGGGCGGCGGGAATTCGGCGATGGCGGCTGTTTTCCGTGGGTCAGGACGAACTCCAGACTTGCTGATAACGTGCCCCAAAAACAAGAGCTCTTCATACGCAAATCTGCACTTTTCTGGCTTCAGTGTGAGTCCGGAAGTCTTGATGGCTTGAAGTACAGCTTCAAGGCGTCGAAGATGCTCGTCGAAACTCGAGGAAAACACGACGACGTCGTCCAAGTACACAAGGCAAGTCTGCCACTTCAATCCTCCCAGTACTGTGTCCATAACGCGTTGAAAAGTTGCAGGCGCTGAGCAAAGGCCGAAGGGCATCACTTTAAACTCGAAGAGGCCGTCAGGTGTTATAAACGCCGTCTTCTCTCGGTCTCTTTCGTCGACTTCGATTTGCCAATAGCCAGTCTTGAGGTTCATTGACGAAAAGTACTTGGCGTTATGGAGCCGATCAAGTGCGTCGTCTATTCGTGGGAGAAGATACACGTCCTTTCTTGTGATTTTGTTCAGGCGGCGATAATCGACGCAGAAACGTAGGGTCCCATCTTTTTTCTTCACTAACACCACGGGGGATGCCCATGGGCTCTTGGACGGCTGGATAATGTCATCCCGCAGCATTTCATCAACTTGTCTCTTCATGGCCTCACGTTCTCGCGTCGAAACCCTGTATGGACTCTGACGGAGTGGTCTGGCATTTTCTTCGGTTATGATGCGATGTTTCGTGATTGGGGTCTGCCGAATTTTCGAAGACGACGAAAAGCAATCTTCGTATTGCAGGAGCAGGGCCTTGAGCTGTTCTTGCTTATCGTTCGGAAGTCTGGGATTGACGTCGAAAGCTATGGGAGTGGCTTGGTGCCTCTGAGCAGGTTCCGCAAAATCGGCGAGGGCGAAAGCACTGGTGGCTTCGACAATTTCTTCGATGTATGCGACCGTTGTTCCTTTGTTCACATGTTTGTACTCATTGCTGAAATTCGTAAGCATAACCGTTGCTTTGCCTCCCCGCAGCTCTGCAATTCCTCTTGCGACGCAAATATTTCGGGTGACCAACAGATGCTGACTGCCTTCAACGACGCCTTTGAAGTCAGGTGATTCAGGAGCGCCGACTGAAATAATGGCGCTTGAGCGAGGCGGAATGGTGACTTGTTCTTTCAGCACATTCAAGGCATGGTGTCCAGACGGCGTGCGCGGCGGTAGTGCTTCTACTGTGGATAACGTTATCGACTTTGTTTTTAGGTTGATGACAGCACCATGGAGGCATAAGAAGTCCATGCCAAGGATGACATCTCTCGAGCAACGCTGTAGGACTATGAAGTCTGTAGGATAAATACGGCCGCTAATGGTGACTCTTGCTGTGCAGATTCCTGCAGGCGTTTCGAGATGACCTCCGGCTGTGCGGATTTCAGGGCCTTTCCAAGCTGTCCTAACTTTCTTTAACTTCGCGGCGAACGACCCACTGATGACAGAATAGTCGGCTCCAGTATCGACGAGAGCGGTCACACTGTGACCGTCGATAAGAACGTCGAGGTCGCTAGTTCGCCGTCTCGCATTACAGTTAGGGCGTGGCGTCGGGTCACGGCTGCGTCGGCTTGTTCCGCTGCTTCCACGTTGCGTCGTCAGGCCACCTTCAGTAAGTGAGCTTTCGCCATAAGGGCTTTGCCTGGTTGGCGTTGTGTTCGGAAAGCTCCGTCGCGGCGTCGTCGGAGGATCTTCGGTAGTTCGTCGCACAGCAACCGCACCTCCACCGGTTGCTGCCCTTAGTTTCCCGGATACGGGCTAGGATACCGGCCCCGCATTGGGCCAGAGTACTGTCGGTGGTGCGGTGACGTGCGGCGGCTGGGCGACGGCGAACGCGAAGGGCTTCGTGGTGTCCACCGAGTTCCTGTCAGGTAGTCGGCGATGTCACGTGGTCGTTCTCCTGGCTGCGGACGTGGTGCATCGACGGCGAAGCCACGCAGTCCCATCTGTCGGTACTGGCAACGGCGGTAAGTGTGCCCGGCCTCGCCGCAGTGGTAGCACAGTGGGCGGTGGTCAGGGGTGCGCCAAACGTCGGTTTTCCTCGGCGCACTGCGCTGGCCCGCTGGTGAACGGTAGGTCATCGGTGGGGGTGGTGGCGGCGGTGGTGTCTGGCGACGGAAGTGCGACGGGGCGGCGTTTTGGCGTGGACGGGGAGGAGCGTTGTGGCGCACTGCAGCGGCGTAGCTCATAGTTTCTGGCTCGGGCAGCGGTGTATGGGGAATTCGAAGTGATTGCCGAACTTCTTCTCGCACAATGTCGGCGATCGAATCCACTTGAGGTTGCGCCGAAGGCAACAGTTTGCGCAGCTCTTCTCGCACGATCGCTCGGATTGTTTCACGCAGGTTTTCGGAGTCACTGGTTTGAGCAGCAGCGCATTCTGGAGTCAGGCGACGATTATACTGTCTGGTGCGCATGTCAAGGGTTTTTTCGATGGTGGTCGCCTCGGATACAAATTCTTGGACGGTGTTCGGTGGATTCCTCATTAGTCCCGCGAAGAGCTCCTGTTTGACCCCTCGCATGAGGAAACGAACTTTCTTCTCCTCAGGCATGTCTGGGTCAGCGTGACGAAATAGGCGGGTCATCTCCTCTGTGAAAATTCCAACCTTCTCATTCGGTAGCTGAACCCGGGTCTCTGGTTGAGCAGCGGCCCTTTCTTTGCGAGCGACGCTCGCGAACGTTTGCAGAAATGCGCCGCAGAAGACATCCCACGTTCGGAGCGTGGACTCACGATTCTCTAGCCAGGTCCTTGCGGTGTCTTCCAGGTAGAAGTACGCACGCCGGAGCTTTTCTTCGTTGTCCCAGTGGTTGAGGGCGGCCACACGGTCGTATGTTTCTAACCAGGACTCTGGGTCTTCGAACGATGACCCATGAAAAATTGGTGGTTCCCTGGGTTGATGCATGACCATCGTGGGCAGGGATGCGGCGGTCGTCATTGTCACTGCAGTCGTGGTCATGGCCTTGGTCTTCCACGCATTGTCTTCTAGAATCCCGTACTCCGGTGGTAGCCCTTGCTGTCGGCGGCTTGTTCGCTGCTCCTGGTTGGGGTCGGTATCTTCTCCGCGACGTGGGCTGGGTTCACGGCTTGACGGGGGCGTGCGGTACATGAACGAAGCAGCACCTCCACCAGATGTCACGGGGTCGTGACGTGGCCGAAGACAGGAGACTTCGTGTTGGGATTTTAACTGTTTATTTGGGCGAACCTGTGCCGGTAAACAGAAAGTCCAATTACAGCAGCAGTCTCGCACAGATAGCAGTCTCAGACTGATAGCGGCGAACGGAGCGTCGGCCTTCGATCAACTACTGACAAGCGGCGAAGCGCGTTGGCATTTACACTCCCGCCGTCGAATGTTCTAGCGCTACCGCTGGCGGCGGCGTACGTTCCAGAACAATCTGTACCATTCGCACAGTGGGCGTGATCTTATCGAAATGATCTACTACAGTCCGGAACCCTCTCGAAAACTGCTGGCGCGGTTTGCGCTGAGAATCGTGTGGTGTTTTGGGACGATAACAAAAGCTTGGGAAACGGAACGTGGCAATATTTATATGGCACGAATTTCTCTGTAATAACGGACCACCATGCGCTATGTTGGCTTTCGTCACTGAAGGATACCACTGGCTGGCTTGGGTGCTGGGCTCTGCGACTTCAAGAATATACCTATACAGCCACGTACAAGTCGGGACGCTTACATCAGGACGCTCACTACGTCGTGCTACCTGGAGACAAATGAATTCACGGAGCGTGTGAATCGAACATTTACAGACATGCTTGCGAAGTATGTTCCTCCAAGCACTCTGAATCAGAGCTTGCTTTGCCATACCTGACATTTGCATTTAATTCTTCTCGTCATGACACTGCGGCTTACTCTACATTTATTCAGCTGTTCAGCCGAGAACTTACATTACCCCTAGATACAGTCAGTCCGTCTATCGCGACACCGACCAGCGAATAATTCCTTGAAGCTATCACTTGGGCTGCACAAGCACACTAAATCGCCCGCACTAGCTTTCTGGCCTCTCAAGAGAACCAGCAGCGTTTTTACGAAGAACGGCACCGCAACGTGCACTTTTAGGGGATTCCCTGGTGCATGTAGTAGTAGTAGTAAGTAGCCATCAGTGGCACATACCCGTTCTGGAGCAGGTATGTGCCACAGGGGATGCAGATGGGAGATGGCGGTACATGGAGTGATGGACGCACGGAAGGACGCATGGATGAACGAATGGATGTACGTGCGGACGTACGGACGGATGAACGCATGGACAGACGGATGGATGGACTCACGGACAGATGCATGGACGGAAGGACGTATGGACGCATGAGTGGTCGCGTGGACGGACGGAAGCACGGGCGGGCTGACGGACGCTTCGCCCCACTCATTGTCATTCACACCGTGGATATGCTGTGATTTTTTACCCGGTTCATTGGTCCTGCTGTAGTCCCCCGACCCGTCCAGTCGGCTTGTCGAAAAAACTTTTTTCTCGCTACACAGGTCCATACCGAATCCTTCGTGGGGTTACTCTTGTGACATACAAAATTGCCCCTGCTGCCTTATCGCCCTCAACTGCTCCACAGACCACCGTTATTTTACATGTGACACGCTTGAAGCCTTACCACTTTCGCACTGACGTCGACATCTAGATGCGCCAAGACGGCGCTTCTGCCACCGGGGATTACGCTACATGCATGTTGACAATTTGTGGACGACGTGCATGTGTGTCTGACAAAGAGGACGAGTGTTGTCTCCGATCGGTGGCTGGTCAACTGGTCACGGTGCTGCTGCTGGTTTGAAATATATTTCATCCACAGCCTCGTCGATAATGCGTCTCTCTCTTCCGTAACAATATAAACAATGTGGCAAAATCACCAGGCAGGCCGCTGCTCCAAATTGCAGAGAAGGCTTCAAGTAAAATTTTTCTGACGAGAACGCTCGTAAACCTCAAGAGGACGCGAAATGGCTTTCGAACATGGGCACTACCTCTCACTTCGCAAGAATTAGCACTCGAAGATCACGTAATCTTTGCTCTGCTGCACGGAAGTCGTAGAACGGAATGTACGGGCCATAGATAATCGTTTTTATGTATGTATGTATGTATGTATGTATGTATGTATGTATGTATGTATGTATGTATGTATGTATGTATGTATGTATGTATGTATGTATGTATGTATGTATGTATGTATGTATTTTTCTGTGCGCCTGGTGCGACAGAGGGAGAGAAACAACCCAAAATACTTATCACTAAAATTACAGAAGTGAACGTTGCCCTTACAGTATTAAGCGTACAAAGCGAAGCATGTCTTAGAGGTCCTGATGCAACAATCGTGCACTTGCGGCGATGAAAATTCAGCAGTCATGGAACTTGCCTGCAACAAAGGCATCGGCTTCTGTGCATCGACTATATATTTGAAATTATACGGGTATTTATGATCTTATCTTAACGCCACGGCTATTAATTGCACTGCTATTTTGTATAATCAGAAAGCTAAGAAGTCTTTCGCGTGAAGGTCCTTGCCTTGTGTCGTTTTTTAGTGTGGTGAATCAGGCTTGATGGTACTGATTTTTTTATGTTACAGGTCTCCAAGTGTGAGAAATTATACTAGGGCACCCATAGGACAGCTTTACTATCAAATTAGCTGCCACTCAGTGCTTTGTCCTGTCGTATGTGAGCACTAGTATATTTCCTCGTTCATGGCACGCTGTAACATAATGAATGGTTTGAGGCTGACAAACGGTGCCGAGAATATGAGACACACCAAACCGATTTAGCCCGAAAAAGTGCTCCGGGATGACATTTATTATAATAAAACTAATCGCATACCTTAAAGGACTGCATTGCCTAATGTCCAAGAAAGAAAGAAATAGCGAAAAAAAGGCAAAAAAGATAGAAAGAAAGAAAAAAGGAAAGAAAAAGAACAAGATCGAAAGAAAGAAGGAAAGAAGGCAAGGAGGAACATCAATTGGTCAGGCCAACCAACGCCAAGCTTTTCTTGCACCCACTTCCCCAATGCTATAATACTTTTTGTGACATTTGAAGATT
Source organism: Rhipicephalus microplus (assembly GCF_013339725.1). Lineage (NCBI taxonomy): Eukaryota > Metazoa > Arthropoda > Arachnida > Ixodida > Ixodidae > Rhipicephalus > Rhipicephalus microplus. Next base: position 81,872,675 of record NC_051169.1, on the reverse strand, counting down.
TATAGAGTTGCTGAGAGGCTCATTCTATCACACATATTATGCCGAAGTTACTTTTTGTTGAACGTTAAGTCGCACTCAGTGACAATACATGCAGATTCAAAGCAAATTCATTACGCCGGTAATGTATGCTGTCTCAAATCACTGTCACGTACATATAAGATGTCCTGCTTAATAATGATGTGCGAAGGTGATCCAAGACTTTTCTTCGATTTCATAAGTGGGGAGTTCTGGCATATAGTGCATAATGGTCAATATTGTAATTCACTCTCTAATTAAACCGGTAGGTGAGACATCATAATTAAAGGATCAAAGCTTACTGGAAAACATGCCAATTTAGTGTGCCAATATACCTAGTGGCGCAAAGTAACCTATAAAATATTCTTGGTAAATGTAATGGTCACCTGAATAGCAAGCAAAAATCAACACTGACGTAACAACTAGGAAAAGCAATACAATTTACAGCTCCCTCTTAGTCACAGTGATTGATTGATATGTGGGGTTTAACGTCGCAAAACCACCCTTTGGTTATGAGACACCGTAGTGGAGGACTCCGGGAATTTCGACCACCTGTGGTTCTTTAACGTGCACCCATATCTGAGCACACTGGCCTACAACACTTCCGCCTCCATCGAAAATGCAGCCGCCACAGTTGGAATTTGCTGCCGCAACCTGCGGGTCAGCAGCCGAGCACATTAGCCACTAGACCTCCGTGGCGGGGCTTAGTTACAGTGACGACACCCATCTAGGAAGGTAGTAAATCTCGATTTCAGCAGCGCACTTAGGGACGAAGACTAGGAAAAGAACATGCACAAAACGAGCACTGACTCGCAACTGAATACTATTAAGAATAAAAAACATGCAAATATAAATGTGCAACTCTTTTCCTAGTCCTAAGCCTTCAGTACACTGCTAAAATCAAGATAAATTCATACCAACTTGCTCAACCTTTAATTATCATAAAGGTGGTAGGGTTGTTTCGAACAGAGATCACCAAGTATAGTTATAGATACTTATTCAATTATTTACAACGCAAACACGCGGAAAATTCATACGCTCACACACCAACAAACCAAGGCATGAAACGCGCAGAGCGCCTCCACGCGTTGTATAAGTAAACAGAAGTGCCGTATGTGTTTAGTGCGTGCGTTCCTGGGTATGTACGTCTGTCAATGTACCACATGATTGCACTCTAATCACATTTCAATGAGCAACGAAGTAGTCCAACGCAAAGTTCTTTTACATATAAAATGAAGTTATCTCAGAATATCTAGGTGCAATTGTATAGATCCCATTTCAGTAACTAGTTTAGTTGAACCCCATATATAGTTTTACGCGTATGCAAAAATTTGTTATTTTTGAAAAAAGAGCAGTACAAAAATGCTTGGTACTTGTGTAAACTAAGCTTTCTCTCAAAAAGAAACAAACAATGTCTGCGATTTACAAAAGTGTCTAAGCACGTGCACGTAGACGCTGCGCAACACATTGAACATTTCTATCGCTTCTAGAATATAACTGTACTAGGTGTCCTCATGAATGCAACAAATATTTGTCAGATGGATTGAAAGTTAGAGCTCACCTTGTTGAGTGACACGCGAGTTTTCATTTCTCATTATCTTCGTAACAACCGTAGTCTGCGTGGAAGTGCACAAGCGTTTTTGTTCCGGCGAGCCTTAAGTCACCAGTACAAGGCGCTCATTCGTGCAACAAATTAACACATGACAATTAAAATATGGATTTTGAGGCAATGCGTCAACAGTTTTTTTTTTGCGCATTCATTTGCACATTCAGATTTATTACTACTGATGCAAGTTCTGTGCGAAGTGTACAATCAAGTACTCAGATTTAAATCGCTTTGCACGATACGAAATCACCAAAACAATGTTATGTGTTTTTTGTAATCTAGTTTCAATGATTACTTCTATGACGAAAGCAGCCAACATTTTTTGAAACCGCGCTCTTTTAGTGTTCTGAACACGAGGTGCATAATGGAACAGCAAGGAGAAGTTTTTTTGCCCCCGTGCTATAATTCAGAAGCAGACAGCATGCTGTTAGTGGCAAAGCTGATAGAATTCTCATTGCACTGAAATTTTCTTCCGGACGTTGGCGACAACACTGCCATTTGAAAAATGAATGAATAACACGCATTAGCGGTTTTCGTATGCGTTATGATAGGCTCGTGCTTCACGATATCTTCAATCTGGTGAGTATCATTCAAGAAACCTTCTTTTTTAATAGCTGCGTACGAGTCCCTGGCGCTTTTAAGGACAAACACACGTGCAGCAGTACTCGCTATCTTGCTACTAATTGTGTATATGTAGATCGCAGTTTTATAAATAATCATTTCGTCCACTGTACAGGTATGGCGCTTTCAATATAAAAGAAACAGTGAAAGGAAAGACGTTGGGCGAGCTGGTTACTCAGCGAAGAGCTTTTGTAATAGGCTGTTGAACAAGAAAGCTAGCTTGATTGATGGTCAGTGATGTGTGTAGATTAAGACAGCGGTTCTGTATTATTCCACTATATGGTCCCTATTCCAGTACTTGCTTAATGCCAGGACTCTAATCTCAACGCCAATAATTAAACTAGTTTACAAGCTCTTGAAATTTTCGAAAACATCGAGCTGAGAAGGATAGTATAATTAGTGGACATTTGAAATAAGAAGCTCTTCAAGCTTCGTCTTTCGAGATTGGTGCGCTTTCTGGACAGTACTAATTGGAAAAACTTTAGCTCTTGTGAATTTAGCACACGGAGGAAGGGAACTCATCAAACGGGAATCACTGGATGCCAGTGGAACACACTTCCTGAGGCTTCACCTCACTGAAGCAAGAATCATTTCCTTTATTATCAAGTTAGTTTGCTTTTAAAGCAATCCTGAATGAGTACTATACAAAAACACTCAATTTTGTGCAGAATATACATTTCTTTGTTTTCATTTCTTTATGGCTCCAGAAAAACACTGTACACAATATACTAGTGCAGTAAGGTTTTTAGTTTCTACAGCTAGAGCTGGCTTGAGCCCGAATGTCACTATTAAAAAAAATAACACGCTTCCACGCCGTGGAGAGAGTGCTCATAAGGATTGACAAGGAAGACTTCACTTCACGGAGACCGTTCTGAAGGGTATAAATGAAACAAGGAAACCCATTGCAGTGCCAGGCAGCTCGCACCAACTAATGCATAGCGAGAATCTCTGCCCCGCTAGGTAATATGAGAAATCGTAAGAGCTGCTTGTTTTACGTGAGTTTCAAAGTACTGTTAACCACATACGCAAAATTCAGGTATGAAATAAATGTTGACATTCTAGTTGCTTGAAATTTAGTACCAACGGCTTGTGTTGCACACCATTTATTGGATAGATCCTACTACTGCCCTTTCAGTTTTTCGCGAAAGCAGTACTAACAAGCAAATCCTAGCAGTGTCTACGTGCTCCCTATGCCGTAAGACGTATGCCACAGCTGAGGTCCAATCGCCAAGTTTTGAGACTACGATTGATTCCGAGTAAGGTTCTGGCAATTAATTCTTTCTGAGAAGTGCAATTAGACGCAGACATTGAGGTAGCTTTGTTTCCACGGGTGAATGACAGAAAGAAAAGATGAAAACAATGCTATGAAAAGAAAAAAAATCGATTTTGATCTTGACCTGTACTACTGGTGGAAGGACGGGGACAAAATACAAAAAAGCCCAAGTACGGGAAACGCTTGCATTGCGTATTTGTTTTGTAAAATAAACTACAGCCAGCACAATAAGAGAATAACGACAACAACATCAAAAAGTAGATGCGCAGCTGTCATAGCTGCAGTGTGAGTGTTTATGAAAGTATCGTCCCTTTTTCCTATGGTTACAAATTCTGAAATGTATACGGTCTAAATGTGCGCATTGAAAATTGGTGAAGTGTGTTCGCTGACGCACATATCACGCGCAACGTTGTTAGATGGGTCCAATTATCACAACCAATTAGCTGCTGACTAATTACCAGTGAGTGGCAATGTTTCCAGTTATCAAGTAGATAAAGACAAACTTGAGGCATTGGGCAAGGAAACCTTGAGTGAATGCGTAAGCGAAAAACCCGGCCTATTCAATTTTACACCCCGAGCTGGTTGCGTCAATGTCAACGAAGACGAAAAAATAGAATTGCCTCCGAGAATGATTGCCGATATAAGAAGTATGCAGCTCAAACGTGGCTTGATAAAGACAAGTAAACGCGTTGGCTTCAGATCCCAATTACTTTTCTTGTGCTACTCGTTACAAGTTCAAGCTAGCATCTTCATGGTAACACTGGATGGAAATGTCTGACCCATGTGCTGAAGACACTTGTCTATGAATTCCTAGAATGCGGCAAAAAACAGGTTTATGCCCACCAGAAATAAAAAAAATAATACCTAATTGAGACAGGTGTCTGAATTTATGTTAATTGCGCTTTGAGCTCTGCAGAAGAACACAGTGGCAAATTTATAGAGACCAAGAAGAGAAGAGAGAAGAAGGCGAGACGTGTATATAGGTAGTCAAAGCAACCTAAGTCGTCAATCCATTCATGCATAAAACAGTGATTGCACTACGCATGAACACGCAATCGAGGTTGTCCTACATCGGTTTGCTCTTGCCGCAAAATATAGTGCTTCCTTATAAGCAAGATTGATGACACGAGAAGGGAAACTGCCCCTGACGGCAGTGCTCTATGGTCCACTCCCGTTTTGCTCTGCGTGGTCTTTTTCAAAAGCCACGCCTGTAAAGCTGGTTTTTTATTTACACAAGCTTAGAAGCGCATACTTTTGCATTTCTCAAAAACATCAGTAAATTAAGAAGTAAGACATTCTGGGGCTTATGTAAATTCAAACAACACTGGAGAGCAAAGGCCAAAAAAAAGAGTACCTGTCAAGGTCTTTGCAAGCTAGAATTTGCGCTTTAGATGAAACACGCAGCATTTGCCTTATTTTTTTTCAGCTGCCAGGCTCTTTGCTTGACTATTTTTCTTTTTTATCATATTTCCACTATCATGGAACATGCCCGCTGGTTGCTGAACGAACCAAAAAAAAAAATGAAACTTACATTAGACTCTTGACCTCTGTTCTTGTTCGACATTGTGTGCTCGACCAGTTATCCTACCCAAGACGCCTGGCAGCTCGCATTGTTTTTGCCAACACTATCGCGCCCTTACGAATCACCAGCTCTGTATTAATTTCTCGGTTCACCTTCAGGATCTAGTTGGTCACTCTTTGGCTTCTTTATCTCATTCTTCATATCAAACACGTCAGAGGCTTTGCTACCTTTGTTGTCCGCAGACAATGTTGGCGACCCAGAAAATGTTGTGCCTGCTGCAATTGCCTCAGTGTTCATCGATCTCTGAGTGTAATCGATTGTTCCATCGGGAAAGAAAAATAACAGCAAAGCGAAAAATAAGCGTATCTTGAGAAGTCCGTCACGCTCACAAGGTCTTGCAATTTCACGACGTTTGGCGCGTTGGTCACTTGCTTTTGCCTGGGAAATCGCTGACATTCGTGAACCCTGCGATACTCCTCAGTGAGCCCTCAATGACACCGCTTTATCAGGGTAACTTGGAAACTTCAGTGCAGGCACTGACATGTTGCTTCCGATATGAGCACATGTAAAGCATCCGCAGTTTAAGAAAAGTGACAAAATTTTTGTAATCAAAATCTGTGTTTGTGAGAGTGGAAGTTAAACCACAGTAACTCACCTATGCCGAATTGCTCTTGCAACAGCTTTTATTGAGAAATAAAAAAAGCTGCTTTGATAACTAATCAAATTCATGTTTCCAGTTCTAGGCCGAAGAGTGATTTATACGTGGCGGCTGATAGGTATTTAGCCTCCCTAATTGTGTTGGTGCAAATGTTTATTCTATTGTTTGAAGCATCATTAGAAGCTCACATTTACGTGCTAATTAATCACAAGCGAAAGGTTTCGCTGGGCGAGCATCCTCCCAGTGACATCATCCCAAGCTAGAAAGCGCACAATATGAGCCGTAAGCCCATGTGGAACTGTTATGTTGGTGCACAAGCTTTGCAGATACTTATTCGCCAATTTGCGATGTATTCTATTGCTTTGAGTAGCACGCTTTGGATGAATAAAGAAATTGTAGACATGGTTCATCACTGTCGGTAAAAAACGCCAACAGCTAACACTTAGCATATTATATATATAACAGCCGCCGCAGCTTCGCTGCATGAAAAAGAAAGACGACGTCGGTTGCTAATTGTTGATGAACTGGTGCCATCTTGTTCGCCGGGCTCGGTGCATCGCATATGATTTATTTAAAATGTTACTCGTAACATCATTGGTGGAGGTGAACGACTCACGTACCTCGATGGAGACGCGCAGCGGTCGCAAGACCTGGGGACTCTTTGGCTACTTCAATTGCCAGTGCCTCATCACCACTGGCCTCTCCAGCGAGTCGACAACCTACGTCACCCTACCACCCCTGCGGAATCCTGGCGCTTTCTTCACCGACGGTACCAGTCGACGTTAACTCCTGGCTGCCCCGTACGAGCGTGTCAGTGCCACCCACCGATGGGATCGCACGCTCGTGCTCGCCAATGTTGTGTTCTACCTCGACGGCATGCCGTGGATTTGGTTCGAAAATCAATGAAGCCGAAATCACAAGCTGGGATCTCTTCAAAACGAAGACGCGTGATCTTTTTGGTGATTCATCTGGACGTCAGCTGACTGCCAAGAAGACTCTCGCCACTCGCGCCCAGACGACTACTGAATCGTACGTCTCATACATTCTTGACGTCTTGGCGCTTTGTAGCAAGGTCGACCAGCCCATGTCGGAAGAAGAGAAAGTGAATCACGTTCTCAGCGAGATAGCTGACGATGCCTTCAACCTACTGGTTTTTCTTAATGTCACGACCATCGACACTATCCTGACAAATTGCCGCCGTTTAGATCAGGCTAAAGCCCGCCGCGTCACCCACGGCATCACGCGCCTGCCGAACAAAGCGGCTACTTCCTCTTGCGATGACGCCTTCCGCCAAGTTTCCCGATGTGACAACCTCACCCGCATCATTCGTCGCGAGGTCGAGGGAGCTCAACCAGTAGTAACTCCATTCCCAACGCCTGATCCTTCACCGACCATGATCTCATTGATACAAGCCGTCGTTCGTCAAGAATTATTGAACGTCGGCCTACACCCTGTTCAAACAGTCTACTCTGCCGGGCCTTTTTATCGTCGTCCCTCCACTCCTCGCTTTGGTTCCAAATACTCTCGACAGCGCAATTTGTCCGAATGGCGTAAACTAGAAGACAAGCCCATATGCTTCAACTGCCGACGCGTCGGTCTTATTGCTCGCCACTGCCTCATTTACTGGGCTCCGCCGGCACACTATGGGCCTCCTCCCCAGGCCACTTCTGTCCACCAGTCGTTCTCAGCATTTTATTTTGATTCCTCTATGCCGACCACATCCTCTGATTCTGCCACACCTCTCACGAGACCTCGCTATGCCCACTCACCATTCCTTGCTCACCGTCAGTCTCGTTCGCCCCCACAACACCGTCCTGCCTCTCCGACCTATTAGCAGCGCCCCCGACCGCAAAACTAGGCAGTGCAGCTTCTGGAGATGCAGCTGCATTGACGACGACCTCTGCGAAAAATCCTTGTGTAATATTACCGACCACCCGGAATCTTTTGGACGTTACGTTAGAGAATATACCTGTGCGTGCGTTGATTGATACCGTGCATGTGTCCATAATGAGTGCTGCTCTTCGCCGCCGCCTAAAGAAAGTTGTCACGACCGCCTTGAACCTAGCTGTCGTGTCGCCGACGGGGGAACTGCCGCCATTATTGGTCTGTGCTCTGCCCGTGTGACTATTGCCGATAGAAACACTGCTGTTTTTTTCACCGTTATAGAAAATTGCCGTCATGATCTAATTCTAGGCATGGATTTTCTAGCCGCCCAATCGGCCCTTATAGACTGTTCAGCCGGCTGTCTTGACCTTGAGATGCCTCTACTTTGCGATCCGACCAACCCACCTCAAAGCCATCTTTGCTGCATTGATTTCGTACGCCTTCCGCCTAACTGTGTTACACACATCGGCCTCTCCTCAGCGCCACCTGTATCTGACGGCAATTACATGGTGACACCAATTCATGCTGTGATGCTTACGCATAGCGTCGCTGTTTCCGCACACCATTTTGACAATCGTTGAAAAGCCGCACATGCCTTACTATTCTCAATTTGCCTCTCTCCCTGCACAAATTATTCTCCAAGGTATCTCCCTGGCCGAACACTACTGCTCTACAAGACCATACGGTTGAGGCCTTCAAAGTGTATGATTGCTGCACCTCAGACCATGACCCAACTCTATTATGTTCATCGGGCGTCGACGTTGACCGCATGGTTCCATCAGACCTCGCTCATGATCAAGCGAACGCCCTCCGTCATGTCCTGGAGTCATATAGGGACATTTTCGACTTCGCCAGCGCGGCCTTAAGCCGCACTCATCGCATAATTACTGGTGACGCGTGTCCCATTCACCGACGTCCATACCGTGTTTCTGCGTCTGAGCGTACAGTCATACAACAGGAAGTCGAAAAGATGATTGCGAAAGACATAATCAAGCCATCGTGTAGCCCCTGGGCTTCTCCTGTCGTCCTGATCAGAAAGAAGAATGGAACATGGCGCTTTTGTGTAGATGATCGGCACCCCAACAAAATCACGAAGAAATATGTTTACTTCTTGCCTAGAATCGACAATGCCTTAGATTTCCTTATGGTGCTACGTATTTTTTGAACATATAACTTCTATCTGGCTATTGACAGGTCGCTGTAGACGAGATGTGCCGTGAGAAGACCGCATTTGTCACTCCTAGTGGTCTTTATCACTCCAAAATTATGCCATTCGGTCTCTGTAATGCGCCGGTCACATTACAAAGCGTGATGGGCTCATATCTCCAAGGGTTTAAATGTTCAACCTGATCTTGTTATTTAGATGACGTTATCATTTCTTAGCCCAAATTCAACTTCCATATCGATTGTTTATCACCGATTCTTGACGTTTTTGGTCGAAATGGACTTCACTTCAACCCGTCGAAATGCCACTTCGCTCGTCATCAAATAACCTTACTTGGTCACCTCGTCGGTGCCGTAGGAGTTCACCCAGATCTCGAGAAAATTCGCGCCGTCACGGACTTTCGTGTTCCAAAGACCACAAATAATGTTCGGAGGTTTGTGGGCTTGTGCTCCTATTTCCGACCCTTTGTTAAGGACTTCGCGATCTTTGCACGGCCACTCACAAACCTCCAGAAAAAGGACGCCCCGTTTTTCTGGGGCGTTGATCAAGCCTTATCTTTTTCCCAGCTCACGATCCTACTTACAATATTGTAGATTTTAGCTAATTTCGATCCATCAGTTTCAACCGAGGTTCGCACTGACGCTAGTGGGCACGGCATAGGAGCAATGCTATTGCAACACCAACGCGGACATGACCATGTTATATGATATGCGAGCCGACTGCTATCTACCACCGAGCACAACTATTCAAACACGGAGCGTGAGTGTCTCGCTCTTGTGTGGACAGTCGTGAAGTTTCACCCATACTTATACCGGCGTCCATTCCGAGCAGTCACCGATCACCACTCGCTCTGCTGGCTGGCCTCCCTCAAGGATCCCACAAGACGCCTCGCTCGTTGGTCCCTACGTTTACAAGAATACACGTTCGCCGTAACGTACAATATAGGGTGGTTGCATCAAGATATGCATTGTTTTTCACGCTACCCTGTGGAAGAAGCTGCCAATACCGACACATTTCCAGACCTTCAGTCTGTGACGGAGGCACTCAATTGACCTTGGCCACGAACAACTCCGAGATGCTTCCTTGCGAACCATCATTGACAAGCTTGAGCCAATGCCTCAAGACGCATGTCTGCAAATATTTCTTGTCCAAGACGGGATCCTGTATCGCCGTAATCTCGATTCATATGGCCATGACTTCCTCCCTGTCATACCAGCACATCTTCGTGTGACTGTCCTCAACCAACTTCATGATCGATGCTCCGTAGGCGGGCCACTTGGGCGTCTCTCGCAAATATGACCTGTATGTCGTCGTTTCGTTTGGCCTGGTCTCGCTCGTTTTGTTCGACGCTACGTCGCTGCTTGTGAGCTCTGCCAGTACTGCAAAGAGCCATCTTCGCTACCAGCTGGATTCGTTCAGCCGATCGACATTCCCACTAAACCTTTTTTTTCAGAGTTGGCCTTGATTTGCTTGGCCCATTCCCGATGTACAGCTCAGGCAACAAATGATTTGCAGTCGCCACTGACTATGCGATAAGGCACGCTATCACACGAGCACTTCCGACGAGTTGGGCAACTGATCTGGTGGACTTTCTGGTATACGATCTTATTTTAGTACACGGAGCTCCACGCCAACTTCTCACTGACCGGGGCCGGACCTTCCCATCAACTGACGTTGACGAATTTCTATGCTCTTGCTCTGCCAATCACAAGTTTGCCACTTCGTACCCTGCGCAAATAAACGGTCTTACGGAGCGCCTCAACCGCACCATAACCGACATGCTTTCTAAATACGTGGCGGCCGAACACCAGTATTGGGACGTTCATTTGCCATTTGTGACGCTCGCATATAATTTGTCGCTTCATGAGACTGCCGGCTATTAGCCATTATATCTTCTATACGGCCGAGAGCCCGCCCTAACCTTTGACACCTTGCCGCCCTCGGTCACTGAATATGTATGCCGGCGAAGCCATCCCGCGAGCTGACCACGCACGCCAACTCGCCCTCAGCCATCTCCAGGCCTCACAGGAGCACCAAAGACAGCTCTACCATTCCCATCATCAAATCGTGCACTTTTACCGGATTCCCTTGTCCTTCTCTGGTTCCCCCACTCAGCGTTGAGGTCTTTGGGAAAAACTGCTATCATGCTACATTGGACCATACCGCGTCATTCACCAGGTGACTGACGTTACATACGAGATCGTTCCAGTCGATCAAACGTCATCATCGTCAGCTTTAAAATACATCATGCACATAGCTCGACTCAAGTCTTATCACCCTCCTTCTACCGCATGCGAGTAGCTCAAGTACCTAGACGGTGCTTCTACTGCCGGGGGAGATACAGAACAGCCACCGCAGCCTTGCTGCATGAAAGAGAAAAATGACGTCGGTTGCTGGTTGTTGATGAACTGGCGCAATATCGTACGCCAAGTTCAGTGCATCGCATACAATTTAATAAGCTAATATATATATATAGTTGTTGTTCCAGTGACCTCTTACCTTCCCAAGTTGCGGCGCTCCGGTGTGTTCTGTTTTCTTACCTGGATATCTTTGACGTCGATGACCGTCCCCTGGGCCGCACAAGTGCCGTAACCCACCGCATAGACACCGGCGACGCCAGTCCACTCCACAAACCTCTTATCGCGTGTCACATGCTGAGCGCCTAGTTATACAGACGGAGGTCGAGAAAATGTTGAGTAAAGACGTCATTGAGCCTTCATCGAGTCCTTGGGCCTCCCCTGTGGTCTTAGCTAAAAAGAAGGACAACACCTGGCGATTTTGCGTCGACTATCGCCACCTGAATTGGATCACCAAGAAGGACGTTTATCCTTTACACAGAATCGATGATGCGCTCGACTGCCTCCATGGCGCCAACTATTTCTCGACCCTTGACCTTCAATCGCGTTATCCTGACCCATCTTTTATCAGATACCTGCTTCAAGACAACATTTTGTACCGCCGCAACTTACACCCCGACGGCGCGTAACTTTTACTCGTCGTACCGCATCACCTGCGAAAGGATGTTCTGTGACAATTCCACGACGCTCCGATTTCTGGACATCTAGGAGTCTCCAGAACTTACGACCGCGTTCGACGACGAGTATTCTGGAAGGGTCTGTACCGCTCTGTTCGCCGTTACGTCGCATCTTGCGACCTCTGCCAGCGCCGAAAGAAGCCTACGACTCCCCCTGCCGGTCTTCTTCAACCTATTGAAGTTCCAGCCGAGCCATTTTATCGAGTGGGATTGGACTTGCTAGGTCCCTTTCCTACTTCTACAACTGGAAATAAATGGATTGCAGTGGCCACAGACTATGCCACTGGGTATGCAATCACTCGAGCACTATCAACCTGCTGCGCAACCGACGTTGCCGACTTCTTGCTGTACGACATTATTCTCCAGCATGGCGCTCCGACTCACCTGCTCACAGACCGTGGTCGCTACTTTCTATCTCGTGTGGTTGATGATCTACTCCGATCTTGTGCTACCCGTCACAACTTCACCACATCTTACCACCCTCAGACTAATGGCCTTACGGAGCGCCTAAACCGTACATTGACGGACATGCTTTCCATGTACGTATCTACCGACCACACTGATTGGTACATAGCTCTTCCGTTCGTAACCTTCGCCTATAACTCATCGCGTCATGAAACAGCGGGCTACTCTCCTTTTTATCTACTCTTCGGACGTCATCCCTTACTGTCCTTCGACACACTGCTTTCATCAGACCACCCATCCTCCACTTCGTACGCTCAGGATGCGATCACCCGTGCCCTCACAGCACGCGCGGTAGCGCGTGCTCGGTTATCGTCGTCGCAGACAGCACAGAAGTCTCTTTATGACCGTCGACATAGAGATGCCCTTTTTTCTGCGGGATCTCTTGTTCTCTTGTGGCTCCCATCTCGACGTGTTGGCCTCTGCGAGAAACTACTATCGCGATACGCTGGGCCCTACCGAGTCATTCGTCAGGTCACACCTGTGACCTACGAGATTGCCGCTACCACAAACTCATCAGCTGCTGCACCCAGAACGGAAGTGGTCCACGTTTCTCGTCTCAAGCCCTACAACGCCGACTCGCTCATTTAACAGGCACCGAGACGGTGCCTTACAGGCCGGGGTGATGATACGTGTATGGAACTGTCACCCCGACACAGCTCAATTGGCACCCAACTGAAGAAGAGGACAACGTGGTTGTAGTGGGTTGGACTCTCGAGTTTCTCCTGTTGGCCTGCATGACTGTGCGCTCTTTAAGCCGTTAGCGAGACCAGCTCTCGGTGAATAAATCTTCCCCGTAACAATATATATATATATATATATATATATATATATATTGTTACGGGGAATGAAGCTCCTCATTTGCTCGCAATGGCGAGCAAATGCGTACTGGCGAATGTACTGGCGAGCTAAAGCGTACAACGCTGCTGCAGTCCGAGCACGGTCATGTTCAGCACTTCGTCGTCATCATCCTCAGGTATCTACTTAGCCCGTGACATTACCCGCCGGCGGCAGAAGCACCGTCCCGGTGCGATCAATTCTCGAGGCGTGAGTAGTATGGTTTAAGCCGTGAGACGTGCACTATATCGGTCGGGACTGAAGCTGGTACTGACGTGGTATGGAGTGGAGCTATCTCATAGGCCACGCTGGTGACCTTGCGTATAACGCGGTAGGGGCCAACGTAACGGGACATCAGTTTTTCGCAGAGACCAACACGACGTGATGGTAGCCACAGCAACACGAGTGACCCCGGAGAGTACTGTACGTCGTGGTGCCGGCGATCGTAAGCACTCTTTTGGTTAAGCTGCGAGGCACATAAACGATCTCGGGTGACTTGGCGGGCGATGTCAGCTCGGGCCAGGGCATCACGAGCATAAGCAGTCGATGAGGAGGCGTCAGATTGGAGCATGGTGTCCATGGGCAAAGGTGGGTCATAACCAAACAGTAGATAAAAAGGTGAAAATCCAGCTGTATCATGACGGGAACTGTTGTATGCGAAGGTAACGAAAGGTAAGTGGTTGTCCCAATATTTGTGATCTTTGGAGACGTACATCGCTAACATATTCGTCAGGGTACGGTTGAGGCGTTCCGTGAGGTCGTTGGTTTGCGGATGGTACGCCGTAGTGAACTTGTGGTGGGTAGAGCACGATCGTAGGAGCTCGTCGACTATTTTAGATAGAAAAAAGCTGCCGCGGTCGGTGATCAACTGACGAGGAGCACCAAGACGCAGAATGATGTCATGAAGAAGAAAATCGGCTACATCAGTAGCGCAGCTGGTGGGAATGGCGCGTGTAACGGCATACCGCGTTGCGTAGTCGGTAGCAATAGCAATCCACCTATTACCGGTGGCCGACACGGGAAAAGGTCCCAGAAGATCGAGGCCGACCCGGAAAAATGGCTCATCTGGTACTTCAATGGGCTGGAGGGTACCAGCAGGTCTCAGAGCAGGTGTCTTGCGGCGCTGGCAGAGGTCGCATGCCGCAACGTACTGTCGCACAGAACGGTAGGTAGAGGCCAGGCCAAAAGAATCGGCGGCGAATGCGGTCATACGGGCGTGACACCCCTAGGTGTCCAGCGGAGGGGGCATCATGCAGCTGGGCCAAAACGTCTGAGCGAAGATGCACAGGAACAACGAGTAAAAGCTCAGCACCATCTGGGCGGGCGTTGTAGCGGTGCAAGATGTCGTTGTGAAGAACGAACAGTTGTAAGGAGTGGTCAGGGTGGGGAGAGTGCAGACCATTGATAATAGCACGCAAAGAGGGGTCGCGGCGTTGTTCAGCAGCTATGTCGGTGAAGTCGGTAATTGAAAGAACGAGGGCCTCTTGTTCATCTTCCCTCGTGTCAGGAGGATCGACTGGGTAACGGGACAAGCAGTCGGCATCCTTGTGAAGTTCTCCGGATTCATAGGATACGAAAAAGTGTACTCTTGTAAGCGCAGCACCCAGCGACCAAGGCGTCCCGTAGGATCCTTGAGTGAGGAGAGCCAGCAAAGCGCATGGTGGTCCGTAATAACTGAGAATGGTCGGCCATACAGGTACGGTCGGAATTTTGCAATGGCCCAGACGAGAGCTAAGCACTCGTGTTCTGTGATGGAATAATTTTGTTCCGAGCGCGACAACAGTCGGCTTGCATACGCGACGACGCGGTGCATGCCTTGTTGCCGCTGTGCCAGCACTGCGCCTATGCCGTGGCCACTGGCGTCAGTACGAAGCTCCGTGGCGGCAGATGGGTCGAAGTGTGCTAGGACTGGTGGATTGGTGAGAACCTCAACGAGCGACGAGAAGGCGTTTGCTTGCTGTTGGCCCCAGGTGAATGCGACATTCGTTTTGAGGAGGCAGGTTAGAGGACGGGCTACTTCAGCAAATTTCTCGACAAAACGACGGAAATAGGAGCACAGCCCCAGAAAACTTCGGACGTCCTTAGCTGAGCGGGGTGTGGGGAAGTCGCGAACTGCTCGGACTTTGGCAGGGTCTGGTTGAACACCCGAAGCGTAACAAGATGGCCGAGTACGCAGATTTGGCGTTGCCCAAAGCGGCATTTGGACGAGTTAAGTTGCAAGTTGGCACGTCGAAAAACATCAAGCACTGTGGACAGAGGGGTAAGATGGTCGTCGAAAGTAGTCTGAAAACGATAACGTCGTCAAGATAGCAGAGGCAGATGGTCCACTTCATGCCTCGAAGGAGAGAGTCCATGATGCGCTCAAATGTCGCAGGGGCATTGCATAATCCAAAAGGCATCATCTTGAACTGATAAAGTCCATCAGCAGTCACGAAGGCCGTCTTCTCTCTCTCTTTGTCGTCCACAGCGATCTGCCAGTAGCCTAAGCGAAGGTCTATTGAAGAGAAATATTTGGCACCGTGCAAGCAATCGAGTGCATCATCTATGCGCGGTAGGAGATAGACATCTTTCTTGGTAATATGGTTGAGATGGCGGTAATCAACACAGAATCTCCCAGCTATTGTCCTTCTTTCTGACAAATACAACGGGTGAGGACCAGGGACTAGATGAGGGTATGATTATGCCCTTATCAAGCATTTTATCGACTTCTCGTTGTATAATAGCACGCTCCGGGGCTGACACACGGTAGGGTCGTCGGCGAATGGGTCGAGCGTCACCGGTGTCGATGCGATGGGTTACCACGGATGTCTGGCCCAAATTACGGTCGCCGAAGTCAAAGGTGTCCTGATAAGAAGCAAGCACACGGCAGAAAGCAGAGACTTGTTCAGAGGTGAGCTTGTCAGATAGCATTGGCTTGAAAAGGTCGGAACAGGAACGTGACGAGAGCGACGTTGATGAAAAATCTGGTGGCGAATCGGTGGTTAGGGCGGAAACTGTCTGGTCGACCAGTGGTGTCAGATGCGCAAGTGACATGCCGTGAGGAACAACTTGCGCTGAGAAGCCGAAATTGAGAACGGGAAATGAAGTTCGGTTGTCTTTAACGGTAACCACCGTGTTGGGGAGTGCAACATTGCGTGTCGAGGCCACGTCAGAAATTGGGGCAGCAACATAATCAACCATCGGGTACTGGAGAATATGGCGAGAGTTGGTCTTGGACTGCGGCTTGCGGCGGAAGTCTGAGGAAATCGACAGAGCGTAGACGAGGTGGGCTGGTAGAGATGGCCTCTGAGAAGAATGGTAGTTCGAGCCGAAGAAGACCTTTGGAACAGTCAATGAGCGCAGCGTGTGAAGTCGAGTCCAAGGATGAGGTCATGAAGAAAGTCGAGTCCAAGGACGAGTTGATGAGGGAAATTTTCCAGTACAGCGAACAGAACTGAAGTTTGATGCTCAGAAATCGTTAATCGCGCAGTGCACATTCCAAGCACAGCAGGAATACTCCCATCCGCTGTACGAACGGTAGGTGCAATCGCAGGCGTCAGAACTTTTTGGAGGCGGCGGCGGAGGTCTGAGCTTATCACAGATATTTGTGCACCGGTATCCATAAGAGCAGTTACAGGTAAACCATCAACCAAAATTGTAAGAAGGTCGCACCGCTGGTCGGGAGTAATCAGACGATTTGCAGTCCGAGTCGTGTATGCAGCGTCACCTCCGGGGGCTGCACCGGCTAGTTTTCCGAGCGACGGTCATAGGGAGACCGAGAGCGGCGGGGTTGGGGCGAGCGGGACTGACGACGCACGGGCGATGGCGAGCGGCTTGTCCGACGTTCTGGATTATGCTCTGCACCTGTCTCAGCACGGTAGGACGGGACATAAGGTGCACGTTCAGAGCGAGGCCGCCAATCATAGAAGCTCGGTCGAGGTGATGAGGTCCACCGGCTGCGGCAATGGCGAGCGATGTGTCCTATCTGATGGCACGTAAAACATATGGGCCGATCATCATGAGTGCGCCATTCAGCTGAGTTTCGTCGTGGCGCGAACGTGCGGTTGGGAGTGGTAGCCGCAACGACTGGAGCTGAGCTGGAAGTAGCAGGGGCATTTTGATGAGGTGGCGAAATGCCCATATTCGCGATCTCTTGGCGAACCACGGTCTGTATCATTGAAACAGCATCGAGGTTGTGTCCTGGCGCGCTGACGCTAGACATAGCGGGAGCCATAGCCTCGAGTTCCCGACGGACTATTCTGGTGATGTTTTCTGGCGCTGCTGGTTGATGTAGTGTGGGCAAATCTTCGCAAGAGGACGTAGCCGCCGTGTTGGGAAGGCGGTCGAATCGGTGAACTATGCGCCTACTTTTTGCCTGTTCGAAGCGACGACATTCTTCGATGACCGACTCCACTGTCGAGCAGTCCTTGCACAGGAGAAAATTGAAGGCGTCATCGGCAATTCCTTTCAGGATGTGTCCGACTTTGTCCTCGTCGAGTATGTCCTTGTCGACCTTGCGGCACAAAGCCAACACGTCCTGGATGTACGCGATGTATGGCTCTGCGGATGTCTGGGCACGAGTCGCAAGCTCTTTCTTTGCGGCCACTTGACGTCCGATGGGTTTCCCAAATAGATAGCGCAATTTCTGCTTACAGACGTCCCAGCTAGTCAACTCTTCTTGATGTGTCTCGTACCAGATTTTTGCCGTGCCATGCAAGTAGAAGATGATGTTCGCCAACATAAGCGTTGGATCCTAATGGTTGCTGCTGCTGACGTGCTCATATAGAACCAGCCAGTCATCGAAGTCTAGGCCACTTGTGCCGTTGAATGGGCCTGGGTCACGAGGTTGCACCACAACGATCAGCTGCTGGGCGGACGCATCTTGTTGACAGTGAGTAGCCTGGTCAGTCATCGTGGTAGCTGCAATGCGCCGTCCGCTGCGAAGATCCAGCTCGTTGGGCTGTATAGCGAGTGGTACCCCGCACCTTCCACCAATGATGTTTCGGGGAATGAAGTATACACTGGCGAGCAAATGCGTACTGGCGAATGTACTGGTGAGCTAAAGCGTACAACGCTGCTGCAGTCCGAGCACGGTCACGTTCAGCACTTCGTCGTCGTCATCCTCGGGCATCTACTTAGCCCGTGACAATATATATACATATATAGAAACATGTGCCAATATACAATACTGAAGTTGTAGGTTGTCGAAGTACACAAAGCCATTGTTCCGATAAAGTTAAATTGGAGCCCTCTTCATGGATAAGAAAACCATGGATATTCAAAAGCGCCAAATTGATGGCCACAAAAGACACAAATTACTGGACTGTGGACGAGTTGCATGAATAAAAGCAGCACTGTAAAAAGCCTCGAAAAGTTCATGCAACACTGGGCTGAGCTGCCAGTGTGAATAAAAACGTAAATAAGAACAAGCATGACTGCGGCGTTCATGTTAGTGAAAAGAAGTATGAACGTGAGATATATGTTCTGCTTTAATATGATCATTTGGAGTGATCCACACGTTATGCATGTCCACAACAGGACGGCTCATGCACTATGGAAGCCTTTGGCTGCTTTCTGCAAATACATGCATTTGGCACTGAAACAATTTTTTTTTGCAACTTGTCTGTTTCGATGTCGTCATCATTGCTTTTATCGTCGTCTATGCTTATCTTTCTCGCATGATGTTTGAGAGAAAATCATAATAATGGGATTAAATTCACACCTATTTGCGGCGATATCGGGCTATAGGTGGCATCCCCGTCTCCGCCGAAGTGTGGATAGGTGGTCGGCGGCGTGTAGACATATACACGCAGACACGCAGCGGCGCTTCGTGGCGTTTGGTGTGAGCGTTTTGTTGGCAAATAAAAAGCGTTGACTGCAGTTTACTGGTAATATCTACGCTCTTCTCTACTTAATCGATTAACGAAACCTATGCAACGTTAATATTAACAGCGAGTAAAGCAAATTCTGCCTGTCAAAGAGGTGCTCACCCTGGGTGACGACGCGCTTTTGTGCTAAATCAGGCTTTTGCTATGTTGTTTCGACGTGTTTAGCTTGTATTTTGCCTCCTACGCATTGTCGTCGTGTGAGTGAACTACTTTTTATTTCTTTCTCGTCTATATATAACAAAAAGAGAAGAAAAAAACATTGTAGAAAGCCCACATATCTGTGCAATGAGTTATAGGTATCACCATTCGCAATTACAGGATTATGCACTTTTTTTCATTCTGTTAACCATGAAAGGTGGGAGAGTCGATAAGTGAAGTCAAGAAAGCTTAGTGGTTGACAGCGCTTTGCGCTGTACTGCGTTTACCACGTATACTGAATGAAGTAACTTTCTTTGAAGATCCGGCTACAGTTGCTGGCCTGGGTCAGACCACTCAGATGGAGGATGGAACACGTTGTCTCCCTTTAGCCTAATCTGCATGCTGAGCGAGCGCAGCTTCGTCTTGCTCCAAGGGTATTTGAAGTTCTCAATTGACTATGCCATAGATTAATCAGTGCGATACTTTACTGGAAGTCCTAAGGTGAACAACTGAACGCGCGGTGGGCCGCCCCCACGTTGGGACAGTCAGGCCAAGCGCGATTGGCGCGCATCGTTGGCCCTCTGGACAGTCCGCAGTTGATCTCCGATATCGTGGCTCTTGATTGCGAATAGCCACTTGTCTTCATTTCCATTTCCGTAGCCCATCACGAATGGCAACGCCAGAGCGTGTGGTCTAGGCTATAGGATTCGCTGCAGTGCCCGCTTGAGTTTAGTTGAGCTGAATGAAATTTATTTGTCCATTGGTTGTTGGTGTGTCTGGGGCTAGTGCCTGCTGGAGCTATTAGAATAAATTTTGGGACAAGTTTTATGAAATGACCCTTGGCTGGAGTACGATTTCACGTGCATCAGCCTAAAAGTCAATACCTACACTCGATTAAACTATTTCTTAAGAAGGGGAAAGTCTCTCCTGCTGAAATAAAAGTGCTGTGTAAATTAAATAAACATTTTCATGAAGAGCGACAGCGCCAAATACACCATTATTTGTCTCTGTGAGAAATGAATATATCTGCTACACAATTGTAAGATTGAATGTTCACTTTGTTCATGCTGCATGCGGCTGGTGACACTGAAAAAAACACGGATGAACACTATGCAGTGGGTGGGAAGCACTAAACCCCACACTGGTCGCATTTTGTAACTGGTTGGTATTTTACTATTAGACCATGCTACATATTATAGGTCAAGTCGGTTTCTTGCTACACATGACGCCTGAATAGATGGTTTTAGCGAAACAATATTCATAATAACGATATGACCTATGGTTATACACCCCGAAATCACCATGTGATTACGAGAGACGTGGTAGTGCAGGGCTCCGCTAATTTTGACATTCTGGTGTTCTTTAACACACACTCACATCGCACAGTACACGGGCTTCTACCATTT
Organism: Rhipicephalus microplus; assembly: GCF_013339725.1. Taxonomy (NCBI): domain Eukaryota; kingdom Metazoa; phylum Arthropoda; class Arachnida; order Ixodida; family Ixodidae; genus Rhipicephalus; species Rhipicephalus microplus. The sequence continues at coordinate 81,852,187 of NC_051169.1, read as the reverse complement.
CGCCGCCATTGAAATGCCACCGCCGCGGCCGGGAACACACCCGTCCTTCGGGTCAGCAGCTGTACACCTTAATCACCACAACACCGTGGCGGGCGTTCAGTGAATAAACACCACCGTGCCTCCGCGGCAGAAGAGTCGTCAGATTCGCAGAGGGACCGGGTTCACAAGCAATTTGATTCAACGTACTTGCTTACTTTTTGCGTCCTTTAGTTACGTCGCTGTCGGGATGGCCAATGCGTAAAAGGAATATTAAGGCGTAGTGGAGAATAAGCCAATGTACTTGCAGTGGATGTTTCAGAATGAGTTGAAAGGGCCTTTGTTACACGCTCGAACGTTCTTTTTTTTTTGCGGCATGGCTGGGATGCGCAGTAACAGATGAGCCGTGGCTTGCAATCTATTAGGTGAGGCCACTGGGACCTGATTGCACGATTGCATTCTACGCAATCGCAAGAGGATCCAATATTTTCTCTCTTTCGTCATCTTTCTTGAAAAGAAAAGTCTTTAGTAAAGCGTGGTGAATACCATGGGGAAAGGTACAACTTCAGAAGCAGTTGGACTTATTAGACCCCATTAACACATTTCGTTTATGAATAATATTCACCTAAGAAATAAACATAAACATATGTTTATCTGTGTATACCCTTTCTTTATTGATTGCTTCAGGCTGTCGCTTGAAACACATGACTGATCCTAACAGCATACAAGAATGCGGATGATGCAGCAGGAGCCCGTTGTTGCAAGAATCAAAATCAAAGTCCTGCACTCTCTTAAAAAAGTTATAATATTATATGCATAAAGAAGGGGCTGTCAGCAGCGATGAAACTTGCATGCCGTATTTACTACATATATATATATATGTATATATATATATATATATATATATATATATATATATATATATATATATATATATATATATATATATATATACATATATTGTGACAATAAAAAAAGGACCGTTGCCTGTAGGCTGTTGTATAACGTGTTTCCCGACTTGAGGTGCTTCCAGTTCCAGTTTTACGTTGAAAGCAGTTTTACGGTGACCAATACAATCACGAGCGTTGTGCACGAGAAAGAACTGCCACATGGATTCATCGTCTACAGGTGCGGTTCTGTTTATCTGTATCTATTTGTGCAGGCACCACTCTTGTGAAATGGGGTGTTAAATTGCGACTTACTTGGGTCGATGGCTAAATTGGTTAAAGTGGTTGTAGGAGGGGGTGTTAAATGAGTGAACACGTACACACGTATGCGAAAGGGCGGCGCTGGTCGAAGGGACGTCGATCATTGTGTTTGTGGATTCGTTGGAATTCATTTCACCGCGACCTTGGACGTCGACGCGCCGTACAAACCAACCGACGAGCGGCAACTGAGCGAGCGACGCCTACCTTGAGTATATATACAGCTCGACGGCGCATGCACTGTCAGCTGTTGAATGTTCTCGAAGCGCGACGCCACATGCGCGTCCACTGGAGAATCAGGAGAATTGTAGATGTCGAACGCGGTGTGTAGAGGAGGAAGGGTGCACAGATGGTGGAGGAGTGAAGCACGCGCGGTGTGTAGAGGAGGAAGGGATGCACAGATGGTGGAAGAGTGGGCGACGGCGCGACGGCGCATGCGCGCGCGTCAGCTGTCGAATGTTCGAGAAGCGGTGCGGACGGCGCGGACGGCGCGGACGGCGCACTACAAGGCGCGAGTATAAGATGCTTCCGCATCTAAAACACGGATGAACACTATGCAGTGGGTGGGAAGCACTAAACCCCACACTGGTCACATTTTGTAACTGGTTGGTGTTTTACTATTGGACCATGCTACATATTATAGGTTAACTCGGTTTCTTGCTACACAGGACGGCTGAATAGATGGTTTTAGCGAAAAAATATTCACAATAACAATAATACCTAGGGTTATACATTCCGAAATCACCATGTGATTACAAGAGACGTGGTAGTGCAGGGCTCCGCTAATTTTGACATTCTGGTGTTCTTTAACACACACTCACATCGCACAGTACACGGGCTTCTACCATTTCGCCGCCATTGAAATGCCACCGCCACGGCCGGGAACACACCCGTCCTTCGGGTCAGCAGCTGTACACCTTAATCACCACAACACCGTGGCGGACGTTCAGTGAATAAACACCACCGTGCCTCCGCGGCAGAAGACTCGTCAGACCCGCAGAGGGACCGGGTTCACAAGCAATTTGATTCAACGTACTTGCTTATTTTTTGTGTCCTTTAGTTACGTCACTTTCGGGATGGCCAATGCGTAAAAGGAATATTTAGGCGTAGTGGAGAATAAGCCAATGTACTTGCAGTGGATGTTTCAGAATGAGTTGAAAGGGCCTTTGTTACACGCTCGAACGTTCTTTTTTTTTTGCGGCATGGCTGGAATGCGCAGTAAAAGATGAGCCATGGCTTGCAATCCATTAGGTGAGGCCACGGGGACATGATTGCACGATTGCATTCTACGCAATCGCAAGAGGATTCAATATTTTCTCTCTTTCCTCATCTTTATTGAAAAAAAAAAGTTTTGAGTAAAGCGTGGTGAATACCATGCGGAAAGGTACAACTTCAGAAGCAGTTGGACTTATTAGGAACCATTAACACATTTCATTTATGAATAATATTCACCTACGAAATAAACATATACAAACGTTTATCTGTGTATACCCTTTCTTCATTGATTGCTCCAGGCTGTCGCTTGAAACACATGACCAATCCTAACAGCGTACAAGAATGCGGATGACGCAGCAGGAGCTCGTTGTTGTAAGAATCAAAATCAAAGTCCTGCACTCTCCTAAAAAATTATAATATATATATATATACATATATATATATATATATATATATATATATATATATATATATATATATATATATATATATATATATATATATATAAACTGTGACATTAAAAAAAGGACCATTGCCTGTGGGCTGTTGTATAATGTGTTTCACGACTTGAGATGCTTCCAGTTTTACGTTGAAAGCAGTTTTACGGTGACCAATACAATCACGAGCATTGTGCACGAGAAAGAACTGCAACATGGGTTCCTCGTCTACAGTTGCGGTTTTGTTTATCTACAGGTGCGGTTTTGTTTATCTGTATCTATTTGTGCAGGCACCACTCTAGTAAAGCAGTAAAAAGTGAAGAACTCGCAGTTTGTGGGCTATGATTCCCAGAAGAATACGTCAAAGGAAATTCCCATATGAATTCGCCAGGTGTTTCATGCCAACTAATTCTTCTAAAAAAACTACGCTACGTTATTCATCATTGCATTCACTGCTCATACAGCAGCGAATTTCAGGTGAACAGTTCTCACAAAGCAGTCATTTCTAGCCTTGCAAGGAAATAATAGCTTGGAGGGAGAATATTCATTTCAATGTTCAATGTCCTCCATGATGGCTCTGCGTGCATGCAGGTCACTCTTGAGCAGAACTGCTTCCATACGATCAAAGCTTTCATTTCACTCAGGCCTGTCGGCTCTGTAACCCGTAAATGCGCGGAAATTGCTCGAAAGCCCGAAGGCCTCGTGGGGATCACGATAGCACGGATATTGTCTCCCAGAAAGGCACAGTCTTGTCTAACTAGAGACAGAGTTTCAGTGGCGGCTGTATAAGATATCATTGCAACGAAATACGATACAACTGAGGATCTAGAGTACTTCCCGAGGGCATGAAAAATGCGCCGACAACTGTCCGGAAACATCCCAACGAGCCTATCATGATATCTAAGTCGATTGAACTATACAACCTACACGAAAGTGCGGAAGCCTACTATTCCGACTTCAACTTCCGTGCTCCTTTTAGGCTTCAGTTCACTGCATGGTAGGTTTCAGCTTCCTTCATTAGCTTTTTTTTTGTAATCATACGCATTCAAATTTGCTGTATCAATTGTTGTTTATATGAAGAAAGGCTAAAACGCAGCGCACGTAAAAAAAGGAAAGAGAGAGAGGATATGATGCATTTGCTCGTATATGTATGTGGCCACGTTTCATTCGCATATTATCAGCCTGCTGGGTTAACAACTGAGGTATTCAAGAAGCATAGACTGCTGCGTGTGTCGGTAACTCCTCCTAACGTAATTTTTACTCATATTAATGTAAGTTCTCTAAGTTTCGCGCATTATCGAACAGCATTTTCGCTTCACAACAGTTTCACCTGAATGCAGTATCTCCATTGTATCGTGGATAGTACAGCATGTTTTCTCGAACATACGCAGTCTGGTTCCGCAGCATCATTACACGCTTCGCTATGGTGAGAGAAAACAGTCCCGTGACGTAAGCGAATTTCATTTGCATAGCCACTGCACGCTTACTGGGGGCAGTGAGAGAAACTAAGAAAAAAAGACATACTTTATCAAATTAAGAGGTAACAAACAAGAGTTGCAATTATCGCAAAGAAACAGCATTATAAAATATTTTCAGGGATCGTAATCAGGTTATCTCTAAACTTCTGGGGACTTGACATAAATGTAACGCCTTCTATTGCAAAAGGTCAAAACAGTGATGTTGAGGTAAATTGCTGGATTGGCGTACGCAGGAGAGGAGACGATTAGAAGAGCGGCTCGACGCAGGTGGATGGATAAATAGATAGATAAATAGATAGATAGATAGATAGATAGATAGATAGATAGATAGATAGATAGATAGATAGATAGATTCTGCCAATTGCTCTTTTTTGTAACGTTTCTATGTAAATATGAACGGAACTGTATAAAATGTGCTGTCATATGTACCCTTTGGGTAATTTACCTGAATATTATCGTATATTCTAGTTAAATACAACTCTGTTGAAAGACTGAAGGAAATTGCGTCCATCGCTTCTTTTCAGCTAAGAAAAACTCGACACGTGTAAGCACGTTCAAAGGTGTTGTTCCTTTTTTTTCAGACAAAATATAGCGACATTGAGCAGATAAATTATATTATATAGTGCAACGTAATATTACTAAGCTATTAACGAACCTTAATAAAGTACAAACCACAATGAAAAGGAGACAGTACTATGGAGCGAGAGCATAAAAAGGCGTGTGGTGGATTACATCTTTATAACAAAAATATGATTGCGCTTATAGCGTATGCAAAATTAAGAAACAAAGGCCACAAAAACACAGTTGCTGTAAGATCATATACGCTACTAATCATTTCGTTTACTTTTTAAATTTGTCAAACAGGGTGATAGAAAGTTTATATCATGCACACTATTGCCTCTTCCGTAATTGCACAATTCGTCAAACAAAGAATTTACGAGATATCGCGTAATATTGCTTGACATAGAGCAAGCATTATTACATCACCTTTATTGACACGCAGAGAAGATAAACGTAAACCACATCTTGCGAGAAGCATAATAATGAAAGGCTGGGCAATTAAGAGAAGCTCATGATGTGACCCGGAAGAAAAATTTCCCTTGATGCGGCTCGCCGAACGAAAAAGCGTATCACCGACAGTCATGATGACCTTGCTACACACTTTTCTCATTTCAGCTAATGCTTTCAGTGTAAGCGAGCATGCCGTGAAGAGACTGGTAAAGGGGCAATTTGTGCATAAATATTTTTTTGTGGAAATGGCTGCTTGACGATTACAGCTTTCCGTTTTCTTTGCTTTTATTTTCTTTTGTGTATAGCGCGTCGCTAATGGAAGTTCACTATACAAGGTTAAATGAAAACAAGCCCTCAACGAGCGAAAAATTAAAAACGTATTAGGAGGAAGAAAAGAGGAGCGCTTGCACATGGGAGCAGCATGCATGATAATTGCTTATGAAGGCTCATATGTATCTATGCGTGCATTCTTCTGAATGAAATTCTTCGAGCTTATATTACAGGCTGCGCCAATCAACCAATGCGCTGCCATCAACGAGACCTAACACTTAAGTTTGCGCTCATCAATAAAACCAGCATAATGTGGTATTCTCAGAGGGTAATGCTCAAAAAATAAAAAGCAACTGGTTCAATTTTCTTCGAACAGCAACCAAAAATGATAGGACGTTTGCTTAACAAGTGCAAGGCACGTTGAGGGCAAGAGATCTTGAGGAAGAATATTTCAGAATCCCGAGATCAGCCAGTGCCACAAAACAAGGCACAAAGTGCTTCTCTATGCCCCAGTTGCAGCTGTGAGACCATCAGGTCTGAGGAATTTGCAATGAGCTTCATACAATATCAGGGTCACCCGAATGGAAGAGAAACGGGGCACTGCTTTAAGGAATCATTTCGGAGGAGGTGCTGTCTCTGAGTTCTGATGTATCGTTGGGGTCAGGAGTGGAGATGTTAGCACCAGAACCAGTGGTGCAGCATGGAGCCTGAGCATATAAATGCGAATAAAGGGAACTTCACTCGCCGGATTCTTCAAAGTCCCCAAGAACGCTACATCCATTGTCATTGATATGCTGGTGTTCAGCTCATCAGCTGATGCAACAGGCGGTGGGTTAACACTTTCTAGTTTGTATACTACATATATAACATATATATATACAATATATATATATAATATATATATATATATATATATATATATATATATATATATATATTACAACTAACTGTATCCACCTCAGTTTCAGCTGAACATCTGAACTACCACGTCCAATCCAGTTATGGACTACCATTACGCAGTCCACAGCTCAAAGCTTCCCTGAAGTCACTGCGAGCTCATTGTCACTTGGTTTGATGATAGTTCCAATATTCGCAGTGTAGGGACAGCTCGTCACTTCTTTTTAGTTTTTCCATAACTTCCAGTTTCCCATCGCCATCTCCCCAGCCATTTTGAATTAGTTTAACAATATCCCCGTCTTTTCAATTGCTCTTTATTATGCTGGTTCTCGTACTTCTAAGGAGATTCTACTACTTTCACTCTGCCTTTGTTTAGAGGCAACCACCTAAACACTGCTCCGCCGTGGTAGTCTAGTGGCTAAGGTACTCGGCTGCTGATCCACAGGTCGCGGGATCAAATCCCGGCTGTGGCGGCTGCATTTCCGATGGAGGTGGAATGTAGGCCCGTGTGCTCAGATTTGGGTGCACCTTTAAAACCCCAGATGGTCAAAATTTCCGGAGCCCTACAGTACGGCGTCTCTCATAATCATATGGTGGTTTGGGGATGCTAAACCCCACATATCAATCAATCAAAACCAAATAAACACTTTGACGCGCTTCTTGTCACAATCGGTAATACCTACTTCTACGTGTAAGTAAACGTCCCTCAATGGCTTGTTTTTGAGTTGTCCGCAGGCTACTGTTCATCGCTGCTTAACCCTGCTACTAATAAGATCATTATTATACTCTCTGACATGTTCCTGCAGTCTCGATGATCTGGACGTGCAGTTTCTCTTCTTCTGTAGTTTAAATCCCATCCCACATGAGCAGCTACTCTAACAGCGGCTGCGTCTACTCTATTGAAAATATATCTTCTCATATGCCACACGACGTCTCTTGCCCACGCAATGTGCAAGAACCAGTGGAAGATAATAAATTCTTCATTGAATACTGCCCTATTTGCAATGAGTATCAGCTTTGATGTGCGCCCCGCTTGTTGTTTGCAAATATTCACCTAGAGCTGTCTAAATTGAATAGATGTTGGCAATGCTTTATGCCAACGGTTTTTTTTAAGCTGACTTAATTCACTTGTCATCTTTCGATCAACAATGAAAACAGGTAGCTTTTACCAGGTTATCGTGACAGCAACTTCTAGGTCTACTTATCTTCACAAGGAAAAGAAAGCGAGGTGGGAAGAGAAGGAACGTTCATTTGCACAAAATGTGAGGTGCCTATTCAAATATTGGTATGATTTTACGGCAAAAGTTAACTTGCTGTAGTCTTGAAAAACCTCAAAACCGGCTGCGGAACATACCAGGTAGTGTCAGGTGCATGTGTATGCCTACAGCTTTCAAAAAGTTTTCAGTCATAGTTTTTCGGCCCTTCGCTAAAATTTTACAAAAAAAAGTGCAACCTCAGAGACTCATTTCTCACTTGTCCTTTGATTAAAAACGGTCAAAGCTTCCGCCGAATGTGCGAAACACGTGTACAAAAAGCAACAATAGCGTAAAAAAGAAAGCGGTGATATTGTCAGAATGCGAGGGCTATTATGAAAATTCATACTACGTTGATGCTCCGAACAGTGGGAACACACAATGGGTAACATTTATACACCACTTCGTGTAATCCTGCTAAGGAATCCTAGACAAATACATTCCAATATTATGAAGACTAGATTAGATGCAAAATCCTGTTGTTTTTATTGCCTCTCTTATACCACGAGCCATAGATCTGAGGTTGCAGTGCAAGCTCCAGTTAACTACTGATCGGTATCACATAAATTTTTGGTATAATTATTGAAATGCTGTCTTACCCTAACGTCGTTTTCTTTTCCCAACCCGGTCTCACGGCAATATATGTAAGCACACAGAAACAAGAAGCTAGTGGTGAATTCAAAAGCAGAGAAGAAAAACGAAATAGAGAAGTTTCCCCGAAAGAGCTAATTACCCCCACTGGCACCAAGGAATAACTTTTCTTGGCCAAAGTAATTTGTTAACGAGGCCGTAAATGAAAGGAACTCTTTAGACCTATTTTCCTCTGGTGCGAATCCTACAGGAAAGGCAAACCTAGAAAAAAAAAGGCACGGCTGGCTCACTGCGAGCAGTGGTTTCCTGTAGATATTGCAACTGCAATTGCTGTTCTTGTTCTTTCGGAGTGCTCCATTTCACTAAATAAAAGGGATACAAAAAAGAAACATTTGCAGAGAAATATCAACATCACGTTGCAAAGCCGCTAGCAATGAAGATAACTGTCAAGAGATTCGCCCTAATGTGACACAGTTAGTCAATAAATTTTTCATTGCTCTGACTGCATATCATTCAAGAGCTATCAAATACTTGTGCAAGAAAAAAAAAGGGAGATCTCATGTACAGTGGGAATCAATAACATGCGAAGCACGAAAAAAAAAGGCTAATATGTGACTTTAAAATCGGCATGACGTTACTAGGCGGATGTAAATTATGCCGTATATGACTTCCATGTGACGACTATCACGCTTGGACGTGTCATTTACCTTCATAATGTATTCACGTCAACTGATACCAAATTTGGTAATGTGGAGCTAGCGAAAGAGCCACGAGCGTGCTATGAGCGTAGCATGTAGTCATGTTTTACATGACACGCATGTCATTATTATCATGTTTGGACATGTCATTTGCATTCTTCGTCCATTCACGTCACGTGATACCAAATTTCGTATATGGGTAACTAGTGAAACGGCCACGAGCACGCTATACGCGTATCCTATAGTCATATTTTACATGACGCGTATACCATGATTAGCATGCTCAGACGTGTCATTTACCTTAGTCGTCTATTCACGTCATTCAATACCAAGTTTGGTATACGTGGTGCTAGCCAAACGGCGGCGAGCGCACGTCGCGTTGACGCGTGCGCACGCTGGGTGCAGCGACGCTACGCTAGCAAACCTTGAGCACCCTGACGCTAGGTGCGACCAGCGTCTGTCGGCGAGGCCCGGCGGCAACCGGTGCGAAATGAGACACGCTGCATTTCGCAAGGACGACGTTACCTAGACAGCACCACGTCTGCCTAGCTTCGTGACCAACGGACGCCGGGCGCGCTGAAATGCGCATGCGTCAAAGCAACGCAGCCCGTCGCATGCCTGCGAGCATATGTCAGGCAGATCTGCAATGGGCGTGGCATTGCTGGCATGACTCGACGAAACGAATCTCGGCGCGAACGCGCGCTGGGTCATGTCGAAGTGTATTAGTGCTTTGAGTGTGGCTCGCAGACATGTTGTTACATGACACGCATGTCTTGATTATCATGCTTGGATGTGTAATTTACATATATCAGTCGTTCGCATGACGTAATATCGAATTTCGTACATGTGAAGCTAGTGAAACGGTCATGAGCACACAATGAGCGTAGCATGTAGTCATGTTAATGCATGACACGCATCTTACGATTATCATGTTTGCACCCTTTACATACCTTCGTCATGCGTTTACGTCCAGTAACACCTAATTTGATATATGTGAAGCTAGCGAAACGACTGTGAGCGCACCATGAGCGTGGCGTGTAGTCATATTTCATGACTGACATGACATGCAAGTTGTGATTTCCACGTTAGGGTCTGTCACTAGTGTTCGCCATGCAGTCATGTCATACCATTCCACTTTAGCAACATGTCATGTGAAGGAAACCATCGCAAAATTAGCAAGACTGAAATTAAATCATGACATTCATGACATACATGTCATGATATTCATGTTATGACTAGTCAATTATGCTCGATACACAGTCATGTTATGCCACACCGAATTTGGTATTGATATCAGTAACAAAACGGCCAGGAGAGCTAAAAGTCGTAGGCGGCTAGATAGATAGATAGATAGATAGATAGATAGATAGATAGATAGATAGATAGATAGATAGATAGATAGATAGATAAATAGATAGATAGATAGATAGATAGATAGATAGATAGATAGATAGATAGATAGATAGATAGATAGATAGATAGATAGATAGATAGATAGATACGTTCAAAGTCGCCGAAGTTCGCTAAGAAAGGCTTGGCATTGAAAAGGCACGACTGATCACCATGGTCTCATAAATTGAAGCGCAGTGAAGGTGTTGGCCGCGATTGACAGTCCCTTAGAAATGCTATATGTCATAACCCGCCCCCCTTCTTTAAGCCAGCGAGTCCAGTTATGTGTGCCTGCAGTGTCCACCCCTTTCATTTCCTATAATGATTGATGTCTGAATGCTGAAGTCGTGGTGGTCAGACACGTTCTGGCCTCGGTGACTGACTGTGGCTATTCGTACGTGCAGTGCTCTTATTTCCTCTGTAATCCCCAATTCCTTATCCCCTGTGCAGGGTAGCAAACCGGAATCTCATTTGATTAACCTCTGTGCCTTTTGTCCTCTTCACTCTGTTTTTCTTACGCCCAGTGTAATAATTCAAGCCATAAGATTCCTTTTTTGGTCGTTTTTTCAATTCTAGCATCTCGCTTTGGCTTTTCTTTTCTTTGAATTTCTTTTTTTTAAGCAAGAATCAAGTTTTCATTGTTTCTTACTATCCCGGCTGTCGTTCTCTGTTTGCAGAAGAAAGCTCGCACAGAACTAGTTTTTGTATATGTTCCGATAATGAGCGTGCTACACACAAAATAATTCCAATACTGGGTGGATACAGCTCTGTGGTAATAAAAATTACTTTCTGCAAAATTATTTTCTCGCAATTTTCTCGACTTTATTCGTAATGCATCCTATAGAAGCGGATTGGACCTGCGCACTATCTTAGCAAATGAAGCTTTTCTCACTTCTCATTACATTCTCGATGACCTTGCGCAAAATATCTTCAGCATTGTGTGTAATGCGTCACTAATTTTCACCACCACTTGCAGCGGCCAGGTCCCCTACAAATGTGGTGTGGCATGAAAAAGGACCGCGTATATTTATGTTTCGTTTATCGATTGCATAGCAAGACGCAATCACGTAGGAACAGCATGGCTTGTTACCGAGGTTAGAAAGAGAAGCTCTTGAAACTTTTAATTTATCCGAGAAAAGCGGAACAACGTTTGTGCAACGTAAAATTATTATGTTTGAGCCTGCTATTAGAATAGGCAACTAGAATATCACATGCAACCATTTTAAATATAAGGTTCTTCTTGACAGGTAGTAATTGTTCTAACACGCACTTTGTTGTTAGTGTTCTATTGATGATCTAGCTATGCACTCGTGCGACCACGTTAAAATTTTTTTTCTCCAACCTATTGTGCTGCTAATAAAGGTCCTTCAGGTGATTCATTTACTGCTTCTGGTGGTGTAAGTAAAGTGTAACTAAGTTTACCTAAAGGTTTGAGATATGCGCATTACTATGGAAAGTAGCATGGTACCACAGCATGTTACCACTGTTTAATGGCGTCGCTATCGGGACACTTGTAGTACACACTTGGACCTTATTATATAAAATTCAGAGTGGGTTGTTTGTGACAGCACATGCTGGTACAACGAGTTCCACCTCCGACAAAGGGGCATGATTTCCACAAGCAGCGGCGCTCATTAGAAGGATGTGAAAGAGTCAAGTTCTGACTGCCCAGCAAAAAACTTCGGAGATACAGTTTCTGCTCATGGTTAGGAGGGAACGCAAAAAACTGCAGCGTGCTGCACACAAACTTCACTTCTGGGTGACACTTAGAACAATATGATGAATTTTGGTAAGTTCCGACATGATGGTGAGTCCGCTAGGGGGCCAGGCAAGGCTGGTGTGCCTCGCATGGGCTCCGTATTCTACGAAGTTTTAGGAGCGAAGCTCCTTAAGGCGTGGGCTGTGCGTCCCCTGTATGTAGCCACCTCTCGTTCAGTTCTAAGTATTACGCTAGCCACCGCCCGACCTAAAGGGTACAGCCATATCCATCCGTCCATCCGTCCATCGGTCCGTCCGTCCATCTATTCATCCATCCATCCGTCCATCCGTCCGTCCGTCCATCCGTCCGTCCGTCCGTCCGTCCGTCCGTCCATCCGTCCGTCCGTCCATCCATCCATCCATCCATCCATCCATCCATCCATCCATCCGTCCGTCCGTCCGTCCGTCCATCCATCCATCCGTCCGTCCATCCATCCGTCCATCCGTCCGTCCCTCCGTCCGTCCATCCGTCCGTCCGTCCAAAAGATGCAAGATGTTATAAACTAGACGGCGGTACGTGTAGTTGATTATGAAAGATGCGAGGTGTTATAAAATAGGAATGATGCCACATATGGCGCGTGTCATCGTTCGATATAGTGCGGCGACGTACGCTAGGGGGAGCGTTGCAATAAAATCGAGTGGGCAAAATGTACGGAGGATTCATGGTTTACCAGGTTTACCTCCGGAGCTTCGCCCACTCATCATCATTCACTTCGTGGATATGGCGGCATTTTTTTGTTGAACCAAGACTGCTTTTTGGTGCCAATAGTGGTCTCTCTCGAACTTCAGCAAGTTGCCGACGCTGCTGGTGAGTGCCTCAAACCTCTTTGTTCTGGAGGAGCTTTGCAAACTTCAGCTCTTGCTGAGCGGGGGAACGCCGCCTCGTTAGCCCTAACGCCACCGGCACCGGCGTCGGGCTCGCGCTTCGACGCGCGCGCACAAGTTCGTTCGGCAACGCAATGGCATACATGGTGAATGGCACGGATTTAACTGCCACAGAATTCAACCCAGAAGAATGGAGTGTAGTCCTGAATGCCCCACAACGCTCACCTCGGCAACAGTCAAAAGAAACTGAAGGAACGCAGCCAAGTAAAGCGGCGTCAGCTGCCGAAACGCCAGCACGCAAAACAAAATCACCGCCCAGCGTTTCCTCAAAGCTCGACAACACAGCTGTGGCGCGTCCTCGCTTAAAACGACTGCCACGGTTGCCAGTCGATGTCTTTAAGATTGGCTTTCGTCCGAGTGCGGGCGTAGATCTGGCCCAATACAACGACGTAGAGTTACGAGCAGCTGTAGTCGCCAAAAGCGGACTGCACTCTGTGGTTGCCGACGAAGATCTTGTGTGCACCAATCTGGCCAAGAATATTTTCACTGTGTCCACATCTTGCGCCGACCGAGTTGCCAACTATGCAAAAATACGAGAACTCACGCTACGTGGTAAAAAACTGGGATTTCACGCGTACATAGCTCCCCCGGACGGGGCACGGGCAGGGATCATCTACCGCGCTTGGAATGGTGAATCACCTCAGGACTTGCTTCAAGAATTACGTCGGGCGAATCCTCTTCTACCAATAGTCCAAGCAAGGGACATGGGGCGTACCTCACGCTCAGTGCTCATTCACTTCATGGCTGAGGAGCTTCCTCCGTCAGTCAAAATGTTTGGCATCCTCTACGCCGTTTTCAGCTTTCGACTGAAGGTGGAAGCGTGCTTAAATTGCAGACAAGTCGGCCACCGACGAGATGTATGTCCTTTGCCAAATCGCCTCACTTGCTCAAGCTGCGGACAGAAACACCCGGAGGACTATCCCTGCACCCCGCAGTGCGTCATCTGTGGGGACGCTCACAAGACGGGTGACAGGGCATGCAAGCAACGCTTTCAGCGTGGCTTCAGCCGTCTCTCTCGGCCATGACAAAGGCCGCAAGAAGAGCACCAGCAGGAGCAGCCCGAGTTTCTGCTCGAGAAGGAGTCTTTTCCAAGCATAGACGATAGAAATCGTAGCAACAGAAGCAAGAGTCCTGGACGAAACCGTAGCAGCAGAAGCAGGAGTCCTGGACGAAACCGTGGCAGCAAAGGCAAAAGCCCTGGACGAAGTGCATCACAAAGCCGCGACTTCAGCACCAAACCCGAAAGGGTGAGCTGGGCAAAGCAAGCCTCCTGCTCCTGTTGTATGCTCTCTGACGCTAAAGAAAATTCTAAAACTCAGGAGACTATCGAATGTCTAATGCGAGAGAATGAAGAGTTAAAGCAACAGTTGGCTCTGGTGCTGGAACGTTTAATTACATTTACAGCTGCCCCACCCGCGTCTTCTCCACCCCTATCTATCTCCCCCTCTGTCATAGAGCCTGATATGGCAGCAAAATCCGGGACCGATATTATAGATTCCTCTCCACAGCCAGCAAAAAAGAAAAGGACAGAGCAACTCGAGTCATCGGAGGACGATTTTACAAGCACCAGTCTAAATTCGGAAAGAACACAGCGAACTCAAACAAAAGGTTGATTTAGGCTTTACGCAAATTGATGAACGCTTCAATAAGATAGAGAGTATTCTAGACGTGTTAGTTGCTCGGCTCGAATATCTCCCTCAATCTCAACCCTCCCCAGCGCCTTCGCAGCCATAACACCCTCCTGCACCCATGCCTCATCTTCACCCTCTTCACTCTGCATATGGCAATGGAATTGCCGTGGATTAAGAAACAAGAAATACAACCTCTCACTTTATATACAGCGGTCTACACGGGCCCCTGATGTCATTTCCGTGCAGGAGCCTTTAAAAGCTTGCAAACTCCTCGGCTATCAGGCTGTACATTCGCACCCTAGCTCCCCATGGGCTACCACATATATACAGAGGAATATCTCGTTTATAGCGCATGATCTCTCCGACCTTTACAGTGACTGCATTCTTCTTGAACTTCTCCCACGTCGTACAGGACAAGGCACATATTTTATTTTAAATATTTATTCTCATCCTAGAGATGGTCTCACTGCTGTTTTTGAAGCAATCGATAGGGCCATTCAAATAGCAAACTCTGCTCCTATAGTTGTAACGGGTGACTTTAATGCCTCGCACGTAGATTGGGGTTACAGGAGAAACACTCGGAAGGGCACCAGCCCTCTTCAATACATTCAGCGAAACAGGTGCACTCTAGTCACTGACTGCATGTTACCAACACGAATTGGCAACAGTGTGAGCAGAGATACCACCCCTGACCTTACTTTCACTAAAAATGTGCGACAAGCTAACTGTGCACACAGTGGGGTCAACCTCGGCAGTGATCGTTACATCCTAACAATTATACTGCCCCATGCCAATTTTCGTCCACAGTTTCATTTAAAACATATTGTTGACTGGGATGAATTTCGCAAAATCCGAGACCGAAACCCGAAAAAAAAATTCAAGACTACAAAGACTGGGCGTCCCAGCTTAAACAGGATGTAGCTCTTAGCGAAAAAGTAGCCCCAGCAACACACATCCGTGATCCGGTAGACAGCAGGCTACTCCACCTATAGGAGGCCTATCAGAGCTTGGAGAAACGATGGCTCAAGCAAAAATATAATCGTAAACTAAAACGCAAAATGTCACAAACACTCCAGCTTGTAACTGAACACGCGGCCGAACTTTCATCGCAGCAATGGAACCAGATATGTAACCGGCTCGACGGTAGTCTTCATATGAAGAACTCTTGGTCCCTGCTTCACCATATGTTAGATCCATGCTCCTCGCGATGTGAAAGTAATAAGCGAATTACGAAACTCTTGTTTGAAGTAGAAAAGCAAGGGCAAGACGTTGAAACTGCTCTTAAAACTACGTATTTCCCTGGTCCAAGGCGAGAATCGTTACCTACCTACAATGGAGCTCTCAATGCAGACTTGGAAGCACCAATTGCAGAGGCGGAAGTTTGGGCTGCCCTAAGCAAACTTCGCACCACAACTGCTCCAGGACTAGATGGAATTACTAACAAAACACTCCGAAATTTCGACTCCAAGTCAGTGGCAGCTCTTACCGATTACATGAATCAACAATAGGAGCAGGGCACGCTGCCCCAGGAATGGAAGTCAGCTAAGGTGACTTTCATACCCAAACATAATAAGCCGTTAGACTTTGATAATTTGAGACCGATCTCTCTTACCTCACCTACAGGAAAACTGATGGGGCATGTAATTTTCAATCCTCTTAATCGCCACATGGAACAAGAAAAACTGTTTCCCTCCACCATGTACGGCTTCCGAGCGGGACTCTCCACTCAGGATGTCATGCTGCAGCTTAAGGAGGACGTGCTAAATCCTACTTTTCCACACATCACCAGAGCCATCCCTGCATTGGACCTGACTAAGGCTTTTGATAATGTTTCTCACTCCTCGATTTTACAATCTCTTAGTGAACTAAACGTAGGCTCTCGCACGCACAGGTATGTCTCTGCCTTTCTCAGCAATAGGTCTGTCTGCCTACAGTTGGGCACTTTCAAAACCGATCCCTTCATACTAGGTAGCAAGGGAACGCCCCAGGGATCGGTTTTGTCCCCGTTCCTTTTTAACGTTACTCTTATACCGCTAGCGCGGGAACTTGCCAAACTTCTTCCCTCAATCACTCCTTGTACGCGGATGACATCACCATCTGGGTCAATACTGGCAACCATGGCGAAATCGAATCGAAGCTTCAGTTGGCCGCTGACATTGTTGTTAAACACGCCAACAATATTGGGCTCACCTGCTCGGCGGCTAAATCGGAACTCCTTGTAATTGACTTTAAAAAGCAAGATACATGTCACATTCAAGTCATGCTTGATGACACCCCTATTCGCTGGGTCAATAAAATCAATATTTTAGGCCTTAATATTTCCGACAATGGCTCGAACGCTGATACAATAAAGTTAATCCGCACCTCAGTTCAAAATACAGCTTCCCTCATTAGGCGCATATCCAATCGTCATCGCGGCATGAGGGAAGCAGACACACGCCGCCTCATACAGGCCTTTTGCCTATGCAGAATTACCTATTCTATTCCCTACCTCTATCTCTCACTTACGGAGACCGAGAAACTTAACAGACTCATTCGTAATCCCTATAAAACTGCCCTCCATCTCCCTAAATCAACAGTCACGGATAAACTACTTCAACTTGGGGTGCACAACATTCTGGGAGAGCTTGTAGAGGCGCATCTTTTCAGCCAATATCAAAGACTATCACTCTCAGAAACAGGACAGGTACTCCTGCGCCGACATGGAATCAACGTTCCTGGTCACACCACGGCCACGCACGCAGTTCCCGTCACTGTTAGCAGCAACCTATTAATTCCACCACTCCCCAAAAATACTCACCCAGAACATCATTGGGTGCGACGGGAAGCCAGAGCCAAGTCCCTTCAGAAGCGCTTCCCTCCTAATTCTCCCGCAGTCTATGTAGACGCGGCCGAATATGTAGATCATCGAGCTTTCGCGGTAGCCGTCGTAGATGGATTTAAAAAACTGGTCGCTAGTGCGTCCCTTCAAAATTCGACAGAATCCCTGGAAGCAGAGGAGGCGGCAATCGCTTTAGCCATTGTTCAGTCCTCCGCTGAGTATATTTTTTCTGATTCAAAAACTGCAATTCGTAATTTCGCCACTTTCCGAATTCATTCTCCGGCTGCTAAAATTCTTGAATCATCTCTTCCGCCTGATCGCCTCATCACCCTCCTCAGGGTCCCTGCGCACTGTGGACACCCAGGCAACACGGCCGCTCACACCCAAGCCAGAGCACTCGCCAACCGGACTCACAGCGACCTGCCTTCGCTTCGAAGTGCCAGAGATCGACTCCTCAGCTATCACAATATCACGCTATTTCACCGAAATTCCCGCCTAACGTATCGTACGCCACATAAATCTCTCTCCAGAAGTGACCAGGCTTTGTGGCGCAGACTTCAAACGGCCACAGTAACGACTCCTTTTCTTCTTTCTCTTTTTACACATGGCGAAACCTCGCCTCATTGCAACTTATGTCCTAGCACCAGAGCCGACTTCCAGCACATATTTCTGAATTGTTCAAACAGACCCAAGCCTCCGTGGCAAGGGTCAGAACACCAGGAGCGATGGGAGGCTGTTCTGCGCAGCTCGCAACCGGGTTTACAGCTCCGAACAGTGAGCTGGGCCAGAAGGGTCGCCGAAGCACAGCAGTGTCCGGCCACCTAGAGCGGCCTGAGGGCTCGTCGTTGTCCTGATTCCACTTCCCCAACTCCCTCCCCTCCCCCGCCTCAAATGATTCCTTCGTGAATCAATAAAGTTGATTACCTACCTACCTCCGACATGATTCTTTCCCGTTAGTCTTTCTCGTGTTCACTCATCTTTGCTGATCATCTTTGTTTTTTTTAGCTTGAGGCTACGGTCGAAAATCGCAATCGCTCTTTTTTTTGTTAGTGTGAGAACAAGAGGGTGGCAAATACAAGGGCTGTGGGACAGCCTGCGAAAGAAAGGCATCTATATATTTGCGCAGGTATTATATACGTGCAACACAAGAGGCGGAAATAAGCAAGAATCAGCGACTAATGAAGCCTGAACAAAAAAATAACAATGCTAGAAGTAACTGAAACTTGTTTTAAGAAACGGAAGACCTTACCTAGGAAAGACGAAGAATAACTCATTATAGGAATAAATCGGTTGTGACCTGGAGAACAGCGTAACAAGTGTGCATTTTGTACCGTGGCTTAAAATTAGTTGCGTCACAAGTTTTTATTGTTTGAAGATTTTCTATGTGCTCCTCTGTAGCACTTCCATGAAGCCTTTTTATGCGAGAAATTTCGCGAAAGGGTTGAAGGTTGGTGTGCTCGTGAGGAAATGGGACAACTGTTGTGCCACTATTTTGAAGACACATTGCTGCTGAATAGGGCACATATGTCCAACTTTTTTTGTGTGAACTAGTGGTCATAGTTTACTGAAAGATATGCAATTTTACTTTGATTTTGTGAGAAACATAAACCTAGAAAGAGGTAAAACTTCTGCACCCTGCCTGCACGTATGTGTCAAGGCACACGTTTCTGGGTGTTACAATTGGCAGTACAGTGACCTGGACACAACATGTTCGAATGGTAAAGAAGAATGTTTTCCATATGCGAGCGTTTTCCCCTTGTTGTAAAGCAAAGCAGGGTACCGTTTAGTAATTCTCTGCTATGCACATGCACATGCTTCTGCGAAGGTCATTTCAAATTCGGTCTTCTTGAACATTCAGAGCATTTCTCAAAGTACTCACCATAGCTAGAGAAAATTTGCTGAAGGCATGCTTCTAGTAACGAATGATAAATTGTTGATTCTCTTGCAGCAAGACAGTCCTAATGACTCCATACTTTGAACAGTACTAAGTTCTTTGAGTCGACTGCTAGGTCATTGGCTTGCTTTTTGCAGTGATCCGGCGGTATGCAGCTTGCTCCCGATAACTAATATAACTGATTATGTACGAAAAGGTTTCTCATGAAAAATTCATTCGTGGGCCATTGTCTCTTTTGTGTATGTATTCCAAAACAAGCGACACAACCGTAAAAGCACTAGTGTATTTCGGTTAATAATATACGAAGATCAACATTAATATTACAACGATGTCTCTGTTGCAGTCACATCATATATCATCGGCATGCGGATTCTGTAGCAAATACCAGGGTTCATTCTAGATGTCACCAGACTTGCATCATTGCTACGGCCACATGCAGTCATTATTTCTTCGACAACCTCTTAATGCACCCCCCAACCTGAATGGAATAATACATAGGGTAGCTGGGTGCCAAGTTTGTATAAATAAATATGACAAGAGATATTAACTTTGCGGATAAGTGAACAAAAGCTGTAACGCTGATGGGAAGCAGTTTCTAATAATTTCATTCTTCTTTCTCCTGTCAATGTAGCAAAACACCTGCACAACACAATAGCTGCCAAATTATGCCATAATTGGACAGATACTCCACTGCATCTAGGAGCAATCCTTTCACTAAGGTTATATTACGTGCCGGCCTAAAGCTCTTAGGCAGTGCGTGTACGTCACGCTTTTGGGTTGAGCACCATTTATAGAAGAGTAGAAGTGCTGGGGATGAAAAAAGCTCCTAAAATCACGGCAACTGAGTTAAATACTGGAGGCGTAAGTAAAATCAGTTTTAATATCTATAACCTCCTTCAATACATTGCTAACATATCTTAGATTGCAATAATAATAATAATAATAATAATAATAATAATAATAATAATAATAATAATAATAATAATAATAATAATAATAATAATAATAATAATAATAATAATCGTTAGGGTTTAACGCACCAAAACGTGATAATAAAATAATGTATGTATATGATGGGTGCCGTATTGAAGGGGTCTGAAAATGTCAACTACGAAGGGTTTTTTACCGAGCACGTGATTCCAAGTACCCGGTTCTCAGGCATTTTCAATTACATGTAAAATGGGGCTGCCGCGGCTAGAATTCTATCCTGCCACTTTCGAATGTGCATTCGAGCAGCACAACCACTACACCACCGCGGTGCGTTTCGATCACCATTTCCGGAGTTTTCTGAACTGGCGGTGGAAAGCGAACCCCTTTTGATGACTTCGAATGCAAGTGTGTTTAACTGCTTAGCACTTCCTTATTTTTGGACGTCACGCGTTTTTTTTTTTTTTGTTATCGGCGTAGTAAAGAATTGATTCCATTCTCTCATACGCTCTGAAGTTGGGTCGCTCATCTGAGGAGGTGTATATTGGATCAATCTTTGTTCCAGTAAAGAAGGAAACGGCTTGCTTAAAATAAACACCCCCACTTTAGAAATTATTGATCACTCTTTGGAAAAACCCTTGCGACGAAATCGCTAGTCGGAAATGAGGATCAGAGGAACGTTCAGTACAAAAAAAATGAAGAGAGATAATGAGCATTTATCGAGCAATGCGATAATAGGCAACCTAACAGTGTACGCAGTTCATTTGCCGAAAAAATGCTTGTTTGAAATAATGACACATGCTGTGATGGGTTTACGTATTTTGTAATGGTATGCAGTTCAATTTAGCTTCTGCAGATTGATGAGGCTGATGAAAATGCTTGGTGTGGAATTTTAGACTCGAGTAATATGGCAGCCGCTTCAGGTCACAGTCGCTTACTGCATTTTGTACAGTCCATTGTCCTAATAAAGTCATTTATTGTTAGTATCGTGATTCAGGAAAAATATGAATTATTTGTATTTAGTGTCATTCAGCTTGCTGCGCTCGAGGTACTTTCTCATTTTGTGCGTGTGCTGTCTTACAAATTTATTTGCTTGCGACCTGAAGCTGTGTAGTTGTAGTGTTATTGATGAACAGAGTGGTATCACTCCTCACCGACAAAAGTCACTTCTACTAGTGACTAAGTAAACAAATACGTCTTCTATCCACTCATTCATTTATCCATTTATTAGTATTATTACTACGGAGAGGCGAGGAATATACACTGCATAGCAGTAAGTAAGGCACTACTGAAAATTGCCAAACAAACACAAAAAAGTATAACGTGCGCAAAACTGTGTTTGTCTTGTGCGCCCGCTGGTGCCGTTCATTCATCATTTCAACATTCGTGTCGCTTCTGTTATAGTGGTTGGCAAGCCACTTCGTAATAGTAAGAATATCTGTTGCCACAACTTGACACAAATAACATTTATGTGGAATTATAGGGCCAAGGAGTTGAAGGCATGGCACTCTAACCTGCTCATCATCCCGCTACCCCAAAATGGTGGTTACCAGGCATTAGTGCAAGACTTTTCGCTTAACACAAACATGTGGAGCGTTGTCTTGGCGCAAGTGATTGCGGAGTCCAAAAGAGCACTGTCTTTGTATACAGACAAGCAATGACATTGCGCGCACCACACGAACAGTGTGGCGGAGAATGCCCGAGTTTCTGTGAAATTAATGCGACACACCACATGTGACCTTAGCTATGCTCTACTTCACTTGTTATCGGACATAGCTTTGGTATTACTTCATATCAACGTTCGTTTACTACAAAACGTTGCTGGTACCTTGAATCAACACTTTGATGGTGCTTATACTTGTCCTGCAAAATGAAAAGACAGAATCCAATTTTTTTGCTCATGAAGGCTGCAAGTGTGATCGTTCATTCAACATAGAATAAAGGTCATTCATTGAACAAACTAAGCTTTCACTATATTACTTCTGAAAAATAGGTTTATTGTATAAATCGCCCTTGATAGCGTAATTAGGTTTTCCTTCAAGAAAAAAAAAATGTGCCACAATTGCAACAAGCCGCCACTTCTCAACAAGTACGAAGAACATGTTTCGCCTACATTTCATCAAACGTATTCATCTTGGGAATTCAATCTAATAGAGGTAACTAAATCTTTGGTATGCAAAGCCACAAAGCTCCTTAAACAAAGAGCATCTAAATGCTTGAGCTATGCGTCCTACCTCTGGTACAATAAAGATTGCCTAGAAAGAACATTGTGCAGTGATGCCAGTATGAGACGTTTTGTCAATGATTAGAAGATAGAGTAAATAATTGCCCAGACAACGCAATCGATCTGACAACAATTAAGGAGCATCCAACTGTGGAGAATGTAAAAAATCTCGCTTTTTTCTATAAGCGATTCAGCCGACACTATAACCAAGAAAGAGAGAGAGAGAGAGAGAAAATTTTAATGCGGAAAGGCAGGGAGGTTAACCAGAAAACATATCCGGTTTGCTACCCTGCACTGGGGAAAGGGTAAGGGGAAAGGGAGGAAAAGAAGCACAAACACACATACACACACTCGCACACAGTAGTGTCACAATCGTTCTACGAGGCGGGTCGCTCGCAGAAACTTCATCAGCGCCTTCGTTGCTTTCTGGCGTGAAGCTCGATCTTTCCGACATTCCAAGATTGTCTGCTCAGAAAATGGCTGGTCGTCGAGGCGAGCAAACACTGCTGAGAGGGACTGTCGCTGAGAGCTGTACTGGGGGCACTGACATAAAATATGTTCAATTGTTTCGTCATTGTCGCAATGGTCGCATGTAGCGCTGTCTCTCATTCCGATGCGGCAGGCAAAAGCGTTCGTGAAAGACACCCCAAGCCACATACGGCAGAGAAGGGTCGTCTCGGATCGGGGTAGGCCAGATGGAATAGTAAGTCGTAGGCATGGGTCCAGGCGGTGAAGACGGGTGTGGAGAAAACCGGGCGTATTCCGCATAGACCTTGCGACATCCTGCGCAAGCGTATTAATCTTTGCTGCTGCGTCGCTTCTTGATAGTGGAATAGGTTCCATCACTCCATTTTCGTGAGCATTCTTAGCTGCATTGTCGGCATGCTCGTTACCGATGATGCCGCAATGGCCTGGTAACCACTGAAAAGATATGTCATGTCCTTCGTCTATTAGGTGATGGTACAATTGTCGTATTTCGAGCGCCAATTGATCTTGAGGTCCACGACGTAGAGTATTGTGTAGACATTGGAGAGCTGGTTTCGAATCAGTAAAAATGCTCCATTTTTGTGGTGTCTCTTGGTCAATCCTGCGGAGTGCGCTGCGGAGTGCCGCGAGCTCCACGGCTGTCGATGTCGTCTTGTGTGACGTTCTGAACTGGATGGTTTCGGCTCTTGCTGGGAAGATCACAGCTCCTGCAGATCCTCCAACAGTTGTCGAGCCATCCGTGTAAAGTTTGACATGATCTTTGTATTCTTCGTGTAGCATGAGTAGAATCATCTGCTTTAAAGCTGGCGCCGAGAGCTCCGCCTTCTTGCGAATCCCCGGCACTGTCAAGCGCAGTTTTGGTCGGTCCAAGCACCAAGGAGGTGTTAGTATCCGTTCCGGAGGTGTGTAGACTGTTGGAAGGCACTCACGGAAAGTCAATACTCTCTTACAGAAGGAGGCACTCGGTCGATCTTCTGGAAGCGAAGCTAGGTGGTGGGCAGGGGCGCGAGCAAGGTGTCTAATATGAGCTCTAAGCACCTCCAAAGTAATGTGCACTGTGGCCGGATGATCTTTGGCGATTGCGATGGTTTCCGCTGTTGATGTACAGCGTGGTAATCCAAGACAAACTCTGAGTGCCTGGCCCTGGGCGTTTTCTATTGTGCGTATACTGCTTTTGCAAGCGTTCGTCAGAACCGGCAAGCTATACCGCAGGTACCCCAGGAACAGCGTTTTGTACAAATGCAACATCGCGTGCACTGATGTGCCCCACGTTTTGCCTCCGAGGAACTTGAAAAGTTGTGCGATGGCCGTTAGGCGCTTCTTTAGAGTGGCCACATGGGGACTCCAGCAGAGATTTCGATCGATCGTGACCCCCAAAAACCTGTGGGTCCTGGCGTAGCAGACACTGTGTCCATTGATGGCGATGGGATATGACGTCATTGCCTTCCGCGTGAACGCGACCAGCGCCGATTTCTCAGGAGAAATCTCGAGGCCTTGTTCTCTAAGGTACGCCGATATTGAATTCGCTGCTTTCTGGAGTCTCGCACGTACCTGAGGACGTGTTACACCTGATGTCCAGGCACAAATATCATCTGCATAGAGAGATATCTGCACGGAATCTGGTATGCGTTCAACGAGACCGATCAGAACCAGGTTGAACAGTGTGGGGCTCAATACACCACCTTGAGGAACACCACGGTGTGTATAATGTTCAGAAGTCGGCCCATCATCAGTTTGCATAAACAATGATCTCATATGTAGGTAGCATTGGATCCAGCGGTACACTCGCCCACCCAAACCAACTGACTCGAGGGCGTCAAGTATGGCTTCGTGAGAAACATTGTCATATGCTCCTTTGACATCTAAAAATAGTGCGACAGATAACCGTCTGCTCAATTTCTGGTGTTGTACGTAGGTCACCAGGTCAATGACATTGTCAATGGAGCTCCGAAGACGACGAAAACCGGCCATGGCGTCTGGGTATATTCTATGGCGTTCTAGGAACCACTCGAGTCTGGCAAGGATCATTCGCTCCATCAGCTTCCCTACGCAACTAGCCAGCGCTATTGGGCGGTATGATGTCAGCTCTAGAGGCGATTTTCCAGGTTTGAGAAGTGCAACCAACCGGCTTGTTTTCCACTCTCTGGGGACCGTTCCATCTCTCCAAGACTCATTGAATACTTCCAGCAAAGCACTTCGTGCTCGATCACCAAGATTGCATAATAGGCGGTATGATATGCCATCCGGCCCAGGCGATGACAATCGATTGCATGAAGCAAGAGCCACATTCAGTTCTTCCATTGAAAAAGGCAGGTCCAGGTGCGGGTCAAGTGAATGTGGCGTGTAATGAGCAGTAAGGGCTTCTGTGCAATTTGGTGGGCCCGCAATCTTCCTAAAAAATCTTCCGCTACCTCGATATCCCTTCTATTTTGGAAAAGGGCCAAGGCTTTAAACGGAAAACGTTGTTGGGGAAATGTGCGTAGGCCTCGCACGGTTCGCCATATTTGAGAAAGCGGTTTGCGAGGGTCTAGACTCGCGCAAAATTTCGCCCACCGTTGAAACTCCAGTTTGTCTATACGACGCTGGATCTTCTTTGCATGCGCCTGGCCATCCGTAGATCTTGAATGGATTTTGTGCGTCGATATCTACGCTCCGCACGCCGACGAGTCGCACGGAGTCGCTCTAACTCCATGTCCGTTTCTGAGGGCCTTGAAGAATATGCCAGCGTGCGCATCGCACTCTGCGCTGCTTGTTTGATCGCTTGCTCAATGTCAGAGGTTAAGCCTTTTTCACAAGCGTGTTCAATGTTGGTTTTGAATGCTGAAAGATCGATCTTCCGTACGGTTTTCGGTGGGTGGTCGCTAGCAAAGCCTTCGATGGTGAGATAACTGGGGATGTGATCGCTACCGTGTGTCTCGATGTCTAAAAACCACTTAACGCTTGTGGCGAAGCGACGTGACACGAACGTCAAGTCCAAACAGCTGCTGTACGTTGATCCTCGCAGAAATGTAGGGCTCCCATCATTAAGTAGAGACAGTTCATGAGTCGATACAAATGAAGCCAGCCTCCGGCCCGTGGTATTGACTTTTGAACTTCCCCAGATTGGGTGGTGGGCGTTGAAGTCTCCTATAATTATCCACGGATCCGGGACGCTCGAAAGAATGTCATCCAGTCTTTGGCAATCAAAACGGGCTGAGGGAGATAAGTAGACACCTATTAATGTGAAGGTGAGGGTTTTCTGCTTCACAGTCAGGCAAACATATTGGTTCTCATCATGAGGCGACACAGGTTGAATGATGTAGGTAAGCTCCCGACGAATATACACAATGACCTTGCTGCTTTCGTTTCGGGTTTTGGACGGGATTGATTCGTAGCCAGATAGCCTGATCGGGTTTGATAATTTCGGTTCACATATTACGATGATTGGGAAAAGGTTAGAAAACACGTACTGACGAAAATCGGAAATCCGTGATCTAAGTCCTCTTGCGTTCCACTGGATGACTGATGCTTCTCTGACGTCTTTGCGGAACGATTGTTGATCTCCTGCCATGACTCTACGCGAGGGAGGCGAGGACTGGGCTCAGCGCGTCCAACACCTGTAACCCGCTTCGAGCGGTTGGAGTTCCCAGGCTTCTTAGTATGTCTGCCATGACAGCGACGAGGGATCGTAACATCGGGATGATCTGTCGATCGACCCTTGACACATCCTCAACGGAAGTAGACTCGGTGGAAGGTGTAGGGCGGCGAAGCCTCGCAGGAGGCTCCTTTGCAGGCTGTGTACGCGGAAGCGTAGGCCACTCATCCGCAGCTGTGAGCTTCTCCACTTCTTTTCGCTTCGTGCTTACTACTTCACTCGTGCTCGGAGGAAATGGGTTATGCGCAACACTCTGTCCTCCACGCCTCCGTCGGCGACTACGTCGCCGCCGTACCCTTTCAGCAGCCTCTCTGTGGGTTGAATTGTCCCTAACCATTTGTTTGATAATGGCGATTTCCTTCTTAATCCGAGGGCATTCCTTGGATGCAGCATCATGCGGACCATCACAGTTTCTGCACTTCAGACTTGTTGCCCGACATGCGTCTGCAGTGTGCGGCTCAGCGCATCGGGGGCATACTGTGGTGTTTGTACATACACTCTTGATGTGACCAATTTTCATGCAGTTATGGCACTGGAGTGGTTTGGGGACAAATGGTCGAACAGGATGTCGGAAGTGTCCCACTTTGACATGCGACGGAATGGAATCTCCTTTGAACATTATCTTTACACATCGGGTGTTTCCGAGGCGAAGTACATTCGCGATGAGAACTCCTTCGTTCGCTGGTTTTATGAGAGTTGGGAGGTCCGAGTTTGCTATGGCCAAATCAATGTCGTAGATTACTCCCGCCGTGCAGGCACCGTCCATTGGAATAACCGGTCGTACTTTGATGCCTCCCAAATCTGATACTCTGCGAAGCTTGTCTATGGCGCTGGCAGTCATTGTGTCCACAGCTAGAATATTCTTCCGCGTGTTCACCCGGATATCCTTAATGTCGTTTGGTGCTACCCCCTCAAAGTACATAGAGAGAGCTTGCCTGTTTACTGCTCGAAGGCTGATGGTGGAGTCCTCGGGCATGAAGAGGATGGTGTGCGGCCAGCATTCTCCTTTTGACTGAGACGTTAATGTCCCTGCTGGTGAAGACGACTTGATACTTCTTCTTTTGGCCTTCCTGCTTCTCACGGTCTCGAAGTCGTCATCCGACGAGTCGTCGCCAGTGGCCGAGTACAGTTCCGTGTCCTCGCTGGTGCTCGAACAGGTGCTTCGTTTCCGCGACGAGCTTGCCAAAGGTGGTCTATGGTCGGACATAGCCGCAGAAGGCTCCACGTCCACAGCCATGATGCAGTGACTATCACCGTTGGCCTCACTGGTTCTGGGCCAGGCGCGCTGATTTACCGAGGAGCTCGCCATAGCAGACCTCTGGCTGGGCGGACCAGTGGATGACTCCGCGTCCGTCGCCTTGGGCAGGGAGCAGCGTCTCCCGTAGAAAGCGAAAAACTTGATAACAATGCTCGGAGCCGAAAGCAGAAGCGTTCTATGAAGAGACACTTCCTATAACCAAGAAACTTCTAAAAGCAAGGGTAGATCAATCAATTTTTAACTAAATGACATGTACGGCGAAGAGAAATGACATCGAATTAACCACAATTTATCTTCATAATTGTCTGACGTTTTCTTTTTTGTTAAACTGACGCAGAATGGAGAAAAGAAGCTTTAGAAAAATATAGGGGGGGGGGGGAATCAAATAAACAAAGAATAGTGATAACAATAAAAGGCGTTCACCGAATGCCGCGCGCATTGCGAAAACAACATACATGAAAACATCTGCGGAACGTTCGGTCAGCTATTGTGAAATATTCGGGTTACGTTGCAGATTAGGGTTACTGACCCTTTTGTACTTGAAGGTTATGAACATCAGATCTGCGAAAAATGGAATAAGAATAGCCGACTGTTCTTCTCAGAAGACATTGAAAACTGCAACAATTAGAACTGAAATAAATTTGTAGCAGTAGCCTGCAAGTGTACCATTTTGTTCTATTTGAATGCTTTGTCACCTCTGTGTCTGAATAATGAAAGAGGCTCTTTGTTAACAATTATTGTCGTAACTTCCGATGGCAGGCATCATTATTCAAACTTACTCGGTGCCCATGAGTCAACAGTAAAGTTAGTATAGCCCTAAATAAGCAGAGAGGCAGACCCCATTTCTTTTATCTAATTTATTCTGTGGAGAAGGTGGGCAACAAGTTGAACACAGTGAATTTATTTGACATTTCTAGAGTCTATCGCAAAAAGAAATACGAACAAAAAACGAGTGAATGTAATCTATAACTCACAGCATTTTTCACTTATTATTTGCGGCAATCAACTGATACGGCCCGAATAATTGAGCGAAGAGTGTTACCATAAAAGGCTTTTTTTCACTTCTTATCATTATTCTTACTGTTCGATCCCACCCAGAGGTATGTGCTGTTGAAGCAGAGTAGTTTAACCTCGACGGCCGGATAAAGTTTATTTCTGCAATTCATCAACGTAATAAATACCTTTAATGCACAAGAAAGAGTGATCCCGGAACAAGTACGTACCACAGCGCCGTAAAGGCTCATGACATGGTCACAAAACAATTTGTCTTTTTCTGCAAAACCTTGAGTTGGAGGGTCGATTGTGCCCAATACAAGTGTGCAAAGTAGACCAAAAAAATTTCGAGGCAAATTAGGTCCAAGAAGTGGTCGCCAAGTGCCGTCGACCACTGTTTTGCTAAGGCACGTGGGACGTCATGACGTAAATTGAGCGGAGCCCCGTCACCTTCTACCGAAGTTTCAGCATCTGCAAATCGTTCAATTTTAGTGTCAAGCAGAAGGAAGTTAAATATATTGATTTGAAGCGCAGCTTACCATAGGTCAATATCATATGCCCGAATGCAGGCACTCGCTCAGCCAACTACTTGTTACGTCACGGCTCGCGAATGCGCCAGTGTAGCCATACTCGCAGGCCACTCTAACACAGATAATGATGGAAAATTGGGTGTTGTGGGTGCTTTGAGGCGATGACAATAGAAGGGAATCACATGGCAGTAGGTAATGCCAGAAGCAAGGATATGAAACATGAGGTAAAACACATATATAACACAAAAATATAATACAAAGCGTTCTAACTCAGGAAAGGAATCCCGCAAAGAAAGTCACAGAGTCACACAAAGTAAGAAGTTCAGAAATTCAATACTGAAGAGAAAAAAAAACCGTATGCCTGCGCGGAAAGCGCCACGCAGTCACAGTGAAAATCGGAAGAGCGTCATTTCTACAACTCGTTGTGAACTCTTTTGGGGTTACTAATACAAGTACGTTCACAAGGCACTCACTACTCGATTAAATGATTCGGTGTCTGATGACAATGAAGGGTTATGGTTGAGCTTTTTTTAATGAGCTGGAAGCATTCGACTACCCGCACAGAATAGAATTTGTATTGTTTGACAACTGTTTGTTTTTTACTCTTCTTCCACACTATATTGCGTATGCAAACACATTTTCTTCGTGACATAGCACTTTTATGAAGTTTTTGTGCTTAGGAGCATCGAGTACTGGCATTACACACCCTAAAATCCCCGCATAGAAAGCAGGGCTTCAACCCTTTTTAACCATGAAGTAACAGATTATTTTTCTCTGTCTACTCGCTATACTTCCTTCAAGTTACTTCGTTGCTGGTATCCTGTCACAATCAAAGTAACATCCTGCCATAAGATTGCCATACACCATGCATCAGTGCTTGACGGCCGAATTCCGTTAGCTGTGCCATGTTTGTTGTGTATTGTAAAATGAGAGTAGTCTCCCCTTCTGTGCGACATTCTACCGGAAATATAAAAAAATGGCATGCATCTGTAGTAAAATAGTGGGCTGGCATGAAGCAGACCCAGGTTCAAACCTGTAGCATCCCTGATATTTCTTCTTTTTCTACTTATTTCTTACGAGAGCATTTACTGATGGCGGTGATGTCGGCGGAAAATTACGGCACTCTTGTTGCGATCTCACACCAGCTTTCACTGTAAACTATAATAAATCACATTTGTTCATGACGATCGGATTGGATGCAGTATCATGGCAGTGAAATTTACTAGACGAGGAAAGTAAAAAAATTGTAATCTTGAATAAAGTGAGTGGCCGTTTCATAAGGTAATTCAGGTTTTCTAAAATTGATAATTGATAGATTTTATGCAGTGACCGCTGCTTCGAATATAAAGTGTAATTTTAATTAGGAAATGAAGCCGCTTTTAAGCTTACGGTATATGAGTCCGATAGCTTTCTTTCTCGCAATTTTCAAATTTTTGGTTCATGCATTCTTAAGCAGATTTCATATTATACAGGTATACTGTAGAAGAGAACCGATAGGCGTTTTGTAAGTGGCTTGCAATACACTACAACTACAGCATATAGTTGAAATGAACACGACTGAAGCGCAGCAACTCCTTATGTGTTGACCGCAGTTATAAAACTTGGCGCATTTATTTGCTTTGGGTACATGAGAATTAATGACCCAGCTCTCAAACAACTACGTGAATGTTAGGCGGTTCTATGTACACTACGGCCATCGTGTACACACGTCAAAGTACGGTGACCGCTTAAAGATGCGTTGCTGCCAATATCGAGAAAGTGGGCTGCCTTCCGAGCTACGCCGACCGTAGTTTGATGACGAAAGGCATAAAGCAATATATTCTGCTAAGTTTGTGTACTTGCCAAGTTATCTTATAAACTAAAATTTATTTCATGATTATTCAATTGTTTATCCGCATGTGAAATATTTGACCGGTAAATACACAAGTTAAACTGGCGCACCATAAAAAATTGCCAAAGTTTGGCTAGGCGAAAGTTCGGTCTGATCAGAAGGAAGCGGGAAAGTTGTCTGTGACACAACAATAGGGCGCAGAAATTCAACTTCGTATGAAATAAGAGTAAAACTGGAATATTGCGAATATATAATGGGATAGAAAATTACTCAGATGCGTTTTCTAAGCAATGTATATAAATAAATGTTTCCATTTGGTCGTCGTAATGTGTTGTCTACGACCAGCTACTGGAACAAGTCTGGTATCAGATTTCATTAGCAAGCCATCAATATTTTCTTTATCGAAGCAGAATCTCTCGTTTTAATGCACATTTTGTAATTATGTGGGAATTTTATTGCGGAAAAGACAACAGATTATGCCAAAAAAGTTACTTTTATTTTTAATTATTCTGCATATGCGTGCAAAGTCAAAGTGAACAGACACCGTAATTTGGAATCTCTACGAATGCCCATGTGAAGCAAGACATCGACGTGAGAGCAGTGGGCAAGTACTGAAGGCTATAAGAATGAATAAAAACGAAACCTGACATTTTTTCACAAATCAAATGATATCGCTTAATTGCAGCTGCTGAAAGTTTCTTAACTTACTTTATTAACTGTTACAACTTTGGATGCGTGGAATGCTTTTTTTTTTAGTCTTGGGTAAAATGTAGTTGTATGCGCGATTTTAAAGTACAATAAAAAAGTATGTTTAATTAACCAGGATAGAAACAATAAAGAGTACCATAAAATTACCTTGCGTGATATAAGTTTCTCTAATAAAAAATTGCTTAATTTATGCGCAAAGTCTGCATTCTCATTCCCAAATAAACAATACTCCGAATGCCGGTTTAATAAACTGATCCTATGCGCATGGGAAAATAGCATACGCCATGATGCGCCGGATGCGTGCGTTTTAGCGCCTTTTATGAAGTATTGTCCAAACTTTCAATGAGATGCTTTTGCTTGGGATCATGAAGTACATTTATCTTCAAACGTTCGTTCGTTTGTTTATAGGCTTTTCTAGTGTGCTTTTCAGAGGCTCAATCGTTCAATGCCTGGCCCCAGAATTTTCAATGAGGTTTTGGTGACTTCGTAACTTCAACTTCTATTTCACACCAACTTCATGTTTGTTTCATCATCTGTACTCGCTTTTCTGATGCAGCAGCCGCCTTCGAAGTATTATTATTTCAATAGTAGAGATAGGGGAAACCGATAGCTCACTGAAATTTTATTTTTATGCGAGAGCGTGAGAGAGCTCGTTTCGCAGAAATTCCTGTGTCAGCATCAGCGTCAGTGCCGACGTCGGCGTGAGCGAAAAATCGTCATGCTATGCGTGCCCGAAAAATCGAGAACGGTGAATTAAAATGAATTAATTGTTAACAAACCCTAGTGCAGAGTGGGAACCAAGCCAGAGTTGTTGGCGTCCAAGTGCGCATCAAAACAAGGTCGTTTGCGTGGCAAGCGGATGTCCTACCATACGGCCACGCCACTGCTTGTGAAAACAGTGAAAAGAACTTCCTCTGCTTGTAAATGCAGTGAAAGTAGCTTTCATTCTTCACGAACACACGCGTCCTTTATACATGCTTCACAATGCAACATGAAGTATTGCAGTCATGATGCGTGGTCAAGCGTCCTTTGCCAACCGGCATCAGAATATGTGATTATCCTAATGGATCCATGGTTGACCTGGTATCCGAGTGCAAAAGGCACATAAGCTACTGCACCTATTTCCTTAAGGCTACTTAGTGGGTGCGTAGCAAATTCAGAAAAGCTTCGTGCAATAAGTTTTTGAAGTACGAAATACGAACAGGATATCACTATCGCGTTCATCTCCTAAAGACGAAGCTTTAGGTCCGCTAAATCTTGTACCTGGCGTGCCAAATGAATGTCATAAACCTATGACCAAGCTTTGAAGTTCTTCAGAGTATGAAATTATTCTTTTCGACCTATAGCTTGAAACTAGGAATGCCGTGGCGAAGGAAAAGGTGGCAATTGAACTTCAATAAAATACGACACAGTATCTTTCTTACTGATGCACGATGCTGTCTAAGCCATACCGCAGTGACGAAACTGAGACGCATCATACTAGCTTTAAGCAGTGCCAAGGTTAGTGTGGATTGGATTGGATAAACTTTTATTTGGTCCTCCAAAACAAAGATCACTGTGTTGCGGGCAGCTCCCACGTGGGGACTGAGATGCCAAGCTCCTCAGCCGCCTCGCGGGCTTGGTGGACAGCCCGGAGCTGATCTGCCAAGGACGAGCTGCGGATTGCCGCCTCCCATCTGGCAGAGGTGATGTGCGATAAATGAGCGAATTTGGTGCACTGCCAGAGCATGTGTTCTAATGAAGCTATTTCCCCACAATGTGGACAAAGATTACTTGGATATAGGTCAGGGTACATGATGTGTAACATTTTCAAAGTAGGGTACATCCGCGTTTGCAAAAGCCTTAATGTAAGTGCTTGGGGCCGGGATAGATTTTTGTGAGGTGGAGGGAAAATCCTTCTAGACAGGTAGAAATGTTTAGTGAGCTCGTTATATGTTGTAAGAATTTCGCGGTTATCCCCTTCACCGGTAGAACGCATCCCCGGGGAGGCGCGGTTGGAGAGTTCTCGCGCCGCCTCGTGTGCTGCTTCGTTGAGATTGGGAGGGGAATCGTTGATTTGTCCAAGGTGAGCTGGGAACCAACTCAGAAGATGATGTGTTATGTTCTTGCCTTGCAGTATTTTCAGCGTTGTTCACAGACCGTCCCCTTGGCGAACGCCCGTAGTGCTGCCATGGAATCACTGTAGACCACTTCAATGTTATCCATCTTGAGTGCTAAGGCGATGGCCACTTGTTCCGCAATGATTGGGTCTTTCGTCCTGACCGTCGCTGAGTTGACGACATGGCCAGCCCCATCGACTAACACTGCCACAAACGCTTTCCCATTGGCGTAGGAAGCCGCGTCAACAAATACGACCCCTCGTTCCTCGTTTGAGACTTGACGAAGTATAGTCCTGGCCCTCGCTACTCTTCTTCCGACGTTGTGTTCTGGATGCATGTTTCTCGGTATAGGAGATACCGTGATAGTCTCCCTGATGTTGTCAGGGATATCATTGTAATTGCGTCTGATTGCTATTGGGTGTTGGCCCAGCTCCTGCAGGATCATTCTCCCCGACCTTGTAGTAGATAACCTTGCAAACTGTGCTCTCTCTTGGGCTTCTGCTATTTCTTCGAGCGTGTTGTGTATGCCAAGCTCAAGCAGACGCTCGGTGCTGGTATGTATGGGTAGGCACAGGACTTTCTTGATAACTTTCCTGAGGAGCACATTCAGTGTCTCGGACTCTGCTCTTGACCAGTTGTGCATTGCTGCCTCGTATGTGAAGTGACTTAGAACAAACGCTTGCATCAACCTGATGAGGTTGTCTTCCTTGATCCCATTTCTTTTGTTGGCCACTCTGCGTATGAGGTGCACCGCACTGTCTGTTTTCCGAGTTAACTTGGCTATAGATTTGCTGTTGGCGCCGGTAGACTCTATCAGCTTTCCCAGGACTTTGATGGAGTCGACCCTCTGGATGGCATCCCCTTGATTTGTACGGAGATGGATGTCTATCTGGTTTAACGGCTTCCATCCCCTGGGCTTCGGTCCCTGGCGTGCAGTCCGATAAAGCAAAAGTTCTGACTTACTCGAGGAGCACTTGAGCCCGGAAGGGCGAAGGTAGTCTTCTACGGTGTCAATCGCCTCTTGCAGAGCGCTCTCAATCTGCCCCTAGCTTCCACCTGTGCACCAGATGGTAATGTCATCTGCGTAGATGCTGTGCTTCAATCCTTCAATGCTCGATAATTTCTTTGACAGTCCAATCATGGCAATGTTGAACAGCATTGGTGAAATCACTGCCCCTTGTGGCGTGCCCCTTGCTTCTAGTTCGATTGCTGCGGTCTCGATATCTGCAATCTTCATCACGGCTTTCCGATCTGTAAAAAAGGACCATACGTAGTCATAGAAGGCTTTCCCTAGACCAAGCTTGGAAATTGCTTCGAGTGTGAATGAGTGGTGGATGTTGTCAAACGCTTTTTCTAGATCTAGGCACAGAATGGCTCTCACGTCTCTGGTTTCATTGTCAATGACCTGGTGTTTGATAAGCTTCAATGCATCTTGTGTGGATAGCCCTGCCCTGAATCCAACCATATTGTGTGTATATATGTTGTTATCTTCCAAGTACTTGTTTATCCTGTGCAGTATGGCATGTTCTGCGACCTTGCCGGTACATGAGGTCAAGGATATTGGCCTCATGTAGTCCAAGTTAGGGGGCTTTCCTGGCTTAGGAATAAGGATCGTGGTGGCCAGCTTCCACTGCTCTGGAACCCTGCCTTCTTTCCATGCTGAATTGATCATATCCCTCAGGGATCCAATTGAATCGTCAACAAGGTTACGCAGGGCCTTGTTTGATATACCGTCCGGGCCAGGGGCCGACCGGCCGTTGAGATAATGCAAGGCTCTTTTGATCTCCTCGATGTTAAAGTCGCCCTCAAAACCTGGATTTGGCGTGCCCTGGTACTGTCTACTTCGTGATGCATATCCTCTTTTGATTGGGAGCTACTTATGCACGAGCTGCTGGACAACTTGCTGGTCTGTAGTGCTTCCTATCTCTTTATGCAAAATTCGAGCAATAACATGATTTTGATTTGTTTTGGTGGTGTTTTTGTTGAGGAGATGCTTTAACATATTCCATGTCTTGCCATTGCGCATCTGACCGTCGACGGAGTTGCCGATTTCGTCCCATTGCTGCCTCGATAGTGCGCGACAATGTTCCTCGACTGATCTGTTTACCTCAGCTATTTTCTTCCTCAGTCTTCGGTTCAGACGCTGACCCTTCCAACGGTTCAGTAGTGCTTGCTTTGCCTCAAGAAGATGAGCGAGCCGGCTATTCATTCTTTCAACCGGAAAACTGTGGTAATGGTGGAAGAGACGGATTTGATGTCATCTTTAATCTGTTTGACCCACTGCTCCAAGCCTTGTCTGTGGCCATCTTGTTCCCTTTACATCTTTATCTTCCTGAAGTTATCCCCGTCTGTGAAGTGAAATTCTATCTGCTTTTTACGCTCCACGGAGAAGGTAGTGGCAAGAATGCAGTGGTCACTCCCTAGGTCTACAGCAAGGTTCATCCACTGGGCCTTCTTGATGTTCCTTACAAATGTAAGGTCCGGGGTGGAATCCCTGCAGCAAGATGTACCAAGCCTTGTTGGTAGGCTGGGGTCTGTGGTTAGGGTGAGATCAAGTTCACTGGCACTTTGCCAAAGTCGATTTCCTTTCCCAGTGTTGTACTTGTAACCACATGTATGATGAGGGGCGTTGAAATCACCTGCTATGACGAGTGGACATTCCCCGGCGATATTAACAGCTTTCTTTAGAACCGTCTTGAACCCTTGCTTTTGTTCCTTTGGACTGCTGTATATATTCAGAATGAAAATGCTCTGACGGTTGCTGGTACCCGGCAAGATCTCTACCAAGACGTGTTCCAACCGGCCTGCTTCTATCTTGAGGTCGTGGGTTACGAGCGTTAGTTTGCTGCATACGAAGGTGCAGACTCCCCTCCCTTCAGTATCCCCTATTACAGGTCGGAATCCAGGCAACGTTGCTTGCGGTGAAAGGGTCTCTTGTAATAATATAATATGAGGCTTTTCTTCGCTGCTCCTGATATACTGCTGCAGGGTTGCCTTCTTTTTAAGGTAACCTCTACAGTTCCATTGCCAGATACGAAATGCTTCACGTAGCGCTGCCATCAAGGTTATTACATGGGCGGCCAGAGCCTGATGCTGCACCTGTCGACAGGTTTGGTACCACTAGTATTGGTGGCCGAAGGGGTGAGCTTGGTGCATGAGGAGGCCTTGCTGTGTTGTGCAGATATGCTTCGACCTTTGTAATGCGCAAAGTCATATGCTCTTCCAGTGCCGCCACGCTTGATTGTAGCCTACCCATCTGCTCGCTAAGATTGGCTACTACTTTGCTGAGCGTGTCAAACACCTCTTTCATATCTGACATGGTCGTTTGGTTGGCTTTCACGTCTTCTGCCATGACTGCCCTCTTTTTCGCGGTTCTCGAGTCCCCCACGTTTTCAGCCACAGGTACATCAACTGGCTGAGGCATTGGCTGTGAAGATTGCGCGCTGGTTAGCTTAGTGAGAAGAATTTTTATTTCCTTCAACTCAGCTGATAGCCTCTCATTCGATTTTGTAAGTCTCGCGTTTTCTTGCTCTAACTGTGCAATTCTATCATGCTCTGGCAGCTTACCTGTCATCACCTCTGCCCTGCCGTTGCGCACTCGCTCAGCCCAGCTGCCTTTCGAAGTAACTGCAGGCGTCCTCTCCGGGTGTGAAGCCGTGATCTTGAACTGAACGCCAGGTAGCTGGCCCTTCGGGTGCCGCCCAGGCTGATCCCGACCCTGATGGTGACCTTGAGAACTCGAGCGCCCTCGTGATTGGGAGCGGGCCTTGGGTCTAGAACCTCTTCTGGAACGCGACCTCCCCCTGGAGTGGGGCCGCCTTTCCTGTTCTTGTGTAGTCTGGATGCTCTGGGTCCCGTAGGCTGGAATAAGCTGCTTGTCATTGATGTCTGGACTCGATGTGATTGATGCGTCCCGGGCTTCTGCGGCTGCTCGCGATCTTTCCCAACGTCTGCGTCTGATGACGTATGGCACTAAGAACCTGTTCTTGCACTCCTTGTCTGCCGTGGGATGGTGACCGTCGCACAGCCTGCATCTTGGATTGCACTGGTGTAGGCTATCTGGGTTCTTGATCTCACAGCCTCTGCAGATTGTTTCAGCTGGGTTCGGACAGACGTCAGACCGATGTCCCAGCTTTCCGCAGACGTAACAAATATCGATGTTCTTGCGGTAAAGGGAGCACTGCAAAAGTGAAGGTCCATATCTCACGAATCTGGGCACCTTGTGTCCTTCGAACGCTATTATGATTGTCCCGGTGTCCTTGATTCTCTTGGCCTGCAGCGCGAGCGGGTTGTTCGCGTTCACGATCTTTCGGGTCAAAATATCCTGAGTATTGCTTACGGGGATCCCGCGAATCACTCCTTTACAAGTGTCGTGGGGTGCCGCAGCGTACGCGCTAACCTCGAAAACTTTGCCTTCAATGTCAATTTGCTTCACCTTTAGGTATCTTGAAGCTCTGTCTTGGTCCGGAGTGCTTGCCACCATAATGTTCTGCTGCAAGTTGGGACAGATGATGTCCTGCATGGCCTCTTCCTCTTTGACGCCGGCCGCCAGTACTATCGCGTCTGCCACGGCTCCAGTGCCGATTCTCGAGATATTTAATCCTCCACGTGGTCGTAGCACAATTTTGCTGAAGTCCTTAGGTAGTGGCGGCATGCGTCCAGCTCGCACGATTGTATGCTTGGTGTCATACCTACTACGACTGGCTCGAGCGTCTCCCGCAACGCCGGCCTCGGTCGTACCCTTGGCAGCAGGAACGCTAACCGCGGCTTGCTTTTTTCTTGAGCGTCTCGTTTCGGCTTCCTTCCAACCCATTTCTTCCGTGCAATCCTCTGGAGAGATGTCCTCTCCATCTACTTGGTATTCCATTCTCAGTTGCAGATACTGGAAAACGTTTTAAGTGCATTAGTGAATCAACTGATCTTATATCATAAAAAGAATATCTTAACGAGTTCTACATAAGGGTAGGTTATGCACCTTTCATAATACTGTGTTTAAATACTTTTGTTGAGCTTCCTAGTTCATATATATTATGAGCCTTACTACACCCACTGCAGGAAAATGGCCTCTCTTATGATCCGCCAGTCAACCTGGTCTTGTGCTTTCTGCTTCCACGTTATAACTGCAAATTTGTTAATATCGTCGGCCCACCTAACTTTTGTCTCCCCTTCGTGTGTTTGCCTTCCCTGGGAATCGAGTCAATTACCCTAAATGACTAGGTTACCCTACCCACATACTACGTGCCCGGCCCATGTTCAGTGCTTCTTGATTTCCACTATGATATTCTTAGCCCTGTTTGTTCTCTGACCCACTCTGCTCTGTTATTGTCTTTTGAGGATACACCTATAGTTAAAATTTCTGTAGTTCATAGCGTCGTCCTCATTTTAAGCTCAACCTTTCTAGTAAGTCTCTAGGTTGCTGTTCTGTAGGTTAGAACCGGCAAGATGCAGCTGTTCTACACCTTCTTTTTAAGGGATAGTGGCAGAATATCATTCATGATTTGAGAATGCTTGCAGAATAAGATCCACCCATCCTTAATATTCTAATTATTTCTATCTCACGGTTACTGACTGTCCTAAGTAGAGATATTCTTTTAAACTTCCAGCGTCGGTATGCCTACCGCAAAGCACCAGTTGCATCCGAGACGGTTGAACATTACTTAGTGTTGTGCATATTAGTTTTCAGACCTAAATTTTCCGTGTCCAGTTCAGTAATCATAAGCTGTTTTCGTCCACTGAGGGAATCATCAAGGCAGTGTCATCTGCCAATCGCAGGTTCCTAAGATACTCTTCATTAGCTCTAGGCCTTAACTCTTCCCAAACTAGGGCCCTGAAAACCACCTGTAAATACCTGGGGAATAGAATTGAAGAGATTGTGTTTGTCTGCCTTACACCTCTTTTTATTTTGATTCTTTCACTTTCTTTGTGGAGAACAATGGTGGCTTTGGATCCATTGTAGATTTGTTACAGTATTTTTATGCAGGGTTTCTCGATGCTCCGATTCGGTAGTGCCTGCATTACTGCTGAGGTCTAGAGTGAGTTAAAGGTCTTCTCGGAATCTCTGTTGCTTATGTATAGGGTTTAATTGTATTTCACACACTTCTCTATTACCTCATTGATTGTATGAGTGTGGTCAACGGTAGAGTAAGCTGCACAATGTCCTGCTTGGTGCTTTGGTTGATTGAACTCTAATGTCGCCCAA
This sequence comes from Rhipicephalus microplus, assembly GCF_013339725.1. Classification (NCBI taxonomy): domain Eukaryota; kingdom Metazoa; phylum Arthropoda; class Arachnida; order Ixodida; family Ixodidae; genus Rhipicephalus; species Rhipicephalus microplus. Next base: position 81,811,889 of record NC_051169.1, on the reverse strand, counting down.
ATTCTATAAGCTATTGCTTTTGTAAATAGTTTGTAGAGAACGTGCTATAAGCTTATCAGCCTGTTTTTTTTAAGTTCTTGACGTTTCCTTTAGATTGGGAAATGCTGGCGTTATTCGAAGTTTCTGTTACTCTTCTCGTCAGGAGACATTTCGTATACGTGTCAAGGTTTTCTAGCACAAGTTTTTTGCCATCTTTCAGCAAGTCAATTGTTCCGTTATCCTCACCAGCGAACTTGTCTGTTTGCAGTTTTTTCTAGGGCTTACCTTATTTCGTCTGTCGTTACTGCTAGCATGTCGAACTACTGTCGGCTATTATTGTTCGTACGATATCATCCTATTGTTTCGGCTGCTGTAAATCTTTCTGTAGAACTCCTCCACCACCTAAACTATCCTATCCCTAATGACTATGACGTTGCCTTCGTCGTCCCTTCAGCATACATTTGATTTTCACATATGCACAAGTTTGCTTTGGGAGATTTTAGGTTTCTGCCACATTTATAGCGAAAGCTGTCATGAGATCAAAACTTGGGTCACGCGCGGCGCCGTATTTGTTTGCCGCCGCTGGTGTACGTAACCACTGTCGCACGAAATAGGAAAAAAAAACCTAGCACCAATGGCCCAGTGGGGCTCGAACGAGGGTGCGCTGGGCACCATCCCTGTATTCTACTACTGTACTACGCCAGGGCATGAGAGTTGTTGGAAAACTTGCCCTAGGCAGGTTTCGTGTCGCGAAAGGAATCGCGTTACTATGAGTAACAAAGCGTTTGAGAACAGTAAATGAAAACCCAGGCGTCACGCACTGTGAATAGTGTAATGACTGGGTCGTTCGATGCTCCAACCTATTACAGAAGCTTGTTCTTGATCAGCTAATAACTGTGGCACATAACCCTTTCAGGCATAATTGATTATCCTCGTCAGCCGCTGCATGAACAACTGGCACGAAATTTATTTCACGAGTTTAGCGGGTACCAAGCTTCTTAGAAGATTGACAAAGGATAGCGTAGCGAATGCCTGCCTACTACCTAGAAACTATTATTAGTAGTTCTGTAGTGAGTACCCAGCAAGCGTGCTTGCAATACTTACCCAATGAGTGTATAGAAAATGCTCTGAAAGGCCGTTCTTCTGGATGCCGCAATGAGTTTGGTGCACCTTCCGCACAGGCCTGTCGTTTTTTCACAGCCTGATCTTGTCTCTCTATGTTATACCTTATGATGTCGGCTAACTCACACCTATTGATTAGCTTTGAAAGCACCACTGGCTCTATTTCGTCGATTGCATTTGCGGCTTTTCTGGTTTATTGTCTGTTCACCTGATTTCTTGTTTTCTCACATATTTGGCAGCGTCCTGTCTGAGCACTGTACCTCCAACCTCCAGTGCACACTACTTGTTGGTACTAGCAAGATTATTGTTCATTTTGTTAACGCTAACGTCGGTTACCTCATTTGGAACCTCTAATCTATATTGAAGCAAAACTATGAATTATTGTATTTTTTCTCTCACTGCTAGCTGGTTATTTAAATTTTGCGTGTCAATTTACGCCTCTACTGTTTTTAAATCTTGCTGAATACAAGTTTTTACCATTTTATTGTCACTGCATCAGATCTTCTCACCTACTTTTAAATCCTGTGCAGTGCCTCGGTGTGCACACAATGAAGTATATTGCATTTTTACTTTCGCCTTTAGGACTTCACGACGACAACTTATGGTTAGCTCATTTTATGAAGAAGGTATTCAAGATTCGTAAAGCATTATGTTCTGAACAAACAGCTAATATCTTCTCTCAGGCATTTCTAAAGATGATGCCGTATTTGTCTATTGCATGGTCCCCAACATGTTTTTTTTTGCCTACGTTGGCTCTAAAGCCACGCATTAGAATAGTATATTGTGCCTTTGCTTTAATAATAGCTCACTTGGCATCTTCATAAAAGCGTTGAACCAAACGAATAATACAGTTCAATTTAGGCGCTTAGGCGTGTATCACCGCCATCTTGTACTTTTTGTTAGACTTATTTACGATACTTACAAACTACTTTATATCTCTCTGGTGGGCATATCATTGAGACATCAGTAGTAAATTTGGAGTCATTCGGTTGATGAATTCCGAAATGAAAGTATATTTTCCCTTACGCAGCAAACCACTTCAAAAACGAAAAGAACTTTTGGTATTCTGCAGACCTGTGCCACGTTGTGTAATGCTCCGCAGTGGTCTCCTTTCTCCCTCGCAGTAATGGCACATGACATATTACTTGCTAGAAACGCAGTTTCCGTTATTAATAAACTATCGTTATTGCTAGAGTTCAGGAAGATACACTCAAAACAATTGCTCTTTTACACATGTCAGCGCACAAAAAATGCCTTGGTTAACCCGCTCTGCTGACTGGGACACCCAGCAAATTATGTTTCTGAAACTGGCACTGACTGTTGCCCCGACTATAAAAGTTTCACATCAAAGAGCGCGATCGACGAGATTTAGCTTACGGCGGACATTGGCACTTGCAATTACCATTCCCTAGTCTGTTTCTTGATTGGAGGGTGCTCTTGTAGCACTGATGACATGGATTAAATATCCCTGCGTAGTGGTGACAACGAGGCAATGAAAGAAAACGATGCACTAAAGTAAATTATCTGCCGCTGCAGTGGTCCGCGTTTATGATACATCAGCCAACTGGGCACGTCTACACCGCTCTATAAAGCACTTGTGGGCTCCCGAAAGTCATCAAGGGTGAGAGGCAAGTCAATTTTCAGCATGCAATCATTTGGTTCAAACGAGCCGCACGAACATCAAAAAGCCGGGTAGAGTCATTGCAGAGTGTCTGTCTAGCTAGTTTCTAGCGTAATGGGGTGTTTTCGGAATCAACAGAGTCGACTGTCATACCTAATGGCGAGTGCTCATCAAGAGTGCAACGTGTATGAACGCTAAATAGCAAGACTCAATGAGGTCGCAGAAGCTACTCGTTTGCTGACCGAGAACCCCCGGTTGTCACATTCGTTACCATCGCCCTCTATACGGTAAAATCCAATAGGAAACCCAGAAAGTTCATGTCGCTCATCTCTGGTCGACGCCTTAGTATAGGCATACTTGAAACGCGTATTTAGAAAATCGTGCCTAAAGACGCTTAGTGCATAAACGGTTAAGCCAGCATTTTTTTATCTGGTGCTAGCACTACCTGTAGCAAAAAAATGTAAAGTTTAAAGTAATTACAATATAGTGCATAGAAGTTTGCGGAATAAACCTCCAGCAGTTATAGAACAAATGTCAGTTCTGTATGCAGCTTGCAGGACCATCCTATAGGAAGCTGGCAGAGTGGCGTTTGTAGAGCCCACTGTAAACACTCTTGGGGCAAATAATACAAGTACGCTTTTGAAATGCCCACCACATTATAAATCACCAGAAAAGTTGTGAAGTACATAGAGAAGCACTCACTAAGTCAATATTTGACAAAGTGTAGAAAACCGCAGTACGCGCTTTACATCTGTAAGCTATAATGCCTACATAGTTGATGCTGTAGCTATAGACGATGAAGAATTATGGCTGATACCTCACGGGTCGGAAGCATTAAACAACCCATTCGTTATGAAATACGCGTTTTACCCGGCATGGTTGTAGTTCTGCTCTTCTAGCACGCTATATTTTATATATTAACGTGATTTCTTGCCTTACGTGCTACCTGTATTGTCTCATTTTTCATTTTTTTTCTTAGTAGATCTGCGCACCTGCTTGACTTCAAGGTAGAACTCTAGACTCTCACCTAGAGAGTATAGATTATATTTCCAAGCAACAACATTTTTTCAGACTATTTCTTTTTTTATTATGTTCGCGATAGCCCACATGGACACTGGCGGTGGCTGTGCAACACGATGCCAACAGAAAAGCCTGCGTTTGCGATCCCATAGCAGATTTCGCTGTAAAAAAAATGAAAATTCTGCGGGGATTGGAATTTTTCATTATTGCAAAACCATAAAGATTTTTCGCATTATTCATGGGAACTCTGCCATGCCAAAGAGTTAAGCCAATTTTTTCAGCTCCTGTTCGATATCAGCTTACTTTAACGCAATGACTTTAACAAAGTCACCGTAAAGGTCATTCATTGTGAAAAGCTTTTCACTGCAAAGGTTTGCAGAGTTACCAAGTGCCCAGTCATATAAAATAATTAGTATAGGAACGTGGCTCATCTCTCTTTCCAGGAACGGCTATAAAAATAAAGGGAATTGCGTGGTCGCACAGTTACTTGAGCGCCTATTATGCATCGGTTTGCCACAAGCACGAAGAAATAAATACTACAGCAGCAAATTGGAAAGTGACGCGAAGAACGACAAGCCGCTCGAAACTTCCAGAGCGCACGTCAAATAGAAAGCACGCACGAAATGAGCATACATTAAAGGCGCATGGACTAAGAACTGTCAACGATCGACGCTTAAAGTGCGCTGTTCAAACAAAAAGACAGACGCACAAAACGAACGTACAACCGAACACAGGACAAAAAGCGAACAACTTTCACGATTATTGTTTCTTCACGTGTGAGCAGCACACTGCTTCCGTCAACGCGGCCGCGGCAGCATGTGAAGTGACCGTTGTGCTCTCCCAAATCACGAGTCTGATAGGCACACGTGCAGGAAAGACCACGTTCCGTGGAAGTGGCGCTAGTCGAAACGCTCGACGCGACGTAGCGCAACCAAGGCGAGGCGTGCGCGCCATCTTGGTACTTATGACGAAAATACGCCGAAGATGAGGAGCAGTGAGCACCGCCAAACGGTTGGACGCCCGTAACACAACCTTTTCTTGATTTTTTTTCATTGCAATTTGTTAGTATATATTTTACAACGCCATATTTGTGACGTAAATGCGTCAGCAAATTCGTGGTGAACCTCAGTGTAAAACGCGTTCGTATTTAAAAATACGAGTCTCATTAATTTCTATAAAGTTCGATCAATGAGCCCACCTCCTCTAGCCAATAATATATTGTAAATCTCTGACACATTTAAATCACGTGCACTATGCTGTGTCCACGCAGTGATTTTGACTTTCGCCTTTTCCGGGTGACTGTAAATAAGGCTAGAAAATCTACGGGAAAATTGTACTTGAAAAAATGACACCGAAAAAAACTCCCCGTATATCCACGAAGTGATTGGTGACGATGGCGTGAAGCACCACGCAACATACCGTTTCTGATTCCTGAAATGACATTGATCAATAAATGTTTCTGCGCTCTGAGCTCCAGGCCTGCTTGTCGATATTGCTGTATTACTGCAGCTTCTTGAGCTCTCAGCTCGGGGTCGGACTGGCGGCGTTGCCGCTGAGCCATTGCATGAAGCGTCTTGCGTTCACTTTCCTACACTGCGGTGGCACGAGTGCAGGGAGCATGCGCCTATATCAGTGACCTCCGGTATGGTGCAACGCTATTGATCGATGCAGTTGTTTCTCGCGCTGCGCTTTAGTTCGTCTCTTCGTTCCGCCATTCGTTTAATTGTTCGTGTTCTTAATCATTGGTACAGGAACTTGACCAAAACTTTACGCTAGTAACTTTCATTCCATGATAAACTTACACGTAAAATCAATGGATCGTCACTGAACAGTCCCGAGAAGCGTAGAAAGGGCTGTTAATTACTTCGCTGTTTTTTATAAATGTATTTAGGGAGAGGTTAGTGTGCTTAGCTGTTGTTAGAAACACTCCGCTATGCGCAATAGAGCTAGCTGAGCTGAAGCTTCACGAACACCCTTGTTTATGTCTCGTATCAAGTACGTGACATAGCCATAAAATCATATGCAAAAGCTCCAGTATCCTGGTTAAGTCTACTACTTTACTCATCACCTGATCAAAAAAGAGACGTCAGGCGCACATGGGCATTCTTCGAAGAAGTGCAAATGACCCGGAACTTGTACAAGTATAAGGAAACCAGAATCGTTTGTTTAATTGAGCGAGCTTCAAAGCACCGATTGTAAAGACAGCAAAACAGAACCATTAAAGTTTTAAGCGAGCCTGTCGGCTACACACATTGGCACCATACACTGTTATCACCATAGTAATTACCATTGTATCCCCATTCACTGTTAATTACCAAGGCTAATGCCAAGCTTTACACACACTACAGCTGGTCCACAACGGTTGCCATCACACTTATACCCACAGAACATGTATTCTTTCTTTTTCACTCCGAAAAACTGCAAATCTTAGCACACAATGACATGAACTAGAACAACTATTTTATACCCCATGCCCCTCACAATGTATTGCTGGAAGTATACAGAGATTGGCACCTACAATTTTCGTTTGCATTCTCGCAACGTTGTCCAGAAAGCCTCAAACAGACTGAATGTTCTTCCTAAATGTCGGGACTTTTTTTCCAAGCAAAATACTAACTAGTACTTATTATGCATTCATTCATGCACACATAAAGCATTGCTTGCTGTATAAAGTTGCATGTACAAGTCTCACCCTAAATTCCTTTTTATTTTAAGAAAACGCATGATAATGCCTAATAATATGAATGTAAGAGACGATGACTTCCTTAAGCATTTTCATGTAATTGGTGCGCACGTTCTGGTTTATTATAATGTCGCAGTTATAATATACACAAATCATCACGATATAAGTTACCTCTGGGCAATGCAAGTGGCGCTGCCGTGTGGTGCCGCCGCAGAAGGTTTTGTTCGGAGTGCCTGCGCTTGTGACTCTACCACGTTTCACTGCGACATAACGCAGTCTGCAATTAGTTTCTGACATGTTGCATTAGTGACCTATGTTCAAAAGCTACGAAAGGATTCTGTTATCATTTTTTAAACACGTCAGTACGCTATATAACTTGCCTAGAGCTAAGAAGCTATCTGTCATTTGATCAACTGTTATTCTTCTGGAGATCCTCATCTTTTCTTTAAATGATTCTGAAGGAAGGCATTAGAGATTCTTAACCAGCCCGTTGTTCGAATACGCCTGCCCAAAACATTCTTTACAGACAGTATTTTACGTGGAAGGCATATTTGGCTCTCGTTTGTCCAAGATGATTACTTTGCGAAGCCTATCACCTTAAAAAAAATTGCCCGCAGCTTCCCTCGGGGGAACACTGAGGAGGATGCGGAGCATATAATTGGTTAACGGGGTGTTAAAGTGCGACTTACTTGGGTCGATGGCTAAATTGGTTAACGTGGTTGTGAAATGGGGTGTTAAATTGCGACTTACTTGGGTCGATGGCTAAATTGGTTGTAGGAGGGGGTGTTAAATGAGTGAACACGTACACACGTATGCGAAAGGGCGGCGCTGGTCGAAGGGACGTCGATGATTGTGTTTGTGGATTCGTTGGAATTCATTTCACCGCGACCTTGGACGTCGACGCGCCGTACAAACCAACCGACGAGCGGCAACTGAGCGAGCGAGCACCGACCTTGAGTATATATACAGCGCGACGGCGCATGCACTGTCAGCTGTTGAATGTTCTCGAAGCGCGACGCCACATGCGCGTCCACTGGAGAATCAGGAGAATTGTAGATGTCGAACGCGGTGTGTAGAGGAGGAAGGGTGCACAGATGGTGGAGGAGTGAAGCGCGCGCGGTGTGTAGAGGAGGAAGGGATGTACAGATGGTGGAAGAGTGGGCGACGGTGCGACGGCGCATGCGCGCGCGTCAGCTGTCGAATGTTCGAGAAGCGGTGCGGACGGCGCGGACGGCGCACTACAAGGCGCGAGTATAAGATGCTTCCGCATCTAAAAATAAATGCGTGAATGGTCTTGCGAAGTGACTGATGACCGCATTACGGTAATCACTTCTGTCTCTTCGCCGCTGGACGACAGAGCGTAACAAGTCATTGTGGTACCATGCAGGTCACCTAACGTCTCTATCTTTGAAAGGCGGTGGCCCATAGCAAAAGCAAAAGAAAATCAATGCGTGCCCAGCGGTAATTTATCTAGTTACTCAAGAGATCTGACTGGTTCACGCTTTGACAAACTAAGTAGCTCATAGTTCCACAAACAGCTCAAGCGCTATGAGCTTCAGCAATAAAAAGCGTACAAAAATTGTTTTTTTATCCCTAGTTCTCCTCCTTTTCGTTACTGTAAATGTGACGATAGAACGAAGAAAACAGAAGCAAAAGCGTACAAAAAACGTAGTTGCAGGAATGCATCTAAGGTGCGAACATCTGAAACAAAGAGTGTCAGCAGTTTGCGGAGTTTCACCGGAACAGGAAATGAACCGCACGGATGGGAACTACTTTTGCTTCTAGTAACCTCTTTATTGTGGTTCTTTTCTTTGTAGCTTCGAAGCTCAAATCAAGTAACTGTATTATCACTGCTTACGGTTAGTAATAGACTGACATACAGAAACCTATGAAAACACCAAGCAAGATTGGGAATAGCTAAATAAAAGTAGCAGAGAAGGTTACTGTCCGTTAGAACGCTGGGCAAGCGGGCTTCGCTCGTTAACAAACCACTCTATGCCATATGTTTCCAGTTGTTTTCTTGTCACGGTAGCCCTTTCAGCAGCCTTGCTTCTGTACGAAGTCGAACTTCCGCTTCGCATTGACTTCGTGGAATAATAAAGTAGTGTTAATCTTTCTTTTTACGCCAAAAAATGTTTTCTCTTGGATCTCAAGTTCTTAGGCAGATAACCGTCCACAACTACACAAACCAATGTTAGTGTTGGTCGATTTGTACGGAAATTCTAGGAACATATCAACCGTCGTGCAGCAAGTTTCGTTTTGGGATTTTTTATATTTTCAATTTGCCCACCATTCTCGCAGTGTGTGTTTCTGACAAAAATAAAGATATTGGCTTGATAACCTTAAAGTTTTAATTTGACCTCCGAAAAACCCCGAGGATTCGAAATGCTAGTTTTATGTGGCGCGCTTGCGATGGAATGCCTATGGGGTCAAAAGCTAACACGTTTCACCGAATATTTTGTTTGTAATAACTTTATAGGTTACTATACTACAATGAAATAAGCTGTTAACTTTTTTCACAAAATAAAAAGTGGATATCTAGAAACACAAGGGTGTCAGACAGAATTGTTGTTTAGCTACCCCGACCTTGGAAGGCAAAACGAAAGTTCTGAAGTCCTGAAATATTTTCTTACTAATTTATTTACTGCGTTGTAACAATGGTGGTACACTCACTCTCTGATAAACATGAATTGTCACGTACTACTAATGATTCAGCTCTCAATCAAGGCGATAAATATGGCCCTAAAATGGTTAGCTACGAAGGTAGTAGGAAAACAATATATCCTAAATATAGTTCATTTCAAAAATTCTAAACAATGCTACAAAAGTTTGCATAAGTTTGGGCGAAGACACATAGTCAAATTGCACTCGATATATTTCTAAAAACCGGTACTCTGCACGTTTTACGGCGCAGAGCACTATCACGAACCGGCGTCATTTCAGTAGACCCTCAGATGACTGATAACCTCCACCGATTGGGTGATAGGTTTTAATAATTGAAAACTCCAAGGGCTATCGATAAGTCTATCATGATGTAGAGTCTTGACATATAATCACCCTATATTATCCGTTGCTGTGTGGAGAGCAGAAGCGCTGGAGCTCGTTAAACGAAAATGTACATTCTCTAAAATCTTGTTACAATAACACACCTAGGACTATATTAGATCAAACATAGTGGCGTTCGTGAAATCCACCATTGCACGATATGCTGATGCATGCGCTAACTATTTCTAGTGAAAAATATTAGCTAGCCTTCTGGTTTTTTTAGACCTCTTGCTACATATGTCTGACGTCAAAGGCATGAGAAACGGTTGTGGCTGACCACGTGTTTTCATGACATTGCACATCTACACGAGTCTTTTTCATTGCGCTGACTTCTAAAGCACTAAGGTAAAGTATGTCGTACACCTCAAACCAGAAACAATCTAGCAGGTTTTTCACTGGAGTGAGTGATTGGCGAGACAAACTTGCTCCTTAGAATTTTCCCAATCTCTCTTTCAGGATACACAGTTTATTTTGAATTCACTAACTGGTGAGCACATCCGCATCCTAAATAACACCGACAAACTGCAAAGATCAAAGTGACAAGATAAATTCTTCAGTAACGTCTTCAGCTCTCGGTGGCTCTGCAGAAAGGCATGCTTAAAAGCGGGCATTGCAATCTTCAGAATGGCAGCATCCTCTTATCCTCTTTCAGCATGACTGGGAACTTGGAGAGCTCAGTCTGACTCGTTATAAAGGGATTAAGCAGGTTTCCTAGTGCTGGATGGCTTGGATCCTACTGTCGCAAGCCTCCCCAGCTCTCCAGCAATGAAAAGTTTTTTTCGTTTTTGGAACTTTGTAATCGGATATTTCAGTCATGTGACCGGTCACCTTGTTGTAGATTTTGTGTGTGTAAATTTTATGTGTAAATTTTATTTTGAGATGCAGTTTGATGCAGTGCTACTTATGAATGTTTATTCTGAAATGTAAGCTAGAAGCTTTGGGACTACATGATAAAGTGAACGAGCATTGGTTCTCGGGATTTCGAAGATGAGTTAAACGAAAATGGATGCGTGGAAAAATTAGAAAATACTGATTTGTTTGGCCGAAACTGCGTTCGGGTAATCAACTTCACTGGGACGTCTTACGCATTCCCACACTTCGCATCTATCTTCCTCAAATGAATATCTACGGGGATATTTTGTTTAGTAACTTAGAAACTGCTCAGCCTACTTACTTAACACTAAAGCCGAAAGCCGATGCCCGTTTCGTTGACATATATTTCTTTGAGAACGCTTTTTTTTGAATCCAGGAAAATAGGAGGAAAAGAACGGCAGGCAGGTTAACCAGCATATAGGCAGCCGGTTCACTACGTTGACAGATTGTGTGAATGGAGTCGGAATAGCTGCAGCGCTGAAAAAAAAAACGTGAGCAGAAGAGGAGAGGTGACTGACAAAGCAATGTCGTATCTTCTCTCGACAAGTGAATATTATATACAAACAACCATGCAACTGGCCCAAACAATTGCACTCTCAAGTGCATACGAAGTAGGCAGAAACGACACCGAATGAATTATGTGCGGTCTCCACGTATATTTATTGGTCGATGCCAGTTATGAGTTGACAGTGATCACACGCTAACAAGAACAACGGAGCGTACATGTAGACGCCGACAAAACTTAAACAGAAGCAGTGTTTAGCATTCATAACTTGAGGTCTGGTAAAAGACAGACTCTACTGCAGAGTTGGAATCAGACGTAAAGCTTTCAAATTGGTTAAACTATGCTGAAAAGGCGAAAAACTGCCAACAGTTGGACCTAAACAATAAAAAAGACTGCAATAAAAATTGATAGAACTAAATGACAGGCGTAAACTAAAAGGACCAAAAGAAAGCAGGGGGGTAAGAAAAGAAATGAATGTCTAGAAAATCTTAATTTAAATCAACCAGAAGGTATGGACATTGAACCAGGGACACTGTGTATTGTGCGTAGCAATTATCTGTTCAAGGCTCTCCTCTGTTCTGCATATACAGTACCAAACTTACAAAGGTTGTTTCTTCTAACAATTCCTTTTTCGCAGATAAATGCATGAATCAGCTTAGTTTTGAAACAACGATAAATGCGGCGGAAAGCCACGCTCATTTTTTTTTCTTACCAGCTGAAGATAAAGATGGGCAAGTTCGATTCTAATAGAACTGGCTGACTATGAATGAAGATTTGATTCTGCAATAAAGGTACACATTGACAGCTTCTACGAGCTCATGTTTCGCGAAGGATAGGGCGAAGCTTGAAAATAATTTCTGCCTCAAACTAAGCTCAAATAAAAAGGTCCCTTTCCGAAACATCGAATTAAGAGCAACTACTCACGGATGCTCCATCCCACAGAAATAGTCTGGCCTAAGATTTTATTCATATAGTCATTCACTGATTGTTTGTGCCACGTTCGTAACAGTATATATGTTTGCCCAGCAGTTTTCGACAGCTACGTCACAGGGTGTCATTAAATTGCGATTGTGTTCTAGTAATAGCGTGAAAGCTGTAGAAAGATACAAAAGTGACAAGAAAGAGCGCTGTTTCCTGTCCCTTTTGTCTCTTTTTACAGTTGTCGCACTGTTAGGAGAATAAAAACACGATGAACTAACTCTCCCGAACCAATCTTTTGTTGCGGTAGATTGCGATATTCGTTTCTTTGGTAGAGCGCCTAAAGCAATGCTTGACACGGTGGATAAATTACTTCTATACCGGTTTATTTTTTGAGGCAGAAAAGAAGGGTATACAATTTTCACCTGCTGTTTTTTCAGCGTACGTTTCTACGCGCCGTTTTGCTTCAGAAGCTTTGGATGAAGTCTTGGAAAGACAACAACTGCTTCAGCGTGTCTTCTTTTTACTGCACTTGCGACAGCCCCTCAGCACTTGCTCTGTTTTACACTCTTTCACAGTACTTGCTTTGTCATCCGAGCTAAGGCATTAGATAGTTGCGCGAAGACGTCCTTCGGACATGGCGCAAATGTAATCCCAAAGTCTTAGAGTAAACCGGTAGTGCCTGTACCCTAAAAGCAAAGATGTAACTTAGAAATGCGTGGCACGTGAGACGAAAGCTGACATGAGAAATTCACAAAGAGAGGTGTGCAAAGATGTGAGGCACGGAGTTTCAGCGACTACAGCGGAACGGAATTCATGCACTGACTGCACTTTCTTTAATGGCCGAAGGTCATTCCGTGGAGTAAAGGAGCCCGTACAAACGAAACCATCTGGTCGAAGCACTTACACTTATTGCGTATCAGCTGATTCAATCACTAATAAATGTACGCAGCTACGGTGTTTTACAGATGCGTATTCGTTATTTTGTGAGCAGGTTGGTGTGTGTGAACTGCAGGTCTTAATGGTGATGTGATATGTGGGGTGTAACGTCTCAAAACCACCATATGATTATGAGAGAAGCCGTGGTGGAGGGCCCCAGAAATTTCGACCAGCTGGGGCTCTTTAACGTGCACCCGAATCTGAGCACACGGGCCTACAGCATTTCCTCCTTCGTCAGAAATGAAGCTTCTGCTGCCGAGATTCGATCCCGCGACCTGCGGGTCAGAAGCCGAGTACCTTAGCCACTAGACCACCGCGGTGGGCAGGTCTTAATCCTCAGCTTGAGAAATGCCACTGTTTTACGATGAGTACATCTTGAAAGCAAGTAAGCTAAGTGTATTAGTGGAATAATGAAAAGAAATGTATCCTCATCGGACATTGGAAGCGACACGTTCACGTTACAATCGCGGCTGTAGTGCGTCAAATTCAAGTCAAGTTTGAAGCACATTCACTCCTATATGAGGTGAAGCTTCCTGTAACATATTTAGCAATATCAGTTTTTTTGCTTAGCCACCTACGTATACATCATGTTACCATATGTATTGTATACATCGTGTTACTTTTTTACTTCTGCAACCCTCGAACCACGTTACTTCAACTTATATCATGTCGCACTCACGATGTCACAGCGAAACACCGGTCAGGGTAGCCATGTGTCGGTAGGGGGAAAACGTAAATTGCCGCTGTGACGAAAAAGTTACGACGTGCACTTCCACTATATGGTGTGCCTCAATAAATATCTTGGTTTCATCTTGCGAACCTCTTGATTTTAAAATTTTTAATTTTGCTAAGTTATCTTTGATATAATGTTATGGGAAGAACAATATTGTCACGAGCAGTTCTTGTTTCAACTTTTCCTGTATTAAGTTTATGCTTACAAGAAATATCGGCAATGCTATGCGCTCACCGCATCTGTGTGTTCGAGAAGCTTCACGAGCGTAGTAGATTTTTTGTAAAGGTTGGTAGTAGATTTTTTGTAAAGGTTGCGGGTGAAGGACGACGACGAAGTGTATTTCTGCTGAACACTGCCTATTTAGTTTGGTGTTTTTTGTAAGAATTTGCGTTCTATCCGAGGATCATCGCTCTCCTGCGGGCAGCGATGGATCCAGGCCCCACCGTACGCAATCCGGACTTGGCGTCACCTTCGATGTCAACCTAAAGGAATTGCAACAGCCGGGAGGACGACAGCACCAGTGACAGCACTGAACTGTACACGGCGAGTAGTGAAGAGAGCGACGAAGATTTCATTCCTGCAGTGAAGCGTAAAGGTAAAAGAAGAATGGTCGGCGCGTCTTCGCCAGCTAGCGTCTCTACCGTGAAGGCGGCGTGCAGTTCTGAACGCCATACCATACTTTTTCTTCCTGTCGACTCTTCGATAAACCTGAAGAACATGAACAGGCAAGTGATATCAGCGCGTCTCGAAGCTATCGTGCCTAATGAGATAAAGGATATTAGACTCAACCCACGGAAGAATATCCTGGCCATAGACGTTGAGCACCCGGCTGCGCTACATACCCTGCGAACTGTCACTGAGCTTGGAGGCATCTATCTCAGAACTTACATTCCGCAGGATAGTGACACGACGACAGGCGTCATTTATGACGTTGATGTTTTCATACCAAACGCAGACCTTCCTGTACTGATAAAGCCAGCTACTGGGGCAACGGACATATTGCAATTATGCCGGCTTGGCAAATCCCGTTGCATCAAGGTGACCTTCAGAGGTGATTGCATCCCATCACATGTAAAGGTTGGTCATTTTCGTCACGTTGTCTGACTATACATCCCAAGACCACTACAGTGCCACAACTGTCTAAAACTGGGTCATGTTAGTGTTGTGTGCAACAACAAGCAAGCATGCCCACGTTGTGCCGGACCCCACGAAGCAGAGGCTTGCCAAGCAACTCTCCTAAAATGCAGCAACTGTAACGGGAACCATGAGACCTCGTCCAAAGACTGCCCAGTACTGAAGAAAGAGAGGAGCATTCTGAGACAAATGGTTAAAGACGGATCCTCACGAAAGGAAGCGGTAACGGTTGTTCAACGACGGCGTTCCCGTCGACGGCGGTGCTCAAAGAAAAGAAAAAGCATTCCTGTGCCGAAGATGCCTTCACTAACGCCGCCACCGCCACCACCACCGCCGCCACGACCACAGAGACCTCCCCCGCCCCCGCCACCAGGTGGGGTACGTCCAGAGGTGCCGGAAGACACTGTGGCACTACAGAGAACATCCGGCTCTGACTGGCCCACTTTACCGGGGGTACACGTGTCTACGGAACCACAATATCGACAGACAACAACGAATATGCCCCAAGCAGGCAGTATGTTCGCCCAAGAGGTACAAGTCTTTTCTGTATTGAGGTCGTTCATGAGTGTTATTCGCACTATATTGGATAGTCTACAGATCCCTGCCACTAAATGCGCGCTGCAAATCTTGTACACACTAGAACCAGTTCTTGCCGGACTTCAGTAACAAGATGGCGCACCATAGACCGCATCAGCCTTTCCGAGAAAAAGTCAAGCGTGCTTCCGTAATTCAGTGGAACGCAAGAGGTCTACAGTCAAGAATGCCTGAGTTCCGACAATTCATTTTCGAAAATAAGTTTCCCATCATCATCATTTGTGAACCGAATTTTCAAAAATACCTCGTCTGTCGGGCTATGAATCGTTCGTTTCTTCAACGTGCATTGAGCGAAGTCAAGTTGCTGTGTACATCCGTAAACAACTCACTTACGTTCTCCAAAGAGTAGAGTCTCACAATGGAAATCACTACGTGTGTCTATATGCTAAAAAGAAGTCGTTTACGCTGATAGGCGCATAGATAGCGCCGTCAGGTCGACTAGATCAACAGATATTGAATGATATATTTGCAACGACTCCAGCACCTTGGATATTGATGGGTGACTTCAACGCCCATCATCCATTGTGGGGAAGCATCAGGACAAATCGAAAAGGCAAGGACCTAGTTGATCTCGCATCAGAGCACGGGCTTCAGGTGCTGAACGACGGCAGCCCTACTTATCTCCGAGGAGTAACTTACATTAGTGTCGCGTAGCATTGTCACAAAAGTCCAATGGTTCACAGATATTGAAACACATGGCAGTGACCATATCCCAACGTACGTCACAGTCAGAGGTTTGGACGATTCTCCTTCCCCTGGACATTTAACACTTATTGACTCGGAATAGTTTCAGATATCAGTGGAGAGCAAGTGCATACACGAACCACCGGAATCCATTGAAGAAGTGATAAGTTGTGCAATGGAGACTTCCACGAAGATATGTTCGAAAGAATCGAGACGCACGGCACTCGACCAAGAGTTGGAACAACTTCGAGCGGTCCGCCGACGTGCCGAAAGACGATACAGACGCACAAAATCTATCTCTGACCTCAGAGAATCCAGACGCATTCAGAAAAAAATCCAGCGCCGAATGCACAAACTTCATGAACAACGGTGGAAGAATTTTTGTGACTCGCTAGACCCTCGAAAACCCTTGTCTCCCGTATGGAGGACTCTTCGAGGCATTCACTCGCATCCGCAACAGCGTCACCCCTTCGCCGCTCTGGCGCTACATCAACGTCGCTCACAGCTTGATGTTTCTGGGGAATTTTGTGCAAAGATTGCCGGCGACATCTCTATACCGATTGATCTAATGCCACAGGATGTTCCAGTCGCACGAGATCAGCAAATGGAGGTTGCATTCACCATGGAAGAACTTCATGCGGCATTGAACACATGCAGACGCTCATCGTCCCCAGGAAGGATGGTGTGACCTATACTGCCCTACGTCACCTAGGCCCGAAGGCACAGCGCTGTCTCCTGGACATTTTCAATAAGTCTTGGCATGATGGAATGGTGGCTGATGAATGGAAGTGTAGTCGCCTGGTGCCTTTGCTGAAGCCCGGAAAGTCTCCATTCGACTTGGCATCATACTGGCCTATAGCACTAGCAAGCTGCGTTGGTAAGGTCATGGAGAGGATGCTGCTTACACGCATGGAATGGTACCTGGAATATTATAACAGCTATCCTGATGCTATGACTGGTTTTCGACGAGGTCGGTCCTCAGTTGATAGCGTTATTGACTTAGTGACCTCTGTTCAGCATCAGAAAGCTCAGAAGCGGCTGTCGGTAGCTCTGTTCTTAGACGTGAAGGGTGCCTATGACAACGTGACCCACGAGGCTGTTCTCAGTGCTCTTGAAGCAGCTGAACTTGGAGGTCGTGTCTTTCGATGGGTAAGAAGCTACCTCACAAAGACATCCATGCTCGTTTTAACTGAAGATGGGTCTACGAATAAGTATTTCACAAGTCGTGGGGTGCCACAAGGCGGTGTTTTGAGTCCAACACTTTTCAACCTGGTTCTCGTGGGGCTCCCTGAAATGCTGCCACAGACGGCTTATATATCTCTCTACGCTGATGATATCTGCATTTGGGCGTCCGGCGTGACACGGCCTCAAGTACGCGCGAGAATACAGAAAGTGGCAACAGTGACATCGACATACCTTCGCCAGCAAGGTTTGACTATCGCCACAGAAAAATGCGCAGCGGTGGCTTTTACACGCAAACCGACGTCTTTCTACTCATTGTGCATCAATGGCAGATCCATCCCATATAAGAGCACTGATATATTTTTAGGCGTCATCGTAGATCGTGACCTAACCGGGAGCCCGCATGTCACATACCTAAAGAAAAAGCTCATTGGCATTGAGAATGTATTCAAGTTCGTCGCCGGAAAATCATGGGGCCCATCCGTGCACTCCATGTTGCAGCTATATACAGCTCTCTTTCTCGGAACTCTTCGGTACAGCCTTCCTGTCCTATCCAACGCGTGCAAGACTAACATCCGTGCACTGCAAAGCGTACAAGCCCAAGCACTTCGGACATGCCTTGGTCTTCCAAGATGCTCATCGACAGTGTCAACTATTGTTATTGCACAAGAACAACCGATCACAACACACATCATTGTCGAGACGCTGAGAGCGCACATTCGGCATTTATCACGGCGTCCGTCACATCATTTAGCGTGTTTGACAGCTCGGAGGCCGCATTCTTCGTACTGCGGTATCGTGACAAAACATCAGGACATACTACCGCCTGGCTTCAAACTTGCCACGCATCCAGCAACTGCGCCATGGAGTCTTCGTCAGCCTGACGTGCGCTTATCAGTTCCTGGAATCTTTAAGAAGACACGCATGTCAACGCTAGCCCTGAAGCAATTGACTTTGCGTCTGTTGGACGAAAGATACTTCGACCGCATACATGTTTACACCGATGGCTCCACTAATTCCAACAGCTCCACAGGAGCAGTGGTTGTTCCATCTGAAAATGTGTTGCTTCAGTACAAGTTTTCTCACACCACGACGTCGACAGCAGCAGAGCTCGCAGCACTTCAAGGTGCAGTAAAGTACATTCTTCGCCAGCAACCTAACCAATGGGCCATCTTTTGCGACTCCGGGTCAGCCTTACAGTCACTACGGTTTGTTATGCAGCACGGGCTACATGAACAATCAGTATATCAGATAAGACACGACTACCACGAAGCAGTCGCGGAAGGTCACGATATTGTATTTCAGTGGTTGCCGAGTCATTGCGGAATCGTCGGCAATGACCGCGCGGATGAAGCTGCTCGATCGGCTCATGACCAAGACCAGCGCACGCCCATACCACTCTTGAGAACGGACGCTGCAAGGCTACTACAATCACTTGCTCGCCGTATATCTCTCCTACAATGAAATATGCAGGGTTTCTCCAACACGCACCTGTACTCGATCGACCCAAACTTGCAACTTCGTTTGCCATCCGGGTTCCCACGATGCGCTGAAACTTTACTGTGTCGCATGAGGTTGGGCGTGGCATTTACGAATTCGTACTCTCGTCTCCTTGGAATGGCGAGCACTTCGGCATGCAACATCTGCGCCTGCGAGGAAACGCTTGAGCACATTCTATGTCATTGCCCAGCATACCAGACTGAACGACGTATTATGGAAGCCAAGCTCTGTCAGCTGGATTCACGGCCGCTTACAGAAGAGAAGATCCTGGGACCTTGGCCGATGGCTTCTCATACGCGCAAAGCCACGAAAGCCCTCTTGTACTTTTTAAGGACCACCAAACTTCACGACCGCTTGTGAAAGAACTGTGCGAGGCCGTGCTGTGTAGTCTCGAGCTGACTATTTATGCTTCTCTTTCTTACTCCTTTTCTTTTCTGTCTCTTTCCGTTTTATTATTCCCCTTTTCCCCCACCCCAAGTGTAGGGTAGCCAACCGAGCCAAGCTTGGTTAACCTCCCTGCCTTTCCTCTCTATTTATCTCTCTCTCTCTCTTGTAAAGGTTGCGCGCCAACGTGAACTGTCACAATGTTTCCAGAATTGCGCGACCACCAGTGACAAGGTTCGAAAGTTCGACGCTTGATATATGAGAGACGGTGCGTGCCGGCGATGATCAGTGACCAAATCTTTTTTTTACCGCTATCAGTGCATGTGTATGACTTTTCATTTTCTTGTCAACTAAGTTCAGTAAGATAAACACGTTTGTTTCGGACATACCGACAACCGTCTTCGTCGACGTCACGAATTCATGACAACATTGTTACGTGGTTTCGGCTGACGGTAACCGGGTACAGTGGGACATACGCAAAAAGAGTGCCTCAGACTAAAATTGAAGATGCTGACGTTGTTGGAGGGTTGTGTTGTGGCTGCGGACGGTCTACTGTCTTTTACACGTAACATTTTATTTGTAGGGGGGGGGGGGGAGGGTGCTGGGTAGGTGCTGAAACTCGTGCAAAATGCGTTAACACTTCGCCTGCTCGAGACGGTGGCACTCTTTGATTACGGCGTTGATGGTCATTACATTTGTAAAGGCAAGCAGATTGAACGCATCGTCTGTGATTCCTTTCAAAATGTGCGATATCTTGTCAGCCTCAACCATGTTAGGATCAGCCCATTGACACGACGCTAAGACGTCTTGAATATAAGTCAAGAAGGGCTCGATGAACATCTGTGGGCGTACGGCTAATTGCTTTCGGGCATCAAGCTGTTGACCAAACGGGTTGCCAAAAAGGTCGCGTAGCTGCTGTTTAAGTATTTTCCAGCTTGTGACTTTGTGCTCGTGGGTCTCTAACCAAATGCGAGGGGTCTTGTCAAGCTAGAATGTGACATTCGCAAGCATAACGGTTGGGTCCCAGCCATATTGCTTGCTGACGCACTCGTACATAGTGAGCCATTTCTCCACATTCGCGTTCTCTCCATTAAAGCTACCGGGATGACGCAGTTGCGTTAAGGCGATATATCGGGTTGTTGTCGTTGCCGAGGTAGGTGGGGAAGGCGTATCTTCACCCGAAGCCATGGTAGCAGTGTTAAGGAGCCGTCCACTGCGTAGCTTGGTCGTCAAAAGAAGTCCCAGCACTTCCACCAAAATGTTACGTGGAAACAACAGTAGACAGTCCTCAGCCACAACACAGCTCACCAAAAACGCCAGCCTCTTCACTTTACGTGTGGCGCCCTTTTTTGGTACATCCTACTATTCCCTGTTACCGACAGCTGAAACCACGTAACAATATATTTTTGTTTCATTAGTACAATGACATTGTGTATTGAACACACAATTTTTTTGCGCATTGGCCTTATGGATACTTTAATGACCCCTAAAGTCCACAGAGTGCATAGGCGAAATAGTAGGCTATTAATCGCTTTCACTACCTTTCTTACAAACCCGGAAACTTCAACCCCGGATTGCGCCAACGAGTTCTGGCGAGCACTTATCTTGTTCCTCCAGGAACCGGCCACGCCACCTGTGGGTGATCAGCTCTGCGAGAACTTCAGGATGAAGGTTATTCAAGCGGCCCCACTCAGATGTCTTCTTGAAGTCCGTAAATACAACGGAGGCAGCTCAACCCCCTCCCTCTTGTAAAGTTCCTGTACTTGTCCACCGCAGAACCTTCGGTGTGAACAAAGTGGAATAAACGTGGTTTCATTCATTCGTTTCTTCCTACAGGCGCCATCTCTTTCTCGTCAATTATTCCTTCAGAGAGCACGTAGAATGTCAGCACTAAGCTTTCGGGTGGACCACATCTTATGATTTTCAGCTATACGCTCCTTTCTGCGCTTTCGTAGCCGCAATTGTAAAAAAACGAAGTGAAATCAGTTTATCGAACATTGTAAGGATGCGAGGCAAAGGCAAACGGGCCATAGGAATGCACGGCAAAGCAGGATAGGTTGCAATTTACAACACACACATCTCGTACAACAGACCATTTCGGAGCTCATTCATCCTGGCGTCACGTGAGCAAATCGCAGACATCCCAAATAATGCCGCAAGAACTAGAAATACTAAAAGAGAATAACGCATTTGTTTTCATATTTTTAGAGGCCTTTTAAAAGATTTATTTTTGAGAACAAGTTGTATTCTCACAATCGCTGGAAAGCAAGTGTAACATGTCATCATCATTAGTGCTAGTGAAGTGACACTTTTCAAGTCCTGGCGGCACACTTGCTTAGGCGGGTGCCCACTGCTACGCTTCGGATGACGGCGTGTAATCATTAGCCAACCGTACAAACTATTTTTGTGCGGAAAAGCACTTCATTCTACCGTTTTCAACTTGCTATTAAAAATACATATTTCTACATTCTCGTGTTGACATACCATAAAACATTATTGCTGAATACTCCGAATTTCTCAACAGCACTAGCTACTGTGTTGACCACTGCTTGCGGCAGCATATGAGACCCTTCGTTCACTTTTGCTTACGCCTGTTTAATGCAGCGATAGAAAACCAAGTATCTTTTTGCCACATTGGCGATTGGTGGCAGTTAGAGTGGCGAATGCAGTTGCTGCACGAAACTGGTACACACTGTCTCATTTTAACACCAAAGCTATTCTTAGCCGTTGCTTTCGCTTCTATTAGCCTAACGCTCATAATGTGGCATTGCAATGTGGCAACAAGTTGGTTCAGCTATTACATAGAGCTCAGGCATATTAGTCGTAATTTGCAGCTGAACCATCAACAAAGAGAACAGCTGCGTAGATTCGCGCGTTTCCCTGCAGAAACGTAGTGGGTTCCTCACTGACTTGCGAAAGGAATATTTATGGCGTATTTGGCATTTCACAACTGCGCTTGCAAGACGCACTCAATGATAATTTATGAGGACTAATGATATGCGCACAGTCATTTGTTTACTTAGGGCACGATTGAGGCTGGCACCAAGAACCGAATCAGGCTTGCTGTTCTGAAGGCGATGGGCGCCTGGGCCGATTATGCTATCGCGATCTACTATTGAAGGTGACGCTCAAGCCATCAATTTTCATACGTTTTTTGGCCTACTCCTTTCTATTATTTTTTGCCGTGTCTTTTTTATCGCTTACTTTCTCTAAAGTTCACCATTGATGAGTACTAGTTGTCTCACCTGTCTGATATAGAGGATCCCATGCTAGACAAATCGGCGTGCTTGTTAGAATCCTATGCAATAGAGAATGGCGATAGATCACCATTTGATTTAGTCGTGATAGCTGCCTTGCACATTGTATGGTTCTCTTTAATGGCAGGTTTTCATTGTCACCCTGACAGGATACAGGAAAGAACGTACTTTTAAGAAAGTTTGTCGAGGTGATAAAAAAAATGAATGTGTTTCTTCTCGATTAGAAAGCGTAGAATCCCTGCTTAATATGAGGAAACGTTAAGGCGTGATGTTGTTTAGCAGGGCTTGATGGCATCCTAGCATTCATTCTGTCACGTTCCTTGTATACCGTAGTATAATTCTCTTGTGCTCGTGTTTGTTACGTCTAATCAAAAATAAGCAAAAAGAAAAAGGGAGAGAGCATGCTCATGGTGTGCGGGTTTGAAAAGCGCTACAGAAGAAAAAAACAGGATTAAGAGTCTCCATGGCGCCAGAGTTATAGCTTCGCACGAAATACGCTTAGACAGAAAGAGAGAGAGAGAGAGACAGAGAGAGAAGGCTAAGTGTAAGTCAAGGAGATTAACAAGAAGAAAACTTCTGATTTGCTACACTACACTAGGATAGAAAGGTTAAAGAACCCCAGGTGGTCAAAATTTCCGGAGCCCTCCACTACGGCGTCTCTCATAATCATCTGGTGGCTTTGGGTTCTTAAACCCCACAAATCAATCAATCTAGGACAGAAAGGTAAAGACGAAAAAAGAAAAGACAATTGGTAGAAAAGAAAAAGAAAAAAAATTGGCCCTGTATCAGCATGTTAATCTTCAAATGTCGTCGAAAGACGATAGTATCGCGTGTGGAGAGAGTGAAAGAAACATTTATTTGATGTTCTGAGCAAGAAAATCGGTGAATGATATTCTGCAGGCCCTGCGTTAGAGTGCCTTGAGTGTGAATCGCAGGCGAACAAAGCATCAAGTCACGTCACACGTGAGACATGAGCACCATCTGGCAGTTTTCTTAGAAAACGAAGCACGTGGCTCTGAGACGGGTGCGCGTGCCCGTCTCAGAGGTCATAAGGTGTAGAACGCAAGGCGACCGGTAGGTGCCACCACCATCTTGTCTTAGCAAAGCGTTGGAAAGGCTCGCCTTTTTGTGCAAGTGTTGCGTGGTCAGTGCAGAGTGATAAGCGCTACGGTTCTTACTCATGTATGCCTGTAATTACTCATGTATGCCTTTTCTATTAAAAGACGCACATGCAGAATATATACGTGTTGTTATGGTGCCCCAGACATGCGCAATAATTGCTTTTTAATTGACAGTTGCCCAAGTATGAACGCTAAATCTTGAGAAACATTGGTGGGCGCTGCAGGTTTGGTCGGTCATTTCAAGCACCGTATGCCATTACAAGTGAACAAACAGACAAATGTACAGACAGGCAGACAAAAATTTTTGCGGCAAAGGTCCCTTAGAGAGACTATTGTCTTTAAAAAGCGAAAACATGCATGAACTGAAGCACGGGAGTGGCACAATTGTTTTTTGAAAGTCATGTGCACCAAAGAAAGTTCAGTAGTGCTGTCATCACCTTTTGGCAGGAAGCTGAACGATCCGGCACTCAAAAATTGACTGCTCCAAAAACGGCCGCTCATCGAGCCGTGGCAAACTTGGCAAAAGTTGTTGTCCTTGAAGGCTGTAAATATGACAATCGCAAGGGACGTATTCAGTGGTTTCCTCCCTGCCACAGTGATCACACACAGCACTCTCTGCCATTCTGAGAAGTAAGCAAGACTGTTCGTGAGTGAAACTGCAAGCCACAAGTGGCAGATGATATTTCTTTCGAACCTGGATGGTCTGAATAGAATTTGAAGTTACAGTAATACATCAAGATGGTGAAAACAGGTATGCAGAAAACCTGTCGCGCTCCGCAGTTAATTATTTATGTAAAATCAGAAGACTTCTTGCGTGGAAAATTAGATTCAAAGGACTAATACGCCTGGAGATCAAGAGCAGAGCGTTTGGACGTCCGTTTATTGCGGCCTAGATTCAGGAACCACCCTACGTGCCACACGCCATTCTTTATCCTCTTCTACCTCTCCTGCACCGTATGTTCACTGTTTTCAACACTCCGGGCCCTCGAATTGCTGTGGGCGCATTTCTAGGAAGCACAAATGTTGAATAGGCCACGTTACAATTTTGCCGTCTGCTAGCTTTAGGCGACTTGCATGAGCAATGCCGTCGTGTCCCGTAATGTTCTTCAGAACACGTGCGAGTTTTCAACACAACTTGTGCAGAGCATCGTGGCGCACCATCACTATATTGCCTTCCGCAATACCAGTGATGTCTACCACTGGCCTAATATGAGCGCTTCTAAGGAGTATTCAAAATTCCTTATACCAGCAATTCCATAATTCTCTTTGTAGCTTTTGTCGCTGTACCAAGGTTTAAGAAGCTCCGTATGGAACCTGGGCAACACGTCTGCTGTTTGCATGTCGGGGAGCGCCGTCAATCGCTTGCTATCTAGGAAATGTGCAGGTGTTAAGCCTTCTGGTTTCTCTGGTGCAGAATACAAGTACGTCCGCGGTCTGCTATTTATGATCATCTCAATTTCTGCTGGGACCTTGCTCATTTGGCCATAATCTAGAGGAGGCCGAAAATTTCCACGTGAAGCTATGAACAGACAGATAATCGCCGACTTTACTTCTCCTAACAGTGCCATACAGAGCACGAAGTTCCCGAGAAGCACAAAGCATTGGCAGAGTAAATCACTGAAGGGAATCGACGACGTTAAGTGAAACGCCGAAAGGCTTCCAAGAAACTGTCTGCTGTGAAGCATAAAACAAGCTCTAGATGAACAGCACGTATTTCCGCGCAAGTGAATAGCACGATGTATGACTTCTGTGTTGGCTCACTTTTCAAGTACACTGGTCAATAAAATCTACCCCAGTAACGTCAAACGGTTTGGACACATTCACTCGGTCAGCATGTAGAGCTGCCAAAAAAGCTGTCACAGGCTTCACCTGTAATCGCGCGCTCCAGGTACACCGCCCGATCACTCTTTTCATACACTGCTTCACCTTCATCACCCAAAAGCGCTCTCAGACTTCCGCGATGGTTGTTGCGACTCCTGCGCTGGTGGTGATGAGTGCAGTGGTGATGTGCTCACCGGGAGGCAGAATCGAGTGTTTGATGCCCTCGTGGTACTCGACATTCCGAAGCCTTAATTGTTTAAATTCTCAGCAATCCACCCTCTTCCAGAAGAAATGAGTGCAAATCCCGAATTATCGACGCCTTAGGTAGATCTCGCTCAACCTGGAGGATTGCCAATTCAAGCCGAAATTGTTGTTTTCGGGTAACGATGTCTACTTCCGCATTTTTTTCGCATCGTCTTTAACATCTCTCGGATTGGGGGTCAAGTGTTTGAACCCTTCTTCCTCTTTTGCCAACCAAACTGGTCTTTGCCACCCATTCTCCTTGTCTGCAAGCGACTTTTTTGGCTGTCTCGGGAAACTATGCCCGTGGGATTTTCCTTTCAATCATATAGCCGTTTGAACGCCTCCGTACGATAATCGTGCAGGTCTGTTGATAGAAAGTTCAATGACGTGTACACTTTGCATCTTTAATCGCGCAACGCGATGGTTCCATTGCGACCGTTCATTGTGGGAGGATGGTATCTCTGCATTAGGGCTCTATAGGCTTTCTAGCTCCCAAACCTTTCTCAGATTAGAGCCTGCACATTCCTGCATCTGTTCGTCGTTGATACAGCAATCCATCCGAAGTACGCAAACGGTTGCATTTGTGCGTGAATGAAGGGTTTCATTGCTTAATGGTCCTTGGAATGTGCAACCCAGTGCTGTTTTAAAGGAAAGGAGACCTTTGTGGTCGTCATGCCAACTGATGTCTCTTCCATGGACTTTCCACAATTGGCCTGAGCCAATCAATAAGTCGATGCCTTGTTCTTGAGCTATGTGGGAAAAGCAAAGTGCATCAGCAACTCGTTGACCACGATTCTGAAACTACTTGATAAATTCAAGACTTTGAGGTACGTCAACAATGGCTTCACAGATGTGTCCTATTTAAATGGCTTTGATGACCTGCTGAACATCATTGTACTGGCTTTGCAAAGTTACTTGAACTAGTGTTCGACGCGTACTGCGACCACCATGTTTGGTTCCAAACACGTCGGCAGTAAAGTCGATTTCTTCCAGCACCTTTGCGTTTAGTTTTCTGGAAACGTCTTCTTTCATAAGAGAACGCTGGCCACCGTTATCCAGAATTCCTCTTATATAGCAGGAACCCTATGCGCCATGTGTCCATCCTCTGAATGTTCGCAATAGTATTGTATCAAGGCTCCTATTGCCATCTGACACAGCGCACATGGAGGTACTGCTCGTAGCGTGTTCTGGTGGCATCATTATTTGAAGAGCTTTACCAGCATTTCTAGAGCACATCGAAGAAGCGTGTCTTCCATACCAATGTGAGCAGCTCGCCTTCCGTTGACAGTCTCTTGCTTGATGTCCTTTTGTGGTACATCTGAAGCAGCACCCAGTAGTCGACAGGAGACGCTTTTTTTCTGAGTCAGGAAGGGATGCGTCGCAGTTCAGCGTTAAGTGTGACTTCTGACAGAAAACGCAAACCTCCTCCTTCGTAACGGCACTGTTATAGAAGACTGCAGCTAATGCTGTCGGCTGGTTCCTTTGGCTGCCGGAAGGCTGCTGATCCCTGGTAGAAATAAGTCGTCGCTGGTAGCTGGTGAGCTTTCTGCACTCGACCTCGATGCGTAGGTACTTCAGCAACTGTCGAAGTTCTTTTTAGCTCGGCAGTTTGTTCGCATTTGACGCTTCAAGTCACCGTCGTCGGCGATATTCCACCATTATGTCTTGTGGAATTGCTTTCATTAGTACCTCGCACAACATGGCAGAGTAGCAGGATTCCGAGACACCGAGGTCTTTGAGCCCTCTTATATTGACTTGAACGAAGTCGTAAAGGCTGCTCAGGGCACGAGCGTTCGCTGACGTAGTGAAGGTACGTAAAGTGTGAAGATTTTCGAGATGCCTCTACTCAATCATGCACTCGTCTCCGGACCACTCCTTAAGTATAGAAATGGCGCCCTCATCACTGTTGTCAGTTGTGAAGATGCCTACAATAGCCTTTGCCGCATGGCCGTCGAGAAGAGATCGGACGTAGTGAAACCAATCCACGTTATGGATACGCGGGTTCTCGTGTACGGTGTGTCGAAAGAGGTCCCAAAACGGAGGCTATTTCATGGGTGACCCGTCAAATTTTATTAGGTCGAGCATAGCAAGCATGGCTCCTGTGCCGGCAGAAACATCTGACGGGGCTGCTTCACGCGGCAGAGAAGAGTCGATTGGCAACTCACCCTTGTACCTGGCTGTCCCTGATGTTCGGACAGCCAGATCCTGGTTGCGATGTTTAAGAAATCCAACGCTCTCTGCAGTTCGGTCCTCGTACTCTAGCACCGAGTCCATGTCCGCCAGCACTTCGTTATCCGTCATGTGGGCGTGCAGTGCTTCGTTAGCCTTGGCGAGCTCGTCGGTGCTTTTCTCCAGGCGCTGAAGAATGCGGCGAAGCTCCGCCAAGTCGTATTCATTGCAGGCTAAAAATTCATCAACAGCATTGATGATCTTGGAGATGTGTCGCCGTCTAGCTGCTATAGTGTTTCGCAGGCATTCCATGGTCCTCCTTGGAACAGGGTCCGGTTTCACCACCAATGTAAAATTCGAAGACTTCTTTCGTGAAAAACCGGCTTCAAAGGACTAATACGCTTAAAAAATAAGAGCAGAGCGTCTCGACGTCCGTTTATTGCGGCGTAGATCCAAGAACCACTCCACGTGCCACGCGCCATCCTTCACCCTCCTCGTCCTCTCCTGCACCCTATGTTTACTGTTTTTAACAAGTTATGTCATGTGCGAGAAAGCCAATATATGATTCTGCGTCAGTTAATGATGATGGGGTGTATTCATCTATGTCACATTTATGTGCATTCCCGGTAGAATCATCGGCATGTTCGTTCTCGTCGATGCCACAGTAACGTGGAAGCCACTGGAACATGATGTCATGACCTTTGCCTTTCAATTTCGGGTACGTTTTTTTTATTTCTAATACTAGTTGTTCTTGTCTTGTGCACCACAACGCAAAGCTGGCGACCGACACTGCATGGTTGACTTGGAGTCTGTGAATATGCTACAGTTTTGCGTTGACTCTAGATTAATCCTCCGAAGGGCACTGTGGAGTGCCACCAGCACCACAAATGTATAAGTAGTCGTACGTGACGTTGAAATATACATTCCGGCATTCGCTGGGAAGTTCTCAGCTCCTGCAGATTCCTCGTAAATTTTAGAAGCATCCATGTAAGTTTGAAGTGGCCTCCGTAATCCTGAGGTAGGCTGAGCATTTTCAGGTGCTAAGCAACTCGATATTACAGAGCCCAACCATGTCGTCGTTTATGCACGCTCTCGCTCATCTATGACCGAGATGTTTCCTGTGGCGTCTGTCGCTTTCCAGATGGCGTGCGACATTGAAACAAAAATCATTACACCCTTCTTATCGTTGTCGAGCAGACTACTGCGTGAACATGCGCTCTTTTGCACATTCTTCTCTTTTTTTTCCCCTTGTAGTTATTTTATTTGTCCTAAACTGAAACATTTTTTCACCCTGTGGTCCATGTATTTTCTTACCAGTATTTTCAACTGTATTATCGTGTGTGTTTTACTGGAACCTGTTGTTTCTTGTTTCACATACTGAAAAGATTGTTCAACACTGTTTTTAGTTTTATTCCACAGATTTGTTTGGAACCGTTCTCACAGATTGTTCATCATTTTCTTTTGTGCACAATCCACTCCTGCCTATGGCTTGTAAAGCAAGTTGGCAGTATTAAAATAAATAAAAAAAAAATATGTCACATAAGATAGAGGCCTTTCACAATGATGATAGTTTCATAAACGCGAACCGAGGGTTCGCTAAGCTTAAACAGCCATGATGTTAAAACTTCAGTTGAAAAGCAGCGCTTGCATCATGACTCTTTTCTCTTTAGGTATTTACGCAACTAAACATCTTTTATGACAAGATGCAGGAATGTTTGCTCTAACCAATGGGTTGTTCTCTTGGTGAATAATATTTCTACATTCTGTATTTCAGATATAATTTTTTGTTTTATCCGAAAGTTAAGCGGGAACACATGGAGCGGTTAGCGGGGCTTCGAGGATAGGCAGAACAAGAGTTCATTTTGTTAACCACCATGACATGTCACATTGGCTCGGGGAAGGCTGCCCCATCTGGTGGCATTGAAGGGCATCGATAAATCTGTTGAGGTGTGGCCCTAATATGATGACGGCCTTCAGCCAGAACGCCAAATGCAAGGCGATGGTGTCTGGCCAGAAGTAACCAACGAGGATTCAAAACCTCACACTGGCGGCGAAAAAAAAAGAACACATTCCCGTGAATATCTGTAAGTCGCGTACCTATATTTTAGAACCATTGAACTTCCCGTTCACCAGAGTGCAAAGGGAATGGGATATGGGCTGTTGCATGTTTACACCAAGTGCATTCAAATAGCTTTAGAGAATAGATTTACAGTTACGTTGAATTATTTCGTTAACAAATTTGTCATAAGCTCCTATTTGAGCACCCCAAAAAGAGCCAAAACACCAGTGCTGTCCCACCATCATGTATTCTAGATAACGCAAGACATCGAACGTGGTAGTATCCAGCCACACCTCGAGAGTATAAACCAAGTGCGTATGAAGCGACAAAAGACACCACTACAGGTTAATGTCATTGCAAGAAATTTAGTGGGCATATTGTAGGACCGTGCTTCGCCGCGATAACAGCCTGTCGTCGTAGCAGCGTTGACCAGACATCATTCTTGAATCAGCTTAGGCCACTCCTCTGCTCCGACTCAGCAACTCGGTATTCTCAGAAGTCGTTTATCCGCTTGGACACCACCATCTTAAAAACGCGAGTTCTCGCGTAGACCTAGGACGTTGTTGGTAAATAGAATGTTTATTTAGCAGGTAGAATTCATGGGAATAACTAAGCGCGTCCTGTAACATAGGTATACTGTAATCTATTTACGTTGTCCGGGCCATAATTCATCGCGGGACCGCCACATTTTTAAAGCAATTTTCACCCATTCATGGTGGTTACGAGTGTCCATTCCGTTCCGGGGCCGTAAATGTTCAAGCTGAGTTAAACTGGTGCCCCGCTCCACTGCGCTCAACTGCCAGCAAGCTAATGCTGATTTCTGGCGGCCGTTCTATCTGTTCTCGCTCCCACAAATTGCCCCATTCTTTACATGCGAGATGTGTTATCTGAAACTCGCCCGCCTCACCGCGAGCACTTTCTCCTCTCCTCTCACACACACACGAGCTATCCCGGACTCAGGCGACGACGCAGCCCTTTTGTGCCACAGTGTGGCGTATGAGCGGTGAGTGTCACAAAGAGGCTGCCCCGCATAAACAACCGTGCATGCCTGTAGACTGCGGGCCTCGTTGTGTTCCTTTTCTTTCTCGGCCCCTTCTAAGGCAAGAAGATTGTTCTTCGTCTCCTGTCTGCCAGCCCACAAAACAGATTATAAGGTATCTTTTTTGTCCTTAACGTGACAGGAAAAAAAAAAAAAACGAGAGCATCTTTAGTACGTTACTTGCTTTCCTCTCTTTGATAACTTTGTAATACATGATAAGTCAACGTAGCCCCCCACCCTTTTTTTTACAGTGATAGCTATTATGAGATCAAAACACTGGTCACGTGTGGCACCGTATTTTTCAGCCACCACCATTGTCAATAAATCACTATCGCACGAAATAAAAAAAAACTTAAAAAGAAAAACACCACGAACACAGCGGGATTTGAACCCGGGTCCCAGCCCAGTATTCAACCGCAGAGCCACGCTGGTGCTTGATACTTCGGAGCAAACTTGTTTTAGGCAGGCTTGATGTGGGGAAAGAATCTCATTATTATGAGTAATACCAACGTTACGCAGGCAAGCTAAGCGCGCTTACGACCAACCAGGGTTAACCGCGCTGAACCGTGGTTAGCGCCAACGACGGTTTGCCGATGTTACGCAGCGCAATAGCACCCTCGGTCAAGGTGCCTAACGCCATCTGGCATAGAACAAACTGACGAACTATTCAACAGAACGCGGTGCAAGTTGACGCTTTCATATATATGCTCCGAATACACTCAGCAACAGCCATGGAAAAATATTATATATGCCCCAAAATATATTTATATAAGTACTCACTGATACTTCTTGTTCAGATTGTCCATCTTTATCCGGACTTGCTTCGACATGAATTGCTATCCGTCAGGCGGAAGTTCAGTGTTCAAATCGGCTGTCATTGCCACGTACACTTTTGCACTGCGTGACGTGCTCCGCAGATTTGCTAATGACTTTCCCACTACCTTATCACGCTTCCGTGGTTCATGCCGTCCAGTTAGTTCGTTCTTCACGTGCGCTCACCAGCATCCACTCATCGGTGGTGGGCGCTGCAATCTTCCTGGTAATTTGCCTATAAGCCAGGTTGCCAAGCACGGTTTCTTAAAAACGCAGTTTGTGTGCCGTGAAACAACAGCGAATGGCGGCTAACGTAACCAGTGGTTAGGCTGCCTGCGTAACAAGGGTGTAATGAAGCATTTTAAAACAGCAAACAAACAAGCAGGCGTTACACAATGCAAATCGTGTTACGAGTGGGTCGTCAAATCCTTCAACACATTACAAAAGCTTGCTCTCTGTCACCTATTAACATACACTTCACGCACATACCTACTTCAGGCGTGATTCTTTATCGTTGTTTGCTACAGAATGCAACACAAAATATGTCACAAGTGTTTAGCGGATACCACGCTTCTCCGGAGAATGACGAAGAATAGCCTAGTGAATGCCGACTACTATGCAGAAACTATGTATATTTATGGCATAGTGGGTATCTAGTAAGTGAGCTTTCAGCGTTCACCCAAAGAGTGTTTAAAAGAGCCTCTGAAAGGCTGCTCTTCGTGCTTTCACTGTGTTGTGCTGCGCCTTCTGCGCAGGCCTGGCGTTTTATTTCTTCCGAAATCTGATTGGCACTTGTCGGCAGCATCAAAGCAAATGCAGGACTCATTTTTTCAGTTTCGGGCGCTTATCGACTGCACAGCTTCATTGAAGGTTGGTTTAATCGCTATATTCTCATTGTTATGAAACAATAAACACGCAGTTTTTTACAATTTTTTGCAAATACCAACAATGAGTAAAGTTAAAACAAAAATTGTTTAAAGTATTATAGTTAAGAAAAATCAGTGCCTTGAGGTTATGCAAAAAATGTTTCGTTTCTAAAGTGACGAGTATACTAAAGAAATTATTTAGCGCGACACAGTTTCACTTCCATGCTGAGAGTTCGAAACGTGTTCTGCGCAACGCAAGTTTTTTTCTCTATATATAACACATGAATAACTGCTTCTCTCATGAACATTTACTATCTCGTGTTCTTCAGCGTGATTGGAGATGTTCGAAAATTCACCCTGATACTGTCTGTTGCAGTTGATATGGATGGACCTGTTCCTGCCCGTCACTTTATTAAATATATGCACGGTGTTCCAGGTAACTTAAGCCAGAGTTGAAAAATATTTCGGTACACGTAATTACGACATGACCAAACGCACGTTGCTCACCGTTGCCTGGAGTTAGTCAGATTATTTTTCGTGTTCTCAAATATTGTTTAATTAGATATGTTTATTTAACTAACTTTTCAAGAAACAAAGATAAAATATTTCAACGAGAAAGTTGTAGATTGGTTTTGCAAAACGTTCAATTAGACAGTTTTCTTCTTTATATCTGGTAAGTATTAGTGTTTTTCTGCTAATTGAAAATTCCCGCGAAATACAAAAAATACCATGTGACATAGTCTAATTCCAGGCAACGGTGAATAACATGCATTTGGTCGCGTCGTAATTACGTGCTTCGGAATGATTTTAGTCTGGCTCAAGTTACATGAGACACTACCATATATATATATATATATATATATATATATATATATATATATATATATATATATATTTATATATATATATATGTTTATATATGTATATATATAAATATATATATATATATATTTAAGAATAACTTCGGTTGCCGCAAGGTTATAAATATGAAAGTAGATGCGCTTTCACATAACAACTGCTTTAACAAATAAACAGTTATGTGAAAGCACATCTACTTTCGTATATATATATATATTGTTACGTCTACGAGGGGTTTATTCGAAGCAGACGTAGCGGTCGACTCGACGGTATACCGCAGTGAACGCGAAGCAGCGAGCTCTTGCCACCAACCGAACGTCCTCTTCTTCTGCCACCACCATGTTCCCCGCTACACAGGTGCACATACCTAAATTACACATGTAGTAACACTTCCCTCGGCGCAGACGAAGCCCGCTGGGCGAGTCAAACAGTCTCTCGAGGAATAAAGCGCTTCAAACGTGCAACATGGACAAGTTCAGTTTTTGCAGACCGTCGGCCATTTGAATGGAGGCGCGCTATGCGGTAAACTAAATCACTGATACGGTCTACAACAAGATAAGGTCCCGCATAGTGCGCTAGCAGTTTCTCGCTCAAACCGCGTTTTCTAGTTGGTGTCCACAGCAACACTAGGTCGCCGCGATTGTACGTCACGTGTCGGCGTCGGCGGTCAGAATGTGCCTTCGAGCGATCTTGCGAAGCAAGAGTGCGCAAATAAGCAAGGCGTCTAGCTTCTTCTGCCCGACAGATGATCTCGGATATGCAGGGAACATGGTGGTCCAAACACGGGAAGATGGTATTCAGGGTATGACGAGGTGGTCGAGCATATAGAAGAAAGAAAGGACTGTAGCCGGTAGTTTCATGCTGAGCGGTGTTGAATGCATATGTGATAAAGGGTAGAATACTATCCCAGTCCTTGTGATCGGATGCAACATACATAGACAGCATGTTCGAGAGAGTTCTGTTCGTTCGTTCAGTTAGACCGTTCGTTTGGGGATGGTATGGCGTAGAGTGCCGAAACCTTGAAGCACAGACACGAAGCATCTCTTCCATCACGTCTGCTGTGAGTTGTCGGCCACGGTCACTGATTACAATTTTGGGAGGTCCATGTCGAAGAATACAAAACGTAGCATGAAGGAAGACACATCGGCTGCAGTTGCCGATGGTATGGCAGCTGTCTCGCCGTACCGTGTTAAATGGTCGGTGCAAACGACTATCCAGCGATTTCCATCAGAAGACCGGGGAAAGGGGCCAAGGAGGTCAATCCCGACTTGCTCGAATGGAGTTCTAGGGGGCGGCGCCGGATGTAATCGCCCTAAAGGAGCACTTGTTGGGCGCTTATGACGTTCGCACTCGTTACAGCTAGACACGTACTGTTACGTCGTCTGGCGCATTTTGGGCCAGTAGAATCTTTCTTAAAGACGGCACAGAGTTTTCGCTGTGCCTAGATGACCGGATGTTGGGTCATCATGCATAGCCTGCAAAACATAAACGCGAAGACTCTTCGGAACAACCAGAAGATATCGTGAGCTGGTGTTGGTGTAGTTCTTTTTGTAAACTAGCCCGTCTCGGATGCAGAAGCGCGTAGGCGATGATTTTGGTTTGGTAGCAAGAAGGTGTTGTATGGTGCTGTCCCTTTGTTGCTCATCCTTAAAAGTCTTGTTATCAGGAAAAGGTTGGTAGAGTGATGCAATGTAGGTATCAAAAGTGTCCGCGTCACATTCCATCGTTGGAAGCGGTAGTCGCGAAAGACAATCTGCGTCAGCGTGACGTCGGCCGCTTTTATAGGAAACCGTGAAGTCATATTCTTGTAGACGAAGTGCCCAGCGCGCCAGCCGACCAGATGGGTCACGCAGGTTGACCAACCAGCAGAGAGAATTATGGTCTGTCACGACGGTAAAGGGGCGTCCGTACAGGTAGGACCGGAAGCGCTGCACTGCGAAGACTACTGCAAGGCATTCTTGCTCTGTGACAGTGTAGTTACGCTCGAACTTGTTGAGCGAGCGACTTGCATACGCTACGACGTGTTCTTGATTATCCAAGCGTTGAACCAGGACAGCACCTACACCAATACCGCTGGCGTCTGTGTGAATCTCAGTGGGAGCGAGAGGATTGAAGTGTTGAAGAATTGGATGGGACGTCAAAAGAAACTTCAACTCCGAAAAAGCAGACTCGCATTCCGGGGTCCAGTCAAACTGCGCCCCTTTCTGAAGCAGACACGTGAGCGGGTATGCGATATTGGCAAAGCCAGGAATGAATCGGCGAAAGTATGAACAAAGCCCGAAAAAGCTGCGCAGTTCTTTCACCGAGCTTGGCTGCTTAAATGCCTCCACTGCGGCCGTCTTGGCGGGATCCGGTCGTATGCCTTCTTTGTTTACTAAGTGTCCAAGGACAAGTGTTTGGCGCTCTCCAAAACGACATTTCTTTGAGTTGAGCACCAAGCGTGCTTTGCTTAGGCAGTCCAGTACGAGGTCAAGGTGTGTGTTGTGCTCACAAAAAGTGCGCCCAAAAATTACAACGTCGTCCAAGTAACACATACACACTTCCCACTTCAATCCACGCAGAATGTTGTTCATAAATTGCTCAAAAGTTGCGGGCGCGTTGCAGAGTCCGAACGGCATCACATTGAATTCAAATAGTCCATCTGTTGTAACAAATGCCGTTTTCTCCTTGTCTTCCTCGTGCATTGGAATCTGCCAGTAGCCTGACCTCAGATCCACAGACGAAAAGTAAGAAGCCTATGATAGACAGTCGATAGCATCATCAATCCGTGGGAGTGGGTATACGTCCTTTTTAGTGATGGCGTTGAGACGGCGGTAGTCAACACAAAATTGCCATGTCCCATCCTTCTTCTTCACTAGAATTACTGGAGCGGCCCACGGACTACATGATTATTGAATTACATTTTGCTTGAGCATCTCGCAAACCTGTTCGTTGATCACTGCGCGTTCCGAAGGCGATACACGATATGGTTTTTGTCGGAGAGGTCTGTGAGATGTCGTGTCGATTCGGTTCTTTATACGAGAAGCAGGGAATGACGGTGAATCATGCTGAGCGAAATCAAAAATACCGGCATGTTTGCGCAGAATACTCGCCAGTTCATTACGTTCCTTGGTGCTGAGTGACTTATCAATCATAGCCATAATGGTGGTGTCCCTGGCGTGCAGATTATCGCAACGGGTCTTATCCGGGGAATCATTGCTTTCTGCGAGAATGGCAAGCGAGAAGACTTGGTGTTCACGAATCTCTGCAAGTTTCAGACCCTTCGGCAGCACTGTAGGTTCATTAGAGCAGTTAGTCGCCCATAAACCAGTACGTCCTTGCACAACCGATAATGTACAGTAGGGTAATAAAAGTGTCTTCTTTATGCAACTGAGATGCACGGGCTCCACAGTTGTGTCAAATGTTTTCTCGCTTGCAGGTGAACAGGCAACAGGGACACATTTTGCAGACAACGGCGGCACAGTTGTGTCCACAGACACGCAAAGAGCACTTTCTTGAGAGGGCGAGTTTTCCATAAACGAAACTGGGATATCAGAATCTACTGTAATTTGTCCTGTGCGGCAATCAACAGTAGCACCACATAGCTTCAAGAAATCGAGTCCCAGAATGACGTCATGCGTAGTATGAGGGAGAACAGCAAACTCTGCGACAAAGTTCTGGCTTGCCAAACTAACAGTCACAGTGCAGACACCAACAGGTTGTAACACCTCTCCGCTCACTCCACGAAACGTATCAGGACGGTCCCAACGAAACATAACCTTTCGTCCAAGAAGGCGGGTGAAAACTAAACTCATCACTGACACGCTTGCACCTGTGTCCACCAACGCCAT
The DNA here is from genome assembly GCF_013339725.1 of Rhipicephalus microplus. NCBI lineage: Eukaryota > Metazoa > Arthropoda > Arachnida > Ixodida > Ixodidae > Rhipicephalus > Rhipicephalus microplus. The sequence continues at coordinate 81,774,897 of NC_051169.1, read as the reverse complement.
CGTCGGTACACCATCGATAAGCACTCGAACCTTATTTCTAAACATGGAAGCTAACGGAGGTATATCTGTTGAAATCGAAGACTCTCCGGCGACCTCACCTCCAACGGCCACGCCGGCTAGTTTTCCGTAGGAGGCGAGGAGTGGCGGCGCCGAGGAGACGCTGATCGGTTGGCGCGAGGGGCAGGTGGTGGTGTCAGACTGCGGTCAGAGGCCGGAGATTGGTTTCGTAGCGGTCCTGGGATCTCGTAAGACGCGCTTCCCGGGAATGTCGGTGCTCGGGTAACGCCAGAACGGTTAAATCTCGGTGATCGGTCGTACCTTGGCGGCTGCCGGTAGTTGCAATACCTGGCAATGTGTCCTTTGAAGCCACAGTTGTAGCAGACTGGTAGAGGACGCTCGCTGAACCAATGCTGAGACCGCTCAGCTGTGAAGGGTCGGTGACGAGCTTGCTGAGCGGGGGCTGCCCACCTCTGTGTGGCGGAGTCGTGCCGAAGGCGTTGGCCATATCGCTGGTCGGCCGCGAATGAGTCACGACGTGGCCTCGGATTTCCAGTTTCGCTGATGTCTGCCACACATACCGATGGTGGCAAAGGAGCTGATGGTGCCGCCGTGTAGTAGGGTGGATTGGTAGGTGGATGAGGAATGGTTTCGTCAACCCTACCACCTTGTCGCTGCAGCTCTTCACGCACAATTGCCCGAATAGTAGCCGCAAGGTCGGTGGGCCGGCTCACGTCGACACTGGCAACCGTTGTCACATTTGCCAGCCTACCAAATTTTGGGGTGATGCGACGAGTCTTCAATTTTTCAAACGTGCGGCAGTGATGTTGGACGTCGGAGGCAGAGGTGAGGTCATCCCTGCCTATCAGAAAATTGTAAACGTCTTCCGCTATGCCTTTCAATAGGTGTCCAACCCTGTCTTCTTCAGACATCTGCGGGTTTATAATCTTGCAAAGCTTAAGGACGTCCTCTATATAAGCAGTGCAGGTTTCTCCAGGAGTCTGGGCTCTTGCAGCAAGAGTCCGCTCCGCGCTTTTCTTTTTTGAGTCGGAGTCACCAAAACACTTCCTGAGTTCTTGAGCAAAAAGAGCCCATGTTGTCAAGGACTCTTCGTGCTTTTCATACCACATGAGTGCAGTGTCCGTGAGAAACAGCACGACGTTTTCTAGCTGATCGATAGAGTTCCAGTGGTTGTACCGGCTCACCCGTTTGTAGTGCGTTAGCCACGCGTCCACATCTTCTCCTGCCATTCCCGCGAACGGGCGGGGTTCCATGTAGTGATGCCTAGGTGTAGCCAGTGTGGATTGGCGCGAAGTCGAGGCGGTTGATTCCTGACCTTCGCTCTGGGCCATGACGACTGTTGTCGGCGGCAGACCGGCAAGACGACTACTCCGGCGAACTCCGAACAGCTGTGGCTCCGTGGTACGTCGACGTGTCTTACCCAGCACCTCCACCACTCTGTTACGTCTACGAGGGGTTTATTCGAAGCAGACGTAACGGTCGACTCGACGGTATACCGCAGTGAACGCGAAGCAGCGAGCTCTTGCCACCAACCGAACGTCCTCTTCTTCTGCCACCACCATGTTCCCCGCTACACAGGTGCACATACCTAAATTACACATGTGGTAACAATAAATAAATAAATAATAAATAAATATATATATATATATATATATATATATATATATATATATATATATATATATATATATAGATATATATATATATATATATATATATATCGAGGTCAGCCGAATATCAGGCTGGCTGGTCTGCTCACTGGCAAAACTACGGCATCTTCTTTCGCGCGCTTCTTTATCGTCTTTCTATAACGAGACATACAATTTCGCCATGAACGATACCGCGTAATACATGCTTTTGGCTTTACCCTCCGCCTCAGAGAGACGCGTCGCAATGCGGATGCATGATTACAAGGGTAAAACGCACAGACACACAAGCTGACGGTGACAGAGCGTTCACAGAGTCACGCATAGGTTTAACGAGTAGTGAGCGCTGGTGGAATGGTTTCATCCTGGAAACGTGGACGATGTCTGGCTGCGGTGAACGACGCGATTGACGAGCTCTATCTTCGGGGAGAACTTCGTGGTTCACTTCACTGAGACGCCGGATAACTCTATAGGGACCAAAGTACCCGTGCAATAGCTTTTATGAGCGGCCCCGCTGGCGAATAAGGGTTCACAGCCAGACTTGATCGCCGGGTTGGTAGATAATCTGGCAATGACAATATTTGTACGCTGAGAGTCGACGCATTGCTGTATATGGATTCTTTCGGGTGCAAGCTTGCGAGCCGCGTCCGCGAGTCGGGTGAATTCGTTCGTGTTGACAGTAACGGAGCCCGTGTCGGGTAGGAGCGTGACATCCAGCATAGTGGCTGCCTCCCTGCCGTGAAGCAAACGGAATGGTGTGAACCCGGTAGTTTCTTCAACAGCAGCGTTGTAGGCGAACGCGATGTATGGCAAGATGTCATCCCAGTTTTTGTGGTCTCGATCAACGTACATCGAAAGCATGCCGGTGATTGTCTTGTTTAGTCTCTCTGTAAGGTCGTTGCTTTTTAGGTGGTATGCAGTTGTTTTCCTATGTGTGATTCCACTTAGCTGCACGACATCTTCCATCATGTGGGCGGTAAAAGCTGTTCCACAGTCAGTTATTACGACTGCTGGCGCTCAGTGGCGGAAAACAATGCTTCTCATGAACAAGTGAGCAATCTCACTGGCGGTACCTTGTGGTAATGCATTGATTTCACAGTATATATAGCGTGTCATATAACCAGAGGCGACGACGATCCAGCGGTTGCCATCGTGAGACTTGGGGAAATGTCCGAGCAGGCTCATACCAATCTGTTGAAATGGTTGTGCTGGGGAAACAATAGGCCTTAGAAAACCATCTGGGCGATTAATTGGTGCTTTACGGCACTGGCATTCATGGCACATCTTGACATACTGCATCATGTTCTGTGCGAGTTTTGGCTAGTAGTAGTGGTGGTGAATCTGGGCCAAGGTGCGTGTGCATTCCAAGTGTCCAGACGAAGGCTCATCATAACAGGCCGATAAAATATCTGCACGTAGCGCGGATGAAATGACGAAGAGGTGTTCAGCCGCGTATTGGTTGAAGTTCTTCTTATAAAGAACATAGCGGCGCCAACAAAAGGATGATGGTGAACGCGAGAACGTTCGTGGATGGCGCAAATCGCAATCTTCAAGATATTCAATGAATTTTCGAAGCTCGGCGTCATCCCTGTGTTCTTCCGCCAAGTCATATGCATGGATAGCACTAAGGAAGCGACCGTCGATATCGTCGTCTGTTGCCGTCATTGTAAGTGGAGCGCGCGAAAGACAATCTGCATTAGTGTGCTTCCGGCCAGACTTATAAACGATTGTTACGTCAAATTCTTGAAGGCGTAAACTCTACCTGGCCAGACGTCGTGAAGGGTCCTTGAGGTTCGCAAGCCAGCGGAGGGCGTGAAGATCCGTAACAACTTTGAAGTGTCAGCCGTAGAGGTATGGTCGAAACTTTCCTATCGCCCAGACAACAGCTAGACATTCTTTCTTCGGGGTCGAGTAATTCGCCTCCGCAGGAGATAGCATCCGGCTACATAAGCAATAGCACGTTCGACGCCCTCTTGCCATTGTACGAGGACTGCACCAAGGCTGATGTTACTTGAGCCAGTGTGCAATTCAGTAGAGGCGTCTTCGTCAAAATATCCAAGTGAGGGCTGAGCTAGCAGGCGCTGCTGAACGTCGGGAAAAGCGGCTTTTCGCACGAATTGCATAAAAGACTGACTGAAGTAACTCCAAACTCACCTAGAAGGTTCGTGAAAATGCAACAACGTCGTCCAAATAAACCAGACATGATTCTCACTTAAGGCCTGACAGCACAGTATCCATCATTCTTTGGAACATCGCAGGAGCAGAACACTGACCAAACGGCAGCACTTTGAATTAGTACAAGCCATCAGGGGTTATGAATGCTGTTTTTTCGTGGTCACGCTCATCGACTTCGATCTGCCAATAGCCACTACATAAATCCATTGAGGATAATAGGGGGAATGTCGAAGGCGGCCTAGTGAGTCATCAATACTTGAAAGGGGATACACCGTCCTTCTTGGTCACTTTGTTGAGTTTCCGGTAATCCACGAAAACTTTTAGAGGCTGTCCTTCTTTTTTTACGAGCACGACGTGAGATGCCCATGGGCTTGTCGAGGGTTGGATTACATTGTCGTCAAGCATCTGCTTCATTTGTAAACGCATCGCCTCTTGCTCCTTTTGCGACACTCGATAAGGCGTGCTGACGGACTGGCCGTTCAGTTGGGTCCGTTATAGTGCGGTGCTTCATGGTCGGTGTTTGCTTTATTTTTTCGAAGTGAATGCAGAGAAGTCAGTGAACTTGTGTAAAATCAGAATATCCGCTCCTTTTGGTCACACCAAAACTTCGAACTGACGTCAACAGTATTGGTAACTGTGGGGTCAACTTGTACGGCTGCGGAAATCAGAGCAATCATTGAACATGCTTCACTGTCAGTGGCTTCAAAGTGAGCGATCGTCGTTTGCTTTGTCAAATGCTGGTATTCACCGCTGAAATTCGTAACCATGAGCTCATTCATCCTGTGTTTCAACTAGACTATTCCGCGGGCTACGCAGATTTGCTGAGCTACTAGCGCTGACAAGTTTGCTTCGGCGATACCACAACTACTGTTATCTATGTCGCTCATTACAATTACGAACATACTGGTTCATGGCGGAAGTATGATTGCGTCGTCGACGATACGAAGGGCAGTTCCCTGCGTAGCAGTATCTCTAGGGGTCTGGGCATGCTCGTCGAAAAACGTTACAAGCGATTCTCGCAGGTCAATACCGGCTCCGTGCAAGCGCAGAAAATTCATGGCGTCGATGACTTTGCGAGAACAGTCGCACCACCCGATAAACTAAGCGATAAAGGTATACTCACAGAATTGCACTCTGGCAGTGCACCGCCCGATTGGCGTCAAGAGGTGACCTCCTGCTGATCGGAGGTTCAATCCATGCTCCCAGAAAGCAATCACTTTTCTCAGTTCAGCAACGAGTTCAGCGCTGATAACGGACTAGTCAGCACCAGTGTCCACCAGGGCAATGATCCAATGATTGTCGATTAAAACAGAAGTGTCAGCAGAAACGTGTTTGTCGTCGGTGGAAGAGGTCGGAGAAACGGAGTCGTCAGAGGACGGTGGACTGGTCGGAGGAGGTTGTTTTACCGATCACTGAGCAGTGGAACCACCCCCGGAAGTCGCTGTTCCTAGTTTTTTCCAGCGTGAGCTTGGGTACCTACGTGATCGTACCGCAACATCACCAAACTTGATGGTCGACCCGGTGATGTGAAGCGTCGAGGAGATGGCTAACGTGACTGGTGTCGCTGAAATTTCGAGGACTGAATACTTTCCAGGTACTCTGCAATAGCACGGGGCCATTCACCATCACGAAGGTCGACGGGTATCCGGCCGAAAACCGGGTAAGGCCCATGCGTCAGGCATGAAGAGTCACGGTACACGTGGCCTGGTTTGCCGCAATGCTAACAAAGGGGCTGATTGTCGGGAGCACGTCCTACGCTGGACTTTCGCAGGTTAACTCGCAGGGTCTCGTAACGTGACAGAACCGCAAAGTACTGCGTCACCGGCAAAGTGCATGGTCGGGAGGAATAGTTGGCCGCAGGCGCAGGAGTGCGTGCGGCTCCTGCATACGTGAGAAGAGGAGCTTCGGCTGGTGGTGTCACCAGTGGTTGTACCAGCTGCCGTACCTCTTCGCGGCCGACGTGAGTTACGGCAGCTACCTGGGGCTGTGGAGGCGCTGCTTGAAGTTTCTGGAGCTCCTCACGTACAATGCTGCGCACTAGCTCCGTGAGGTCTCAGACGGTAGTGACGTTGAGGGTCGCTGCGAATGATGACAAGCAGGCGACCTTGTTTGGCCACTCGTACTGCGAAGAGTGCTGCCTTAGCATCCGCTCTATGGTTGTACCTTCGTGGAGGAATTCCACTACTGTATCAGGTGGGTTGCGCACGAGTCCCGCAAAGAGCTGTTCTCTTACGCCCCGCATCAGGAAGCGTATCTTCTATTCTTCCGCAATCACTGACTCAGCTCGCCGGAACAGCTGAGACATCTCCTCAACAAAGATCACAACACTTTCGTTGGGTCTTTGATTCCTGGAATTCAGGAGATACTCTGGTTGTTCTTTTCGGTCGGAACTTTCATACGTGTTCCGCAGCTGAGTGTGAAGTACCGACCAGGTTGTCAGGGCAGCTTCATGGTTAGCATACTAAATGCGTGCCCCATTCTCGAGGTAGAAGAGGGTGTCCTATTCGTTGGCGATGGCGACTCACTCATACTACTCCAGCCAGTCTTCGACGTTCTCGAAAACGTCACCATGGAATGGCTTGGGGGTTCGAAAGGTGTTAAAGGGCCATGGAGCAAGCGGTGTCGGGGTCTGGAGAGTCTGGGTCGCCATTGTGGCACTTTCCATGTTTTTGGCGCGTTCTTGAAAAGGGCCAAACCGAGGCCGTAGGCCTAATAGCTGCCGACTGCGTTGAAGGTCACCTTGGTCTTCCAAGGTGTCTCTACTTATTTCGGGATTATCTTAGGATATTACACATCACATCCACCAGAAAATGTGACGTTATAATGAGTAGAAACCCGTAACTAGAGGTCGACCGAGCGTCAGGCTGGTGCGCTCACTGGAAAATGATGATGATTCTACAGCAATGGCTCGTACCCACTCAGAGGGATTGGCCAAGAATGTATGACTTAATTCAGCAAGATTTTGGCAAAGCGAATTCAGCATCTTCTTTCACGCTCTATTCTTCGTCGTCTTTTCTATAACGGCGCAAACAATTGCGCCCGAAACGATGCCACGCAACACATGCTTGTGGCAATATATATATATATATAAATAAGGGAGAGAAGTGTATACCTAAGGGCTCGTATTTCTGTGTTTTAACACAATATTAATGAGATATAACAGACAGTAATGCCAAGGAATGTACAGGGGAAGTTATTAGAACCAATGGAATGTAAATAAGAAGAAAGAAGAAAGAAAAGTGGATGAAAAAATTACCAGCTATATATATATATATATAATTGACTGGCAGGAACATTTCACTTCTCTTCGCATGCATGGGGCCGACAATTTGGCACTGACGTCCTATTGTACCTTACATAGCTTTGCGTGAAGTGCATGAAAAGTAGCGAACAATCGCAATGAGCCTATTTCATCATTGCTTCCGCTATTTAATGCAGAAGTTTGTGCTAAGCATTTTAAAAGCAGAAACGTCACGCACATGCTAGAAATAGGCAATAAATTGGATGTGTTTGCTTTGGAACGCTCGCCATAAACTTGAGGCACACCCGACTACAGTTTTTATACAAGTTTTTAATGATGTCATGGTGACTCTGCTCTTGACGAGCATTTGTGTCTAACTATATTATTGACCGTTTCGCTCCCTCGTCAACACCTATTCACTCATCTTCATTTATTGAAGCAAGGTCTATAGACCTTGCGCGATGACAGTGCTTTGTCGTTAGTAAAGCGTGAATTACACGCACACACTTTGGCTCACTTCTTGATACCTGATTATAATTGCCTGAGAGGCAAGGCGAAGTACACCTCAGCACTAACTTCGATTTGCCAAAACCACGAACGCAAGACAAAACACCGAGGCACGTCATGGACGACTACCAATTGCCGTGACCTCTGAGATGAACGTCTTTATTATCCCTTTTCTCATTCTGCACTTCTATCTTAATACTTGATACGAGGGAAAAGCCTACTTAATTTTCTTACTCTTGTGCTTCCACGCTAAGTGACAGCTCTGCACACCTGTTAACTTCCAACGTCGTCGCTAATGTGTTTCTCGACAAACGAGAACAATCAAGGCGCTAACCGATTTCCAGCGGGCACTTGGTCGTCGCTCATCTGAGCTTCATTTATTCCACTTAGCTGGTACGTTTTTTTTCTTTTTGTTCGTTTCCACCCGAGAAAGTGTTGATTCACGCAGCGCATCTTGGACCTGGCAATACCAGGACAGCAAAACTGTTTCTGGGAAGTGGCCCTTGTAACGAAATGGTCTTTCCGTAGCATACTTATGTCAAAGAAAACTGTCCGCAAACGACTTTGTCACAGCATGCTCATTAAGCTTGAGGCAAATAATCTTTGACATAGGGTTGTACGGGAACTTGGTCGCACGTTGCAACCTCGCTCAGCTCACTCTGGATGTGAAAGAAGCGTCTTAAGGCAACGCCATTGTTAAGGTGGGTTAAGGGCTATGTTGTTTTTATTGTTTATTTGTTTTTGTAGTAGATTGCTTTCTTCACAAAGATAGTAAAATAATGCATGCTATGAGGACTAATTCCAGAAACTCAGCCTTTTTTTTACGAGAATATTTTTTCTTTTGGATCAGTGGAGCGATGTCCTGTTGCCAGTCTCTTCAGCTCTGTAATGTATTTCCAATAAATTACTCGAACAGACTACTGAAACAGTAGGGTGGGCTACTTATTCAGCATGGCTTTTGGTCTTGTGTTTCTTAATAAATTTTCATCGGTAAGCATGTAAGCTGCACAGCACAAAAACATACTATTTGCGTGGTGCCGAAGTACAGATTTCATTGTTATATGACCAAATTATACACTTAATTCGCGATTATTGCATTAAGATGCTCACGCATGTAGGAATAGGTTTCCAGGAACATAATATGCTAAAAGTAACAATGCACACGCAAGTATTTACGTCGCAAGCAATTTCCCTTGAAAATTTTGGTAGCCATGCCAATGTAAAGTAGCTCTTGTTTATGCTTGGTGTGTTGCTTCGTTTTTTTGCTAAATATCTGTATTGTGTGTTTTCTAAATGCGCTAGTTAATTACACGCAGATTTGATGCACAAATTATCAGTCATAAAATATAAAGAGGCTGCATATTTCAGATAGCGACTGTTTCAGTCGGAACAACTTGATTTGAATTGCGAGGAAAGCTTATCCGTGTCAGTATCCCCCCAAAAAAACTAAGAACCAGGTCTGATAATTCTAGGCCCAGGTTTCGAATAAGGAATACTTGTGTTCCTATTCTCTGTGTATAAAATCGACGACCGTCTCGTTTTTTTTTTGCGTCACTTTGGGAATTGGTGGGCAGCAAAGCCCGTGGTCGGCCATTCTCTTCAGGTTGACACAATACGTGAGCAATGTAGGCATTACTTCGAGACGCGTGCTGTCTAAATAAAAGAAAATAGAAGCGCAGGTCGATAAAAAGTAGACAAAGCACAAAGGAACAGAGGGAAACAAATAGGGAGAAAAAAAGGAAGTTATAATCTAGAGCAGATAGGGAGACTTAGAATAAGTTTGCCTATTACGACCTTTCAAGTTGAGACAGCACAAATCATATTATGCACACTACAACATTCTAATTAGGTAAATGTTAATTAGAACTTTGATAATATAGGTCGTGGTATTTAACGTGCTAATATGGTTCAAGCAGAACATAGACTGTTGATCCAATATTGCTCCGAAAGCTACGCGTATATTCTCCTTGTTTTATTTACCAGTTTAGCATGAAGTGTCTGAAGAAAGGTTTCAAATATACGCCAAATGTACATGCTAGCTGTATCCAGTATATGTCGCAAGCGGCATAACGTGTAATTTATAATAAATCTCTCATCAAAAATGGGGCACCAGGAATCCGAACAAGGCTTGGTCGCTTTTCGTATAGCATCGAATTGTTAACCTGTTGTAAAAAAAGTTGTTTTTGGCCAGAAACTGGTATTTTACATCGTTTGCTAAAAGTGGTCATCCCTAATATGTCAGACTGGTGGGGCTCACAGAAAAACGAAAATGCACATTTCCGCTTGTTCATAGCTAGAGCAGAAACGATTCTTGCAAAACGAGGTAATGTGCCGCTATTCAGACTAAATTTGATTTGTTTGCTTATTGAGGAGACCTTTCGTAATTCAGCTTGCAGATCAGAAATAACTACGCACGCGTGCGTGAGTGTGTCTGGCGCATACAATGAGTCAAATTAAGGCTTGAAATCGCTAAATCTTCAATGTTCTTTTTCCTCCTTGTTGCACGCTCTTAAATAGCTGAATACGTTTCAGAAGCACATGAATAGATGCTTCTGCTGAGATAGAAAAATCTTAAAAACCTCGTAGCTCACCCTTTGTCTTATATTGATGTTAGTTATGGCATGATATAAAAGGTAGGATGATACGAAGTTTCGATTAGACGAAATTACGCACTCTTGTCTTATTTGCATGAAGCGTTAAACTATTGCTCAATATATGCTTACTTCAAGGGATGCATAACTATGCTCCTATTGAGAGAGAGAGAGAGAATAAAGTGAGGGAAAGGCAGGGAGGTTAACCAGAAAATGGAGCATCCGGTTTGCTACCCTGCACTAGGGGAAGGGGGAATGGGGAAGAAAGATTGGAAAGAAAGCGAAGAGGGAAATAGACGCGCGCGAAAGAAAAAAAAAAGGGGGGGAAGCTGGGGTGCTACAGTCTATACAATAGGCCGCTGCCACGCATAAAGTTCAGTAGGGCCTTCACTGATTTTCTGTGAGCACACAAATCGTGTCGTCTTTCCAGCACTGATTGCTCAGACAAAGGTCTGTCGTCAAGGCGAGCTAACGCAGCAGCTAGTTGCCGTCTTTGCACGCTGTAACGAGGGCAGTGACAGAGAACGTGCTCAATAGTTTCATCGCTGCCGCAATGACCGCAAGCAGCACTGTCTTCCATGCCGATTCGGAAGGCGAAAGCTTTGGTGAAGGCGACACCAAGCCATAGTCGGCAAAGCACCGTTGTCTCAAGTCGGGAGAGTCCAGACGGAGGCCGGAGTTGACGAGACGTGTCCAGTCTACGCAGTCGCGTGTGCCGTAAGCACTCGGTGTTCCACAGGGATTTTAATCCTGCATTAGCGATTTTTCGGATGGTCATTGCAGCATCAGTCCTTGAAAATGGTATAGATTTCTCTTCACCATCTTCGTGTGCTGATCGGGCAGCTGCATCGGCATGTTCGTTGCCCAATATGCCACAGTGACTTGGAAGCCACTGAAACGTGATTCTGTGTCCTTCGTCGAAGAGATGGTAAAGCAGCTCTCTGATTTCCAGCACTAGTTGTTCATGAGGTCCCCGGCGTAAGGCGAATGTCAAACACTGTAGTGCTGCCTTAGAGTCCGTGAACACGCTCCATTTCTTGGCTTCTTGGTGTTTAATGACTTGAATTGCGCTACGTAGAGCAGCAAGTTCCGCAGCTGTCGATGATGTCTGGTGGGATAAACGAAACTTCACCGTTGTCACTGTTGCAGGAAAGATCACCGACCCTGCAGACCCATCCACTTTAGTTGAAGCGTCAGTATATAGATGAGTATGGTCACTGTATTTCTCATATAACAAGAGAAGAGAAAGCTGCTTTAGCGCTGGAGACGAGAGCCGGGCTTTTGACCCTATGCCTGGAACCGTGAGTTCAACATGTGCACAGGTCATACTCCATGGGGGAGTTGAAATCCTCGATGGAGTTGTATATCCCGCAGGAATGCGTGTGCGATATGACAAGACTGTCTGGCAAAATGAGGCACGAGGTCGGGCTTCTGGCAGTGAAGCTAGATGATGGGCAGGGGCACGAGTAAGATGCCTCACGTGTGCTCTGAGCACTTCCATCATGATATGCGTCTTTAGCGGGTAGTCATTAGCGATCTCGATTGTCTCAGCTGATGATGAACATCGTGGTAGCCCCAGACAAACTCGCAGAGCCATGGCCTGGATGCTCTCGAGAGTCCGAATGTTGGTTCTACAGGTGTTGGTCAACACAGGCAAACTGTAGCGCAAATAGCCAAGAAAAAGCGTCTTGTACAATTGCATCATTGCATGTACTGAAGTCCCCCAGGTTTTTCCTCCGAGATACTTTAATAAGTTAGCAATTTCTGTCAGCCTCTTCTTCAAGTGGGCCACATGTGGGCCCCAGCAGAGGTCTCTATCAATGAATACGCCTAGAAATTTGTGCGTCCTGACATATGGTATGACTTGGCCATCGATTGATATAGCGTATGGTCTCATTGGCTTTCGACTAAAAGCAATCAATGCACATTTCGCTGGCGAGATTTTCAGACCCTGGTCCTTGAGGTACACTGATACCAACGTCACAGCTTTCTGAAGTCTTGCGCGTACCTGAGGCCTTGTCACGCCAGATGTCCAGACGCCGATGTCGTCAGCGTACATGGATAACTTGACCACACTTGGTAATCGTTCTACAAGACCAATGAGAACGAGGTTGAAGAGGGTTGGACTCAAGACGCCACCTTGCGGAACTCCACGATGCGTTGGGTGTTGGGAAGTTGGACCATCTGCAGTGTTCACAAACAAGGTCCGCCCTTGTAAATAGCTGCGTGTCCAACAATACAGTTGCCCGCCTAGGCCCACTGACTCAATGGCTTGGAGGATGGCGTCATGTAGAACGTTGTCGTATGCTCCTTTTACGTCAAGGAACATGGCTGCAGATAGTCGTTTACCTGCCTTTTGTTGCTGGACATTTGTGACGAGATCTATAACATTGTCGATCGAACATCGGTGACGGCGAAAACCAGCCATGGCGTTCGAATATATCTCATAGTATTCCAGGTACCATTCAAGTCTGGCCAAGATCATTCTCTCCATTACCTTTCCTACGCAACTTGAGAGTGCGATCGGTCGGTAAGAGGCAATGTCCAGGGAAGATTTGCCAGGCTTAAGGATCGGTACCAAGCGGCTAATCTTCCAATCTTGCGGAACGACGCCAGCTTGCCAGGAATCGTTGAAGATGGTAAGGAGTGCTTCTCATGCCCGTTTACCAAGGTTGCACAGCATCTTGTATGAGATGTCATCCGGGCCAGTTGACGACGACTTATTACATAAGACGGGCGCCGCATCGAGCTCCTGTGATGTAAACGGTAGATCCATGCGTGGGTCCCGTGAGTGAGGGATTTGATTCACTGTATGTTGGCTTGTGTACGCTGTCTGGCCCACGGTCATAGCGCAGAAATCTTCTGCTACCTCAATTTCATGCCGGCGATGAAAAAGTGCAAGGGATTTGAAGGGAAAACGCTGCTCTGGAACAGAACGTAGGCCTCGCACAATTCTCCATATCTGAGACAGTGGTTTATGAGGGTCTAGCGACGCACAAAATTTCGTCCATCGTTGGGTGTCTAATTTGTCAAGGCACCGTTGTATCTTCTTTTGGATGCGCCGGGCTGTCCGTAGATCGTCTGTGGAATTGGTGCGTCGGTATCGTCTTTCGGCACGACGGCGTATCGCACGAAGTCGCTCCAGCTCGAGGTCATATTCAGAGTACTTCGAAGAGCGTATTATTGTGCGCATAGTCGCATGTGCAGTTTCCTTAATAGCTTGCTGAAGACCGTTGGACAGGCCTTCTTCACAAGCATCCTCAAGTTGAGTTTTGAACACACTCCAATCTATTCTTTGTGTTGTGGTAGAGGAGTACGTGTTCGAAATACCTTTGATCTTCAGGTAAGTGGGATGTGGTCGCTTCCGTGTGTTTCAATGTCCAAAAACCACTTTACCCGTGTAGTAAATCGGCATGAAACAAAGGACAAATCAAGGCAGCTGCTATATGTAGTGCCTCGTAAAAACGTAGGACTGGCGTCATTCAGAAGGACGAGACCATGGTTGGAAGCCAATGATGCTAGACGTCGTCCCGTTGAATTAAGCCTTGAGCTTCCCCAGATGGGATGATGCCCATTGAAATCCACGGTGATAACCCACGGACCCGGATGTGCCCTTAATATGCCGTCTAGTTTGTTGGCGTCGAAATGACCTGATGGGGATATATACACGCCTAGAAGTGCGAATGTTACTTTTCCTTTTTTTAACAGACAAGCACATATACTGATTGCCGTCGTGAGGTTGCACTGGCTGGACGACGTAAGTAAGCTCCCGGCGAATAAATACAACAACCTTGCTACTTTCGATGTCACTTGAAGAAAAAAATGACTCGTAGCCGGACAATCTGATTGGGTGCGATAATTTCGGTTCACATATAATCATGATAGAAAATCGGTATAGATGAACAAACTGGCGAAAATCAGATATGCGAGATCTCAGACCTCTTGCGTTCCACTGAAAAATCGACGCTTCTCTGACCTCCTGAAAATATTATGCTCCTATTGAATAATCAATGGCAATAAGCCAAAACATTAGTTTTTGCTGTGCGCGGAACCCTATTTATTAAATAAAGACAACTTGTAACAAGCTCTCATTCGCCCGTTATATTTAGAAGTGTGAAATCCCAAACGAGATGCTATAAATACGAATCATTTTAGTGCGTATCAAGCCCTTTTGGCGTTTATATGCGTATCTCTATATCTATATAGCCGCTTACGTCTGGGTGTTATCGTCATCAGCCCCTTTACTTGGCATCAACAATTAATTATTATGTGAGGGTAAGATTGACAATTATGACGCGCTGGTCAACACATGTATATTGTCACTGTGGCTTATACACGAGGCTGAGTATGTGCGACTGATATGCGGGTATGTGCCACAGGTGATTGACACTTGATACCAACTCAGAAACGAAGAGAATACACACGGGTAATTTTAACACGTGAGCGTTAGATAAAACCTGACATGGGCAGCGTTCACCCAATGAATGCAAAAAATAAACGTTATGGTCCCAGTAGAAATAAAACCGCGGCATTCTGCGTGGTAATTAGTTATTCTACCACAACGTCACTCCAGGTCTCAGAACTGCGATACATATAAGCTATAATGTTCATAAACATCCATTGTGGTTGCAGTACAGACTACGCAATTGTATAAAATTTACATATGTGCCCCTGTGATACAGCCGCCAAGGCAGGTAACGTCAGTTGTAGTTGTAGCAACGTCACTTATGAAGTCAAAACCGCTGGACGCGTGAGTTCAAGACGCCGCAATTCCACGGAAGTGGTACACGTAGTCCGCATGAAACCCTATCATGACAGATCATCGAAAAACGAGTGAGAGTACGCATGTATCTTTTCACTGTCTTAAGCATCGGGACAATGCGTCTTTGGAGGGGGGTAATGCTGCGACAGGTTCGCCACGTTCTAGTAGCCAGCCACAGTCATCGTGGCACCAGCACCAGCAAGACCCGGCTGGCATGCGCCACGCGTTCGTGCGCTCCGGCAACGAGGAAGAGGAAGATAGTTCGATCTGTGCCACTCGGCTACTCGGACTTGACGACCATTGTCTTTAGAATCGTGGGCACAAGTTCGCCCTAAAAAATACGCTTGTTTTTTTAACCTGTCTGCCTCAGCATCGCTACAGTAGGAACTTATCACTTCTGATTTAGCTAATACTCGTGTTCCTGTGCGCATCATTGCGCAAGTGCAAAAAATTGGTTATATAAACATCTGCAACTGTTCGACATATGTCTTTGCATGCAAGCTTCGTACATACATTTAGCGTAATTTCCTAACGTGAAGTTCAATAAAAATTACAACATGGTCACCTTCTCCCTATATGCTTCGTTTAACGTTGACTCTCAAGGTACGTGGGATCCACCGAACTCTTTTCCATTGCTTACGCATTCACTTCGTTTTTGCCAACAAAAATAACCTAGTAAATGTTCCAAATATCTTCTATACATGTCAGCGATCGTTAGTATCTCTGTAACTACAAAGTTATGCGAATACAGAATTTTTTTAGTGATCCCCGTGCTACTGAATCAAAGCTGTTGGGCAGAGCTGCTAGTTGCTGGAAAAATCTGGAAAGGCGTTTGCCGAATCACCTTCAGGCTCAAGATCTTCATTTGCTCAATTATTTGGAGTGCAACATCTTACACTTGATTTAGCCAAATAAATGTAGTACAAAAGCATCACACTATATGTATTTTTTTCATCATATGCGGTGCTCCATTGTTGCCCTCAGCTTCTTGACGGCCATATCTGGTGGCGTGTTCGAGGTCTAATACATAAGCCTGGTAATGACCTCCAGAGTGGACTTACTCGTCAAGAGGAGGTATCGCTCCGAAGTGTACGCGTTAGTGCAGCCGTGACGCATTCAGTCCGAGCGAAGTGGGGCTACACCGCCACAACCTCAAGCTACCTATTTTGTCGCACGCCGGTAAGGGAAGCAGAGCTGAACCACCTTTCATGTGCATGCCCTGGCATTCTAGCGGCTCGTCGATGCCATCTGCGGCGTGCGGGACTGCAGCACGCCAGACAGCCTGACTTGCAGCAATGCATTTACGGTCCAAACCGCAGCTTCCTCCTCGACTTCATGGAGCAAAAGAAGCTGAATATTTCTATTTAATACGTATTGATACCACTGGGCAAACTTACGCAATGAAAAAAGATGAAATTGATTGTTTGGGCGTACCTGTGCCCACGAAATTAAAAGTTAGATTACAATAAACATTTGCAGTCCACCTATAGCGTTCTACAGAGCGTTGACAGTAGATAATTCGATCGGCGGTGAAGGGCTCGGGTGTTTTTAGAGGTGGCGTTGATCATTCAAACCTAATCGCAGGTGCTTTCGTAAGGACCGAAGGAATTTTTTTATAGTCACGTCTAGTGTTTAATCTTCAAAGAATCAACCTAAACAATTTCCAACCTTATTAAACACAGTGGCTGTTCTGTGCCAAGCCTTGGTAGCAGTCTTCGCAGGGTAAAGCCCGACTATATTAATAGAAAGCACTAAACAAGCCTGACAATATTAACAAACAAGTAAGACAATATGTCCCGGCTAGTCGTTCTGCCCTGCAATGAACGGCTCTATCTTTCTCCCTCTCCTATATTGCACTCTTGTATGGTGAGCTGGTGACGTGCTCACTAAATTCGAAGACTTCATGGTGTGTTGAAGTTGCCTCCAAGGACAGTATGTTTACCTCTTCTTCTAGCATGTGCACCATTTCACTGTTATTAATAAAGCTATCCTATCCATAAAGATGAAATTTTTGCTGTGTTAAGTACTATAAACGATAAATGGTTCAATTTTTATCCGTAAGCTTATCGGCTAACTAAAAAGCAAGTCGTTGAAAGCATGGTAGGATTCAAAATATCTACTTTGTACTCAAGTATAGCCATCAAACCGAAAAAAATACTGCTTGACGACTGTTTGATAGACTCAATCACCAATGACACGTTGTTTCCCATAGCTTTACTTTTTTGAGGATTTCTTTCGAGGCCAAGTGTGAAGTTCACACTTTGCCTGGAAGAGAGCAAAATCATCAAACTCACCGGAGATTCACTCGCTCCTCGGCCTAAGCAGCCGGAAAACGACGCCGTGAGGCCGACGCGGATACATCAGTCCGAGACCGAATTTTCAGTCACGCGACCACGGATCACCTTTCCGCTTCACAGCTCTGGCTCCACTAGCCCATACCACGTAAATAAACAGCCAACCGAAAATTCACCTCAGTGGCAAAGGAACCGGTAGTAGCTCGCATTAGACGGATTGCAATCTACCCGTACGACAAAACTCGCGGCCCCAACAAAAAAAAACAAAAAAATTCGGCAGATCCCACGTACCTGGTAATCAACCTAATGCGAAGCGCGCGGAGGGAAGGTGACCGTGTTGCATTTTTTTTTAGTGAGCGACACGTCATGAAAATACACTAATTATATGTACAAATGTTGCACGCAGGGACGTATGTTGAAGAGTTGCAGATGTTTATATAACCAGTTTTCCACTTGCACAACGATGTCAGCTGGAAGGGGTTTTAGCAACAGCAGAAGCTGATGTGAAGCGCTGATGCTCACAATGATGCTGGCCCTTGACATTACCCAAATAAATTTCAGCGCGTGGCACCTCACCACAATCGACATTAACCCGACGTGACGCCTGTAGAAAAGGAGTATATATATAATGTTTATGAATTTAGGAGGCAGCACTGAAACCACTATTGACGTTTCGCGAAGATAAGCCTCTATTTGAAAAGTAGTTCCAAGGCTTGGCGTAGCTCTGTGGTAGACTACTTGAGAGCCACGCAGAATTCTTGGGTTTGATTCCTGCTGGGACCCTGAAATTTATTATTTTCATCCGCCGAGTGACCAACGCTGCCTATGTCAGGTTCTTCTTAACACTGACATTTATTCTATGCCCTCGTTGGGTCGACGCTGCCGATATCGGGTATTGCTTAACGCTCTCGCGTTAAATTTGCCCATGTGTGTTCTCGTCATTCCTGGGTAGATACAAGTGTCAATTACCTGTGGCACATACCCGCTTACCAGCGGGAGATACCCGCCCGTGAGTATGTGCCGCTGTCTGGCCGGAAGTGGTTGACGACGTACGCGACGGGATGACGACATTATTCATGTCTTGACCAGTGCGTCATATTCGTCAAACTATCTTACCCGCGCTTGCTGATTTGGGTTCACACCAAGCTAAGGGGATGACCACGAGAACACCCAAACGTACGCGGCTAGATAGATAGATAGATACGCTCACAGTCGACGAAGTTCTATAAGAAATGCTTCGAATTTAAATAGCCACCAGGTCTGCACGGATAGAGCAGAACTGTCACAGCTGAAGCTAGGAGAGCGGCCTTTAAGAGCCTTTTTTAAACAATATCCCGGTAGCTGCTGCAAGCACACTTGCAGGAAACCCACTACAATATAAATCGTTCTGTAGAAGGCAGGACTTCACTATGCCATCATTTGTCTTTCGTCGGAGAAGCGTGGTACCTGTTGCAGACTTGCAAGGAACTTTGTGAAATTTTTGTACGCTGTGGCTGACGACGATCAAGAACTATGCCAGAAGCTTTTGTAATCCTCCCCATCTGCCGCAGTGGGTATGCGTCACATTTATTAGGTGAAAACGATAAAGCTTTTGTGAAGGGTTGGAGCGTTCTATGACCTTCTAGTTGCGCAATTCGCATTCTCTGAGACCTAATTGTTGGTTTGCTGTTCTATAACGCTTTACTACTCACAATAACGCGATTTCTTCCCCGATATCATGCCTGCCTAAGGACTGATTTGCAAGAGAGTTCCAAGCAGCAGCGTGGTTCAGTGGTAAGGAACCCGGGTTCTAATGTGATTGCGTTCGTGGTGTTTTGTATTTAGTGACTTTTTTTTTCTTATTTGGTGTGATACTGGTTACAGACACCAGTGGTGGCGGTGTACAACGACGACGCACACGTGATGCGTTTCGAAGTCTCATACAGCAGGGGAATACGAATCTCGCAAATGCCATTTACCACGTGCTTACAGTTATGTTTCCAGAGGCCTAGGGTGTGAAGAGTTAGGGATATGATGCAATAGAGACTACTTTAGTAATCTTCGTTTTCCGATGACTTCGCATTGCTGAGTAACTCTTGGGACGAATCGTCACTCATGATTACCGAGTTAGACAAGGAGAGCCGAAAGGATGAGTCTTCAAGTTAGTCTGCAGATAGTGAAAGTCATGTACAACAGCCGCGTAACAGAGCAGCGCTTCTACATAGGGAATAGTGCACTTGAAGTTGTAAAAGTCTACGTCTACATAGGACAGGTAATAACCGCGGAGCCAAGCCACGAGATGAAGCAAATAGAAGAATAAGAATGGGTTGGGGTGAAATTGGGCGAGCACTCTAAAGTCATGACAGGTAGATTGCCACTCGCCCTCAAGAGGAAGGTATACAACAGCTGCATCTTCCCGGTAATTAGCTATAGAGCAGAAATGTGGAAACCTACAAAGAAGGTTCATTCTAATTTGAGGACGACGCTGTGAGCGATGAAAAAGAAAATGGTAGGTGTGATCTTAAGAGACAAGAAGAAAGAAAAGTGGTTGAGGGAACAAAGCGTGGTTAATGATATCATATAAAATATGGACATGTGCCGGCCATGTAGCGTGTAGGCAGGATAACCGCTGGTAATTAAGGGCGATTGACTAGATTCCCAGAGAATGCAAGTGGGTTAGGAAGAGGCACAAAGTTAGGTGGGCAGATCAGATTAAGAAGTTTGCGGGTATAAATTGGCAGCAGCAAACACAGAACCGGGTTGACTGGCGGAACATAAGAGACGCCTTTGGCCTGCAGTGGACGAAACCAGGATGATGATGATGATGATGATGATGATGATGAACAGAGTTCAAAGTGAAACACTTTCATCGAGTGCCTGGTTTGGATTACGATCACTGAGAACAGTGGATGTAGAAAATGAAGCAGCGGTAAGTCGGTATGCCCCAATGTGTATTGATTTGGCACTGCCTGCAGAATCCGCCGACGCTGTAGCCATTGAGTTTACTCGTGTCCTTTCTGCTTTTGTATTTTCCGAAACAACGGTTGGAAAGGTGAATATAGTTTTTTTAGTGTCTTTCGTGCATTACTAGAACCCCGTACTAACGAGAATACTGTGTCTAACAAAGAAAAGGAAGCCTTCACATTAAACTTCAGTGCAAAATTTAATGCTCAAGAAACGATTAAAATGGACGTAGACTGCCAATTTTTATAAAGTGAAACACGTAAGCACGCGGCCTGCGCGCTCCGGCAGCAGCTTGCAGCGCGTTCAAGCGGTAGCAAAAGCAACCACAGCCTTTTTTCGCGTCATATAGTGGTGAGCAAAACAATCAGTCATTGCTGATATGGAACCAGCAGCAATACTGCAATCCACTCCCCCTCCAAGGCTCTTACGCAAGCGGCCGGGCCATGGCAACACCACCTATATATATAGGGAAAGAAGTGCATACTTAAGGGCTCGCTTTTCCGTGTTTTGACACAATAATAATGAGTTCTAACAAACAATAATGCCGAGGAATGTATAGGGGAAGTTATTAGACCAATTGTAATGTGAATGTGAAGAAAGAAGAGTGGGTGAAAAGATAACTTGCCGTGGTCAGGAAACAAACCTGCGACCTCCGAATAACGCGTTCGATGCTCTACCACTGAGCTACCACGGCGGCTATCCCCCCAGTCACTTTATTGGGTTTAATGTGAATTTAAACGTGGGAATGTCAGCCAGCGCCACCTGTAGCCACAGAGGGGAGTGTGGCACACTCTTTATGAGCCTGTCCGGTGTCACGTAGCACGTGAACTCATTACGAGCTGGCAGTTGACCAATAGTCCATCGCGTACAACCTAACGGTTGTAGGTTGTACGAGGTACTATTCTGAAAACGCCTCCTCTTAAAATGTACTTCCACACGCGTTTACTGTTTCAATGCCAGGCTTTACGCTTGCAAGTCAGAAGCACACATGACACCTTTATTTTAGAGAAGAACGAAACATGGTGAAAATGGTGTCATTGGTGTGACTTCGAAATATGTAGTACGGGCACAAGTACCTTTGGGTCACAAAGAAAACGGATGTTGCCGTCAGATCGATGAATGACGTGCTCCCATTTTGTTCTTCCGTTGCCCTTAAGAAACGAGAACGCTGGCAACTTCAGTTCATTTGCCGAGGGAATTCTCCACGCAGCATCGTCCGTCCAATTGACTTTGCAGCCGTACAGATTACGAATATCCTGTGCACAAAGCGCAGCACATAACCAAGTTGCAGTTTGTGGACACACAAAAACACGCTTTACTCGAGTCGCCAACAAGAACCCCAACACGCCACGAAAACGCTCGTCAGGCTTGGCAATGCTTGTTTGTCGAGCGACGAACGACGAAGGTCTGTGCAGCGAAACACGCCAGTCAAACGTAATTACGTCATAGCCCTTGGCAGACACAGTGAGGAGGCCTTAAATCATCCAGGTTGCATTGGCTTGGCTTTTCGCGTAATCGCTTGGAAGGGGCAGAGAGTCGCAATCTGCACGCCGGTTTCATATCACCAGTGACTGGTTGTTTAGCGTAGCTTTCGTCTTTCAGGATTTTCAGGGTCGCCGTGAAACATTGGAGGATTCGCAAAGCACCTACACTTCCCTGGGCTCAAAGAATGAGTTACTTTAGATACAGTTATCTAGACACACTACCCAAGTAGAACAATTGAAAGTGAACCACATATAAATGTTGCAATCGCGAGAACTAAAAGTAATAGCGAGCGTTATGAAGACTAGATTCAATCAATTCTCAGCCGCAATTTTAGCGTTCCAATCAGCTTATCTGAGAGTCCTAGTGTTGAATAAAACTGAAAAGTGCGAGAGAAAGAATAAAATAACGCCAAAGAATGAAGGAAACTTTAACGTCAGACTATAAGAGTTCGCCTGTTAGGAAATCCAAAAGTTGGAATAGGAAGAGGTGTCACGATTTTGCGAGAAAAATATGGCTCCATGCGGTGACAGCAGCTGTGAAACTTCGCAAACCACTCGTAACTAAATTTCTGCTTCTTCAAATGGAGCCACTGCTCTCCGCGGAGGCAAGCTCCTGCGGGAACAGTAAAGAAAAAGATACTATCCACACGTCGTCGAGCAGCGAATACACTTCCCACGGAATGCACCTACCCGCTAACAGTGCATACGAAGACAAAGTATACGCGCGACAAGTAAAAATGTCATGAGCATTCGGAAACGGAGCGTGAAATTCCCTGCATAAATTTGTGACTATGCTCACTCGAGTGCTTGCTTCTGCTTTCCGAGTCAGAGACTCGCAAAGACGTTCGCCACGCAGACAAGAGCTGGATTATTGAAGCATCACTTCCCTCTATTCCGAGTTGACGTACTGTTTTCTGGTTACCGCGACAGTTTTTTTTTCCCGACTAGTGAGTTTTAGTTTTTATCGAAATGCAGACAACGTGCTGTTTACTGGCACTAAGCTATCAATGGTCACTAAAAATTGTAGATTGCTACTGAGACGTCCAAGCATGGGAAGCTAGACTATGTTACAGCCATTTAACCCAACGCCTGATCTCATGTAAAATTAACAAAACATAATAAAAACTTCTGTGTGCCCATCTGATACTCAGCGCACAAAAATACCTTTGAATCAGTGACGACAAATTATAATGCGGAATCCCGGACCAATAAATTGTCGCAGAGTGTGTCTACAAATATTTTTCGTAAACTAACAGGTGCCATTTGCATCGTTATTGCAGTAGCTGTTTTCGTCATTCTCTGTTTTCTCTAGATTTTTCTGCCCGCTGGTAGATAACAAACCCCAAAATGTATTAGTTCATCAGTGATAGCATTGCTTAATGTAATTCATCCGTAACAAAATAACGGTAGTATGTACCACCAGCAAAGTCTTTAAAAAGTTGTCATTATAGCCTGAATTAAAATGATTACTTGGTTTAGTACTAAGTGCCTTCCTCCCAAGGTGCACAATGGCTTTTACGTTGGATACATGGTGCATTACCTTTTTATTTGTCCGTCAACTTTTTTGTCTCAATATTCTCATCTTTCTTCCCTTTACCACATCCTTAGTACAGGGTAGCAAACCACGTGCTACAATTTCTCCCTGCCTATGCCTCAATTTATTCTTTCTCTCTCTTTCTCTTTCTCTCTCTCTCTAGCGTGGTGCATAGGGTTTCCTAAAATACAATATTTGGCTTGTTAGGAGTCACATATTACAGGCCCTAATAACATCGTCGCAAGAACTGCAGTGAGTGCGACAGCGGGCCACCTCTTGAAGCGGTGGAGCGCATGCTTTCGTAAAGGGACCACGTATACAGCTATAGAATGGGCAGAAGTTCATATCATTACAAAACCAGTGGCCCTTATTTGAGCTAACAATCACATGTTTTGTTGTAGCCCGAAGTCTCTGGCGTCTAGCCTAAATTGTTACACTAATGTTTATTTCATTCGTCACTATTTGGTCACACCATTATTACTTGTGACAATTTTCTATTCACGCCTTTTATGCACCTTCATTAGATACGTATCTTTTGACGTGGTACATATGTATGCTTCAATTTTGGGGGTGGAGGTGTACACAACTCTAATCAATAGCAAATTTCGCTAAATGAACTTCATCTTGAGAAGCCACATCCGTTGCCTTTTGATGTGGTCCCTATTTGTAATTTCTTGGTTCTTTGGGAAAGTATGAAAACAATAATCTTTTTGACTGAGGTGACTATATATATATATATATATATACATATATATATAAATATATGTATCCCTATGATCGTAAAGCTTTTTTTATGGTAAAGGACTGCTTATCATCCCGCATTTAAAGACGAGGGGGAGATTTTCTCCTCTCCTTCATACACACGATGCACCATCTTCGCCCCTTAGTTCTGGAATGCACATGAACAATATCCGCACTAAGCGCCAGATCTTATCAAGATCTTGCGCTTCTCGGCTGCACGCTGTCATCGCCACTTGCGCAGTTGTAAACACAAAAAATAAAGTTTCATTGGCTGACTGTGTACAATAATCATGCGAGACAAAGATAAATGGATGGGCGCCTGCATGGCAAAGCAGTGCAGGAGACTAATAACATGTGATATTTTACGCATATCAACAAATCGAGAGCATGTACGGTGTAGACGTCACGGAAACGACTGTCTACATCACGGTAGTGTACCAAGAAAGATGAGAAATATCAGAAAATAATATTGCGCTATGTTCTTTGTATTTTGAGAGCCTGGTAAGTGGCCCTTTAAGAAATTATTGCTATGTTACTAGCGTACACAGCTTTGCCGTGGTGAAGGACGTACGGAACTTTTGTGTACCTTCAATAACTCCACAATAGTAATGTGATCACTGCCAGTGTATACAACTAAATATAGCCCCAAGGTTTCATAACAGCATTAAGTCCTGCCACAATGTCCTCCCAAGCCGCAGATGGGCTTCAGTGTAACAGTGTGCTCTGTGCAGAAACAAGAATATTCGTGACAACCAGGTTATCACGTTGATTCTTCCATATCAAGAGGTTCTTGCGCTAGTGTCACAATTACGTGTCACAGCGGCGTCCTGTTTTCTTTCCATCTTCCCTCAATTGTTGTACCTAATAAATTTTTCTACACAGAAGCACACATATTTGCTGTTTTCTATCTCTTTTTTGCCATAATAATAATACGGTGGTCCATGCTTTGCTAACTTTCACTCGTTTGTTGCTGCTTCTTTCCATCACCGTTTTTACGAAAGGGTTTGCAGACAGCCTCAGTTTCTCCGCCCTTCTGAAGTCGACAGCTGTGACTTATGGTTTTCCGTTCCTGCGTTTCCCTACCGACTTCCGCAATATTGGAAGGTGGTGCATTCGTTCTAAAGGTTTAGGCGCTCAGGCAATCTTCTTATCGTGTCAGCCCAGGCAGCTTACAGAAACCAATAAGGCGAAACGTTTTACGGCACTCGGTTGATCATGCGTGTGTGCATTCTTGACTGTTTCTTTCATGCTGAATGAAGGAAACAGAGGTGTCCTTGTCCAGCAGACCTGTAGAGATAGTTGGCTCGCGAACGCTCTGAGGCTGCTCTTGTTTTGGTTCTTTGAAGGTCGGAAAAAAACGGCGCAAAAATCTGAACACGCCTGACTGTTGTGTAAATATTCACCTTAGCATAAGAAAAAGAACATGTACGGGTGCACTGGACTATTGTAATATTTGTGCGGAGTTTGTTTTCAAACATTGCAGTATTACACATTTACATTGCACCGACCATCGGTGCTATATTGGCTGCGGTGGTTGGCTGCATACCCGAAATGAGTGGGATTCTTTCCCAGCCAAGGCGACTGATTTTCAGTGGAAGTGAAAGGCTGGACGCCCAAGTACTTAGATTTCAGTGGGCTTTAAAACAATGCTATCTAGTGGGCATGCATCACAATCGTATTGTGGTTCCACCATGTAAAATCACAGATAATTTCATTACGGCTTTGTCGTGGCTTCTAAAGGGGCAGCCTGTTACTCATGAAATCCATCCATCCATCCATCCATCCATCCATCCATCCATCCATCCATCCATCCATCCATCCATCCATCCATCCATCCATCCATCCATCCATCCATCCATCCATCCGTCCATTCTTCCATCCGTCCATCCGGCCGTCCGTCCGTCCATCCCTCCATCCATCCACATCCATCCATCCATTCATTCGTTCGTTCGTTGATCCGTCCGTCCTTCCGTCCGTCCATCCGTCCGTCCGTCCATCCATCCATCCATCCATCCATCCATCCATCCATCCATTCAAAATTTTTATTGTTCTCTGTACGCAGAACTCAGGAAATTAAGAGGAAATGCTTCAGGGGTGGCGTTTCTATAGCCTTTTTAAACTGACTTAGGGAAACTATTGCAAACACATCGGCATAGTACTGTCTTCACCGAAAATCCAAACTTTACTGTTGGAGGAAAGAATTTTCCATACCATTATCGTCTTTTCCGGAGAATTGTGGTACTCGCTAAGTAATTGCAGAGGCGCAAAAGCACTGCTGGTGCATCTCTTGTCAAGGCACTGATGGCCACTCGGGAGACACCGCTTTGTTTTTTTAGGAGCTTCTTATGGCGTCACCCGTTCCTCCCGTTATCGTTTCTAACCACTGGTGGCACATACTCGTTTGTAACCACCGGTGGGCGAAGCTCCTTATGCCGTGCGTCGTGCGTCCTCGATGTATGTATTAGGTAGCCCTCTCTCATTTAGTTCTTGACATGTCCGCTAGATTGCGGTACTCGTATATAATCAATATATAATAAATAGAAGCGAGATGGGGTACTTGGAGTGTTCACTAGACGAACCGACGTACAGACTTACAGGCGCATGAACGGACAGATCAACCCACGGTTGGACAGACAGACGGATGCACGAACGGACAGACGAACGCTTCACCCTACTCATCAATATTCTATCTGCGAATATGCTGTAATTTTTTAATCTTTATTGGGCACCTTCCACGCAAAAGCTTTGGTCTGTCTGTGGGTCTTTATGTACATTTGTCTGTTTGTCCACGGTTACCACGAACCCGGTATTCCAACAGCACCAGTCGATACCCCGAGCGGCCGATCCCATCCGCAGTGCCCACCAATGATGCTCAAGCATCAGCGTTCATACGTGTGCGATTGTCAATAAAAACAAATATTGCGCATATCTGAGGCACTATAACAACACATATATATTCTGCATGTTTGTATTTTACTGGGAAAGGCATACATAAGTAATCCTAAGGAGCGTAGCGCTCATCACGCTGCGCTGACCGTGCAACGCTTGCACGAAGAAGCGAATGCTTCGAACGCTTTGCTAAGACCACACGGTGCTGCCACCTACCCGTCGCCTTGCGTTCTTCACCTTATCACCTCTGAGACGGGCGCGCACGCCCGTCTGAGGTGCACGCGCTTTGTTTTTCCGAAAAGAACTGCCAGATGGCGCTCATGTCTCACGTGTGACGTGACTTGATGCACTCGTTTGCCTCCGCTGCGAGCTCAAGGCACTCTAACGCAGTGCCTCCAGAATACCATTCACCGATTTTCTTGCGCAGAACATCAAATAAATGTTTTGTTCACTCTGTCCACACGCAAGTGTGTCGTCTTTCGACGACATTTGCAGATTACATGCAGATACGGGGCCAATTTTTTTTATTTTATCCCGTGGAACGTCAACATATCTAACCGACTAGCGAGATTACTCCTTACCTATTTTTACTGCTGCTGCTGGCTTCCATGCAAGTATGAAACAATCAACTATTCAATTATTAATTAATTAATTACTTATTCATTGATGGAACAATTAATTGATGAAATATTGAATCGTTGAAAAGAAAGAAGACACCGTTATCTGCAGCCCCCACAGGATCCCGGCTGAGGAACTTGTAGTGGGTGGAAGAAGGGGGATAAAAGATCACTGCCCAAGCATTCCGTACAAATGCATGGTTAACCAGAAAAAGATGAAACGTGCAGCATGGTCGTTCAGCAATGCGTTCAATCTGACGTGGCACTGAAGCCTTTCACAACTATTGGTTACATGTTCGTGCTTATTAATGAGGTTAGAAGCATGTTTTAGTCGAGTTTGCCACATTGTTGAATTTGTTTCACATGCCGCACATAGTGCCTCGCATGATCGCGGTCATGGAGTAGTATAATGAGCGGTTAAGTGCGTTTCGCAGCGTAATATTCACAATGGTTGTTCTCAAACCACAGGCGGTCACAGACGTTGGAACCGAAGCTGAAGTGCCGCTGAAGAAACTCCCGCCGAATGTGGGCCTTCACTTTGGCAAGCTCCCTCCCGAAATCATCCCAATAACGCAGCAACGCCACTTGTTCGGCGTACGCACTGCGGAGTGTCGCCTACAGGCAGACAAAATTTTCGTGCCTTTTACCCTTCCTCAAGAACCACGTAATCATTGGTCAGCGCGGCATTGTTGTAAGCGCTTGACACCGCGAGCTAAATCGGTGGCATGGTTTGCAGGATCCGCCCACCACTAGCGCTTGCATCCCCATTTGCAGTTTAGTGCAGTTTGGGGCGTTGCCGGTTAATAGTGTTACGTGATTTCGCGTGACAGTAACCGGGCATAGTAGAATATACCTTAAAAGGGCGCCTCAGACTGAATGTAAAGAGGTTGACGTTGTTGATGAGCTGCGTTGTGGGTGCGGACTGTTATTTCCACGTAACAATAGGTACGAGGTTTCTGCTGGCGCTCGGCCCTATTTCTGTGCGCGGGGTGAACCATCGGCCCGGTGAACACGAGCTCTTTTACGTTTCTACTGTAGGCGCTCTTCTACAGTTGGTCTTGTCATACCCATTTGGAAGGGCTGAGGAGAAACTGATGCTTCCGCGCTCGGTGCCACGGCTGTGGAGGGATGGATCATCATATTTGAAAATTTTGTTAAATCCCTCCCCCCCCCCCAAAAAAAAACAGGCGGACAGAAGAGGCTACAAGAACAGCGCTTTCTTTCACAACTGATGTTTTATTAGTCAGAATAAAAGGTGTATAAAACGGTTACATGATTATCGCACATGTGCAGCAGAGCAGGCTGCAACAAAAAATGTCGAGGTTGCAAAACTGCCTGTGTTATTTGTCATTTGTTATATCTCGCAAGCACCATGTGTCCAGATACGCGTATTTTTATCATGCAGCACAGTCGTGACTTGTCTAACACAGTCATGCCCCCTCTTTTGAATGCGATATGATTCCACTATCTCACGTGTCAGCACAACGTTTTACGAAATTACTGTTTCTGTTTCTTTAAACGTAAGCTAACTGTTGTGTTGGGTTGTTCAGTTTCAGTTTCAGTGTCTATGTCAAATGTTATGTGACACTTCCTGTGGCAGTGTCTTGTATCAAATGTATATATCTGTAAATAATAAAGTTGGTTACGGGACCCGGTGCGAGATGAACATGCTTCTTCTTCCTCGGCGCTGCGCACCGAAATCGTGGGTGGCTGCCACTGGCCTTGTCGTTGTTGTTGTTGTTTTCCTCTGCACATGGCTCGTATCCAAAGGAGGGGATCGGCCGATTATAGGGTGAATTTTCCCGATACTTTCTGCATTGCTGTATTTCTAAAAAAACTTTCGTTATTTAATTATAGTTTCAGTGCCAATTGCGAACTTGAACAAAAAATTAAAGGAAAAAAATTGTGGGACCACAATTTAGCAATAAAATTGTTTAGTCGCAGTGATGTATTCCAGAACAGCGTATAAAACATCCCTGTGGCTGAAACCCGTAGTGGAGGCTCTAAATTAAAGAAGAGCAGATTCTGATAATTGCAAGCCCAGTTTTTGAGATGTGGTGCTAGTATGCTTTGCCTGAATAAATGGAAAGGGCGACAATATCTAAATATGACTAATCGTTCCCTATTGATTAAAGTAAATGCACATAGGGAAATTGAATAAACCCGATCTATGGAAGTAAGAATTGAGGGAGGTAACGCGGCAACGAAATTTTGTGATGATAACTTCTATCATCCTTGAATTAGATGGTTCACTGCGCCAGGGAAATAACAAGTGGTTGTACTCCGGAGAAGCCGTCGGCGCAGGATCTGATAAACTTTGCCTGATTTTAAGTGTGCGAAATTACGCCACCGTAATATGTACGGTAGGAGGGAAAATAGGATTGATGAGTGTAGAAAGCGATGCCTTTGCAAGAGAATCAACTATTTCGTTTAACAGCAAACCTTTGTGCCCTGGTGCCCAGATTAAATGAATACTTCCGAGATGACAGGGAGAGCCAACGATTTTAAAAGTTTCAGTATGGTTAAGCAACCTGATGTGGACAAAGAAGAGCACACCGATAATGAATCAATTATAATTACTACGACTGGAACCAAAGTATTTAACTTTCACAAAGCTAACTTTATTGCCATAAATTCAGCCAGAAAGAGGGGAAGAAAATCTGGTAAGCGAAGTGAAAATGACCAGTCAAGTACATGGCAATATATTCCAACGCCTGATTTTTCATCTGATTGCAATGCGTTCGTTGCAATAATGACATATGTGGGCAGAGTACGTAAATGTTCCTGCAATAAATAATTTAAAAGGCCTGTAGGTAATAGTTTAGCGTGAGTTGGGAAGATATCATGGTAAACAATTTTTGGAGAAATTAGTTGCACAGTTAAAGGAAGCACATCAAGAACTTTTACATTTAAAGGCTGAAGTAACGATTGAACAAATACTATTTGTGGTTGGTGAAATCTAGGCCAATGCACGGAGAAAAATAGGTCAGGATTGGAAGTAAAAATAATTTGATCAGCGTTAAAGGTTGCTTCATATTATCGTAAAAGAGTCTGCATAGTAAGAGTGTTAAAGTGACACAATAGGGTTGGTATTCCTGCTTCCAGGTATAACACTGCATTCGCAGTGTACTATGGGAGCCCTAATAAGAGCCGTAAATCCTCTCTTTCTAATAGAACGAGCGGCCACAGCTTGTAGGCTAGCGCACCAGAAAAAAGAACGCAGCCAAACTCTAACACAGGTTGGACATACATTTTATTTATCATCAGAAGTGCCT
This sequence comes from Rhipicephalus microplus, assembly GCF_013339725.1. Lineage (NCBI taxonomy): Eukaryota > Metazoa > Arthropoda > Arachnida > Ixodida > Ixodidae > Rhipicephalus > Rhipicephalus microplus. Next base: position 81,744,180 of record NC_051169.1, on the reverse strand, counting down.
TCCTTCGCGTACCTGATCTATAATTGTTCAACCTCCGCAATACACCTATTTCTCGTACTGCTTTAGTCGTGATGTAATCAATGTGACGGGCACCAGTTAAGATGTTCATTATACATAACTCCAAGGTATTTCAATGATTGTACTTGTGGGATATCGCGGAGCTTGTAATTAATAGATATGTGCACAGGATCTTGAGCAGGAAAGAACGAGAACAGCATTTTATTGCTGCTCAGGTTCAACATCAATCCATCCAGCCAATGTTCTATTTCATTTAGATATGCTTGCAAGATAGTGTAAAGACAGTGGATGGCATGTGCAATAGCAAAGAAAGCAATGTCGTCGGCATAAACATAGGTTTTCACATCTGGCCGAACCGAGAAGCAATATCTTGAAATTATATAGGCAGTGAAAGCCCTGCTGTGTTTCCTGAGAAAGACAGGCTTGTGTGAACGCCTCTGACATGCGGTAGAGTTCTACACGCTGCAGTGAAATTACTGTCAAGTCTCTCCCCCACCCTTTTTTTTCTTATCCCTCTCTTCCCTCTTTCTCGTCTTTCTTGTCCCCTTCCCTAATCCCCCAGTGTAGGGTAGCCAGCCAGATGTCTTTCTGGTTAACCTCCCTGCCTTCTCCCTTTTTGTTGCTTCCTCCTCCATACGGTGGAAAGTGCATACCCCAGAGGTACACCTCGGGTTCGCTTGTGCTTACAGGAAAAGAAACCAGCCTGAAAGCAATAGAATTCTCTTCCACCTAAAAATTTCGTCACCCATGCTACTATATAAGGTGGAAGCCCATGACTCCATAACTGATTAATCAAGATAGGATACTCAACACTATCGTATGCTTTACATAGGTCTAACATTACTAAAGCCGCATACTGCTTTTTGGGACGGGCAATACGAATAAGACTTTCCGACTATACATGCGCATGTCATATAGAATATCCAGACCTAAAACCAATTTGCGAAGAACTCAACAGTTGTTTCTCATTAATAAACCTAATTATATATCCATGACGTACCCTTTCAATAAGTTTTACTACATTAGATGTTAAGGCTATCGGTCGTATGTTGTCTAAATTATAGTCTGCCCCTTGTTGCTTAAGCAATGGTATAATTTTCGCAATCTTCCATTCATGAGGTATCTATGCACTTCTAAGGGAATAATTGACGAGGCCTAAAAGAAAATTCGAATATTCCCTGTGTAGTGTTTTAGCATTGTATTTGTTATTCCATCGGAGGCTGGGGTTGCCTTTAATAATCTTTCCATAGCCTGATTTAATTCGGAAGTCAATATTTCTGTGTAGTCATAGATGGCTGGCGTGTAACCGAATTAAGATATCGCATTGAGAACCTGTTTTCCGATCCTTCGACCAATCGATTTATTGATTCCTGAAGTTCTTGTGAAGGTGTGAACTACTGAGTCAACGTTTTCTGGTATGGGGATCTTCTTACCATCGATGGAAATTGAATAAAGCACGTTTGTTATTCGATTTAGACAGGTGCTCGAAATGTTCTTGATTATATTGCTGTTTTTATTCACGTTACAGTGTGTTTCAATTTCAATTTCAATTTAATAATCAAAATTTATCAATTCTAAGTGATGCCGCATGAACTGATAATCCTTCCAATTTTTTCGACTCTGATTACATATAAGTCTTTTCCATGCAGCTTTTCTTCTCTATAGTTTCATGTGCACTCAGTATTCCACCATCTGCAAGTTTGGGTACTTTTGGTTGAAGCCAAAGCAAATACTAATTCTGAAGTGTTCTTGGAGATTTCTAAAGTGCAACAGACATTTCTGTCCGAGGTCTTTATTTTGACCACTAGACACTGTCCTATTATTTGAACGCAAGCAGTTTTTAAGTTTTTTTGTAATTGATCAACGTTTTCTCTGTCCTTTCAAGAGATTTCACAGGACATGTGATTTCAAAGTATACAGGAAGATGGTCACTGTTTCAAGAGAAATTAATTGTTTTCCAATACTTTATTGAAACACTCGAGCTGCAAAACGTAAGATCTAATACCGATCGTGTCCGTCCGTGAAATGTAGGCCATCTTAAATTTCGGCAGGTGAGGTATTTAGTAATCATCCAATCCCAAAGAAGGGTACCGGAAGGGTCTCCTCGAAATCGCCACAAAACATGATGTGAGTTGAAATCACCAGTCAGAAAGAATTCATTCTTCAATTAGCTAATGTAGTAGCTAATTGTTGAGTGTTATGCACACCTGTAGGAAAATATGCATTTAAAAGTGAAAAAGGGCGTTGCCCTGGCAGACTGAGGTCTATTGCCGATATTTCACAGTCTGATGACATAAGCTTAAAAGCTATGCTCACTGTGTGGCAAAGTTGATTCGAGACTAGTATAAATAAACCACCTCCTAGTGGTGGACGGTCTAGCTGAAATGCTCTAAAATTGTTCACATGATAATTTTAGCCGAGTGAAACCAGGTTTTTTGCAATAGGTTTACATCCAGATATACTTGATTAATTAAGCCAAGTAAGTCCGTAGAAGCAGAAATCAAAGACCTACAATTCCACTGTACCACTTTCAAGGTATCTATGTTAACGAACGAATCACTTCAGCAACGGCGGCTCCTAAGATACTCTCTTTAATAAGTGCACTGGCATTATCGCTGTCCTTTTGGGTTTTGAGTTTAGGCAAGGAAATTTTACAGGAGATCCAGTGCGCTTCTGACGCTAAAATCTTGGCATACGCCCATTTCATTCTGATCCTCCGCGTAGGTTGGCGTAGAAGGTTCAGACAAAATCGGGGTTTTCTCTTCTCGGCGTTGCCGCTGTGGGGCTAATATCGGCATCTCTTCCACTGCACAAGGTGTCGAATTGGCTATCGGTACTGCTATGGTGGAAACCAGCTGTGTCATTTGGGGGCGAAACACTTGAGAGATGCACTCACGTTCCTAACTATGTGTTCCAGTGTTTTCGACATTGCCTTTTTTACTGCTGCTTCAATAGGATTCAAAATCTTCGTCTCATTTAGTTGTTCGTGCCTCGAAGTGTCTCCGGCATATCCCAAAGGTTTTACCCTTCACAACTGTTATCGCTTCTCGCCGCGAGCAACAACGTCTGTCCACATTTTCTAGCAGTTGGGCTTCATTGGATCTTGCGGTGCATTTCAAGTAATCGGCCGCATGATTTTTTGCACAGAGGTAGCAATTTTCTGTTTCGGCAGTGCACTTCTTCGATGGATGGGCATCGCCACCAATCCGGCAACGTGAATTTGATTTACAGCTCCCTACACTGTGATAAAACGCCAACAGTTTTGACACTGGAGAGGACGAGAAGCGAGGCATTCGACTCTGAAAATGAGTGGCCATGTTTTCAACTCTGATGGACAGGAAGTGCCGGCAGAGGTAGAAATAACCGACTCAGTGGAAACTTTCTCACCGTTAGGTAACCAGTTGCACCAGTACACAGCTATGACCCCAGCATGAGACAGCTTTTCCAGACTCGCAGGGGGCGTTAGTCTAGAGTTGACTCCTCGAACAATTCCCTTAGTGCATGCTACATGAGGTGGGATAAACGCACTCACTGGGACCCAAGCAAATGTCTTGCACTTTAGGATGTCAGAAACGCATGAAAGATCTCACGATCTGCATACCAAACCACCTCTTCCAAACTGACAAACATCACTTATCCACTGGAAGTGCGGTGTAATGACCCGCAGCTCCGCCTGGATCGCCTTTGGGCTGTTGAGCCTAATAAATCTACCACTCGAGGGCACCAGCACAACAGGAGTGCTGCTAACACCACTGCGGGAAAAAATATTCCTATGGCAAGTCATCAATAGGCAAGCAGGCTGATCAAGGGCTTTGCCCATGGCCAGGAGACAACTTAGACATTACCACTTATTCGATCGCCTAAACAAGTAATATGCAACGTCAGCTAGTTTCAACAGGTCAAATTCACCCAAGGCTCAGCCAAACGACCGTTCGAAAGAGTCCGAAGAAAACCGCTCGATCCGAGTTCAAGGGCACCCTGTGGTTTCCATCCAAACTGACGTTATCAAATTGGGGAACCTTGCTTGCTCGCTTGAACACCATAATGGCCTTCTTCAGATCATAAGCGCGGCACGGTGCTTCTACTCGATCTCGAACGCAATCCGGCATCGGTCTGGCGTTGGTCCGGCGTCGGTCTCCTGCGACCTTCGTTCTTCTTCGTCGGTGTCGTGGTCACAGCCAACCCCGACACAGCATTAACATCGGCAGTTTTCCCAGTGAACTGCAAGATGGGTGTTGCCTGATGCTCTAACAGATGCGTGGTGTTCTCTAAGGCAGTCATTCACGCACCTTTTTTTCTGCCCGATGTAGACTTTTCCGAATGAAACGGTATTATACATACGACCCTTTCACGCATTTTACGGAGAAGTTTCGGTGTTTTACCCAGCAAGCTTTGGAACCTATGGGCTTATTGACGCGTGGACACAAGCTTGCTAGTTTGGTTTTTGCCAAAAACTTCACGTCTATGCTCTATTTCCAACGTGCTTTAAGTTGTGTACCAACTTGTGTACGTTGTGTACCTCGCTTCTTCACCTCCGAACTGAACCTTTGTTTTTACTATTCATTTCTCTGCCTAAGACCATTCACACTGAGAAAATTAACTGTTTCGGGTGACCTGCTTTCTGGAATTTTCCGAATCGACTCTTGAAACTGTCACTGAGTAAATTTTCACACAGTTTCTACAACGCTTACGTGATAAAACGTCTCACTAGCATTCTCTTTGCCAACTTTAAGTGCCCAGACGCGTAATTCAACACTGGAATTAGCGCTTCTTGAATGTTAGCACCAGCAAATGTGTTCTCATTTTCAATCATACCACATCCGAAAGAGGAGACATGGCTGTGTTAGACTAGTCACGATTGTGCTGCACGACAAAGAATGCGCCTATCTGGACACTGTAGTGCTTGCGAAATAAAATAAACGACAAAGAACATGGGCAACATTGTAATCTAACTACGTGTGCTTTTTTTGTTGCACCCTTCTTTGTTGAACAAGCGCGAAGAACCATGTAATCACTTTAAATACCTTTTTCTTACTTATAAAACTTCAGCCATGAAAGCAAACGCTCTCTTTGACAGCCTCTTCTCTCCATATGTTTTTTTGTGTGTGCTTCAGCGAAATTTTCAATTATGAACCTAATCCAGCTCACCCAACTTGCCATTCTCATTTTGCTGGGATGGACGGCGTCACTCACAACGCAGCCAATGGCGCGCGTGTTTGGTGACGACGCTGCACACTGACGTTACTGAAAACACAGCCAATGGAGACCACTCGGGACACCACTGTCGGACAGTGTTACAGCGGAAGCTGTACATGACTAGCAGAAACGAAAAACCATGTGGCAGTGAGTCTCGAGTGATAGATAAGAGGAGGGGGGGGGGCACGACCGATGGAGTCTGAAGACGGGGCACAACTCGGCCAGAAAAAACGACGTTAGGAGATTGCGGACGGCGAGCCGATGAGGAAGAGCTACGCTCGCGTCGCTAAGCAAATTAGTAGTGCTTCTACTAAAAGCAACAACATCACGAAGGCTGAGGAAGTAGTGATCGCACTCGACATCACGTACCAGTGCGAGGACTTACAGAATTAGTTACTGACTCGTAAGAAGCATGTAGACAATATAGCAGCGGGTGCGTTATCACTGATGCCATCTGCATTCTCAAGGAAGAACAATCACCATCTCGAGCTGCTCTATAACGTCGACACCAGGCCATGAATCTGTAACAGAGAACCACCGTGCCAACGCCATTGCCCCAGCATACGCCAAGCGGGGGCGCACAACGACGAGGAAGCAGCCACAGTTACCAAACGCTAGGAAAACAATGTTACAACACCGGGAAGCTCTGCAGACGATTTACCCCCTGTCCTCACAAAAACCTCAGCAGAGAGCTGATGGTTGCCCGGAGACAGCTGAAGACTAATACGTACTCCAATCTCAGTCTTAGAGATTGGGGTACTCTGTACATTATTTATTTAATATTCTCTGTACATATTTAAAGTGTCGAGTTTAAAATAGCAGAAATCGTGAGTTATGAGAAGGTACTGAGGAGGCCTCTTCGACAATGAAGCAGTGTTTTTATCCTATGTTATTGGTGAAAAAAAATTACACAGACGGGAGAGAGACACCTTACTAGGGATTACTCGAAGGCGGACGACGAGCCCATTTCGGATTATCTGTGGTTCTTATGCGATTATCTTTCAGATATTCTGTCGACTGCTTGCAATCAAATAAAAACGACCACACACTACTGTATTGTCAAGTTTGCGCCAAGCAAACGTGTTGGAAAAAACAGAAATAACCCATGGATCACGAGAGACATCATACATTGCACCGCAAGCTAAAGCGTGCTAAACTAGAAAAACAAAAACCACAGCAGACTTATCTCGTTGAAAGCCCAGCTTGCTATTCGGCTAAGCGAAGCTAGGGCGACGTACCTCAACCATTCGCTTCCTAACATTTGAAAACTATCCCGAACAGATTCTGGTGGTACTCGAGTGGCACGAACAAATTGCCTAACCGAGTTATCAGTAAATGGGTGTATTGTTAACGATTCAACCAAAATTGCAAGCCAATTCTATCATTCTTTTCACTCTTTATTCACTCATGTGAATAAAGAGGACTGGCGTACGACGCTCCCGGTGACTGGCGTACGACGCGTGTTATTTCTGTTTTTAAGTAAGGTGATCATCTGAATGATGAAAGCTACCGCCCTATATCTTTAACTCCGGTTTATGTAAACTTCTTGGGCACATCATCACGCAATTACATAGTGTCATTCTGAAGAAAACAATATTTTGACGCCTTTTGAGGATCGGTTTGAGGAAAGGTTTCTCGACTAGCAATCAAGTCATCACCACTATTTATGACTTCGCATAACCGCTTGATAAGGGCGGCCAAATAGAGGCCAAATTTTTAGAATTTAGAAAAGCGTTCGACTTTGTCTGTCATGGTAAACTACTCTCAAAACTTTGAAACATTGGCCTACCTATTAACATAGTTCAGTAGATTCACTCTTACTTCACCAGCCGGAAGCAGTTTGTTTAGGTCGAAGGCTTGCAGCTCTTAAGTTTTGCCTGCTAACCTCGGTAGTTCCCCAGGACAGCGTCTTAGGCCCTGCCTTGTTTCTCATCCTTATCAATTATATAGTTTCATCAGTATGTACCTCTGCCATAAGCCTATAACTTTTTGCAGATGACCGCATCCACACGACAATAAAATGTGGAAGGAATCAAGAGTGCTTGATGAACAACCTATCTCTCTCCGACTGGTGCAATTCTTGGTCAATAGAGTTGAATTAGTACACCGGTAATTATGCGAATTACAAATAAAAACTGTCCTTTTACGTCACTGTACATATTAAATAAAAATCCATTGATCGAAGTGAAAACTTTTAAAGACTTAGGAGTAAAGCTTAAGAAGCGACTGTCGGGGAGAAACCATATTGACAACGCTTGTTCCTCCGCCTCTAGAAAACTAGGATTTTCAAGGTACAAACTTAAAAACGAGCCATCAAAATAAAACGCCTTGCATACAGTACATTTATAAAACCCGTCTAGAGTACGCATGTGGAGCCTGGGACCCATATTTAAAGAAATACATTTATAAACTTGAAATGGTCCAGAAAAGGGTGGTAAGATTCATTCATATTGCCTATCACATTCTTTCTACACCTTCATCGATGATGGCTACAAAAACATTCCACTTTTGAAAACGCGTAGAGCTATCGCTAGACTTAAGTTTCCTATCCTGCTTCGAAATCGTCAGTTTATTATTGATCCCCATAAATACATATCGCCGTCTTCTTCCAGGCAAACCAGACATAACCACAATCACTTTGCACGCTATTACCATTTTCAAACACTCCTTTCCACAAATCATTAGCGAATAGAATATATTGCCTACATGTGCTTTTACTGAACATAACATTCCTGATTTCAGAAAATTCATGCATATTTTTGCTTAGTTAACATTGTTGATACCTTGTTATATAACGCCATGTCATGAGTTCAGTTGTGTTGCGTTACTTCTTTGCTTCTGTTTCAAGCATTTTGTGCCTTTTTTTTTCCTTTCTAGTAGTGGATATTTAGTTCACTCTACTTATTATCTACTTGTTTTTCAGTTATTGCGTAGGATAGTAAAAAAATGCTTTGTTCGCCACTGCTGCTTAGTCTACAGACTGCAGTGTTTACAAAATAAAATAAAAAAATAAAATAATGAATACTTTGCCTTAATTTTGAAGGTTGAATTGTAAATCTCAGCTGATTGCATGGCAAAAAGTGTATCCTTGTGTTTTTTTGTTTTTTCATTCATCTCCGATCATAATTCAGCGCAGTGAGTGAGAACGTGATCTGTGGCCTCAAGCACAGCAGCTTGAAATTATACTGCCACCATTGAACTACCTTGTTTAAAACAACCATGCAAATATCCCGGCGCAAATTGGTTACGTTGACATCCATGTGATGCAAATATTTCTGAAACTGTCAGTAAAGTTAACAAACAGAACGTTCGATTTTGAAGAGAAAATATATTTACTAATGAATGCCTTCTACGACGAGCTAATTGGGCATTGACCCTTCCTTTTGAACACTGTGACTTTAAAATATAGAATATAGTAATCTGCAGAAGTTTCGAAGCGCTGCTATGCAGAAAGACCCCGCCGGCGGTATTTTTTGCCAACGAGCCCCGGCTCTGAGAAAGCGGACTGTAGGCGGGGTGCACACAGTGATCCCACACTGTTTGCAAACAGGGAGAGTTCTATTCACCGGCGTCCAGACCCCAAAATTATACATCAGGTTATGACGTCATCAAACGGTGTCACTGTGACGTCAGATATTGCAAAAACTGGGACGTCATCAACGCGCATGAGCGCGTTGATGACGTCACAGTTTTGACCTCACCCTCTGACACCTGAAAACATGGCTTTCCAAGATGATGTCAAACTGTTGCATCATCGTGTGGTCATAGGTGGAGCTATCACGCAAAGCAGTGCAAATGAACGTGAGCTGGCTCAAATCTTGGCAGTAGAGGACAATCACCTTAGGCGGGAAAAGGCCTTGGTGGGATTTGTGGTCGGTCCTAAACGTGGACTGGGAAGAAAAATTAGATCACTTGCGCTTTTAGTCGTGTTAGGTGGTGGCATAAGCACCCTGCGACTTTAAAAAAAGGTGTTGCATTTAGCGAAATGTTAGAATAGTACGTTGCATAGTCTGTGGTGTTCTGTACATTGATTCTTTGCTGGCTGCGTCGCTTTTGGTATAGAGTAAACTTTTCTAAGCTAGACAAATTAGCAGAAACTCGTAGACAAAGCAGCAGAGATGTCACTGAAAGCATCTTCACCAGGGTTCATGCATGCTCAGGTCGCACTACGCACGCCGCAACACAGAGTGAGCGTCAGCACTCATAGCATGCGCCAAGGTTTTCATTTCTTCACTGCAGACTGCCTTGTATTTCTCTCTTTTTTTCACTATTGCATATCTTTACCAAGTTTCTTTCGTTTATCCTTTGGGACAACGTCTACTTCTGACAATTGATCGTACCCCCCCATAGAATTGAGGGCGTCTGCTTACGTTCTTCTGGGAACCAGAACGCAAAACAAGAGAATATTGGATTTAGCTTCCCGCCTCGGGTGTCTCTTCTTCTTTTTGTACGGATGTGTTCTCCACGTTTCATTTCACACTCAACACGCACTTGGTGGTGTTGAATGAAATAAGGCTTTCAAAGTTGATTTTTTATTTACAGATGATGTAACCCAGTAGGTCCTAAAAATGGTAGAATGGGGAAGATGGAAGCTTGCGATGGAAAATCCTTAAACATGGGTTGTGTCGAGCCGACATTTCGACAAGCGGACTTGTCTACCTCAAAGCTAGAACATAACTTACCACAATAAGAACATCTATTTCAAAACGAATGTTCAGTGTTCACGCCCTATCACCATCGAATCACTTTTTGATCTATTCAGTGTTTTTCTAATGTTTCTTGCTTTAACATAATCGCGAAGACAAGGCGGTAAACTGGATTCACGTAAATTCATTCATGTCAAGCATTGACTGGTATCTGTGTGCTGCTAGCAGCTAGGTTCGTTCGGCTTTCCTAGCAGAAAAAGATGACTGTTCCCATTAAACTTATGTCCTTCTGTGAGAATTTATTCGGGCATCAAAACGAAGGTAAGGATACGCCGACCACCAAGTTCTCACCTGGTAACCACAAGTTTAGAACTTGTTACACACCGAGAAAGTTATAATATGAGAGCGTCCATGACAAACGTTCCCTTCTGGAAACTTAAAACGTCAGGAACGAACTGATCTGCGTTTTCAGATAAGAGCAGATAAGATTCAAATGGTGTTAGTGTTCCAACATATGTGAAAATATTTCTTTTACGTTTCCAAAGAAACACATAAGTGTAAATATGCACTTTATGCTAATACCAACTAGAAAAGAAATGTGGTCTACTTTGCAGTAGGGAATTACTTTTATTAAGTCATGCTAATAGGTTGCATATATAGATGAGCTGTTGCATATCACCGAAGTTTATCACAGATTCATGTGTAAATAGATATCATACATTTGCATGTGCTTAACTAAAAGCACTAGAAAACCATGGCACATGAACCACATGTGCGAGTAGAAATTGTAGTGCCAGAAATTGCATCTCGTTACCACGTATTGACAATATATCATACATAATACGTGGTGAATGCTATTGCCAAAAGTCCCGTACTTGTAACGCAACAGCGCTTTTGATTGATAACGGTATTTTCGTTATGTGTTATTTTTTCCAAGATCCAGATATTGATCGGAATATTCACGCAGGGTCAACTCCTTTCAATTGAACGCGCATCAGTAACTTAGGTTGCACTAAAAAGAAGTAGTCCTACACACCTTAATTAAATCACTAAATATTTCTTTCATTGATCTTTGAAGTTCTTTTTGCACTGCTGTTCACAAAAAAGTCCCAGTTTTCGTCAAAATATAACCCATTTAAGAAGTTCAATCGATTTTGTGGAGTTTGTTGCGATCCTCGAAGCAGAAACGTTCAGCGCGTGCGCCCAACTTTACTAAACAGACGTATTAAAAAAAAAGAGATTTCACCAATTTACAGCAATCATTACTCTCGACTTACCCAACTTACCTTGAAAATAAAAGCTGCTTGAGTTGAGAAAAAAAAAACATGATGTACAAAACCATATTGCTAGCAATCAAGCCCTTCTAGAATTTTCGGAAGCAAAATTGATAGGACAGATAAATTCTAGAGAACAACAGTACTGTTGTGATTCCTTGTTAGGATAGAGGCGCTCCTAATTTGATAGCCGATATAATATATATGGAGGAAATTACTACGCATATTGCTTCTCTTGAAAAGTTCCCTCATGTTCTTCACAAAGAATAATTGAATGACGAATATCAGCAAAATACTTGACTGTAAAGGTGTACGTCGAATTTCTCATTAACAAATATTGCGAAGAGTGTATTCAAGCTTGATAAATTTAAAGGAACGCATAATACCAACTTTATTAGGAGACAATGAGAACGACTAAATATTTCTTACAATTCTTCATAATACCTTACTTTAAAAATATGACAAAAGCACACATATATAAAGTACAATTAGACATGCGAATTGATATTGAGGAAAACAAACATAATACATGAGTGTTAATGATGAGTAGCAGTCAAGCTAAATTGTTTGTGAGCACTTGTAATTATTAATAAAATTTATGAACAATAATATGCGAGATTTAAATATAATATTATTTGGTGATACTATATACCTCGCGCATCTGCAGTCAGAAAATTCAAGTTCAAATTGATTGAGGGTTCTTTTATTGCTGAATCGAAAATTCGACAACTTATCAGCAGACTATGCATTTGAAGTTGCACGCTCGTGCAGAAAAGACATCTTAAATGATAGTTTCTTTGAATGGGCAAGAACTATGAATCGAAGGTATTACGCAGATACCAGCAATAGTCGTCATCTCTGTGCATCAGGCTTCAGGCCTAGCCTGCCACCCGACTTTGACTGCTGGATTCGTGGACCTCACCTACGCTTATTACTTGATTTTACCCATGAAGCGAATTCACACTAGTATTTTTTAAAACTATGCCTAAACAAGACTATCGAAATGCCGGCTGATCACTCTTTTTAAGAACCAATATAGCACGACCGTAAAACATGTCTTAACAAAGGTAGTTGAGCATTTATTGTGTATTGTCTAGCTGCAAGGGCGAAGTATTGAATTCTAAAGTAACAAATAGGAATGCCACACGACAAACGGCAAGTAGCTCCAGTTGTTATCGACGACGTACTCGTATCTTGGACTGCAGTCAGGTCTACAACATGTAGAGTACTGAGTACTCTAAATCGTTGAACACTTCTCCTATACACAACTTGGAGCGCGTACCTTAGGCAGCAAGCACGTGTAAAATCAGGATACACTGGACTAGGGCGGACAAACAATTGCCACAGCTCGACGCTTAAAACACACTGCTCAAACAGGAAGACGCACAAAATGAACGCACAGGTACGCACGGGACGAGCGTGAACAACTGTCACAATGTTTACTTCTTCCTGTGCGAGCAGCGCACTCCTTTCCTAAACGCGGCCGTGGCAGAAAGTGAAGGAACCTTCGTGCTCTCTCTGACTATACTTTAACTTTAAAGCAAACCTTCCGTTTAAGCACGTGAGGTAAAAATTGGCCCCGTATCCACATGTTAATCTGCAAATGGCGTCGAAAAACGAGAGTCTTGCCTGTGGAAAGAGTGAACAAAACGTTTATTTGATGTCCTGCGCAACAAAATCTGTGAATGGTATTCTGGAAGGCGCTGCGTTAGAGTGCCTCGAGCGTGCAGCGGAGGCGAACGAGCACATCAAGTCACGTCACACGTGAGACATGAGCGCCGATCTGGCAGTTTTTTTTTTTGGAAAACGAAGCGCGTGGCTCTTAGACGGGTGTGCGCGCCCGTCTCATTCCCGTCCACTCATTCCTCACTCTCAACCGCTCTCTGGCTGGGCGCCGCTCAAGAGCATCCAGAAATGTGTGTGGAAAACGCCAACGACGAGCCGAGAACGCTGTTCTTTCTGTTCACTTCATGGTATTTTTAACCGTGCATGCAAGCCTACTAGAGCTGGGAACGCATACCGCCGTTCTTTGACCGAAAAACTCCACGTGTGGCGAATGGTGCTATAGGCTGCACGGTGTATAATATTCTGCTAATGCTGGGTTAATTATTATGTGCGAAACGCCGTTATGGACGCTATACATTGCAATCGCATTTCCTAACGATTCCCTGCGGCCGTAGTGTTTCTAAATATACACTAGAGGAGGAGGGGGGGGGGAGTTTAAGCGGAAGGATAGAGAGGTTAGCCAGTTTTTAGGACCGGCTGGCTACCCTGTGTTGTGGAAAGGGGTGAGGGCAATAAAAGATGATAAAAAGAAATGTTGCGAAGAGAGAGAGAGAGAAATTACAAAAAAAGATTGCGACAGAGGAAAGGCAGCATCAAAGAGTATAAGACACTAAAACCTGTCTCGAAGGCCAGTTGTCCGCAAAAAGCGCAGCAAACCTTTCAAAGCCTTCTGGGCTGAGGATAGGCTCGGCCAATGACCTACAATCCTGTGTTCCGACAAAGGCTGATCATCCAGTCTATCCAGAGCGGCAGTCAGTTCTTGTCTTGGCGCGTTGAAATTGGTGAACTCACATAGAAGGTGCGCGATGGTTTCTTCGCAGCTACAGTAAGTGCATGTATAAGAGAGAGAGAATTAACTTTAATAAAGGTCCTGAAGGGGACTGGGCACCCCTCACGGGGGCCAACCCGGTGGCTCCGCCCATGTGGGGACTGGGAGTCGGAGCTCGCCAGCCACCTTTCGGGCCTTCTGGACGGCCTGGTGTTGAAGAGCCCTGTCGGGGCTCCTGAGGTGGTTGAACCAGTCGTCCTCGTTGGCAGGGGCACCCGAAGCTAGCATTTAGCACGGGACACTGCCACAGTATGTGACTTAAATCGCACCTTGAATTTTGGCATTTGGGGCATTCTGGCCTAATATCTGATAGGTATTTGCTTCAGATATAGGGGCTGGGGTAACTGAGCGTTTGCAGCAGTCGAAGCATTAATTGTTGTGCTTTATTTAGTGCTGAGTGAGGTGAGGGGAATTCCTTTCTATATAACTTATAGTGCGAACAAATTTCATGATATGATAGGAGTGGCTCCCGGTGCGTGTTTGTGTCCCCGGCCAGTGAGCCGGACCATGACCCCCCGCGGCACGTAAGATCACGCGCGAGGTTATGGGCCAGCTCATTACTGTTGGGGACCCCTGGTTGAACGTTGATCCCTTCATGACCAGGGAACCAGTGAATATGCTTGTCTACAGTTATCTGAACAGATGCTAGAACTCTTAATGCCGCCTGGCAAAGTGTGCCGCGGTGGTATGCCAGTGCAGCGGGTTTAGAGTCGGTAAATATTGTGTCGCGCTGAGGGAGTGCTAGAGCAAGGGCAATGGCCACTTGTTCAGCCTCGCAGGCTTTCTGTGTTTTTACGGTAAGAGAATTAGGAGCTTTTTCGCCTGGGGCGACCGCTACAGCTGCAAAGTAGGGTTTGTCCACGTATTTCACGGCGTCTACGAAAACCACGTCTGTCGCGTGTAGGTTGGCCGCTTTTAGTAAGGATTGAGCTCATGCCCTTCTTCGAGCCTGATTGTGCACCGGGTGATTGTTCATGGGGAAGGGTAGCACTTTGATTTTAGCGTGAAGGAGTTGCGGTAATGGTTCTGGTTCGTTGACTTGAGTTGGGATAGGAAGACTCATGTGTGAGAGGAGTTCCTGACCCGCAGCTGTCGAAGACAGGCGTATGAGTTGGGAGATTCTTTGTGCTTGGATGATTTCTTGGAACGTGTTATGTACCCCAAGGGATAGCAGGCGCTGCGTGCTTGTGGACATGGGTAGACCAAGTATTCGTTTTGTGCATTTTCGGATGAGTTTGTCTACTCTAGTTTCATCGCCTTTGCTCCACGGGTGAGCGCAGGCAACGTAGTGAACGTGGCACATTAAAAACGCATGAAAGATGCGTAGTAAGCTTTCTTCTGTGAGTCCTGCGTGCCTATTAGCGACGCGTCGGGCGAGGTGCATGACTGCTTCAGCTTTTTTGCTGAGATGTGTGATGATTAGGTAGTTTTTGCCATTCTCCTGTAGGGTAACGCCCAGAATTCGAACCGACGACACTATCGGGATAACCGAGCCATCCATTGTGGAGAGGTGTATGGAAGGTTCGGCTTTGGTGCGGCCGTACTGTGGTGGCAGAAGCAGCAACTCGGACTTAGGTGCCGATAGTCTGAGGCCCGTGGGCTTTAAAAATGTTTGTACTGCAGTGACTGCTTCCTGAGGGCTCGCTTCGATTTGTCCATCGCTCCCTCTAGTACGCCAAATAGTAATATCGTCAGCGTAGAGTGCGTGTTCTACGCCTTCAATGTGTCTCAGCTTTTGCGAAAGTTACCTGAGGGCTAAATTGAAAAGAAACGGTGAGAGCACAGACCCTTGCGGGGTGCCGCGCGGGCCAAGGTTGAAGGCGTGTGACTTGAGATATCCAAGTTTAAGTGTGGCCGTTCTGGCTCTTCGGAAAGGGCGGACGTATTCGTAGAAGCGGCGGCCTAAGCCTGCCTCCTGAATCTCGTGTAGTATATGAGCGTGGCTTATGGTATCAAAAGCTTTCTCTAAGTCAAGAGCTAGGATTGCTCTGAGGTCTTTGCTCCTTACTCTAAGGAACGTCTCCTGCAGCATGAGAAGTACGTCCTGCGTGGCCATAGCCGGCCTGAACCCTACTTGATTGAATGGGAAGAGGTGTTTTTGCTCTGAATATTTTGTGACTCGACGGAGAATGACGTGCTCCATGACCTTACCTACACAGGATGTGAGGAAGATGGGTCGTAGAGAGTCGAGTTCCAGGGGTTTGTTCGGCTTGGGAATGAGTATGATGGTCGCGGCCCTCCATTCTGGGGGGACGCTCCCTTGCTCCCAAACCTCATTCATGTGGGTGGCTAGTGATTCAATGTCATGGTCAGCCAGGTTGCGGAGTAGCTTGTTGGTGACTCCGTCAGGACCCAGGGCTGACTTAGTATTGAGCTCTGCTATTACCGCGCGTATTTTAGCGCTAGTTATAGCCTGCTCAAATGGGTCGTCTGTGGCTCCCGCGTAAGGTGGATAGTCTTCATGTGAAGTAGGTTTTGTGCATACATACCAGACTGCTGTAGCATCTAAATTCTGCGCGTCGGTAAGTTGCTGTCCTCGCGCTTTGTGTAACAGTCTATCTAGAATTAGTCGTTGCTCTGACTTGGTGGGCTTGTCGCTGAGCAGATGCCTGAGAAGGTCCTATCTTAGACCCTTTCTCATGCGTGCGTCAAGCGAATTACACACCTCATTCCACTGATTGCGTGCTAGTGTGTGACTGTACTCTTCGATTTGTCGATTGAGAAATGCAATTCTTTTTCGTAGCCTACGATTGAGTTTATGCATTCTCCATCTTTCTTGAAGACTATTGTGAGCCTCCAGGAGATGTGCGAGGTGGCTGTCCATGTCGTCTATGTTGCGTGTTGTGGAAATATTTTTGGTAGCTTGTTTTACGTCCCGCTGTAGTCTCGCAAAGAGTTCAGAGAGTGAAGAGTAATGGTTGGTGTCTTGTTTGCGTATTTGCCTAAAGAAGTTCCAGTCTACTACTTTAATGTCTCTGGGCTCAAGGCTTCCTATATTGACTGTTGTGCTACAAATAAAGTGATCGCTACCGAGGTTAGCTTGCAGATTACCCCTTTGGATTCAAAACGTTGCGTACTAGGGTCAGGTCAGGGGTTGAGTCCCGTGACACTGAGTTACCTATGTGTGTGGGGGTAGAGAGGTCGTTAAGTAACATGAGGTTGTGTTGAGTGATGTGTGTTTGTAAGTGACGTCCGTTCTGTGTTGTGCGATTGTAACCCCATTCTACATGGGGGGCGTCGAAGTCCCCCGCGATGATGAGGGGATGGTTGCCTGCTGTCTGCGTCGCTTTAGTTAGTAGTGTGGTGAATGTTTCTGTGCTATGCCAAGGTGAACTGTACACGTTAAGGATAAATACCGATTGCTTATTATATAAATAGCGATTACCGATTGCGATTGCTTATTGTGAGCGAAATGAAGCAGCAGATGATCTCTATCATCTGATGCTCCATTTTGAGGTCTGGGCGCACTGCATGTGTCGTGTAAGCATGAGGCTTAGCCCCACAGGCGGCTATTCCTCGAGCTTTGTTCCCACAGACGGCCTCGACTCTGTATCCGCGAAGAGCGAATTGGTCGTTACGCGTTTCCTGCAGGAGAATGACGACTGGTCATTGGGTCATAGAGCCAATGAATTGTTGTAACGTTTCTCTCCGCGTACGGACGGTACTTGCGTTCCATTGCCAAATTGTGAATGATTGTGACGACGCCATTTTAAGGTCTAGGTATTAGCCCAGCGCGCTTACTGCGTGCCAGGTCCTCCTCCAACACCTTAGTCCTCGCGTCCATTTGTGCTGGCCATGCAGCCAACTCGATAAGTTGTTTCTGCATGCTCTCTAGTTTAGCGTTGAAAGCGCTATACTCGGCCGTGGTCTCTGCGCGGTACTGCTATAGTATCGCGTATATATTGGCTGTAAACCGGTCAAATTCGGATTGCTCTTCGGCCTGGAGCGTCGGGCCTGCCCGTTTCTTAGCGCCGCGTATCAAGACGGGGCCGCTGATAATGCTACTCTCGCGCGATTCGGGGGCCTGGTGTTTTGCTAGCTCTTCTTTAGGCGATTCGATTTCTTTAGCCTGCTCCGCATACATGCGTTTCAACTGTGCTAGTTCTGGGTCAGGTTGCTGTGGCGAGTGTCCCTGACGCTGCGCTGCGTGGGCCTCACCTTTGCATGCCACCTTGTCGGCCCAGGTAGGCTGGTCAGTGGGAGTAGGATTTCGTGGGCCTAGAGGAGGTCCTTGCGGTTCGGTGGTCTTGGCAGGAACCGGGCTGGGTGCTGGGGTGGGTGTTTGCTGATGGGCTTGCTTTCATCGGCGACAGCGCTGACGACGACGGCGCACCAGGTAAGGCAGCTGGTAGCGATGTCGGCATTCGCGGTCGCCCATGCGGTGTGCTTCGCCGCATAAGGCACACACTGGTTGGTTGCACACGTGTGGGTTGTCCGTTGGTAAGTGACTGCAGTGGTCGCAGACCTTGGTTGAAGGAGTGGGGCACACGTCTTGGCGATGGCTCCCTTGGCCGCAGGTACGGCAGGTGTCTATTTGGCGCTTGTACAACGTGCAGCGGTAGATGACCTGGCCGCAGTAGACGTAGTTGGGCACTTTAAGCCCGTTGAAGATCAGAATCACAGTTTCAGTGTTCTTGACGCGACGCGCTCCCAGTAGGCTTGAGTTGCGCGGTTGGATTAGCATGCGGTTGAGTGCGGCATCGTCAAAGTCAGTGTCGACGCCACGAATCACGCCTCGGCTTGTGATACCGGCAGGTGAGAGATAGGCCGTGACTGGGTGTCTCTGGTCGGTGAGAATTATCTCGGTTACTCGACTGTACGCTGCTGCATTAGTAGCACTGGGCGTACTGAGGACAAAAATGTTTTGCATCGAGTTGGGACAAATAATGTCCTCCTCCGTTGCCGACGGCGCTAGCTGAGCTGCCATGGTTAGTGCGGCGAGAATCCTGTGCGGGCTGCAGGCTTGCGCGTTGAGGCCACCTCCCGGTCGCACGATGACTCGATTGTGACTACGTGGCATCGCCGGCAGTCGGCTCGCAGCTGCGACGCGTCGTAGAGTAGCGTTAGGCGTCGCTGTCGCGCCTCGTTGCGTTCCAGACTGGCGGGCTGCGTGTGACTTCGCGCGCGATTCTTGCCGTCTTTTTAGAACGGAGAACCATCCGTTTCCTTGTAATTCCTCAGGACTGACGTCGTCCCCTTCCATGGTAATCTGCTGCGGCATCTCGCAGCTGGCGTGCGAGCGCCGTAGGCGGGGAGGCTGGCCTAACCTAGCCTAGGCTTAGCTCGCCGGTGCAGCGAAAAGGCCTCTAAAGTGATGAAAAACGAGCCCACCTTGGTGAACCAGGTGTCGAAATGTTCAGGTGAACTTCGCGAAAGAGGATCCTTTCAGCTCAGGAAGATTAGAGGCCGTTGACCGGTCAGAATTGGCATTCGCAGCGGAGCGCGATGGGTGTGCGTCCGCACACCAGTCTGAGAGACGCTAGCCCCCGCATGTAGAAGAGCTGGCCATTCCAATAAGATACGGGTATCCGTTCGTGAAGGCCACTCGAAGCCATAGGCGGCATAGATGGGTCTCCTCAGCTGGAGATATCCCCTAGGGAAGACGAAGCTGCAGATCGGGATCCAAGTTATGCAGGCGCGCGTTTGTGAATTCTGTTGAGTTACACTGTACCAGTGTGAGGTCACGCGCAAGAATACGAAGTCTTGTTGCTGCGTCGGCTCTTGAGAACGGGATGTCTGTGTATTGGGTACCATCGTGTGCAGATCTAGCAGCCTCATCTGCGCGGTCATTGCCATATTCACCGCAATGACTTCGTATCCACTAATACACTATGCTGTGCTGTTTTTCGATTGCTTGGTGATGAAGAAGTCTTATTTCAGCTACTAACTGCTCATTAGGTCCACGAAGAAAGGGTGACGTAAGACATTGAAGAGCTGCATTCGAGTCCGAGAAGATAGACCTAGTTCCTGAAGATTCTTCAACTATAAACTCCAGAGCGGCACGCATCGCGGCGAGTTCTGCAGCTGTCGACGACGTCAAATGGGATGTCATGAATGTAATTGTGATGTGCCTTGCAGGAATAAGCACCGCCCCTGCTGAACTTACGGAAGGCACTAAGCCATCCGTGTAAATTTGAAGGCGTCCGTTGTGCTTCGCTTGCAGGAACAGTATAGTGGCTTGTTTCAGGGCTAGATGCGACGACGTTTTCTCATTTTGGATGCCAGAAATTCTAAGAAGGGTTTTGAGTGGCTGTAGGCACCACAATGGTATTGGCGGCCGTACCGCATGCGTGAAGTGTAACGGGAGCACTGCGCAATGCTGAGCTACAGTTGTGCTGAACGCTGAGTGGGGCCTAGAAGTTCGAAGAGAGGCGAGGTGATGTGATGGAAGCCGAGCGAAATGTCTTAGCTGCATTTTCGAAGCGCCTAGGCGGATGTATGCGTTGACTGGATAATCACGCGCAATGATGACTTTCGCTGCTGTAGACACGCATCTCGGTAAACCAAGGCATATTCGCAATGTTTGGGCTTGGATCGACTGGAGGACGCGCAACTTTGTTCTTCGAATCCCACAAACCACGCGTAAGCTGTATAGCATAAAACCGACGAACAAAACAGTATAGAATTTCAAGACTGCTCGTACCGATGCACACCACGTTTTTCCAGCATGAAACCTCAACAAGTGGGTGGTCATGGTGAATTTAGTTTTCATGTGGGCGATCTGAGGGCTCCAGGAGAGATCGCGATCAGCTATGCCTCCAAGAAACAGGTGGGTCTTCACGTATTTGATCGTGTGTCCGTTTATTTTAATATCTTATGAACTTATCGCCTTATGCGTGAATGCTATAAGCAAACACTTCTCTGATGACCGCTCTAGTCCCCGTTCTTCCAGGAACTTTGTCGCTAGTGTAGCTGCTTTCTAAAGCCGGGCACGCAAACGAAGGCGTGTTACGCCTGACGCCCAGATGCAGATGTCATCTGCATATATTGATAGATGAACTGATTCTGGAAGTGCGTCAACCAGGCCGAGGAGCGCTAGATTGAAAAGTGTGGGGCTAAGAACACCACATTGAGGCACACAACGACGGACGCAATGATGCGTTGTTGTGCCATTCTTCCTTTGTACAAAGAAAGTTCTGCCTTTCAAGTGGCTGTCGTCCATTGATAAACCCGACCTCCTAATCCGACATTTTTTATGACATCTAGAATGACTTCATGTGGTAGGTTATCGTATGCACCTTTCACGTCCAAGAACGTGCAACGCCGCAGATCAACGTTTGAGACTTTCTTGATGTTGCACAGACGAGACCAGGTCAATAACGTTATCAATTGCGGACCGCTCACACCGAAAGCCTGTCATTGCATCAGGGTATACCTCATGGTGCTCCAGGTACCACTCTAGGCGAGCCGAAATCATCCTCTCCATCACTTTCCCGAAACACCTGGTGTAAGGAAAGGACTTAAAGACGCCGAGGAACGTCAAACCAAAACTGAGGAAGACGAGCGGAGGGCAGGTGGCACGAAGGCGACAACAAGAAATGAAGAAGAAGAGAAGAAGAAGGCACGTGCGATCACGAGGCAACTGTGCGCCAATCAGCTGATGACCAGTGGTGGGCCATGGAGGTGGCGTGCCACAATTGGGCCACGTGCGACCATTACGTGGCGGTAAGCTTTGTGGCTGGGGACGAGCCGGAGCCGCGGCAGACGGGAGACAGCGGGCCGAAGCGTCGGACGCAGGCGATCCAGGTTCCGGCCAGGGAACGCGGCCGTCCACGCTGCTGCCGTCCAACCATCAGCTGGGCGGCATTGCCGGCACGAGTACTGCATCTCGGGGCGCGGCCTGGCCTGCATTTCTCTTCCTTGCCGAGGGCATCGCGGATCTCGGCGAGGCGTCTCCTCGGTCAGCCGTTCGACACAGCGATGAACATGGCCTGGCTAATGGTCACGGTTGCGTCGAGCATCGCGTCTCGGCGCACGCTCTTCGCTGGACGGGCTGGCCATTCCCCGCATGGAGCATCGCGTCTTCGATGCGGGTTGACTGCTCAGTAGTCGCACCCATGCCATCAAGCGCCGGTGTCACCAGTTCGTCGCACATCGGCAAGGGACGAGCGAGACGTTCTGCCGGGCGAGACGCGGGAGTGCGCACAGAGGAGCACGGAACCGGGTGAGGTCCAGGGTGACCGAGGATCCAGGTGCCAGGGAAGTTGCTGGCTGAATCTAGGATCGCCGAGCGGTGCCGAGTGATGCGCCAGACTCGGACGTGGGCCACGAGCTCATGAGCTGCAGTGTGCACCCGAGGGTAGATGGGGGTGCCCTGGCCAAGAAGAAGGAACGTGGCCAAGAAGAGAGCTCGAGGTTTGAGGCCACGAAGGCAGAGGAAGCGGTGCGCCGCTCGAGAGGACGAGTTCCTGGAAGCGTTCCTGAGCCGGACGTGGGACCCGAACGTGTCGGCCAGGTCGAGCTCCGGTGTGTCTGTTCAAGGTCCAAGGCCAAGACCTGCCGAACGGCTCCGGCCTGGGTGCAGTGGCCGCGGGCGAGGTTCGTGGGCGAGGCCTACCGGGTGTGGTCCTCGTGAGCCGTGGCCTGATCCTGGACCTCCGGAGTTGCGACCCTGACTGCTGGGTTGACCGCGACGTCCGACTCAACGGCGCTGCACACGGTAGCGTATCCGTGCGCCGTCAGCCATTCCACCCATGCCATGAAATAAAAAGTTCATGTTAATGCTTTCTCGTCCGTTATCAACAAACATAGTGACTGAACGTTTTTAACCATCACACCTGGTAAGCGCGATGGAGTGTTTAGAGGTCACCTGACCAGTAACTTTCATTCACAAATCTTCTGCTATTTCAATTTCGGTGCGGCCTTGGTAGAGAGACAGACACTTGAAGGGGCGATGTTGACGTGGCGATGTTCGTAGGCCACGAACAATCCTTCATGTCTGCGTCAAAGGCTTGTGTGGATACAACGATTCGTACAGAGATTTCCACCAAAAGGACTGAAGTGAATTGATTCGCCACTGAATTTTTTTCTGTAGGCGCCTTGCCTCCCTTAAGTCGTGAATGGACTTAGTGTGCCTATATCTTCGTTCTGCACGACGAGGAATCGTTTTGAGCCGTTCGATTTCCGCTTCATGTTGACAATATTTTGAAGTATGTTCAATACGATAAGTCGCTTCTTGAGAAGCATCTCTAATAAGATGGTCGAGGGTGTCGAAAGAAGGCGCTTCATTTTCTTGACACCTCTTTTCCGTCAGCGACCTGAACTTTATCCAGTCGATGCGAGTTGAAGTGTCGTAGTTTTGCCATTTTTCCAGGCCCTTGATTTTTGAATAAGTTGGTTTGTGGTCGCTTCCATAAGTTTCATAGTCTGCGAACCACTTAACCTTCCCACTTAGGCTTCGTGACCCAAATGTCAAGTTAAGGCATCTGCTATATGTCGTTCCCCGTAGAAACGTTAGGCTACCGTCGTTTACACAAATCAGCTGCTGCTCCAGAGTGAAGGAGAATACTAGCCTTCCACGATGGTCTATCTTCCGACTTCCCCATAGCGGGTCACGAGCGTTGAAATCTCCGGTGATGATCCATGGTCCAGATGTGGCTGTTAACAAGTGCACGTATTATTTTAGGTTAAAAAGGCTTGAAGGTGATATATATGCGCCTACTAGCGAGAAATTGAGGCCTCTACGATTTACTGTGAAGCAGACATACTGTTTGTCATAGTGAGGTGCTACACAGCGCTCGATATAGGTAAGTTCCCATCTGATAGATACAATGACTTTTCTTTGTTCGTTGCAGGCAGCGGACTTGAAAGCTTCGTACCTGGATAGTCGTATTGGATTGTGTAGCCATGGCTCACAGATTAAGTAATTGTAAACTGGTTTTTAAACACAAATTGTTGGATATCTGAAATCTGGGGCTTGAGGCCTAGGACATTCCACCGAAAAATCGAAGCTCCTTTGACTTCTTTACGAAAGGCTTGCAGAGGAGGAACCATGGTGCCTTTCCAGACTTGATAGCACCGGCTTCAGCGCACCCACTAACTGTAGTGCACTCTTAGCAGCCGGACTTTCAATGCTAGTGAGGAGCCTACAAATGGTATTCATGAAGGGCCTTTACCATGGCTACGATTTTCTTATTCGCGACTATCAAC